>CM059971.1:105110345-106310345 GCA_030490835.1 Annona cherimola | reverse complement strand
TAAGGAATTATGGTCAAATGTTATAGGTAAGAGAAATTTTTTCTATTAGTAATATGAGGGTGCAATGACGCCAAACCAAAGTGGCCTGGAAAGTCATAATCAACCAACTCAAATATCCATTTTTTAATGTTAAAATGATAAATTAACGATTATGGTAATTCATGGTGTGCCTGAGGTCAACAACATTACGTATTTTTGACTTCCAAATAGTATGTTAACAGCACCAAGTTTAATTAGCAATCAAATTCATCATTTCCTTGTTAATATATAAATAATGTGTGTATATGTCAAATACAATATCTTACAATTCGTACCATCTGTCTTCATTATCAGTAAAATACTTTTATGTAATGATATTTTATAAGTACTTTGTTGCCCCAGTTAATTCGGAATTCAATTTACTCCGTTTATTTAAATTACTTGCTTGGTAATTTATCAAAAATTATTTTAATAAATATGTTGGATAGGTTATAGGGAGAATTCTAAATATACTTATAAAATTTATCCCTAGTTTTAAATATATCTACAAACTTTTAGAAATTTACTCATATACTCACATATTTTGCCATAAATGCTTATAATACTCATGCTGTTAGGGACCATCAATTAGCTTAATATATAAATTTTTTAGATAATATGATAATTTTAAAATCCTTGAATTACCCATGCACTAACTCATAGCCTATCTCCCACTTAGGGGTGCAAGTTGGGTAAGGTATCCACTGGTTGACCCATTGGATATCTTAAAATGGGCAGGACAAGTTCCTATTTTATATCCATATGGTACGATAGATTCTAAGTAAAAAACAAAAAAAATACCTGGTTCAATTACGGTAGAATAGGTTTCAAGGTCCATCTACCTGGAATCGACCCAAATTATTAATATATATTAATATTAATTTTATAAAATATCTTTTATAGTAAAAGATATAAATATATTCTTTAAATACATAGAAACTTGTTTAACTTTTCAATTATTTAGTAAATTTAATGAACATATTTCAAAAATTATATTACTATCAACTTGATTTTAAGTTTTTAAGTAACACTTGTAATAAAATTATTTCTAAATATAGTATAATGGCTATTTTTAAAAATTAATTTAGAACCAAAATTAGAATCCATCAGCCCTCGAAAAACAGAGTGAAGTATGCTTAGAATTGACCCGACCTACAACAAGGTAGGGTAAAGTGGAAGCTTTGGGGAATAGGGAAGGTTAGGGTTGATCCCGAATCTAGCCTATCCGATCCAAGTTGTACCTTTACTCGTGCTATTTGCCATCTCAACCAACTATTAAATTCAATAGTACATGTCGTGGCATCCAATAGAACTCTTTTTCCACTTTAGCAGAAAAAAAAAAATGGGACAAAATTATATGATGGTTTAGGGTGCATTTGTTTACCCTCAAAATTTTTAATATAAGAGTTTAAGTTTTTCCTAATATACCTACTACTTTTGATCTTAATCTAAAATATACTCACGATGTTTCTAAAATCTGAAAATATACTTATTACGTTTACATTTAATTCAAACAACGATCATTTTATGAGTTAACACCATTAGTAGATATATGAAATTACTAATATGTCATTCAAATTTGCAATAAAATTAGAAAAATTAAATGTCACAACTCAGTGATGTCCTAGTAGCACATGAATTCTAAATTTAGAAAGCTCTAATTTCATTTCTTTTTTATTTCATTTCATCATTTATTGTTTTGCATCAAGGGTATTTTTGGTATTTAAAATTTTAATTCATGGTTTATGATGGAACGAACATTTTTTAGATTAAGTGTAAATGTAATATGTATATTTGGGATTAAGGTCAAACATAAAACATATATTTGGAAAAAAATCCTAAAACTTTTTATTCTTAATAATTATCTTATTTTTAATTTTTTTCATTTTTCTATATAATTTTTCTGTTTTTCAATCATTTCTACATACTCATATAATTAATTTATCTAGGGGGATGTTTGTTAAAATGTAAAATATTTCAAATTAAAACTTTTCAATCTAAAACTTTTCACCTTTCGTAATTATCATATTTTTTAATTATTTTTCATTTTTTACTGCACAACTATAATTTCTTTTTCAATTGTTTTTACACAACTACTTGTATATCAAATCTATTTATTTTAATTTTATTTTATTTATTCCTCATTATTACATTTATCATATTAAATTATTTTCTTATATTTCAAAAACTTTTACACTGAAATTTTTCGTCAAAAGTTTTATTACTTTCCAAACGTGCTTCTAATTTAACTTTATTTTATTTATCCCTCATTATTATTCTTATCATATTATATCATATCACTTATTCCAATTTAAAAACTTTTATGCTAAGGGTGTGTTTGTTTACATAATTTTGTTTTACTTTTTACAACTATCACATTTTAAATTATTTTTCACATTTTTTATAAACTTACTTTACTTTTCAATCATTTCTATATAACTACCTATATAACTAATATATTTTAACTTTGTTATCTTTAATATTCATTATTACCCATATTATATCACATCTTTTTCTCTCATTTCAAATACTTGTATAGAAAATTTTTTGTCCAACATTTTTATCACTTCCCAAACATATGTTTGCGTTTTGAAACTTTTGAATGATATTTTTTTAGTGTAAAAATTATTGAAATGAGAAAAAATGATGTGATATGATAGGGGTGTTGATAGAGAGTAAAAAGAATAAAGTTAAAATAAATAAGTTAGTTGTATAAGTAATCATGTGCAAATAATTGAAAATATGATAGTTGTATAAAAAATATGAATAATAATTAAAAAATAGGATAGTTGTAAACAGTAAAAACTTTAGATTAAAATATTTTATTTTGAAAAGATTTTGGTGCAAACAAACACACTTTAAAATTTTTTATTTAAAAATTTTATCATTTTCAAAACACGCCCTTAGTAGATCAATAAAGAGATGCATGTGCACCATTTACATCTCCAGAGCATTAACATATCATCATCTTCCCCAGTTGCATTCAGGGCTCCATCTCATGACTAATCAAGGGCGAATCCACATGTAGTCCAGTGGGGGCAATTTTAGAAATATTAATAAATATGTTATAAAGAATATTATTTTTCTTAGTTTGCCTCATTGCTAAAATACATTGCTCTCACTAGTTAGAATTTATTACCCCCATTTTTATTAAAAAATTATAATTCGATGTAGCTTTATATATTTATTTTAGTTATTTTCCTTCTTTTTTATATTGGTTCTAACCAGAGTTAGGCGTATGCATTTATTATGATAATTGTTTTTTTACCATTTTGACATTGTTTCTAACAAGATTCTTTTTAGATTTAATTTTTCATTAATTTCAATAATATTCTCTTACAAGATGCATATTTTTAATTCTTATAACTAATTACAATAACTTACATTATTTAACAGTGATTTGGGATGAATTATTACCATCTTGACTTCCCTTCTCATTCTAGACTTCTCCCATTTCTTATTTTCTCTCTTTGATGGTTTCGCTTCTTCTTTTCTTTTACAATTTAAAAATAGGCTTTGTCATATGGTAATGAAAAAGGTACGCTATTTTCTATTTTTTAAATTTAAATTTTCTAAAATGATAGATATAAATTGATAACATGTAGTATTAACCATATATTGTAAGATTGTAAGATGCTTTTAAATATGCATCAATCATAATTGAAATTGTATAAGCAAATTGCACATAAGTAAATATAATATATATAAATAGAACTATTGGCCTAAAATACTTTAATACAATTTATTCATATTTAAGAAAATAATTATTAAACATTGTATTTATGAATGTCATGGTATAACATTCAGTAAAAGATTATTCATATATGGCTTTGTCATATTAATACCATTTTAATGATTCTAGTTTCCCATATATGCCTGACAACCATTAGCCATAATTATATTTGAAAATAAGTGTTTTATTGATACTTTGCATGATACATGAGCATCTTAAGAAATTACTCACCTAGACCAAAATAAAGAAAAATAGGAGTTTTATTTTGAAACTTACTAATATTTTTTTATCTTTCGTTTAAATACTAACAATTAATTCTTTGATGGCCTATAATTGTTAACTGGTTCATCCATTTTATAATTTATTCAAACCTAAAAGGTGCATTCCATGAATATCTAATATTTTTAAGAAAGGGAAATACTTTGCAACCCATACCAATGAACGAAGTCTACGTTGTTTTTGTTTTACCTCATTTTAGCACATTTTGTTTATTAAATTAAAGTATAATTTACTTATGTTTTTAAATCACTTAATTTAGCATGATATCGAAATCATTTTGATCGAAGTCTTAGATGATGAACCCGCTTAAAAAAATACTCATACTAGAAATCAAAAAAGTACTTTCTACAATGAAGATGGTGAAGAATTAATTGACAGATAATTGGACAAATGACTGTTTAATTACTTACATTAAAAAAGATATGTTTGATATTGTTAATGATGAATTAATTGTAGATAGATTTCAAAACATGAGAACCCATTAGGGACAATTGTAAATTTTGTGTATTTATTTTTAAATCAATGGCAGTACAAATTACCTTTTGCACTTTTTTATTTAAGTGTTATAATTTTATTTACCTAATTTGAGATTGAGGATGATGTTTAAAAAAATATATTTCTATTTTTGTATGTAAAAAAATTATTTTTAAACATACAAATTTTTTAATACTAAATATAAACTTTGGCCCCGCTAGCTGGAGGTCTTGGATCCACCATTGCGACTAATCAGAGGCTTAAATGTGACATCCAATTCAAGTATGTGGCAACAACACCATTCGTCCTTCCCAACGTTGGATCGAAATCCAAAGACATGGGCGGCACTAATTGCAAGCAAATGGTCTCGCTAATACTCTACCTCGTTGCTTGTAGGAAAATTGGGGTGCAATCGTATGCACCCGAGTGCATTGAGCCTCAATGCACCCGGGTGTACTATATCTATTTTTAAAAAAAAAATTGAAATTTTTTTACGAAGTTGTTAATCTAAGTGTATTTAATATATATATCAATTTTTATCCTTTTTGGATATTTTAGTTTTTTTTTAATTTTAAAAAATTAGTAGTATTTTAGTAATTCAACAATTGTGTAAAAAAAATTTCAAAATAGCTGTATGCACCCCACGAAAATCCACCACTTTTAGTGCTATGTCCTCTGATCCAACAGCAGACCAGCATTATACCTCTATTTTGTCATGCCCAAATCCGATGAGGATTGCACACCCGTCTGTCGGATTTGGGAATGAGAAAACTATGGATTGATTCGATTGATGGTAGATAGTTGGTCAGCAGACAACATTCCTCGCCCTTGACATCTACCTTGGGACATGTTTTGTAAATGAGATAAGTGGTGTTGATCCTCATTTATTCGATTAGTGATTTTATTTTTTCAAAATTTCCTTTACCTTCTAATAATTATTTTTACTGGCATGTATCTTCCACCAATCCTATTTGTTTTAACTTTATCTCTATCATTTCATGTTTATGATACCAATCTCATAATATTTCATTTTCCATTCTCCATCCATCCTAGATCTAAAAAAAACACATTACAGGTTTCCTCCGATCCAGTCAATCGGCTTGCTTTCATCGCTATTGGGTAACCATGGATTGATTCGATTAATTATAATGGCAAACAGCTCCTCTTCCCGTAATCAGGGAAGATGATATGCTTTCCCCTCTTCTGTGATGACTTTTCATCATCGCGGGCTTTCGTAAATGGGCGCCACTAGTGTCTGCCAACGGTCGGGAAGATGATGGGTTGCACAATGTGGCAACAACAGGTTGCCTGGATCATCAGAGCTAAAAGTGGAGCAAATGGGTTTATGATTTTGCAGATCCACAGATTTTCGCCAGTGATAGGGGTTCTGTTTTCTTCTTAGCCGGATTTAGCGGCTGCTAATCGCCGCGACCTCAAAAGAAAATGGCCCAGGGAAGACGACTGGGTTCTGGGTTTTGGGTTTTGGGTCTTGGATTTTGGAAGTTCAAAACAGGTTACGACTTATGGCTATAAGTTTGGGCATATTTATCATTTCAAACAAAGCAAGCCACACATGTTGCTAATGGTAAAGGTTTATGTGGTATTCATGGCCAAATATGTGGGTATAATTTTTAAAATTTTACATATATCTTTGAAATCAAAGGTAAAATTTTTAAGTATATTAGAATTCATCCTATATTAGGTGTGTTTCGGAAGTGATAAAATTTGTACATGAAAAAAATTTTGTGTATAAGTTTTTGAAATTGAAAAAAATAATGTGATATGCCAAAAGTAATGATGAGTAGTAAAGAGAATAAGGTTAAAATAGATGTGTTAATTATATGAGTATATATGCAGAAATGATTAAAAAGTATGAAAATTGTATTGATAGATATGAAAAAATAATTAAAAAATAAGATAATTGTGGAAAATAAAAAGTTTATTATTGAAAAGTTTTTGCCATTGACAAACATGTCCATATTTACTTAAAAATATGGGCAAATTTCACATGTATCCACGAATGTTATTTATAATTTCACATATATCCATACACTTTCAATAATTTTAGACATTCCATTATATTTTACTTAAAATTCTACTTATACTCGCATTATTGACGATCCATTAAATGAATCGTTAGCTTCCATATGAAATTACAAATAAACTTGAGTCCTAATATAATTTGAAATTAGTTTATTAAAAGTCAAGTATCCATATTCAAATAATAAATGATTTTATAGTTGTAGAATTAAGAAAAATTTATTATGGTATGAAATTCTAGCTATAAAATCATAAGTAATATTATTTATTTTGCTAGGAGTTAAGGACTTTTTTAACATATATCTATCAACATGAGTATACGCAAAATTAAATATAAAATTCATAGATGCTTATAAAAATTTTGAAAGTTCGTAAGTATAAGCTAAATTAAAAGTAAAATTCATAAGTATATGTGGAATTTACCTTAAAAATATTTATAGTCCTATATAAAATATGAAAATTGGGAGAATTTCTTTTACATTCATAATCTTTACACTTGATTCCTAATATTTCATAAATTCTTCTTATATACATAACATTTGATCATAAATTCATATTATACCCATAATATTTCACTATAAATTCATATTATATCTATGTCGTTACTACAATCATTATCTATAATATTGAAAAAATGATTTTATTCCTCTAAATTTTTTCCAAAATTAAAATTATTCACCCTTAATATAACTCTTTAATTATTTAATACCACACACTGATGATTTACTATCATTAGAGTTGAATTATTTCAATTAAAAATTTTAAATAAATAAAATTGTCTTTTCAATAAGGGAGATAATAGTTGTATTGATATCATGAACATAAGGGAAGTTATGAGAAATGTTTGCAAATGTTAAAAAGCACATTATGAGATGAGAATTTATGGGAAATAGGCTATATGCAACCCAAGTTGTAGATGGGCATCTATGTAACAAATGTTGTTTTTTCGTACGGCGTTCATTGCTGGACCCCGATTGTATGCGCCCGGGAGCATGCAGCGCTGCATGCTCCTGGGCGCATGCACCCATTTTTTTTATTTTTTTTTCAAAATTTTTATATAAAACTGTTAATCTAAGTATATTTAACATATGTATAAATTTTTACCATTTTTTAAGTATTTTAGATATTTATTTTTGATTTGTGAAAATCAGTGGCATTTTAGGTAATTTAAAATTATCTAAAATGCCACTGATTTTCACAAATCAAAAATAAATATTTAAAATATGATGAGTAGATGATAGGAGAGATTTGATCTTCCCAATGATAACTCCAACAGGTAATAGTATATGTTCACCATTCAATAGATAATTGAAGAGAAGAAGAGAATCATTTTCGATCTGTACTTGCCTCAACCTGATCTGAAGGGCCCATTTAAGTCCCAAAAGAAAAGCAGTTGTCTCCATAATCAGAGGTCCCAAGGTACCTCTTCGTCTCTAACCCTTAGCAGCAATGAAACACCCATTGGAATCTCGAACGACAGCCGCAAAACCCAATGAGTGGTTATCTCCATGTTCCCGTGCATCTACATTCATCTTGAAAACCCCCATTGGGGGTTTGGACTTTTTTTACATTTTTGGTGTATTTGAAAAGTAATAAAATTTTTGAATGAAATTTTTTTAATGTAAAAATAGTTAAATTAGTAGAAAATTATGGATATGATAGGAAAAATGATGATATATAAAGAGAATAAAGTTAAAATAGATAAGTTAGTTATATTATCAGTTACGTAAAAATGATTAAAAAATAAAATAATTGTACAGAAAAATGTAAAAAATAATTTTAAAATATGGTAAATATGAAAAGTGAAATGTTTTATATTGAAAAGTTTTAGTTTGAAAAGTTTTTATCAAGGGTTTGTTTGAAAAGTGAAAAAACTTTTGATAAAAAATTTTTAGCATAAAAGATTTTGAATTGGTTAAAAATTATATAATATGATATGGATAACGACTGTGAGTAAAGAAAATAAAGTTAAAATAAATAAATTAATCATACAAATAATTATGTAGAAATAATTAAAAAATAAAACAATTATATAGAAATAGATAAAGAAGTAATTAAAAATAAAGCACCTGTGAAGAAGGAAAAATTTTAAATTTAAAAGTTTTGATTTGAAAAAGTTGTTGTGCTTACCGTGCACCCCCTTGAAAACAAGCATTCCCTCTAATTATTGTCTGCCACGACGGATGAGGAGCGCCGTTCCGTTAGGTGGTGTGTGGAAGACATCTCGCTTATATATGGATTACTAATGACAGCCATAGAATATTAGACGGGAAAAAAAATGTTATAACGTTTCATGAAAAAATGTAAACGATTACCCTATCTTTTGCAAAATCATCCAATTCTGAGTAAATTGTGCCATGTAAAAAGTTATAGACGGAGACGGCATCCTTCTCCTCATTTTGAAAAGGATGCTTCGTTTCGCCGCGATAAGAGCTGCTAGGGCGGCAGCAGCTCGTAGCTACCGTCCGGAATCCCTCGCCACCGTCCGAAGCTTGGCAACTGGCGGGCCACATGCCGACCCGATTGCGGTGGAGATGGTAAGCTACGCCCTCACCTCCGCTAGATCCCACAAATCAGGTCGGTTCATTCCATCTACAGTCACCCATTCTCCTCCTTTTTACTCCACTGCTCAGCACTTCTGATGCTGCTGCCGTTTGGATCACTACACGCAGATGAAGCCTACTCGCAAGCAATTATGATTCTTGAGCAGGGTGTCTTTAACTTGCGCCGGCCCGGCGGCGGGTCCCAAGATGGTGTTGGGATGGCATTGCTCGCCATGTCCACCCTGCTATATGAGAGGTAGTTTCAGTACTTTCGCGTCGTCTTTTATGCCTTTGGGTTGAGTCTGTATGCTCAGTTCCACTGGATTGGAGCTCGACTGGGAAATGAGTGATAAAAACTGTTTCTTCTGGGCTTCCCTAATATGCGAAAGTGAAAATCCCTATCCGTCTTAAAGAATCAACTTGAAATCAGGGCAATTCATGGTTGAGATGGGCGCATGAGATCCCATTTCTGGTGGAAGCAATTCATGTTGGGACAAATGCCATTAGTGAAAGCGGGGTGTTCCTCAATTGCTGTTTTGGGCTGAAATGGCCAAACTGGAAAAGAGTTATAAAAAAATCGATCAGGAAGTCTGTTAATGGCAGTTAATGTCTCAGTTTTATGACATGGCATGCCTCTTCCAATTTGTCTTGGCCATTTCTAAAAATCTGCTGGATTAGACAACACTTAACTTCCAGTTCCTGGATTTTTATCGAAACAGCTGCTTTGGCTTTCCTTATTCATCTTAGCAGTCATTGGAAATGGGCGCTTGTCTTTCATTTGCAATGTATTAGGTGGCACAATAACAGAACTCTTCAATCATGGTGTAATTTAATTTTGAAATGGTGGGGGATTGCAATGTGGAGATTGTGGAAACTTTAAAACCCTTGAAAAGTGTGATGGATGCTTATGCCATATTGAGAAGTAACACATCTTGGAAAATTAATCCAAATGATTTCAGGTCCTAGTTTAGAATGCATGAAACAAAATTTTTTTAATCTTTGTTAATTTTGCTACGGTTGGATTATTGGGTGCTGTAGGAATGCCAATGTTCCAAAGTGTCCATGACTGATAAGTTGGATTTTTTCAACCAATTTTGTTTTCACCAAACAGCCTCGAGTTGAGGTGCATGCCATAGTTACAATTTTAGATTAAGAAGTCCTGCATCATATGTTACCAGATCATGCAGTAATTCCACTTAAGGCACTCTTTGTGAATGGAAATCATCTAAAATTTTTCAAAATTTGAATGCACTAGGTTTTATTTGGAAGGTTAGTATGCATACATTTTATTTCAAAACTTAAATACGCCAGGTTTTGTTTGTAAGGTTGGTATGCATATATTTTATGTATGATGGATTTATTTGAATTGGGCATCCAACCACTGGCTTGGTGATATTTGCCTTGTTTCGCCATCTTTAAATGCATCTGAGCCTTTTTGCAGAGGTAAATTTGGCGACTCCATCGAGAAGCTTCAGGAGGTTCTTGGCTTAGAACATTGTTCTCTGGCACTGAGAGGTGAGTAAATTTGTTCAAGTTATTATAGTTGGTAGTTTAATGGACCCAACAATTTCGGACATGCATGCTTTTGATTCTTCAAATGGAAGTGAAAGTATCTCTTCAGGTTTCAGCTTTGACGCCCATGGATATGAGGTTCTATCATGTGAAGTTTCATCAACCTTTTTTTGTTGATTTTGGAACTCAGACCCAAGTTCCTTTTTTAATTACCTCCAATTTGATTATTGGCCTTTAATAATTTGTGAAATTTGTCTCTCCTGTAAACATGCAATCTCTTCTTTCCTCCAATTTGATCTCAGGTTTTCTAAACCCTTGTTCCCTTCCCACCAATTCAAATAGCAAAGTATCACTCATCTGTTTATTTCCTAGAAGTATGAAGCAAGATATAAGTAATGCTTTCTTTTGGATGTCTTGCAGTTGCTGCATTTGAAGGTCTCATAGGATTGCATTTAGAGATGGAGCAGGTTTGTAGTGATAATTTTCTGGCGAATTTAGTTGCATGGGTTCAAATTCATTCAAAGGTCCTTTTGCTTTAGGATGTTACTTCGTCAGTGCTCGCAGATAAATGCTTGCAATTTGTGAGGAATGCACAGGAAGATGAAGATAGCACATTCAAGGCTCTGCATTTACGGGCTACTGCGGCTAAAGGATTGACTGATCTTGTTACTGGGGATCTTAAATCTGGTGAAGAACTATATCTTTGCTCTTGTTCCTTTTGTACTGCATGTTTGAGGTTTCCTGTTGCGAAAAGAGATGTTAGTTATATTTTGTCAGTGTCATAGAGGCATCAAAGTCATCATCGCCTTCTAGCTTCTCCTAACTGAACCAACTCAATGCCAGTTGCCTACTCACACTGCTAAACTGATTATTGGATGGCCTTGAATTATTTTACATTACTTAACCATTTTAGCCAGTGATGCGTTTTATCCCCATATTCAGATGGTCACCTTCCCCTACTTCGTCATGGTTCATCCACATAATAGTCGTTCAAATTAATGGCCTCAGCTCCTTACCAATTGAAAAGTCGGCTAAACCGGCATTTTCACTGCTTTTTTTTTTTCCTCCAATTGTAGGGGTAAAGAATAATGATTACAACTTTTATCAGGTGGCTCATATTTTGGAGGATGCACAACCATTGGACCACAGGAGGCTACTTGTTCCATTGGTAAGCTGGTACATAAGCAGGATGTTTACCTAATGCTGTCAAAATTGGATCAGATGGGCTACTACCTGACAACAGTCCAAGCCTTACTAGTCCTAGTCCAGTGAAACATTGTTTTTTAGTTTGATATTTATTTTATTGGTATTTGTACAATAAACAAAAAGGTTAAAGGATCTAGTCTAGTGGTAGAGGAGGTATATAGATCTCTGGTTTAATTCTCTAAAGTGGATTTCTATTATTCTTTAACTTTATGTATAAAATGCCTTTAACTGGTTCAAACTAGTTGGATCAGATGGTTGAACTGGTTAGATGGGAATCAGATGCTGGACCAGTTCAACCTCTGGTCCAGTATGATAATGTTAGTTTTTTAGCATCTATTCAAAATCAATCTTATCAGCAAATACATGTAAATTCCTGAGAGGAATCAGACTCCTATTTTTACCCCCCAGGGAATGTTGCATTGTCACATGGAGAATTTTTGCATGCATCTGGAGACTATTCTACAGCCAGGGACTTCTATCAGAAAGCACTTCAGGCATCTGAGAACAATGATTTCACTAAAGCATCTGGTTTAGCAGCTGCAAACATGGACTCAGAGATTCTCTCACTAGGAGCCATCTGTGGCAGGGGACAGGTTGCGATGCACTTGGGGTATGATCCTGGTTGAGTGCAGTTGCTATCTTGTATCATACTACATGTTATAATAAAGAGTAGCACATTGTTCACGAAATGCCTTTATGAACTTTCTCTTTGTTTGTATTTCGTCAAACCTTCTGATGCATTGGCATCATAGGTTCTATTTTTGGCAGTTCTCTTCTGTGTTGCTGGTTCAGTTACAGTCATCATCCTTGTAGATTTTCTTCTCATTATAGAGCTTTTCAAAAGGTGTTTTCATACAATAGCTCTTTAAGAAGTAGGTTTCGTTGAATGGGCTTCCTTGTAAATGGTTTTGGTAACACATGTTCCACAATATACGTATACTGTTGTTTAAAGATTAAAAAAAAATAAAGAAATTCTATTCTGATTTTATTTCAAGGGATTATTATATCGCAAAAAGAATTATGCAGCATACTTCTGCAAGGAATACATTCGGAAGCTACACCAGTACAGCTTACAGCAAAATAGTGCATTAACAGTGATGATTAGGGTGCTTATTTTTGCTAACTCCTAAAATATAACTATTTGAGTTGCATGACTGTGCAAAAAAGGGGATAAAAATACAAAAAAAACAAAAAAAGCAAGAAGAAGAAAATCACTAGCTTTCAGGCACAAGAAGTGAGCCACTTGGAAGTGCAAGATCCAATAATAGCATATCCTCATCTAGGCCATTGCTCCTTTGTGTAACATCTTAAACAATCTCCCTTTCAGCCTTCCCCTCTTCCTTTTAAAGCCTTCAACTTGCATTGGCTTATTTATAAATTCACCACCTTCTTTGCCTGCATTGGGTATTGCCAAACCATCCAACCCTTATATTCCTTGATTGCCCCAAGATCTCCACTAAGAGGTAAGACTGGTCTGATGTCAGTACTAAAACATTTACATGCAGTTTTTATGCTATGTTGCTATCACGAAATATAGTGGCACATCTCTACTTCATCTGGCTAGTTCTTACTTGATTTGCTTTGCCTTTCCTGGAAGTCTCTTGTACAAATATTTTGTTAAGAGGTAGTAGATGTTTGCATACTGACTAAGGGTGCTTTTATCTGCTTCTTTATCCTGGTCTGTTGAAACTTACCACTGCGTACATGAACTTCTTAGGGCATGTTTGATTGTTCCTTGGCGACATGTGGGTCACAGGTAGCCCCCATGCACCACCATCACCAGCGCCACCACCTCCATTTCTAGCTTTACAGCCCTATCCTGTATCAATTGGTGAGCAAGAACATTAATCTGTTGTACATTTTCCTTCATTATGCAGTGATTTTCCGGAAGCAGAGGAGACACTGACAAAGGCATTGACAAAAGCCGAAGAGCATTTTGGTTTGTTTCTTTGGCAAGTTTATTCAATTTGACATGTCGTAATCTTTATGGTTCTCTCTAGTATCTCCTTGAAGGCCTGCACATCACCTATTTACATTTTTCAGGTTCATATCATCCAAACGTGGGCGTTGTCCTAACTTGTATAGCTATGATGTTCGGACGTAAAGCTGCATTCGAGAAATCAAGTTCTATTTTGATTCAAGAGGTTGTAATCCTTGCTGTGTCTAAAACAAGCTTGAAGTGGAGGTTTCAGTTTGGGATTCGTTCAGATTTACATTTTAAAAAGATGACCAGTTTCAATTCGCTTTTGATTGGGACACATCTAGCTGGGCCTACAGGTTATAACCTGGGATTTGGCTTTATCTTGGATTTTTTTTCCCCATTTGTTTTTTTGCAATATTTATTCCAGTGGCTGGTTGCATGATATCACTGGAACCTCAATTGGCTAAATCATCCAAGAACTGGAAGACATATTTAATTACCAAGTTGTCATATGTGTTAAATAATATCTATACGGGTATGCCACTGGGGTGTTGCCCCAGTGGTACGATGCCATGCCAGGTACTGCTGTGGTCATGGTTTTGAAGCCCGGATGCAGATGAAATTTCCCTTAAAAAGCAGGGTTATACAGATTGGTCCCTCTACTGTGTGAGGGTTTACAGATTGGTCCCTCCATTGTGTGAGGGTTGTGAATGGATCCCTCCATTGTATGAGGGTTGTGAAAATACTTGATTGTAATATCAGATTTCACTGTATTTATAAATGTAAAAAATATATATATTTATCTATACGGGTATTGTTCATGACTGGTTGGCTTACTGCACATGGTATTGGGCTATCAACCTACAATAATAAGAATGATGATGAGAACAATGACAATGCGGTTGATGATTTTGTTCCTTTTGTTTATGAACTGGCAGGGATTATATAGAAGGGCCATAGATTTGTTGAAAGCTCCATCAATGGATTCTGACGGTATGTTCACATCTTTGGAACATTTGACCTTACCTATGCAGAATACAAAAGAACTGTTTGTCTGTGTTCTGGTGCAGTTGCAGATATGCACATCGATAAGAGAGATATAGTGGCCCTTGCAAGAGGTAGGTTCATGCATATCTGTCTTATGCAATGACTGTCATGATTATTTTTCCAAACCACTATCCATTTATAGGCACAGCAGTATTCATCAGAGTAGGCATTGATTGTTTCTAGATTTCCCCTACTTGGCATAGTGGGAACAACAGTTCCGTTGACCTGTGGTGCTAATTGATCGCTTGGCCAAGACTGGGAGATTCTTGTATATTTCCTACACAACAACAGCCTTTCCCTTACTCGTGCTTCTCTGTCTGCTCACTGTCTAGGTGGATATGGGCAAATCCTAAGCATTCAACAGAACAGACGAGGAGAAGGGGAGCGAATGAGGAAGTGGGCCGAGAGAATATGGAAGAATCGCCGTCTGTCACTAGCTGAAGCACTAGAGACGTCCGAAGCTACTAAGGTTGCAATCGTAGATGCCCGAGTCAACAGAGTTATATGATTTCCAGGTGCTCTTTAAGCCAACGTGTTTCAAATTTTAAGTAGCGGGGACGAGCTGTGAGAGAAATCACTGCGGCCAGTTGGAAGTCATCTAGGCCAGTATCATCCAATACTGGCACTACTGACATCATGTTTGATTCAGAAGAACACATATTTAGTCGCAGAAATTTGGGATTTTTTAATAGCAGCAGCGAGCAGCTGATCAACTCCTGCATTATATTTTATCCAGATAATTTTGTGAATACCAAAATGATCACATGCGTTTTCAATGTTATCATGTGATGTTTCTATCTTTCTAGAGAATGATTATTTCACTCCAGGAGATTTAGATTGTGGGCACCAAGTTGGGTGATACTGGATCAAGAACAATCCTCCTGTACCTAATCATACAAACTCCGAATTAATTTTATTTGAAAATCAGGTGAAATTGAAAGTGGGTTTACGTTGGGTATATGTGGCTCATGCATTTCCACCTCTTTTATACATTAATCAATTGTGATTCCATGCTATACAAGCTGGACCAAAGCTACAGAGTCTAAGGTTGGACAGATGTCTCAGAACCGCTGTTATGGGCCTATGGTTTAGTTTTAGGGACAGGCTTCATGGTATTTTCCACAGAGCAGGCCGAAACATATGCAGTGGCTAAGATCAAAGAAACAAGGCTGTGAAGAACTGAAGATGATTGCGCTCTTGCTTTGTGGTGAATATAATCATTGCCCTCATCATATATTTACATATAACACCTAAACAATGTTTCTTCATATTTGAGTATTTTATATTATCTATGCTTGAATATATTTTTCATGTTGAAATTATATTATAGATAAATGAGCGCTCTGTTAGGCCATCGTAACAAAAGCTCCTACTACTAGGCCGGCTAATTTACATGTCTTTTATTTTTTGTTGAAAAACCTTATCCTAAGTATATTTAGTTCATATAATAAATGTAATAAATTTGGACATGTCAATTGTTTTTGAATTTTAAAAATCAATTGCGTTTTCCGGTATTCAAGTCATTTTAATTTTCAAAAATTATTAACTTTTGAAATTCAATAAAATATCCAAAAATCGTGAAATTTGATATTTTGAATTAAAGACATTTAGGATAACATTTTTCACGAAAAATAAAAAAATGTAAATTAGGTAGCTTAATGGGATCTCTTATTAGGCCGACTTAGCAAGGTCAGTGCTCTAGACAATTATTTTTTCGTTTATTTGTACGTTTATAATTATTTTTTCTGCTTTTTCATTCATTGAATTTCTTTGATCTTATTTCGATTGCTTCAATATTTTTTTAAAAATATATTATACATTACTATATTTTCAACGTTAGTTAAACTATGTTATTATTTTTGCTTAAATTATTTGTAGTTATTGTATATTCACATACAAATTTAAATTGTCATTAATTCAAATGAAAGATTGTTAGCTTAGTTGCGATCCAGACCTAATTTACATAAATAGGGTTAGTATATAAATTTTATAAATAAAAGTAAGGTTAAATTTAGAGCTCGAACTTTATGAATACGATTAGAATTAGTGTTGAGGCAGCTACATGAACCCAAGTCCATTTATGGGTGCAATTTGGATAGAGTACTCATGAGTACCCACAAATAGGGTATGATAAAGTAGAAAATTTTATTCATTGTTAGGGGCAGGGTGAAAATTATTGCCTAACTCCCTAAATAAAGTAAGGTTATTGTGGACATGCTAAATATCCGCCGGATAGGTATCAATGTGTAAATAACTATAAATATATGTATATAAATAAATATATAATAGTTTCTATCCCTCATTCACCAGTAAATTATTGTTAGCTTAATTAATTTATTTACTTTTTTATAAATTGTATAAAGTTGGTATTTGTAATGACAAATAATCATAATAAAAATGCGAATGATGATATTAATGTAATTATTCGATGAATAATGAGATTACAAAGAATGTAAAAATAGATGTAAACAATAATAAAATGAAATTAATTATCAACTGCAAAGTATAAAACGTAAATAAGTATGGGAAATGATCCAGTGCATGCGACTGCACCGTGCAGTCCATGCACTGTGGGCCCCACCTGATCATTTTCCATAAATCCACCCCACCCATTGTATTTAGAATTGTTCACTTTATTACCATACCAATTTTCATCCAAATTCAACACATGTGTAGTCTCCATCTTAAAATGGTGCAAAATCAACGTAATAAAATAGTTTAATGTAAATATCAAGTTTAAAGTGATTTTTTCAACATCTAAACCGTCTAAAGTATGATTTATATATGGATAAATGAGTGTATAAAGTTTCATTACAATCTAATATGTGTGGGGTCCATTTTACAGCGGACTGCACAGTAATTACGGTGTAGTCCGACTGCACAGGATCGGTTCCCAATAAGTATTACTTTATATTATTTAAAACAACACTAAAAAATATTTTTTTATATGTCATAATTGGTTATTATAGAAACCGGTTTGGAATCAAAACTGACCCAGTAGATGATGGGCACGATAGAATATAATAAAAACTAACCCTCAAGACGAGTAAAATAGGATAGAATTTTTAGAAATAAGACAAGATTAGAATAAACTACAAATCCTGCCCCCCAGTAGTTAATTTGGGCCCTTTCTAGCTGACGTGTGGTCGGATGCCCTATTTCCTTGCATCTGGAAGGGATTATCTAAAGAAGTAGAAAGCCCCCAAAACCCATCCGCCTGCAGCAGGCCCCTTCTTCCTCATCCCCCGCCGTCACTCAAATGGCGTTCTGCTCTCGCAGCCAGCTCTTCGGCCCAACTCTCCCTCCGCGCCGGAAGCGTACACCCCGACGCAAGTTAGCATCCGTTTCTACACCAGCACTCTCCCTCTCCCCGCCTATACCCTCCAAACCCCAATCCACTGGCCACTCCACTAAAGTCCCCAGTCCATCCTCTCCAATGAATTCCCTATTCTTTCTCTCCAAATCCCTCGCCATCTCATCTGCCACTGCTCTTGCGATCTCCTTCTCCAACAGCGATGGTGGCGGATTCTTTGCAGGCGGCGGCGGAGGAAAAGGTGGCGGCGGCGGCGGCGGGGGAAATTTCTGGTCAAATTTCTTCTCAGGCGGCAATTTCTGGTCGAAGTTCTTCTGTCCTCGTGCCTTTGCAAAAGACGAAGGCGGTGATTCAAAGCAGGACTGGGATCCTCACGGCCTCCCTGCCAACTACGTTATCCAATTAAACAAGCTCAGTTCTTTCAAACGCTACCGCGTCTCCGAGGTCGTCTTCTTGGACCAGCGCCGGCAGTCGACCATCAACTCCGATGATTCCTTCTTCGAGATGGTCTCTCTCCGTCCCGGCGGCATCTACACCAAGGCCACCCTTGAGACGGAACTCGAGACCCTCAGAAACTGCGGTATGTTCGAAAAAGTTAGTCTTGAGGCTAAAACGAAGCCTGATGGGACTCTAGCTGTCACTATTGGCTTCATCGAGGCCACATGGAGTTCCGCAAACTCGTTCCGCTGTATCAATGTCGGGCTCATGCCGCAGACGAAGCCGATAGAGCCTGATCCTGACATGACAGATAAGGAGAAGGTGGAGTTCTTCAGGCTCCAGGAGAATGAGTACCGGAAGCGAATAGAAAAGTCCCGGCCATGCCTCTTGCCTGCTGAGGTGGAGGATGAGATTTCTGTGACACTTAATGAACGCGGCAGGGTGACCGCTCGGCTACTGCAGAGGATACGGGACAGAGTTCAGAAGTGGTATCACGATGAAGGCTATGCTTGTGCCCAAGTAGTGAATTTTGGGAATTTGAATACGAGGGATATTATATGCGAGGTGGTGGAAGGAGATATCACGCAACTTGATCTGCAGTTTCAAGATAAGTTGGGGAATCTGTGTGAGGGTAATACGCAGCTTGCTGTTGTGTTTAGAGAGCTTCCAATACAGGTATTTTAGTCTGGTCTTGACAACTTTGTTCTGCTAGATTAGTTGGGATTGCTTCCTATCCAATTGTTTTATGACAGTCATGTGAAGTAGGATAGGAAGGATTGCTTGGTCAGGCATTGCCGTGTTGTGCTTCCAGTCCACATGTAGGGCAAGGTGCTGGTAAACCTTCTCCACTAGCGTTGTTCCAGATCATTGCTAGGGAAACAGTGATATACTCTGTGAAACCTTCTCCACTTGCGTTGTTCCAAATCATTGCTGGGAAAACGGTTTTATACTGTGTGAAACCTTCTCCACTTACATTACATGTTGGCACTTGGCAGTTATTCTAAGCTTTATGTTGTTCCTTTTTTACCTATTTTATGATGACATTTGGTTGGTTTGTTGCAGCTTCGAAAAGGCCATGTCTTTAATATAGAAGCAGGGAAACTAGCACTGCGGAATATTAACTCACTCGCCTTATTTTCAAATATAGAAGTGAACCCCAGACCAGATGAAAAGAACGACGGAGGAATTATTGTTGAGATCAAACTTAAGGAGCTTGAGCAAAAGAGTGCTGAGGTCAGCACAGAGTGGAGTATTGTGCCTGGGCGCCAGGGACGACCAACACTGGTATATATAAAAGTTGTTTAGGTTTTCTGATTCTCATTACAACATTGTAGTGAACAAAATATATTTTGTCTATTGAAAATTTGTTCTGACAACTATAATTGTTCGATTATAAGGTGGACACAAGTCAAATTACCTGGGCAGTGTCCCCCGCCCCCCCTGAAAAATTTTTAAAAAAAAGTTCAAATTACCAGAGTCCAAGGTTGAATTATGTTTCTTTCAAGTTAGTTTTGCTCATAAGGAAAACTCAAGACATGTTATACTTCCTCTCTGTGATTTTCTTACAGTGACTGACTAAGATATTCTTTCAGGCTTCAATTCAGCCTGGAGGAACTGTTTCATTTGAACACCGGAACCTTAAAGGGCTGAACAGGTCCATACTAGGGTCTGTAACATCCAGCAACCTTCTCAATCCTCAGGTAATGCCATTTCATGTCTTCTTTTTGACTCCTCTTGGCCTATTCAATCACGTGTTCAGATTGGGTTTTGGTACTCGAACTGTTTTCAGTCTCATTCAGATTGTCTTGCAATTTGGTTCTTTTGATTATTGGATTTGGCTATATTTGGACTTGAGAACATTGATGTGTCTTTTTGTTATTGTTGTACAATCATTTCTGCAGGATGACCTCTCTTTCAAGCTTGAATATGTTCATCCATATGTTGATGGTATATGGGATCCTCACAACAGAGTCTTCCGTGCAAGTTGCTTCAATAGTAGAAAGCTGAGTCCAGTATTCACAGGTGGTCCTGGTGTTGATGAAGTTCCAGCCATATGGGTAGACAGAGTTGGCTTCAAAGCAAATATCACAGAGGCAAGTGATACTTTCATTTCTTTGCTGTTTAACCTACTAGTTCACATACTTGATAAAGGACAAGTGTACATGATGTGGAATAGAACTGTTCTCACGGTGCGTTTGCTGTTGCTGCTGCTGCTCTTATGTGTGGAATCCAGCCCTTGGCCAATTGTAAAAATAGGTGAAATGCTGGATAAGTTTAGCTGGAGAGGTGCCGGATCTTTAATGAAGCAAGTATTTAATGTATGTATAATGTTAGCTTATTCATAAGATAGATGACGTGGAAATTGCAGATAATGGTTCAATATTGCACCCATTTTGTTGATGCATCAGAGAGTCATATTGGGTACTGAGGGAGCTATAATGTGATTGTCTGTTCCTAGAAACTCAATCGTTTAAGGTGATGATCGATTAACTGACTGTCAATGCATTGTCATGACTTGCAGTCCTTCACCAGACAAAGCAAATTAACATATGGCATAGTCATGGAAGAAATCACAACGCGTGATGAAACCAGCAGCATTTGCACCAATGGTTCCCGGGCATTGCCAAGTGGCGCATTGAGTATGGACGGGCCTCCAACAACTCTTAGTGGGACTGGCATTGACCGAATGGCATTTGCACAGGCAAATATTACACGTGATAATACAAAGTTCGTAAATGGAACAATTGTTGGTGAGAGGAACGTTTTCCAGGTAAAATTTCTTTGCTGTTTATTGAAGAATAAAATGCCATGACAATCCAGTATGTTCATTTTTTGAGGTACATTTGGTTAAATCAAGTATTGGAATAGTTCATCATCAAAAGTTGTTTTCCACATTCATAGTTTGTTGCCCATTCTTGCCTGTCTAGAGTTGTCTTAAGTTCAAGCATTTTCATAGCTTTCCATATAACTTCTAACCAATTCTCTTTTGGCCTTGCCTTAGTTGTCATATATCCCATCATTGTTATAAATTCATTCCTTTTCCTAGTTCTGTTGTGCTTACCTTTGACAATGAAGTATGAGTTTTTAATATACGCTTTTTACTAGAAAATGATAACAGATCTTTGGCCCCTGAGAATTTGCTCCAGACCATTGGCATAGCAGTTGCCTGTTGTCTGCAGCCATTTTCAAACTTCTGTTATAACTACTCCTAGATCTTGACTGGATGATGATTCGAAATGTGATTAAAATGGCGGAGCAAGACCCATTTATCTGGCATTAAATGTATGTCACTGGAGTTTCCATCTGTATATCAGAATGATGGAAAAGAAAATTTGAGAAAGAGAAGTACACAGTTGTGGCATGGAGCATAAGCATACAAGATCCAAACCTCATGTCTACCAGTACTTGGGTGAACCAGCAAAATTCATCTGACTTCTTAAAATTCGAAAGTTATGTTGTTATGTTGCAGGTTCTTATCCTATATGGACAGATATTTGCATTGAGGTTTTGTTGTTTCTAACTTGTTTATCGTGTGTCTAATCCCATCTGCAGTTAGATCAAGGCCTTGGCATTGGCAGCAGCTTTCCATTTTTCAATCGCCACCAGCTGACACTAACCCGATTCATTCCAATAAAGACTGTAGAGGAAGGTGCTGGGAAACCGCCTCCACCTGTTTTGGTCCTTCATGGACACTACGGTGGCTGTGTAGGAGACCTTCCAAGCTATGATGCTTTTACTCTTGGTGGGCCATACTCAGTTAGGGGTTATAATATGGGTGAGCTAGGCGCCTGCCGGAATATACTAGAGGTAATTATTTCTCGAAAGACTCAGTATTTTCTCAATCATGATTGAAAAAATTGGTTATGTACTTTGTTGTGGTTACATTTATCTCAGTCTGAAATATGATTAAAACTCGAGTCATATGGGGTCTTGTGGATGTTTAATTTTGGAAGGTCTATCACCAGGGGATTGCTAAATGACTATGGATAAATGGCAGGGTAAAAAAAGCCTCCACATCTAAGCTTCATGGGAAAATTCCAACCTCTAGTAAATTAACAATGGTCAGCTTTGGTTATTTCATTGCATTATCAGGAACATGATTTATTATTCTCTGCAATTGTTGTTTAGGTTGCAGCAGAGCTGCGGATACCCATTAGAAACACGCATGTATATTTATTTGCGGAGCATGGAAATGACCTTGGCAGCTCCAAGGATGTGAAAGGCAACCCAACAGAGTTTTTCCGGAGAGTGGGTCATGGGTCATCATATGGTGCTGGTGCGAAGCTGGGCCTTGTCCGAGCCGAGTACGCTGTAGATCATAATGCTGGCACAGGGGCTTTCTTCTTCCGGTTTGGTGAGAGATTCTGAGTTCATTTGTGCATTTTTGGGACCCTTTGTTATGTAGGGGAATTCATTCGAGGGAAACCACCGGGCTTTGTAGAGACAAAAGGGAGACTTGTATTTTCCTTTCAATTTTGGATTAGCCAATATGTCAAAGTTCATACCTTGAAAGAGTATTTTTGGTTCAGTCTATCCTGTGTTTGTTGATGTTTATTAGTGTGATCTCTAACTTGCGCTTAAGCGATAGGCACAAGCATCAATTCCCAGCTTCCTTACAATTGCTGTTTGGGATTGTGATCCTAGAAAGTTGTGCATTAATTTTTGTCAAACGCGTATTCTACCCACCTAAATTGCTTTTCGGTAAAATAAGCCTGATCGAGAGGTTCAAAAGCTAGGCCGAACATAGCATAAAAACTTTGCATGGTCGATTCTAAGCAGCCTACTGCGAGAGAGACATCCGAGCTGAGAGAAGCACATGCTATCCGTGATAAAACGTGACAAAATATTGTAATGTAAGTTAAGTTAGGTTAGGCGCACCTGGTGCAAATATTTATTTTTTGAAATTTTTTTTACGTAACTGTTAATTTAGATATATTTAACATGCGCATCAATTTTTATTATTTTTGAAGATTTTTAGATATTTATTTTGGATTTTTCAAAAGTCAGTGATATTTTTATACTAAAATGTTACTAATTTTTAAAAATTTAAAATAAATATTTAATTTTTTTTTAAAAATAATAAAAATTTGATACACATGTTAAATGTACCTAGATTAACAATTTTATAAAAAAATATTTTCAAAAAATATAAAAAATAAGTATTTGCACTTGGGTGCATCAAAGTTAAGTGCACCTAAATGCACTGGGTCAGTTTCTTTAACGTAATGCGTAAAATCTTGCCCCCCGAATGGAAAATATCCCTCCGTGCGCCGCTACCTTCAGTATCGTTCACGCGATCGAGCTCTTGAGTCTCGAGCCACGGAGCGCCGGGAGCTGTCAGCTGTGTGCTGCTGTCAAATTTACTCGCAGATGATGGAAGATGCTACTGGTCTGAAGAGGAAGCTGAGAAGAATTGTGGGTTGTAGTTGGAATGTCGAATGGAAGCTGCTGGACAATGAAGCCTGGTGGTACTAACAAGAGCAGTTTTGGGTCATATCCCTCTTTTCTATGGTTCCATCATTATGAGGATGGGATTGGGTGGCAGAAAAATTGCCATTTCTTTTTTTCGGATTTCAAGAAAAAAGTTGCCATTTTTTAAAATGGTTAAAATTATCATAATCAAGTTCTACATACAAGTTTTTTCAAAAAAGAAAAATTCTACATGCAAGTCATTCTGAAGAACTCACAACAGTTAGAATTGCTTTCGTTTGACTTGAACGGTTTCAAAAGTGGTGGATCGTCAGTCGTTCATTAAGGGATCAATATGCAAGTAAAGAATCTAATTTCCACAGGTAAAAAGGTAAATAATCTTATTTTTCTATATATTTAATTCGTTGCAGGCAAAACATAATAGAAATTTCAAAATATTGTAGCCAACATTCTATGGTTCGATGAATGACTAGAAGATGATCATTTAACCAAAGAAGAGCATCGAATCGAACAAATAGTGCCGACGTTTAAGACCGAGTCTTTTCATAGAAGTAATATTCCGCCGATGTGGATGATTAAATGCACCCGGGTACAAAAAAACTATTTTTTATAAAACTGTTATGTTAAATGTATTTAGATATTTTTTAATTTTTCAAAAACAGGAGTATTTCAGCCATTTTCTAAACAACTAAAATACTCTTATTTTTGAAAAATAAAAAATATATACGGATCTTCAAAAATAATGACATTTAATACATATGTTAAATATATTCAGATTAATAGTTTTATAAAAAAATTTGAAAAACAAAAAATAAGTATTTACGCT
Organism: Annona cherimola; assembly: GCA_030490835.1. Lineage (NCBI taxonomy): Eukaryota > Viridiplantae > Streptophyta > Magnoliopsida > Magnoliales > Annonaceae > Annona > Annona cherimola. The sequence continues at coordinate 106,285,565 of CM059971.1, read as the reverse complement.
CAGCTGCAACTAACTGCATCTAGGCGTACCAGATCCAAGCCTGCCAGTGTGGATGTTTAATCATCCAGTGCACTTACGCACTTAATATCAGTACACCAGGTACAAGAAACTTGTTTTTTATGCTTTTTTATAAAACTGTTAGTTTAAGTGTATTTAATTTATAAACAAATTTTTACATTTTTGAATACTTATAAATATTTTTTAATTTTTCAAAATACATCCATTTTTGAAAAAATAAAAATATATACAAATCTCCAAAAATAGTAAAACTTAACACATACTTTAAATATACTTAGATTAACAATTTTTAAAAAAAATTGAACAAAAATAAAAAATAAATATTTACACTGGGATGCACTGAAACTAAGTATAGCTAGGTGTATAGGATTTGGGCCCTGCTTTGCCGCTCTCATTATATACGCTTTTGAGCCCCCACCAAATACCTAATCGAGTATATCATGGTGTGGAGGTCATAAGCACACAAGCACCTTTAAAAAGCTGAGCAAAACGGGCCCAAAAGAGCGTCGGATTGCAAAGAAGGCTATCGACAAGCCTCAGGAGGCAGGCAAGGACAATCCATCTGTTAATAACACTAAAGTAAAATTATGGACAAGAAATTCTAGCTAGGGCAATTCTATCTGGATTCGGATCGTAAATTTTAATTGCCATCACTCATTTTCTCATAAGATGGGGTGCTTTGAGTCAAATAACATTCATTGATCATGACTATAGTAAAAAGAGGGAGGATATTTCTTCGGTTTGAAAAAAAGCACAATGATTTCCACAGGATTGCTCACCAATGGAATTGAACCATCAATGTACAGAGAGAGAGAGAGAGAGAGAGAGAGAGTTCGAAGGCAGAGGAACGGCGACAGCATGGAATTGTTCTGCTGTAGCGTAAACACACGATTTACGCAAGAATCTTGCACGCAGGCAAATTCACCCTCAAAAATTAAATGGACGGCATAACGAAAGCTAGCAATAAATACGCCACCAGTTAGAAAGCAAGTAATAAGCAAAACCATAGCATCCCAACCAAATCCATCAATAACCACCTTACAGACGTAGAATGTAAAAATAAATTGGGATCTCTGACCATTTCTCTTTAGTTGGCTTGATATCACCAAATCCCTTCTTCCGGAATTCCCAAGAAGCAAGCATATAGCTTACAGAATCTGGAATACATATACCAAAAAACAATATCCAGGTATCTGGAACGAATATCAAATTTACAGGGAAGAATCAGATTCAAATTCTGCAGCCATCAACTGATGCAAAACGAGTCGATGACGCCTCCATACCTGCATGTCAATTGATCCCATCTATCTAGTTGATAGAGTTTGGCTTTACAGCAGAGTGATGAAACAATCCTTGCCCCCTCTTTTGGCCAAAGGAATATATGGCCCTGAGATAGTGATGGCCCATTATTTGACCAGCGCGAAATTACCTTACAATCATTGATTATTGGATATCGTCAACTCTATAAAATGTTTCAATAGCCATTTGTGCATCACTCTTGTGCTGTAGGTATAATAAAGTAGTACTGTCCCCATCGTAGAGAATTTTGCATAGCTTCCAACTCAAATATTTCTTCATGAGTAGTGCAAAATCAGAGGCCTTTATGTATATTGCATGGGTGCAATGAAGATGACGAAGAAACTGAAGACAGATAGTTGAGTCTCAGATGGGAAATGCTGAGGAGACCTTGGAAAAATCTCTACTGCTGCCGATTGTTCAAGAGCTGGTGAGGAGAACCCACACACATTCCAATAAGGAACCCTGAGGAGAGGCCCATCTCTCTATCTCAGCAGCAGTACCTGTCCTTGATCTATCTTTACCAGTGGGCACCATTAGGAACTCAGAAAGCGGGATATGGCTTGCAGAGATTGGGGCTTCTTCCAGGTACTCGCAAGAAATCTACTGAGCAGATTCCATCCCTACTTTTTTACTTTTGCACCTCCTTTGCCTAATAGAGTCCAATATACACCAGTTGCACATTAGTTGACACGAGAAAACAATTCGGTATCCTATGAAACATTTGAAGTGAAATTTCTTTTTCCTCAAAATGAAACGAAACAGAGAATCTTGTAGCTTGTAGAATACAGGCTTTTCTTCTATAAAACCAGGATCGACCCTTGGGTTTTTTATTTTTGAAATTTTTTTCATTAGATCCAAACCATGCATTGTGGTGTGAACAATTTATTTAAAGAACACTGAAAGTTTATACAATCTATAGCACTGAAAAATACGATTTTAAAGAACCCCATGCATTCACACCTGCTGTGGACTACAGATACATCTAATTAATATGATACAAATATTCATGGAGAAGAATATGATGCATGCCTAGTTTGGTATCTTAAAAAAATATTTTAAAAAAAGATAAAAGGGGATGCAACTTGCACCAGGTTTCATTGGAGAGAAGTCCTCCAAAACACAATCAGACATTAAAAAAAGATATGCGAATTATGCGAATATATTTGCAAAACCAAACATACCCATTGAATTTTTGAAATTGCAAATATACCCAATATTTTGCATGTCGTTGAAAATATACACACACCTTGACAATGCAGTAATTGTGTCATAACGGTGTGGGCATATCTGCAATTATGGTCAAACTATATGGGTATATTTGTAAATTACCTTAACATAGTATGTCATTAACAAAAAATAAACACACACCTCACATTGCAAGAGCAGATTGGTATATGTAATAGAAAAAACTGCAACATTCTTGTTCACTTCTCAAGGATAAAGAAAACTTCTCAAACATACCACAGGAAACAAAAGAATGAAGATTTATAGATTTCATCTGGAGCCAAGACTGCCTGTTGTCCAATATAGAGTTAGCAGGTTATACAATTCAACACTCGACAGTAAAATGTGCCGCCAACACACTCACATGACAACCTGCATGATGATGAGAATTCACAAGAAACCAACTAATTCATTGTGGACCAGACAAATATGGAATGCATAATCCATTGCTGGTATAGTTGGCTGAAAGAGAGACCTACCCTTTTTGAAACCGAAGTGCATATATCAGCCATTGTAGTTTTATCTCATGTGAAGCACAATATCTATGTTAAAATATCTACACTCTTTAACATATGCAAATGAGTGACATTTGAGTTTGCAAATGTTGCCTTTCAAGAATACCGAACCAAGATACATAGAATCTTATTTTTCCACATCATCTTTTGATTTTAGTTTTGAATGATGCCGCCCTGTTCAATTTATTTTTTATGATGGTATCTTTTCTTTCTTTTCTTCCTTTTTTGGTATGCCCTACAACCCACTGACGTACATTTGTAGAGACACCATTAATCTATACTCAGCCAGAGTAAGAAAAAATAGCAGGGAACTCCTTGGTAATATATCCACAATACTGGTAATGGAGAAGGGCAGGTGGGGGCTGCACAAGGAGGTCTTGCAAGGTCTGTGCATGAACTATTATCCAACTTGTTATAGACCTGATCAAGTGCTTGGAGTGAGCCCAAAGCACCATAAAAATACTTCTTCAGGATGATGAAGTAAACCGCCATATCCAACATAATGAGGATGGGTCCCCATTAAACCAATACAAAATGCACTAGTTGTGAACATTGGAGATGCTTTGGAGGTAACTTCTTGCTTTTCCTGGTCCTTTAATAAAGGAAATTTTACAAGCCAATTAATATGTATGGTAAAAACCAATCATAGTAGTTTAGCTCAAACTTGAAACCCAATGATAACTGACATGAGCTTAGCCCTTCCATAGGATCATAATAGTTTCAGATACATTCAGTTCTAGTTCCTACTATCTGGGCATCTTTATTTATTGGAAAAGACCTCTTCCATTAACTACTGAAATTATTTGGGCATGGCTTGTTTTAAAAAGCACTGCTACCATTTGAATTTTAAACTAGAAATTGGTAAACAACATGCAATATATGTCCACGATAATAAAGACTTAACTTTAGCATTCTAGATTTAGCAGCCTGAAAAATCGAATTCCCACTGTTAATTTGAAAGCTTACAACATTAATGAAATTCGGAAATGCATTCCAAATTAAGACTGACACAGCTATCTTTATCAGTCTATTTTTAGTAGATAAAGACTACAAAAGTTTAGCACATTGAATAGATCCATACTTAATACTTGTGTAGTAGCAACTATACTTCTCTGCAGTACCATTGCCAGGTTTATACTTTCAAAGGTATGCTGTCTCTCATATTTTGCACTCTTCAATTTTACTTAAGTCACTTGACCGCTTAGTCACATTTTCCTCGATTCATAGCAAGGAACTTAACAGAGTCAGAAATAAAGAAAGGAGAAAGATGAGGTTGAAATGGATAGAAAACTATTAATGCATCTGGCAGGAGTCTAGTATCAGGCCATCTTCATCCAGCTTGCATACGCATTGTATAGGGACATTCTCATAAAAAAATAATACAATTAATTCCAGATGTTGATCAATACTTAGTTTGGTTTGTTCAGTTCCTACAGTTTCTGATGTTGACTAATATTTACTTCCTTTGGTTCTCACCGATTTGGAGCAATGGAAATACAAAAGCAATGAGTACAGCTGCGACTAATGAAAGTAAGGCAAGGATTTCATTTGCAATATGGGGAAATTGATTGCCAAAAAAGAATCTTAGAGTGTACAGAAAGATCAGATATGGAGACTATAATAGGTATTCGATGATGCACAAACTAGGAGGAAAGGCAGACATGCAGATTGCGAAACTTGAGTACAAGCAGTCAACTGTACAAGTAGACTCTGTGTATTCAAGTTTACCGTATTGTGTCTAGAGTTAATTCCAAACATGATGACAAGTTTTACCCCTATTTTCACAAATGATCTTTAATTCACAATAATGGCAAATATGATCACACATTTTCACCATATTTCCAAATATGACTGCCCCCGTAAATTTTACGAATACCCTAGCTAAACTCTAAATCTCTCTCTCTCTCTCTCTCTCCTATTTTCTCGTGTAGCAAATGATTTTCATAGCATTGTACTTTGATAATGACATATGCAAATTACTTATTTTTCTACCTAGGTCTTGAGTTTTAACCAAGGATATTTTTGTGAAAATACATAGAGGCATTGTCGTATTTCGAAATATGGTAAAAATGTGATGTCATCCTTTTTTTTTCATGAATGTGTGGCCATATACCTGTGAATAGGAGCAAGAATTGGGGTGATATTTAGTATTTTAAAATATGGCCTACAATGTTTTAGTCTCAAACACAATCAGCATCCACTGTCATTTACAAAAATGCTTTGAATAAGAAAAATTTTCAGTGTTGCTGGTAGAATCTAAGATTATACTTCATTTCCGTATGCACTGCTTTGCAGAAGGTTTTCCTTCACATGATGTTAACTAAAGAGCACTCTTATTTTAAGAAGGATTGGCTGAATTTTCTTTGTTTACAAGAATGTTTTAAATAAGAGAAGTCTTCAGCATTGCTGGTAGAATCTGAGATTAAGCCACATTTCCGTATGCAGTACTTTGCAGAAGGTTTTCCTTCACATGATGTTCTCTAAAGAGCAGTCATTTTGAGAAAGATTCGATGATTTTCCTCCGGTTTGTTGTTGAAACAATAATGAGACATATATCCAAACATTAGACCTTCATACCAAGTAACTGTTTTCCTATGATTTCCAATAATACATTTAGTCATCTTGTTGATACATCCACCTGACCTTGTAGATTATCTGTAACTATTTTATGCTTTTACTTATCAGACATTGCCATGTTCACATGAAGTTTGAGATTCTTCAAGGTCATGACAAAGCCCAGTTTTCATATTCAACTCTTAAATAACAATGGTAAAATGTCACAACATGGATAAATTGGGCTGCTAAGCACCTGTCATTATAATTATCCAGGACATATCCTAGCACAGCTATGTGAATCCAGTTCAGCTATTTTGATCAAACATGAATGTCATCTGTGCCCTTGCCCACACTTATCCACACCACAGCCAGGGATTAGTTTTGTATTTTGTATATATACAATAGTGCATCGGTTTGTGTTGAGCAGTTAGTAGTTACTAACATCTACGTCAAATTTTTTATGCAAATAAATAATTTAGGCTTTTAAATTTTTTGTTTTGCATGTTCATTTTACAATTATGACTTACATAATAAATTACTATATTCTTGAAGATTACTTCAATCGTGTTATATCCCTCCCATTTCATTTTCATATAATTTATCATTGATTCTAATTCTGATGTGAAGCTGTCCTCAAATCCTGAACATGTGTGAATTTCGAAGTAATTCTAATATCTAAAAAATATATATATTGAAAATGTCAAAAAATTTCACTCCAACTAACAATGTCAAAGTCAATGACAAATATATAGTTTAAAGTCAAACTTAATCCTCCACTGCAATTAGAAACAACTCTCTTCCTGCTACTTAAACAGAATTATAAAGTAAGAGAACACTTTAGTTAAACCTCTAATTTATCTTGTCCAAAAACTCCAAGTGAATTTTTGAAAATACCCTAAATCACTAAGGAAAACCTCTTGTTTATAAACTACTTCAATGAAATCAATTACTGATTATGAAATGGTGGAATGCCACTTGAAATGGGATGAATAGGGTCTTTTCCCCCCTGAAGAGTAGTTTATTACAAAAAGAGATGAAATCCAATTCAAGCAAATACACCATATACAGAAGCATATAGACAAATACAGGTATGTATTCACCAATATGGCCCATTTTTTCAGCCAGGCCGATACATCCCCAAATCATGTACCAATATACTGCAGGTGTTTAGAGGCTTCTTTATTTCTGTCTACGTTCACAAACATCCAAGCATGAAATTGTTCCAATAGCACCCTACTGTCGGCATTCTCACAATGAATTGATGGAATTTTAATGAGTTCAATGAAACAAAAAAAATAAAATAAAATAAAAAATTGCCCTCAAATGAAATTGCTTGTCCATGCTGCTAAATACTTCCTTGGAAACATTGGGCCAATAAATATAGATAATGATAAAAGGTTAGTTATCAATTAATTAAGCCACAAGTATTGAGATGGAAAATAACAAAGAAATCATGCATGACTGACTCAACATACAGTAGAAGAACATGAGTCACATGCTCAACAAGATAATTAATAATATCAAGGGAAACAACCTTCATTTTCCATTGATAAAAATCCAAATCAAGTTTCAATGAACAAGATATCAATCTATGAGATATCTATGTTCTTTTAAAACTCAAAAGCCCACCAATGTAAGAACATGAAGAGAATATAACAGAAGAAAAATTCAACCCGATTAAACACTTGAAGGAGGCATATTGAAGACAAATTACGTGTGTTATATGCTTAATGACAAACTCCATTTTAAAGAAACAGAGAGCTCGTGGACCTCGTAAATCCAGTTTAATCTCAGAATCCTTAACTGAAGCAAAAAGAGGGGTCGGTTTGGGGGGGGGGGGGGGGGGGGGGGGGAGACAGCAGGAAGATGCATTGTGAGGACATTTTATATGAATAGGGAGGAGAGACGGCAGGTAGATGCATTGTGTGTTTGGAATTCGGAAGCATCACTCAAAAGTCAAAACATATAAAAAAGTAAATTTCTAGTCTGATGCCCAGATGAGGGAAGGGAAGTAGTTGACAAAAGCCCTCTTTATTTTGGCTCACATCTAAAACTTATAGCTTATTTGCTTAAATAAGCAGATTTTAAAAATAAGCTGTTTGATGGAGCTTATGAAAATAATGCGATTTATAAGCCCATTTTTAAGGACAGGCCATAGGCGTCAAATGACATGCTTTTCTGCTTTTTTATTGGTTGTACAAATTACATCTTATTTCATATTACAATCAAGCTTACTAATCTATAGGGGAGACAAGAACAAGCTCCCACCCTATTCATTTAGGAGATAACAATAAGCTCCCACCTATTTACATGAGAGACAACAACAAGCTCCCACCACCAAATCAACCCCACAGGGGCGCATGTCCATCACCACCAGGATACCACCTGGTAGGTGCTTTTCTGCTTATTAAATTATAATCTTCTTCAACGCAATAATTCACATAATCAGCACACTTAATCATTCCTGCCATCAATCTTTTACTGTTTTCTCATGCAATTCCCACTTTTTTAATTAAATGCATAGAGTAGCATCAAAAACCATTAAATGAATAAGGATAAAATGGGGTCTTAAAGAAAAGACAGATTTATAAATAATTTAATTATTTTACTAATTATAAATTTTAACAATTTATAATTTTTTATATTTAATTGTTTAATTAACATTAGCTCAAATTTTTTTTCTTGTGCAAATTTGTAAATAATATTGTCTCAAACATTAATATTTAGCTTAAGGCTTAGAAGGGTCATTTAGTCTCTCGTCCATCGGTTTTATGTTTAAGCTTCAACTGCATGCATCAAGTGCAACCCAATCAATTTTAAATTATTTGCTTGAGTTGCATCAGACAATTTCTACGCATTTGAGATTAGCCACTTATTGGCTCCCACTGCTTATCAGCTTTAGTCAAATCAAACCAACCCGAAATGTAGTCTTGCCATATAGCTTAAACTGCCTGCATAAGCCTTCTGTCGATATTTACATTTCTCCCAATACAGGGGATAGACGATGATGCTTTTATGCCTCCTGTGGTTCTTCCATGCAGTCTGCATCTTATTTCAACACTTAACCAGATGCATCCGTTCAAGAATCACACAAAAAGGCATTGCCGATCATGAAATACCAAAAAGCATACCAAATGAATATTCTTATGTAGTTTAAAACAAACAACTGACGTAATCTCACAGGACCAAAAAGCAAATCATCTGATTAGTTCGTTTGTACAGCTTGTATTTTCAAATTGGAAACATGCCTTTAGGAACCAACATATAAGTTGGAGATGAGATAAAGCAAACCCCAATCTAGACTGTTTGGCGGGTCCAGTTGCTGAATGACCACTTCTCGTAAGATATCAGTATCAGAGGACTGTGCATATGCATGTTATTTGATATTTGATTAATCAATGGTTACTTTTTTCTGGAATCACTCAATGCGAGTTCTAAATACTCGACGTGCTGTCAGTTATGATTCTCCAATAGCATAACACCAAAATTCTAATGATCCAATAAGTCCAGATTACAGACCACTGCAGGTAAACTCGCAGCAGCTAAAAAAGAAAATCATTGTTATATCAAATCCATGAGGCAAACCACAGCGACGGCCAAACAAATCATGGCTCCAGATTGGATTAGAGATAAACCCACGTTGAGGAACCAAAATAATAATAATAATAATATACAATGATTTTCGGTGATTCTTACAAAAAAATCGCACAAAACATAACACCATAGGATCAAGCTGGCTACATAGAAAAACAAGATTCATCAGCAGAAAGTGGCTGCAAAGAATAGCATACACAATTAAGAAGATCAGGAGTTCCTTACCTCTGTCAGGTATAGTAATCAATTGCAATTCAGTGAATTTCACTTTTCGTTCGTGGCTGCATGATGAAACGGCATGATCGAACCATACATGTTATACGGATGCGAATCGAATCTGTGATAAGAGATCCCACCACCTGCGCCGCCCACAGGCATGCCTGGCATAGGTCCGTGGCCGTTCGATGCCATCCCCATAACAGGCATGGGCATCAGAGGCGGGCCGTACGGCATCTGCATCGGTCCTTGCTCGTGCAGGCTCTGCGGCACAGGGGTTGATGCAAACAGCTGGTGATCAGCAGATGACGACGATGGCCCGCTGCCATCGGCACACCCATTCATTCTCTTCAAATACAGCCTATACTTCTGCAAGTGGCTCGCAACGTTCTCCCTCGTCAATCCCTCGACGTTCATCAGCTGCATGATCGTCTTCGGCACCGCGTTCTTGATCCCAAGGTGAGCCACAACATCAACAAATCTCTTGTGCAACTGCGGCGTCCACACGAGGCGCGGCCGCTTAAGGGTGCGGGCAGAGGCGTCCTCCGAATTCTCGGCCCGGAGGGCGGAATCGGCCTCCTCGGCAGCCTCCTGCTGGCGCCTCGCCTTCTTAGGATCGGAGCCGTCACGGAGCGGCGAGTTCAAAGCCTCATCGGCGTCAGCATCGAGGCGGGACTCGAAAGGAGGGAATGTCTTGAGGTTGTTGGGGGCGGAGGAGAAGGGGCGGATCGGGCGGCAGATATTGGAGATTGTGTTGTGGGAGGCGCGGTTGACTTCGAGGAAGGTGCGGTAGGGCTCAGGAGTGATGCTGAAGGCGGAAGCGAGCTCGGGAGTGATCAAAGACTGGGAGAGGGGCATGAGATCGTCGGAGGACGGAAGGCCGATCTCCCATTCCAAGACTCTGTTCTGGATTTTCTGGGGCCCTTCGATTTCTCTGTGGGGGACGGTGCCGGCGTATCCGCTGGTGGTTTGCTGCTGGGGGTGGTCGTCAGCTTCCATGGCTACCGCTGGAGTTCGGAGGTTTCGGCCTGTTACGACACACTGCCGAATTGTTAGGGTTGAGGAAAAGGTCAGCGGGACGGAATGGACAGAACAGGGAGAGGGAGATACGAAAGACAGAGCGGAGATGGATGTGAAGATTGCAGATATTTAGATGACGGTAAGAGGCGAGAGGAAAAAGCGCATTGAGTGGCTTATGTGCGTTTATCATAACTTTGGCCCCCCAATATTTTGTCCAAGTATGTAATCTCAGATCCTTCTATTTATAACCCCCGAAAAAATTGAATCAATAAAAAATGAAATTTTCCGCTAAAATGTTTACTTTATTTAATTTGGCTGGAATCTCCACATTGATATTTTTGTTAGGTATGATGAAATCTAAGGTTTTTCTGATGGATCTGGTCCTTAAAATCTTTTTTAATGGTACACTTATTAGTTTTTTGAAATTTTCATGGTTTGGATTTCGGTGAATGGAGCCTAATTTGCATAAACGACGGAGTTGCAACAAGTTAAGAGTTGTGTAGAAGACGCATATTGTTGCTGAGATGGCCAAAAGTGCGTATCTGATATTGGATCGAGCGTGTCAATATGACACGTGGAGTCGTTAGCCGGATATTTTTGATTCGGCTTCGCTTTTGCTTGGAGTCGTGGGCTTTTGGACTGTCCCATTTCGGATCCGTCGCGACGGAGCTTCATCTGGTTCATCGCAAACACCGATTCTTGCGATGCTTCTGATGCGAAGCCCACCACGCGTTGCCAAAAAATTCACCGAAATCAGCTCATGCGGTCCAGCCACGTCAGCCGTACCGGTACTCGAGCAGTTAAACCATCGTGGATTCATCTCTACCGTCAATGCCACTAAAATGACCGTGGAAAAAGTGGGGACCAACCACCGATTTGGTCGAAATTAAGTTTCTATAAATCTCATATGCGCGTAACCATAAGGTGGATGGCTGAGATCGTCTTATAGACCATTAGATGGACGACTGCGAACAAGCGCGACGGAGGGAGATGACGGGTTTATTAAAGTGGCTCTTTTGGCCTGCTTTTAACGAGGTGTTCGGCCTTTTTTGTACGCTTTTGGTTGGGGTTGGGAAATGGCAACCCCTTTAATGATGCAATTTTCAGGTATCAAATTTCCGTGGTCAGTAGAAAAAATACGGCCGGTCTGCGGTTGATTTGGGTGGATAGCCTTTTTTTTAAAATAAAAAAAAATATATATATATTCCTGATGGAGGGTGGATAGCTCTTGCTTAGGAGAAATTCGTGTTGGGAAATTGTTGCAGAAGCGTATTAAACGTAGAGAAGCGCTTAAGCTTCATGCCAAACAGACCTACGAGTGGAAACCTTCCGCCGTCACTCTCAGGACTTGCTCATGTTAAGTAGGCGCGTGAAAGAAACTGATTTTAAAAACAAAACTCTTTTCATTTGAGAGAATAACAGATTGGATGGGGAAATAGTTCTCGATCTTAGAGAGTAAGGATAATTCCTATTACTAGTTTTGAAGATGATTTGGACGGTTTGGATTTTTATTTGTAAGGCCAAACAGTGTCCACTGGTGCATCAGATTAGATACGGCAAATGCTCCTGTGGATTATGAAAAGCCTGGTTCTTGTTTTCCAGATGTGAGGAACAGCTGGCTAATCACTTGCGGGGCATTTTTTAAAGTACCCCGGCAGCGACCACGCTCGCAGGCCGCAACTTTTCAAGTGGGCTGCGTGAGCATCGATACTGCATCACGGTTCAGGACCATCGAATAAGAACCTGAAGGATGAAGTCCTGCTTACATCATTATATCAAAATAATAATAATAATAATAATAATAATAATTCTTTTTTACTGTAATTTTAAATATTTCCCTGAATTTTCAAAAGTTATAGCCATAGTGTCATACCTATTAAATATATTAATAAATTAAGGATTTGTGATCTCATTAACCCAAGCTAAGTAAACCACTACTTACTACTTAGCTAAGGAAAAACTTATTTTTAAATTTTTTTAAAATATTTTTCTAATATAATTGTGATTCTATATGTATTTAATTTATGGGGTTGTTGGGATATTTGCAAAACTTGCGCTTTTGGATAAAACTTTTCATGGTGGGGCTGTTTGTAAAAAAGCCAATTCAAGAAAGTGAATTTTGGGTGTGTTTCGGAAATAATACTACTTTTGGACCAAAACTTTTTGGCATAAAAGTTGTTAAATTAATTAAAAAATAATATGATATAATAGATATAATAACGATGACTAAAAAGAATAAAATTAAAATAGATAGGTTAGTTGTATAAGTAATTGTGTATAAATGATTAAAAAGTAACGTAATTTGTATAGAAAGAAATGAAAAAATAATTAAAAAAGGTAATTGTAGATAATGAAAAGTTTTAAATTCAAAAGTTTTAGGTAAAAAAATGTACTTATCACCGAATACCCCCTTCATCTGCTAACCATATTAGTAATTACGAGCACAATTTTGAACAAAGGTCCCTCAATTGCATTTCAATCGTTATTACCAGTGGTGGGAGCAATTAATGGTCTACAGAATTAATACATCTGAAGTAACTGTTGAGTGTAGATTAATTACAATAAGCATGTTTTAAAAAACAATCTTCAAAAGAGGAAAGTTATAATCGAGTTTCTCTTTTGCCAAACGGCCACTATAAATCAATTTTTACTATTTTTGAAAATACATATATATTTTTAAATTTTAAATAGAGAAGTATTTTAGTTATTTTTAAATTTTAAATAGAGAAGTATTTTAGTTATTTTAAAAAATTATAAATATTTAAAAATGATTTTTTTGCCTAACCTAAATAGTGGTTTGATTAACTCAGGTTAACGGATTATTATTTTAAATCCAAATATACTCAAATCATAGAATGACCAATACTCCCGGCACTTAGGATTCATCTCTCTTGTTCATGATTAAAAGTTGGCGGGACATCACCATGAATAATTGGCCAACTATGATGAAGATATACATTCACTAAAAGGAGTCAAACTTCGACAATATTTCCAGTACATACATGGTTTGCATGTATACTAATCAAAGTGTACCATGATAACACCACTAATTTTCTTACAAAAGATTAAAATTTAGTTACTAGAGAAAACTTAATTACATGTACACTAATCAAAGTGTCCATTACTATGATGAAGATATACATTCACTTGAAGGGTTAAACTTCCACAATATTTTCAGTACATACATGGCTTGCATGTACACTAATCAAAGTGTACCATGATAACACCACTAATTTTAAAAGATTAAAATTTAGTTATTAGAGAAAACTTAATTGCATGTACACTAATCAAAGTGTACCATTACAACACTAATTTTCTTACAAAAGATTAAAATTTAGTTATTAGAGAAAACTTAATTGCCAATAATTTGGGGCACATTTCTTACTTTAACAATTGAAAAAATTGATTGTCAACATTTAATAATTTTGTGTTTTGGCAAATTTTGATATGGTTGCCAGAACATTATTATGAGTAAGAAATAGTATTATTGTTATAAGCAAAAAAATATTGCGTATGCATTTTCTTGTTGATAAATACTTTATTTACTACCAAGGTTGCCAAAATTATTCGTATAGTCATTTTTTGCTAATATGTGTTCTCAACATGGCATATATATAACTACTAAAAAAATGGCATGTATATAAAAACGTGACCTGTTTTTATATAGTTGCTCTTCATTGGTTTAAGTTTTCACTCACTTTCCAAAGATTTTACCTTCGTCATTCGTTCATTTTGACATACGAGCCATGAATTGCATTTTGAGTATCGTGGGTAAGATGTAAATATATATATGGAATATATTCTTGTGCAGCATCGCTGAAATGGGCCCCACATGATCATGAAATCATGATCTACTCCACCCATTGTATTTAGAATAATGTATTCTATTACCATACCAATTTTCATCCCAATCAGATATGTATGTGGGCCCCATCTGAAAATGGTACAAAATTCAACGTAATAAAATAGTTTGATGTAAATAACAACTTTAAAGTATCTGATTGGGATGAAAATTGGTATGGTAATAGAATACATTATTCTAAATACAATGGGTGGAGTAGATCATGATTTCATGATCATGTGGGGCCCATTTTTGGGTCACTGTACCACTGTTCCGGTGCAGTGACGCTGCACCGGAACAGCTCTCTCTCTATATATATATACTTTCTGAATATTTAACATCTTTGCGTATGAACTACAGTTGCATTTGGTAAAAGGTAAAAAAAAGTCGATAAAATTTGCAAGAAAAATTTTTAGAATATTAAAGTGTGATAGTATGATATGATAAAAGTCATGGTAGAACCACGTGGAGCTGAATGGCTTGAATTTTTAAAAATCCAAAAAATTCTTTAAAATTTAAAAAATATTTAAAAATATAATTTATTTTATATGATTGCTCACCTTAAATAATATCATACCCTTCTTTATTTGAGTTTGTCCCCCTCTCTAAATGTCCTGACCCTACCATTAATAAAACTAACTATTATAAGTGAAAATAATAAAGACAAAATATATGAGGTATTTATACAAAAAATAAAGATTAAAAGTTACTAGAATGAAAAAGTAATAATAAAAATGTTTAGTAATTGGATGGTTAAGATATCAAGTCAAATCAAAAGTATGAGAAAGAGATAATTTTTCTTTCATTTTACAAATGTCAAATAAATCTTGCTTTGTTTTTCTACTATTATTTTTAAGTTCCAATCTTTTTTTTTTGCATATTTCTACACAACTGCATTATTTATTTTATTTTTATTTTTTTTATTATGTTTAATAATTATTCTCTTTTGCTCTTAATCATTACTCCCGTAACGTAATATCCTTATTTCACTTTTTAAAATTTCTCTCATAAAGTTTTTCTATTTTTTTGCCTTCTAATGAATTGTATCCTAGTGTTGTTAGGTTGCCTCGTCATTCTTGCCCATTTGGTTTGATGCATTCGTGAGACGTCCATCTGCGCGGATCATTCAAGTAGTTCCTGAGTCAAACGCACTTGCTAGCTGGATTTTACATTTTCAGGAAGTGCAGCTTGGGAACATCAAGTGATAGGAAGTAGATGAGTCGTGCCAGAAAAGGTGGACAAATAAAAAATCACTATTTAAAATTTTCAAAAAATGTATATTTAATTATAACCAATTATGATCATATAAAGATTATACTAATTAGAATTTCATGTTGCAAAACTTACACGTAGAGAACAGACATTTACATGGAATGTTTGTAAAATAAGGAATATACATATGATTTTTTTTGTGTTTTTCAAAGCTTATTTTATATCAAAGTCATTTAAAATATAAATTAACATCACCACAAGAAAATACATTTGTTGTAACCCTTATTAGTATGGAAAATTTTTTTATTAACAAGAAAAAATTTCTTACTTATGATAATGCTTTTATAGGTAAGTAAATTTTTTGCTTATGATGATGTTCTCACAGACAATACAAATTTTTATTGCTTATGATAATTTTTTCGCAGCCAAATCAAATTTTAGTTGCCTAAATACAAAAATTATGAATTATTTGACAACCAAGTTTCTTCCTGATAATAGTTATATAAAATATGTTATGGTAACTAAGTTTTTCTTTAGCAACTAAATTTTAACCTTTTGCAAGACAAGTTTAGTTTCAAAAAATTAAAAAAGCCAAAAATCACTTTTACCTAAAAAACCATAAGTACTAAATGTCATTTGAGGGTGAATATGAAATTTTTAATTTGAAAATACAGTTATAATATGAAATGTTTTAAAGTATTTAATTTTTGGCATAAAAAATATATGTAAATGAATATTATAACAATTTAACTATTAAAAAATCTTAATGAGAGTATTAAAAAATAGACCTACTTCTATATAATCGGTTACATATAAGTAGTTCCATGTAACCTCCTCGAAATTTAAAATTTTGATGCTTAATAAAAAAATTCAATTCATTTATTATATTTAACATCATTTGTTTAGTTATGAAACCAAGTTTCGTTGAAATTCAATATATACATAGGTCACATTTGCTCGAAAATAAGTATATTCCTGTGTAAATTAAAAAAAAGTTTAAATTCATTCACATATGTATTAAAATATAGTAATACTTTATAGAATTATTTATCCATGTAGTAATGATATTGTAGATAGTTTAGATGTTAAAAATACTGCTTAAAAATTGATATTTAATATTAAATTATTTTATTACATTGATTTTCCATGTTTGTAGAAGAAGTCCATATACAATAATATTAGACAAATGAAAGAGTTTTCATGATAATATAAGTGATGCTAAACACAATAAATTGAGTAAATTTTTCATTCACCGTCTATATGTTAAAAATAGAGAAGATTACATAAAAAGAGGATTCATAAAAGCATCCGTGATTAAAAAATACTACACATGCCTTATCGTACAAAATTTGCTTGTAATTGCAATGGTGCCTTAGGCATCATTGTACCTAATGAGGCTTTTTAATGAGCCGATGTAGGTTTAAAAAGTGGTGATAGCAAGTCTCTTTGGTTTTCGTGGGTATGTCCACTGAATAGAAAAATAGAGATACTGTTTGAAGTTTGTTAGAATGTTATATGAAAATTGTCCAAATCAGATTATAATACTACTTGAGACGATTGTAAATGCATACCCTAAAAAAATCTGCTTTTAATCATTCGTCTTCGTATGACTGACATATTCATACTCTTTTTTATCAAAGCTTATTCATACTCTTAATTCTGTGATTTATCTGAGCATAAGATTATTTTTATACAAACAACTTTATTTAGGTTGTGTTCGAGGTCATCTAAGTAGATGGAATGGGAAAGGATTTAACATTCCAAAAAAAAACTTATTTCAATTCTAATATCATCTTTATCATAAAAATATTTCATTTTCTAATACATTGTATGATTCACTATATAAACTTCAAACATGCAATAATATCCCATTATCCAATCTTCCTGTCCAGATCGCATTTTCGAAAGATCGCTAAATAGTTTTTTTCTTCATTGTTGCTATTAACTGTGAAAAGTTTCTTTTAGCTGCCCTATCATGGACCACGATGTTATAAATTGGTATTTTGATGTCAACGCGAAAAGCATGATTAATCGGTAATATTATTGGATGTTCTAAAAGGATTTGTGTGAGATGAATTTTCTCATTTCTAAGATATTTTTAAAATTTTCAATACTATTTTTTACATTTTTCATACAATGTTTTCCCATTTGTGGTATAAATTATTATCGTCTCATCCTATTTTTCCATCCATTTAAGTACCTTGTATTTTTGTGAACGTGCCAAGAATACTCCTTTATATGAACATTTGTGTTATTTTCCTAAGATCAAAAACAGCTATTGTGATCGCCATACAGGGTTGCTCTGGTAATAACTTTGGGTGGCAAGTATGCCACAGATCAACGTTTCAACTCTCACCACTATGTGTGGATAATTTTATAAATTCCCTCTAGTGTGAAGGTATTTATAAAAAAAAATTCTTCATGATATAAGAGCCATGAATGTGTTTTATCTTTATATCAGTTATCTTAATGTATAAAATACCAACTTAAAAAAACATGTACTGCGATTAGAATGACTTATTTATCAAAAGTGTTAAAATTTTCTAATTAAAAATTCCTTACAATTAGTTCACATTCAAAGTCTGTCTATAATTTTTCTTCAACAAAAAAGTCTGTTTGTAATTAATCATCGTTATTGTCACTATAAGCTGTTTTGCACCTATGTAGCATCAACTAAATGACTCTTGTTGCGTCACAAATTATGTTTTTAGTAATGGTAAAAAAATTGAAACAGATTTATATTTTTTAATAACCCAGATGAAATTTTACTTATTATATGTTTTGATTGTAACAATACATGTAACACTGCAATATTTTTAACTTCATGTAATTTTGTTGTCGCTACGACGAACAAGAATATTACAATTTTATTGCGAAAGTACAAAAGCAACATATGTTGGTGTCAAGATCTATTTCAGCATGTGAAAGTGTAAAAGTAGGTAGGGATTTGAATGATGCGGAAAGCTATCTTAACCAATGCTTCTAACTTAATTATCTTTCTAATTTAATTGGTTAAAGTCAATGTAAAATAGCTTATCGAGCTAAGATAAACTTTTTGAGAAATTGAAATAAGATATATGAGTGGGTAGTTTAGTGGGCTTAACAGATTAATGTTTACTTATGCATTGATTATGTACTTATAACTAAATTATAAGATCAAATTTAAGAACTAACGTTGTTTAAATAGTTAATTAGGTTGTGGTCCTTGAGTAAGAAGTGTTGTGTTTAAGTTAAAGAAGGCAATAAGGAATAAATATTATTTTTGCCTTTTGGGAAACTATGGGCCCCGCTCACATATTTGATTTATTTGTGTCTAGAATCATTTTGTACTATGCTAATTAATTATGCGGGGTGCACTTTTAGATAATGAATTTCTAAAATTTTAGGATGACCTATGCCAATAATATCATAGAGACTTTTATAACACATAATAAATTTTGGACTATTTAATTGTGCGATTTTTGCATAATTAGATGCATGTTCTTAAAGAATTAAGAAACATGGAACAGTGGTAGGGGTGTTAATGGATCGGGTTGAACAGGTTGGAGCTTAGTCTTAATCATAATTCATTAAGGGTGTGTTTGGCAATGAGGAAAAAATGTCAATTTAAAACTTTTCAATATAAAATTTTTCAATCTCTATAATTATCATTTTTTTAATCATTTTTTTCACGTTTTCCCATACAACTATCCTACTTTTCAATCATTTCTACACTACTACCCATACAATTAACCTATATATTTTAACTTTATCATTTTTACTCATCATCATTACTCCTTTCATATCACATCATTTGACAACTTTTATTCACCAAAAGTTTTCATCAAAAGTTTTATTCATTTCCGAACACACCTTAAAAATATCTCAACTCTAATTTGGTTATTAATCTATTTAAAAAACCTCGGTCTTAACTCATTTACAGTCAATTTAATAGACAGGTTAGTAGGTTGTTAATGCATTATGTAATAGACGATTTAAAGGCCTGAACTCTAGCAAACGATGATCTCATAGGAAGAAGCAAAAGAGAGTTTTTGGCATAAAAATGGAAATAGTGTGGCAAATGAAAAATAAAATTAGGGCAACAACGAAATACGAAAATTAGGCACAAGAAGCAGACTTAGTGAGGAAAATAACTAAGAAGTTTACTTTTATATATACATATATTAGACTTTAATAGTTAAATGAGTTAAATAGGTTGAACGGGTTGAATAAGATACTAAATAGGTTGACAAGTTATGACATATCAACCATAATTCATTTATTTAATTCAATAGTTGAACGGGTTAGTAGATCGTAAACTATTTATTAAAAATTCCAACTCAAACTCAATTAGAAATGGGTTGAAAGAGTACGTTGATAGGTTGACCATAACCATTAACTCGTCTAAATAAAAGCGATTGAATGCACTCATGTACACTTAACCTCTATGCATTTAGGTGTATCTAACTAATTTTTTTTTAAAAAAATTTATACAACCGTTAATTTATGTATATTTAACATGTATATCAAGTTTTAAATTTTGAAAATTTGTAAATTTTTTATTTTTAAAAACCAGTGGCATTTTCATAATTTAATATTCCTAACATGTCACTGATTTTAAAAAATACAAATTTACAAAAATAGTAAAACTTGATATACATATTTAATATACTTAAATTAATAATTATATAAAAAAATTTAAAATTTTTTGTAGCTGGGTGCAATGCATAGGAACATGACCCAGAACAAGAAAGATTGCATATTGGTTATTAAAATTAAAGAAAGATTTTCTACTAATATCCTATGGGTGTTTCAGGAATAATTTTGACTTATAGCTTTTTTTTTAAACCATAGAGGTTATTTATTAATTAGGAATGTTTTTGCACAATGAACTCGAATGCTGCCAGGTAAGTACATATGCTGACAGGCATGACCCCACAAATCATGGTTTAAAGAGCATAAGTTTTTCCAATAATAATAATAAAAAAAAAAAGAGCATGAGTTTAAAGCCCAGTGCTTTAGCGCTGCCGGTACTTCGGGCACGACCCCGGTGCTTCAACAATTTGGACGGAGAGTTTTCTCTTATTTCATAACTGTATTTTTTTTCAACTAATAGTTTTTTTTATATGGATATTTTATATCCATCTCAATTTACATTAAAATCATGTTTTTTTTTTTTTGATGAAAAGGATCCTGCTCTATCCCAGCTCACTTTCAAACCGAAAGGAAGGCAGGCTAGAGCGGTCCACGCAATGCATTGCCAAAAAATTATCTGTACAAATGTTTGCCGAGATGGCATGGGGTGGGTTTTCCCACCAAACATACTGATCCAAAAAAGAAACTGACACAAAATCAGCAAGAGAGTGAGCAGTCCTGTTTCCTTGCCGAAGAACATGCTGGGCCGATATGTGAGGAGACGCGGACAGAATGGCTTTGATATCCGCGATTACCACTCCAGCCGGAGAAAGCATAGAAGAATCCGACATTAAGAAGTTGAAAAGGAGAAGAGAGTCAGTTTCGATCTGCACACGGTCGAGACTAGGGGTGTTAATGGTCATGGTCAACCCGTTAACCCGCTCGTTCAACCCGTTAATAAATGGGTTTGGGTTGGGATTTTTGAATAAATGCGTTATGATCCGCCAACCCGTTCAACCATTTAATTAAATAAACGGATTAGGGTTTAGGTTTCGCAACCCGTCAACCCATCCAACCCGTTTATTTAACTCGTCCAACCCGTTCAACCCGTATAACTCATTTAATATAATATATTATAATATATATATAATATTTATAATAGGAATTGACATTAAAGAGATGACTTGAGATTGGCGCTGATGTTTTCAAGCTAAAATAAATTAAATTCAGGTATGTTAGCTTCAAATTATTTAATTTATTTAAATTTACAGATTTTATTGAAGATTTTTAGCGTGAAAATTAGTAACAAACACAACCCGTTAACAACCCATTAACCCGTTTATTAAATGGGTTGTAAATGGGTTAGGGTTGAAGTTTTTTAAATGGGTTAATAAACGGATTAGGGTTGAGATATATTAAATGAGTTAGGATTAGGATTAGGCTCCAACCCGTTCAACCCGATCCGTTAACACCCCTAGTCGAGACGTAGCTGGAGAGCCCATTTTACGCCCAATAGGAACGCATTGGCTTCCATGAGTAAGGGTTCAAGTGCGCCCATCCGCCGCCAACCTCTTGCCGCAATAAATCCACCCATGGAGTCCCTGATGACCGCCGCATACCCCGTAAACATCCTCCTGCTATGCTTCCTAGCATCCACATTTATCCTGAGTACACCCGGTGGCGGCGGAAACCATCTGGGAACAAGAGGGCGGTCAATCGCCCCATCCTGGCAAAGGAGTTTTGCTCTACTATGTTGCTCGAGAAACTCGTGACACCACTCTGTGATCCCATTGAAATCCGGTTGTTTCCCTTCCTCCCTATACCTGTTACGCATAAACCACACTCTCCAGCATCGGAGAATGAAAAGAGCCAGGTCCTTCAATCTGTGTCTTTGAACGAGTGACCCCATGGCGCCCTGTAGAGTCACCCCCGTAGGGATAAGTCTAGGAGCCACAGACCACACGTCCCTCGTGCGCGAGCATCCCATGAAGAGGTGGTTTGCATCTTCAAAGTTTGACCTGCAAAACAAACAAACAGGATTCACAACGATACCTCGCTGCTACAGATTAAGCATTGTTGGGAGGGCATTTTTGAAAAGTCTCCATCCGAAAGGTAAGCACTTTGCTAGGTAGCTTCGTTCGCCATATAGCTTGGAAAATAGCTGCATTAGATGGGTTGTCAGCACAGGAGGTAAGAAACCTATAAGCAGATTTGACAGTAAAGGCTCCACTAGGTTCATGCACCCAATACAGAACATCCTCCTCCCCCGTGGGAGGGAGGGGAATGAGGTTGATCTGCTGCTAACCAGATTCGCCCACAGCAGTTACAATAAGCTCCCTGTTCCACGTGTTTGTGTCATCATTGATAAAATAGTTGACCATCACATCATTCGGTATCGAGGAAGGGAGAGGACCGACCTTAGTAAGCATTGGGTCGATCCATCGATCCTCAAAAAAATGAACACGCCTGCCATTACCAATCCGCCATCTGCGCCCAGCATGAATAGCATCTCTAGCTTTCAGAAAACATCGCCAGGTGAAGGAATCCGTGGCTCTCTCGCGGCATTTCCAAATGTCAGAATTTGGGAAGTAACGGGCCTTAAACAACTTGTAGCATAGGGATTCGGTGTTTGTTGTCAACCTCCAGACTTGCTTTGCAAGCAGCGCAAGGTTAAAATAGAAGATGTCCCTAAATCCCATCCCGCCTGACAGCTTCGACTTGCACATCTCACTCCACGCGATCCAACTCATTTTACGTTTATTCTCCTGTTCACCCCACCAAAACCTGCTAAACATACCATTGAGTTCATTACAGAATGTTTTTGGCAATAGAAATATACTCATAGTGTATGATGGGATGGCCTGAGCGACTGCCTTAATCAATATCTCCTTGCCACCCCAAGAGAGGAATCTTTCCTTCCACCCTTGCACTCGTCTCCAGATGCGCTCTTTAAGGCTCTTGAACAAGCCCTTCTTAGCCCTGCCCACCCAAGCTGGGAGACCAAGGTAGTGGTGGAGCTCGTCGCCCCTAGACCCCAGCAGCTGAGTAACAACCTGCCTGGTAATGCCATCCATATTAGCACTGAAGAAAATCGTTGTCTTGTCCACATTGACCACCTGGCCCGACGAGTCAGAATATACCTTTAAAATTCTCATAAGACTGCAAATATCATGATCCGTAGCCCGGATGAAGATGAGGGCATCATCCGCAAACAACAAATGAGTGATTTGGATCCCACGCGGGTTAAGCCGAATTAAAATCATGTTTTGAGACAGTTGACACCCTTTTTTTGAGATGTTTTTAGCGAAACTAAATTATTTTAAGCACATTGGAATGAGATGGACGGTTTGCAAGTTTGGATTAAATTACATCTGAAGATGTGTTATTAGACCTGGATCCATGCCATTTGGGTCCACTGCATAATCTACAGAAACATCTCAATGAAGTAAACGGTTTGGATTACTAGAGAAGACCCGCACGCATACAACTTCTGCGCAGCGCAGAGTACCATAACGAAGGCTCATCTTCCTCAAATCGCACTCCCTCTCCCCGCGACGGAAAAAACATGGCTGCCACCTGCTGTCTCCTCCAACAGCCACCAGACGACCGATCAGAACCGTTCACAAGGTCGCCAGCATCATGCTACCTACACATCCATAAGCGGCGTCTTCCACTTCAACATCTCCAGCAGATCTACCCTCCTCAAGATTATCGTCCAAAACCCACCAACTCCCATGGCTGCCACAACTTGACGCTATGATGCCGCGGTTCAACGGCAAGTGCTGCATCTGCCACGATCCATCTCCTATCCGACCACATCTGACCGGCGACCTCCATCTATTGAGCTTGGCAGACGGTAATGCAGCTCATCGGCGACCGCAGCACTCATCTTGGCCGGCAGAAATTTAGCAAACCACACTGCATCGAGGCTCTGTTTCTTCGATTCACGGCAACCCAACTTCCGGCAAGATTCCGGCAGCATTTCCTCCTCTCACTCGCCAGCGAAATCGAAGCTGGCATCATTCCTTAGATGCCAAGCAATCGAAAAGCACAGACCGGCAAAATCCCAGCTGGTAAGAGAGAAACGATTTACCCGATGTGCATTTCACGGACCAGCGAACCACCAGAGCAACCAAGGAAGACGCCCAAGTGCCCGACGCGTGCCATGGCTCCCACACCCACAACCAACAGGAACGCGCCACGTCAGCAGCCCTGCCAAAACCTCTATAAATAGCGAACTCTGAAGCTCTCGGACACAATCAGCTCCACCGGAGCAAGGGGAGCAGAGGCTGGTGCTTCGTTCTCCATTTTGCTCAGCCCTTTTTCCTTCATTTCTGTCTTCCTCCTCCCCGCCTCTTTCACTCTATCCCAAAAAAATCTAAAGCAATAAAGCTCCTTGTAGACCCCCGCTTTCCAACTTTCAGACATCGTTCAAGCTATTCGGAAAATACCCAGAGCCGCATGTCACTCTCACGGTTCCAGTCAAGCCTCAGAAATGCCCTGTTTATTTTCATTATATACGATTTGCTTGAAACCTATGTCTCTATTTATGTAAATTAGTGTTTTATGCATTAATATAATATTTGAATTCTAATCTTCCCAAAAAGATACATAACGCCTCCTTTTTAATTTTTTATTAGTTTTATTTTAGTGTTTTGATATTTATTTATTGCAATATTATTACCCATTTTACAGGAGCATATTTTTAGCACCTTTGGCATACTTTTATCATTTTTATTTTATTTTAGGTTGGCTAAAATAGATTAACCCATTGTAGCGCCTGTTCACTACCAAAAAAGTTCATAGCGCCTAGCACCTACATTATTACAAATTTTTCTTTTTTATTTATCCCAAAGTAGGCATAACCAAATATGGGAATCCGATCGTATGCTCCCATGAGCATGCAGCGCATACACCAATTTTTTAATTTTTTTTGAATTTTTTTTTATAAAACTGTTAATATAAGTGTATTTAACATCTTTATAAATTTTTACCATTTTGGAAGTATTTTAGATATTTACTTTTTATTTTTGAAAATCAGTGGCATTTTAGGTAATTTTTTATTTTTAAAAATAAATATCTAAAATACTTCAAAAATGGTAAAAAATTCTACACATATTAAATACGCATAGATTAACAATATTGTTAACAAATTTTCAAAAAAATAAAAAAAGGGTGTATGCGTCCGGGAGCGTACGATCAAGTTCCCCAAATATGCTCTCATATAGCATCATTAAGACTCCCGTGCAAGAGAGATAATGACTCTCTCGTGTCATCTTTTGGGAGGCAATAGATTTACCACTATGCCACAAGTAGGGGTGCAACTCGGGCTCATAAAACTCGGGTTCACTTCGACCCTAACCATAATCTTATTTATAAAACATCAACCCTAACCCTAATCCTAACCCTAACCCTAACCCTAACCCTAACCCTATTTGTAAAACCTAAACCCTAACCCTATTTTTGAAAATCGGGTTCGGGTTGAGTTTCGGATTAGAATTTATATTGACGAATTTACATTTTTATTTAAAAGTGATAAGTTTAGAATTTCATATGAATAAATAATAATAATAAATCATGTAAGTAAATATAATAATATATAATCAAACTACATATTTTTTTAAAAATAGTAATATAAAGAATTTTTTAGAAAAATTTACCATAAAAAATAAGATAAAGGAAGAAAATTAATGAATGTAAAAGTAAATGATAGAAATAAAAATAAATATAGATGAAAATAATATACTTTATCTATAATAAAATTACAATATGCCAACTAGGTATTCAAATATAGATATAATAACATAAAATATAAAGAATATAAAGAAATATTGTTTAAATAGTATATATATAATATATTTTATAATAAATATAAAAAGGGAAATCAGGCTCGTGTTCTACGGGTTCGGGTTATGAAAAAGCAAATTTCAACACCATTCAAAATCGGGTTCAGCGGGCCGGGTTCGGGCTCAACCCGGCCCAAGTTGCACCCCTAGCCACAAGTGTAGCAATGAGTTTTAAACATATAGCTTCGAAAATGAAACGTTAAAAAAGAGCATTTGCCCAAAGGGAAGAATTATCATTTTATATTTTGTGTGTATATATTTTACAATATCTCAACTACTATTGATTTAAGTAGTGTTTGATAACATAGAATATAATAATATAATAGAAAAGTGTGAGAAGTGAGAAAAAAATATTTTGAACACTGCACAAATGATATAATATAATAACAGTTAAGTTGAGATAAATAAGGTAATTAGCAGAAAATATTAAAGTTCAAGAATAAAGCTGAAAATGTTTGAGTGTTACGGAAAAAAAGGAAAGAATATGCCAAAAAGAGAAGAAAAATAATAAAAAACCTTTACATAGAGCTAACAAAGGTTGCATTCCACTTATCTAAGAACATGTTTAGAAACGTAGAAGTTAGTGAAATTTCGGGATTGGGTGGGAGTGAAAAAGAAAATAATTTATGAATTATGTAATTGATATGTAATGTTATAGATAAAGTTAATATAAATAGGATAATTAAAAAATAATTAGGATATGAGAGTAAATTATAAAAATATAGTTGCTGATTTGTTAAATTATTTATAGGATAACGTGTGTACAGTACCGGTTCCCACGAGTTCCCATCCTACCCGACGTTGGCTCGCTGCCAAACGAGCCCTTCAGAGTACCGAAAATTTTACAATCTGACTTCGAGTACACGTGAGACCCACCTATCATTAAGGGATTGGTCCATTTTTGACCGGAGCAATCTTTTCAGATTGCGATGTGCCTTTCTATTCAATTATATATTCGTTTAATTTACCAACTATTCTATCATATTTTTTTGACAAAGAGACCATTCTATCATATTATTGACTGAAGTTGGCCGGAAATGTTGTTTTGGACGTGACATACATATCAAAAAGCGGCCTTCGATACGTGCGACTGGCCGGAGATAGCACTCGGCAATCACTGCTTACGGCCCGAAATATAATTTTTTCGAAATTTTATACATGTGTGGACCGCATTTATATCTTCTTCATTGTAAAAATTTACCAATTTTGGTAAATTTTAGAAATTTTTTGACATTCTATTTTAATTTTTAAAGATATACGATAGTTTTTCATTTTCAAAAATCAAAATAAACAGTAAAAAATCAACAAAAAATAGTAAGCAAATGTTATAAATTGTCAAATTTCAGCTGAAGAAATATATAGATAAAGCCATATATGCATGAAGAATAAAATAATCATTTTTCATCTCAGGCGGAACACGGGGCCAGGGTGGTTAAAGTATGTCCGCTCAACTTTTCCTAATTAACGTACACATTACATTTGAAATTGCGTTTTTAATAACTCAAATATACCTATGCACTTAATCTTAAAAATGTCCACGTCGTCAAAAACAGTCCGTGAAATATTTATAAACACCCAAAATACTCCTATTATAAATGAAATACAAATAAAATTAAGTTAGGGTTATCTAAATTTAGAATTCATATACAATTAGAGCATCAGCGAGTTATAACATTTAATTTTTTTCAACATCATCAATTTTACATTTTCACTAACTTGAATGAGTGTTTTTGGGATATAAACGTAATATATATATTTGAAATTTTAACTTTGTAGGTATATTTCAAATTATCAAACGTAATGAATATATTTGAAAAAAGCATCAAAATACAAGAAGAGACTTGAAATACTTTGAGTGCAAAACAACATCGGTAAAAGGTCTAATATTCAAATACTAGATAGGGTTAATAACCTTCTTACTTCATCCCCAACCATCTTATTACTAAGCTAGCACTATTAACCATGATAGCAAGAGTGATGTTTCATTACGAGATTGGTTTGACTTTGATCTTTGCTACCCATGCGTTGAAGTTCTGTTTCTATGTTATAGATAGGGTTGTGTATCTCTGTATTTTTTATATGACAGTTATCTTCCTTACCAATTGGTTTTAATAGAAGTTTAATATGTTGTATGGGGTAACTTGAATAAAAAAAAAAAACATCTTTTAAATGTTTGGTTATAAATGTGATTGACACGGAAAAAAAATTAGAATAACATAATTCTAATCCCTTTTTTGTCACTAGCCACATGTTTAACATAAGTAAAAAGAACATTTTACAATGTTTAACAATGTGGATTTTGATGGAATTTTGCGATAGGGCGGGGAGTGGGAAATGAAATATTTTGAGAAATACATGATTGATATGGAATAATATGAGTAAAGCCAGAATAAATTAGATAGTTAAATAACTAATTATAATATATAAGTAAAGTTGGAAAACTAGAGTTGTTAAGTTGTTATATGATTGGTTGAAAAATGAGAATAGTCATATATCCCTATGGTTTACTATTGTTTCCCACACGGGGAAATGTACATTTAGAAAGTGAAGAATAATTCACATACAATCTCATAATCACATCCAACTCAAGAGCAAAAAAGTTTAAAAAATGTTACTTAAACATTCGTATGCTTAAAATCTTTTTGTCTCACTAATCGTCATTCTATTGGATGGAATGACATGGGAATAAGATGAAATTTTTATTTTAAACTTTTAAATTTTCAACATAAATTTGAATTTTAAATAGAGAATATTTTTTTGTTTTTAATATTAAATTTTCTTTTCTCGATATAATTTTACATTTCATATACATAACCTCACTGCGTGACATATAATTGAATTATCTGAAGAAGGTAATTTCTGATTTGTTGGTGGTGCTGATTTTCTGAATCGTAGAAGGTGAAATTTTTACTTCCTTGTGTTTTTTCATCTACATGGAATAAAATGTGTCTCCCCACAAGTTTCTCATACTTATTCTTAATTTTTGAATTTTGAAATATTTTGAAATTTAATTATTCATCATATTTAATATATTTTGTTTTATAATGTCATTAAAAATAATTTTCATAAGAAACTTATATATCGTAAAAAACCGCAAATTTTTTTAAATTATAATATAAGTATGATTCTTGGAATTATAAATAAATATATGGGATAAATATGATAAATTGTTTAAATTTTCAAGAAATATTTTTTTAAAAAAAATGAAGGACAAACCTAAAGACTTAGGGGACATTTGATAATGTAAATTTTGGTGGAATTTTGTGGTGGGTGGATAATGGGAAGGAAAATATTTTGAGAATTACATGATAAATATGAAATAATACGAGTAAAATTGAAATACATATAATAATTGAAAAAAAAGAAAAAATAAAAGTGCTGAGTTATTAAATGATGAATTGAAAAATGAAAACAGGCCACTGTTTCCCACGTGGGACGGTACCAAACGTACGCCCCTTCACCTTACATAAGCATTTATCATTCCTCCACGAATCCTCTCTCTCTCTCTCTCTCTTATCCCATAAAATCCTCACCATCTTCATACAGTAGTGAATCGCGAATCACTGATTACGACTCACGAGGCCGACACGCCGCGCGCGTCGCAAGCTGGCTGGCTGGCTGGCTGCTCCCTTATTCTCTCCGCCCCAATAACAACGAGAAACTGCTACTGGAGGTGGTGGCGGCGGAAGCAAGGGAAAAAGAATAGATCACAGATGGCGATGGGGAAGTATGGGTCCCACCTACTACTACCACTGTACCAGTACAACTTCCATTACGGATTGATTTTCCATTCCAATCAGGAATTTCCTTTTTTTTTTATCGTTGGAATTGGATACGAGCTGAGCTGAGACAGAAAGGGACTCCACTCCAAATCAATTATCCCACTCACGCTTGCTGGCCACTGGTCTATGGGCGGGCGGCAGTTCGGCACAAGCAGTGTGCAGAGGAGAAGCCAGCAACGTTTGCATCGCGGATTGCCGTACGTAGCAGACACAGTCATAATCCATTTTCCAAACTGGCCGCATGCCTGCAAGTTACAGCGTCAGCAAAAAGTATGCAGCATGCCATCACACGGCGTTGTTCTGGTGGATAACATTCTATTGCGACCCATGTATCTATGCATCCCTTTTTATTTATTTTTTTTAAATTAAAATCTAAACTACCTGTTACATTGATTTGTACGCATTTATTAATTTTATTTTAATAGTTATAGATTTAGCTCTCAAGAGCTGTTAAAATTTTAAAATAAGAAATGAATATATTAACTCGGGCTAAATAAATATTTGACTTAACTCACTTTAAAAAACTCATTTACAATAATTTTTTATTTTTTCTTCAAAAACTTATTTATCTAAGTGTATTTAACATATACACCAAATTTTACTATTTTTGAATACATGTATATATTTTTAAATATTTTTAAGCATTTATGTGTATATATATATTGAAAATACTCATATCTTTATAAATATCAAAAAATATATACATGTATCCAAAAATAGTAAAATTTAATTTATATGTTAAATATATTTAACTAAACAAGTGTATGGAGAAAAATACAAAAAATATTGTAAATAATTTTTTTAAAGTGGACTAACTAAGACATTTATTTACACTTGGTTAGCAGGATTATTTCCCTTTTAAAATAAATAAATTTCTGATCAAAATATTTTTCGACGTTAGAAATATATGCCTATCAATAAATATAATAAATAATTTAAATTTTTATAAAAATTAAAATAAAAGGGTCCATGCAACATGTCATATTAGACAAAGGATTTTTCATTTTTAAATTTTAATTTTTTTACTTTTTTTGAAAATTTTGATATATTTTAATAAAATTTTCATCCATCTCACTCTTTGCCTCACATAAAAAATGATGAAAATTTTGATTTTTTTGGATTGTTATAAAAAAAATATATTAAGAAATCCAAAACAATTGGGTATCTAAAGTGCTGTACTTGAGCCCGCATAAAAGAAAAAATTAGAAAAAAAAAAAAACTTAAAAAGGACACAACACCGCAGGCTACAACTAATTTAAGCTTTTTAAGAATTTCGGCTCGAGTTCTAGAAAATAAGTTTCAACATTTATTTTTTGGTTAGTTGGCCAACAGATCCAAAGTTGCATCCCTGATGGTATATAGCTTTGCTCCTTTAACTCTGTTCGGCCGTTCTTGAATGCCCATCTGCCTTTTATGAAATGATAGTTAAGTCCATAAATAATTCTAAAATTAATATAAATTGAAAGAATTCTTCAAAATTTTCGCAACGCTAAGCCTCAAAGTCTAAAGTTCTTTTTCATCGTCGGAAAATTAATTAGTTTTTTCCTTTTAATTGATATTTTTTTCAACTTTTTTGTGTATGTAATTTTTTAGACTTCTGTCGTAAAAACAATCATTTGCCAATTTAAATGGTTAGCTAATAGAATACGAGGTCAAGAGCATTCATGAAAAAAATTGAAATAGACTCGGAAAGTAACTTGTTAAGATCACAGTTATGGTCGCGTGGTGCATTTTGGAATAAAAGACCGGTGCGTAAGTGAAATACATTCTCGAGTGGTGCAATTTACAGGCTGATTAAGAGCGGAAATATATTTATATCAAAAAAAAAAAAAAGAGCGGAAATATATGGTAAGGCATTGCGGGCGAAAAAAGAGGCACGATTGCCATCCAAAATCCATTTCGCAAGAATGATTTGACAATTTTACGATAACAACCACTTTTCTTGTATGGCTTATCCGTTGTCTGCTTTAACCTTATTAAATTACATTGGAAGAAGCAAACGAAAAGCAAGAACATCATTTAGGCCATGTTGATGCTGGAATTCACTGCAATCTTTTAAATTGTTACACAGATAAGCCCTTAACAAAGGAGTCCTGCAGGCTAAAATTTAGAAGCTATTTGGTAAAACATAAAACTTTTCAAATTAAAATTTTCAATCTAAATATTTTTACTATCTATAATTATATTATTTTTTAACTATTTTTCATTTCTTTTTATACAATTACTCTACTTTTTAATTATTTATACACATCCAACCGTTTAACTTTCTTTTTTTAATCCTCATCATTATTTATATTACATTATATTATTTTCTTACGTTTTAAAAACTTATACATAAATTTTTTTTATCAAAAGTTTTATCATTTTCCAAACACAACTCTAATAATGTTTTATGAAAAATTTAAGATAAAATTTATAAATTTTAAATAAAAAGTTGAAAATAAAAAATAACCAGAGAATGTCCATAACAAAATAAAATTTTCTTTTTAAAAAATGAATTTTCGTGGAATTATGAGTTTCTAAAAATATTTTTGCCAATAGCCCTCTTTAATAGCTTAAATAGTCGTTTTTCTGAACATGGTATGCAAAATTACCCGACGTGGAATGCAACTAGGTTCCATGCAAATAATAAAGAATTGCCGGGATTGGGCTGTGTCAAAGGCGCAGTTGGCGTCAGCTGCTGCCACTGCCACCGCCACCATCCAATCCTTAAAAGCCCAATGGAAATCATCTCTCCAAAGTCCACCCAAGTAGAAAATGGCTGCATCTTTCTCCCTACATCCTCCTCTTATCTCCTCCCCTCCAAAACTTCACTGCCATCTTAAACACTGTAACTGCGGGCCCTCCACCGCACTATCCTCTTCTCCAATCTTTTCCCCTTTCGCCAATTCAAACAACACCATTTTCTTTCCGTCTCCGGCTCAGGAAAACCCCCAAAAATGCACCAGAAATTTGAGAGCTTTAGCCGCTTCTGGGGACCTTCTTCTCGCAGATGCCCAAATAGAGAGCACCCAACAGGTAGTTCCCAGTGATGACGGAGTTGGTTCCACCATCGTTTCCGCTCTGTTGTCCATTGCCTTTGTCGGCCTTACTATTCTCAGTATAGGGGTAAGTATCTCAGGTTTTTTCCCTTCATCTGCAAAGTTTTATTTCCATTCTTTGTTTAAGATGGAAATTTGAGATTTTCACATTCCGTCGTTACAACTGACTGATTTATATTACTTTAAAGATGCAGTTTATTATTATTTTAATTTTGTGATTTTGAAATTGATTATTTTATTTTCAGATTTCTATGTTCTTCATATTTGCCGCACTTATTGTGTTCCAGGTCCAGCTTGGTTGCAGGAAATGCTTTAATTATTGATTATATAAAATTTGCAGGAAGTGCGTAATTGGTATTTGGTAGCAATAAACAATTTCCACAAACGTGTCATAAAGGATTGCTTTTGCAGAGATTGAAAAATAACAATAATAGCCATGATTAATGCAAACATTGGTCCTCATGAAAACATTGTCATCACTGTCTCCCAATCTTTTCCAATAACTAGAGTGAGCTACGTCAAGATATGGCCTAGCTCGACACGTGCTACGTATTGACTGCTTTAACTTCCCTGAGCCTCATGATTTATCCTCTCCCAACCCAGCCCGACATGTATTGTCTACTTTGGCTCCATTAAGCCTTACAATTTTGTTACTAAAATGTGCTCACATAGTTCAGGGGTGGGCAAGCTTTTAACTCAAGTTCTGTCCCATTGCAGGTCCTATATGAGATTCCGAAGGCTTAGTTGAGAGTAATTTTAGGATGTATGGTAAGACCCAGCGGGGACCCCACACTGTATTAGACTTAGGAGTCAAGAATGCACTGATGTCACAACCCAGATTTGCCCAATGTATGTGAGATGTTGTCCTCTCTAGCTCCACTAAACCTTACAATTTTATCTTCTTGAAAACACCTCACATGGTCAATGGGTTAGTGCACTTATTGCCCATTTTGCTCACCGTGCCATTGCTAGTTGCTACCATCCTTTGTGCACTCTTCTGATGCCGGACTACTAGGGTAACACTTCTAACTCACAATATGACCTAGTGTCGTCCCATGCTATAATTACCCGCCCTGAGAATACTTCCATATCACTTGGTGGAACCTGACTCAACCCAAAACATGCGAATTATAATACCTTACAAGGTGGAGTGAGCCTACAGCCTTGTCTCCCACGTTTGATGTGTATTGAGAGTGATCATGGATTATATGTTGAGATACTTCTTCCTTGTTGCAGTTACATTTCCGTTGTTGTTTTTTTCAGGCAAAATGGTGATTTGTAATATAGTTTTTCCTCTCAGGTTATCCTTGAGTTTTTATGTGCCATGAAAAATAATGAAACAACTTTGAGATGCATGATTTGTTTCTTTCAATTCTTTGCTTATTTGTGCATTCTTGTTACTTTTCATATAAATTTCGCTAAAAGGCTGGATGATGATTGTTTCTGTTTATAAGCTTTCCAGGTCATCTACTTGGCAGTAACAGATTTTTTACAAAAAAGAGAGAAGGATAAATTTGAGAAGGAAGAGGCCGCCAACAAGAAAAAGAGCGGGAAGAAAAGGAAGGCAAAAGCTCGGGCAGGCCCAAGAGGATTTGGACAAAAGATAGAAGAAGATGATGATTAGTTTGTACCTGTAAGTGTTCATCTAATCCTCCCCATTGGCATCTCCTATTCTCTTTTTTCATTTTGGTAATTACATGAAAATGTCTTATCCAAGACAAACAAATTAAAAGAAGGAAAAGACTATATTTTCGTATTCTGTATTTTAATGGTGGATTTTAAATTCAGCACCTGCAATCTAGAATAGCGCATGATTTGATAGGCTTGTTTAATTGGTTATTTTGAGAATATTAGATTGTCATCATCTAAGCATTGTCCTAGGTAATTGGAGTCAGGAACATGATCATATTATGGCATTCGACTCTATTTTGGACCAGTTTACATTTTTAACCTGATTCGTTGTGCTCCTTTCCAGAACATCCCTTCATTTGCATTGTGGGAACAACCGCATCTGTCAATTTGCTACTGGTTTCGAAGAAGGAAATGCCTAGTTTTCAAAACTTTAACATTTGGATGTAACTTTTAGCAGTTAATTTGGTTGCAACTTCCATTAACTATCTTTTCTCTCTATCATTGTTGTTGTTGTTGTTGTTGATACCTGATGTAGAATTTTAACAGAAAAGATACAGCAAATGTGACAAAAGTCCATTACAATTGTTTGATTTTTTAGGTTCTTACTTATTCTCAAATGCGTATGTATTTTTTCACATAATTCGATTGTAAAGTTGATATGCTTAGCTTGTGAGACTGTTGGAGCTACTTCTGTAATTGCTCCAATGTATGCTAGCCTAACATTCTCCCAAGTTGTGCTCATCCAAGTATTTGAAGTTAACAAATGGTTGCTTGATTTGGCCAAAATAGTTATTCTGTGGCTGCTCTTGTGTTGAGAAATGTCTTAACTAGATGTGGTGGCATGCAGAAAGGGGGAAGATCATTATTCTCCATTAAATGCTGAAAGCTCATCTAACTGAATGTAGATGTTCAGAATATCATCCCTATGTGGGATGTGTCATCTGATTTGGACTTGTTTTGGCATAAAGAATATGTCTGTGTCAAGTAAAGGAAGTCGGATATGGCAAGATACCAAACGATGCTAACAAAGAACTGTTTTCAGTCCAAAAGGTGCAGCAAATCAATCCAACAAACTAAAACCAGTTTACATAATCTTCAAGATGTGCATGTTGTAGCTTGCGTCAGGATCTGCTATACGATTTTTCCTTAGCCAGTGACCTTATTTCCAAGTTAATCATGATTTCATTCATTTTATGTAATGATAGGCTGCAAAGTCAGGATGTATCTCATGGACTGAAAAGTCCAGCCCAGCAATGTCATGCCATAATCTGCAACGTGGATGTTCATCTTGCTGATTTTCTTTGGATTAGATCCCACTATATGGTTCATCTGAGTTGTTGAATTGGTGGTCTTCTGGAATCTGAATGGCATACTCTCCTTTTTTTTTTTTTTTTGCCTAGTTACCAGGATTGTTGCTGCCCAATTGGACAATCTCTCTTTTGCTGAGGAAGTGTTTGCCTGGTGTCTGTCTGTTTTTCTGCCAGAGTGTTTGCTTAGCTGTCTTTTTGCGGCCGAATTGCCCTGTATTATCTTCTTTCTCAGAGGATTTCATATTCTTCAACATTGAATGTTTTTACGCCCACCATCTTCCAAAGTTGGGCTTGGTGTGCTTAACCATGCTGCACGGTCAATGAAAATATCGGGCCCACGGCCCACTTGATCTTCCACCCCTGAAATCTGGTAATTTTTAAAATTAATTTAGTGTACGTTTTGATTTTTGGATCCGGACTCTTCCTACATGTACCCACATATCCAACATGTAAACGACATTAACCTAAGGCACTACGTCGACTTCAACTTATCATAGATCCATTTCATGAAACTGATAAATATGATGTAATCGCTCCTTCCTATGTTCAAATTCTTGTTCAGTCTTGGACGCCTCTCTGGGTTTTCCCCTTGGAAGTAGAAGCTGACATATGCAGCTCTATCAAAGATGTTGAAATCTTGGGAACATTTGGAAGAAGGACGTGAGTCTACAAGTTGATGAGTGCATTCCGTTTGACACATCCGAAGGAGCTGTAAGAACACTCATGACAGGCATTGACAGCCTTTCCAGATTTTTTTTTTTGTAACGTATGTAACAAAGTTTGTTAGTTTGTTTTTGTCTTTAGTATTGTTTCTCGAACGCCCATTTTTCTATCCATCATCCAATTTTTTTTTTTTTTTCCTTTCTGATTGGTATCCATCGTCCATTCTAATGTAATCGAAAAGGCCACATGATTCGGGTTTGATTCCGGCACATCTAAATCCATTTCACAAAATAAGCTAAAGGTTTGTTTGGTTGTGCTTAATGCTTAATGACGTTTCATAAAAGAGTAAATCTTGATGAATGTGAATATATAATGACAAGTTGGAGAGCTTGTAGGGGCAAGTTGCTCATCCATTTATCGGTTATCATTCCTGTAATTAT
Source organism: Annona cherimola (assembly GCA_030490835.1). Taxonomy (NCBI): domain Eukaryota; kingdom Viridiplantae; phylum Streptophyta; class Magnoliopsida; order Magnoliales; family Annonaceae; genus Annona; species Annona cherimola. The sequence continues at coordinate 106,248,742 of CM059971.1, read as the reverse complement.
AATCACTCATTCTATCCAATTCGCGTGAATAAAGAAGTGCCTTTTTTCCTTCTGGAAAATTCTGGCCAACTTTTCTAGATGCCTCGCTATTGGCCAGCTTAATTTGGATTCCTCCTCTGGTATAAGTAGCAAAGGCTTGTATCAAAAAAAACAAAAAGTAGCAAAGGCTTATTATAGATGGAGTGGAATGATTAGCGCATAAGCATTCATAAACCTACCATCATTCACAAGGTCGAAGCAAGCACATCACAAAATCACAAGATATGTTTAGCTAATATAACTTAAGGGTGACCAAAGTAGCATTCCCAGAATGGCATTAATTAACCAAGATGGTTGGCATTTGGTAGAAAGGATCCTGCCTTGGTTACAATGGAAATGCCTGGACTTCCACAATAATTAAAATCTACAATATTTTGATTTCCATCCCAATCCTTTTTTGTATTATTTAATGTGCGAAATCTTCTTCATGATATTTAACAAGAATGATGAATATTGATTTTTTTTTTTTTTTTCTCGAGTAAGGTATGGGAATGAATTGATAGTGTGCCTCATCATGCAGGCAGGTCACAGGTGTGGGTAGGATGGCACGAAAATCAGGCCAATGTCAGTAGAGGTCGATGTCAATTGACAAAGGAATAGCGCGCTTTTTTTAAAAAAAAAAAAAAAAAAAAAAAAAAAAATGTTATGGCTAGTGTGGTCCACCGGTCTGCCCGGCTGGCTGGTGGATGGCCAGAATTTTGTAGCATGAGAGCATCGGCAGTTGTACCAGCCATTGTACGGATCTGATATTCAGCGGCCGTGCCCTGATGCATGTATTAGTAATTTTTTTCTAGATTTATTGGTGTTGGTGCACAGTATCTCCACCGACTTGGGAAACGAAAGCATCTGATCCTCTCATCTGTATCACCCGATCCTTAATTATTTATTTCACCTCTTTTAAGAAACGGTCTCCTGTATATAACAAAGACACATGGATCGCTCGAACTTATCCTGTCAAAACGGAGGAGAAAAAAAGAAAAGGGGAGATCTACTCGAGACTTTGAAAAGTCAGATCGGAACACCCAACTAGTCTGATCCTTCTGGGTTTCTGATTAAGGGAAACAAATCGGATGGAACCGGTTGGACCGTATCAAGCTTTTCAGTTTTGAAGACTGGTTAGAGATTCTGGTGCAGTAAGTTACTGTCTAGTTGTTTCAAAATAGCCTTATATGTGCTTAAATATATTGATATTTTATACAATTATTCATTCATATATAAATCATGTAAGAGATAATTTACATGCTGAAAAAATAACTTTAAAGTTGTTATTTATATAAAACTATTTTATTACGCTGAACTTGTACTATTTTCGGATAAGATTCATGCACATATTTAATCTAGATAAAAATTGGTATGTTAATAAAATTATAAAATAAATAATTCTGAATACAATTAGGGGAATATATTATAATTTTATAATAATGTGAGATCATTTTAAGGCAATTGCACTGTAACTTACGGTGCAGTTGCCTATACTGGAACATCTTTCTCTTTCTTTTTCTCTATATAGATATATATGAGTTCTGCTTCTATGTAACCAAGTTACATGGATGAAAATTTGTATACTAATAAAATTATAAAATAAATAATTTTAAATACAATTAGTAGAGTATATTATAAGTTTGCGATAATATGAGACCATTTTAAGGCAGTCGTGCACTGGAATATCTCTCTCTCTATATATATATGGGTTCTGCTTCTATGTAACCAGGTTATATAGAAGCGATCCCATGTAACTTCTGAAATTTTAAGATATTAATTTTTGATGAAAAATTCAATTCATTCATTGTATTTAACACCATTTGTTTAATTAGGAGACCAAGTTTTATCAAAATCAACGTAATAAAATGGTTCAATATTAAAATATCAATTTTAAAGTAGTTTTTTCAACATTTAAACTATCTAAAATATGAATAATATGTGGATAAATAATCCTATAAAGTATTGTTACATTCTAATACATATATAAATAGATCTAAGCATTTTTCTTAATTTACACGTGAATGTACCTATTTTTGAGCAAGACCTATATACATATTGGATTTGGGTGAAAATTGGTGGGGTTATAATGCATTAACTACACCGAAAGTTACAGTGCAGTTGACCCAAAATAGACTTCACATTTACTTAAATGTATTAATACTTTATACAACAATTTATCTATATATAAATTATATAACAGCGATAGTTTACATGTTAAAAAAATTGTTTAATTTTTATTTATATCAGACTATTTTATTACGTTGAATATATATATAAATTATATCTGAGATAATTTACATGGTAAAAAATTAACTTTAAAGTTTTTATTTAAATCGAACTATTTTATTACATTGAATATATATAAAAATTATATCTGAGATAATTTACATGTTAAAAAATTAACTTTAAGGAATTTATTTAAATCAAACTATTTTATTAGGTTGAATATATAGAAAAACCTACCAGTGCAATTCTTCCCTTTTGTGATTTTCACGGACTAAGACTGTAACTGATTTATCCGACTGCAGCGGCGTCTCTTCCCTCCAGCGATTTTTTTGATTCTTCCTTCCAGTTGGCAAGTCGTCTTTTTCCTACCAGTGAGGCAATAACCTCTTCTTCCCTGCAGATGGTAGCGCAATAAGACGTAGACCGTAGAGCCACTAGCTCGTCTTCTTCTTCGGCAAGCGCCTCTTCCCTCTAGAAGCAATCAAAGGTTTGGTAGAACGCATGTGAACATTTAAAATTTTAAATACATGGTTTTAGTTTTAATATTTTTGTTTAGTTCGAGGCTTCAAGCTATTAATTTGTGTTTTGTTTAGCGACTTAGTTTGAACTACTAATTTCAGAATCTAATGTAGGTATTATTTTTTGTTCTATTTAATTCAAGCTATTAATTTTTGTTCTAAATCTTTCGATGTACGAATTATTTTCTGTTTTGTTTATTCAAGCTATCAATTTTCTGTCAATTTTTTATTATTATTTTTGTTCGAATTTGTGCCTAATTTTTTACTTATACTCAGCTATTGCTTGAATGCATAATTTGTAATTTGGTAACTTTGGTCGAGTTAGACAACATTAAGCTTAAAAGTTAAGCACTCAAGTTAGTTTATAACTCGCAATTATGTAAATTAATTTGTATAGGTTTGAAAAATGTTATCTAGTCAATCCATTGTTGCCATGGGTTGTATTTTGAACAACAACAGGAAAATAAATACACCATTTTTAACTTCTCAAATTATGACAACAATTTTAATTAGTCCATTGCCTTTTATATTTGAATTTTTAGGTTGTTATATTATCAATTCATGATATGTCTTTGGTTTTCATAAACGGTTAAACTAATTGGACCAAAACTAGTTCCTTAATCGGTTGAGTCTGACAACATTAGTTTTTTACTTGTATTTATGCCATTATCTTAATATTTATATTTATACTAATATTACATTTATAAAATCATCATACCAATCACAAACCACCGTCTTTTTTTCCTTTCCTAAGGTACATTTCCGTTCGTCTGGATGGATGCAAATGAATGTGACAAAGATATTGGATAAAGAAGAGTTAGTAGTGAGACATAAAGAAATTATATTTAAAAATAGAAAATAGTATTGAAAATGAAAAAGGAAAATTGTTATATATTTAAAAGAAAAATTTACAAATATGACCACATAATTTATCATAATTGCAAAAATATTCATGTCATTATTACACTATCACAAAATGGATATATTTACAAAAATATATAAACTATGTGAGTATATTTGTGTTTGCATATCTCTGTAAATATACTCGCATCGTAATGGTGCGATAGCAATGACATAATGACGTGAGTATATTCATAATTATAGTCAAATTAGGTAGAGATTATTTATAATTTCTGAAACTATATAAATATATTCACAATTATGATCGAACTATGTCAAACGACCTTGACCATGATAGCTGAAATAAGATTTTAGCATGCACCATATGGGGCGTTTGAATCCCACATTAGGATTTCAAACCAAATTATAGGTAGGAGCATTTAGTCCCCCTTAAAATTATAGGCAGAAAATTACAAAAATATCATTGTGCTTAAAAATAAAAAAATATTTTAAAATATTCAAAATTAGTGAAACTTAGTTTATAGATTAAGCACAACTAGCTTTACGTGTTTATAAAAGAATTTTAAAAAATTAAAAAATGAGTCTCACGGTCGGACGCATAGGGTCCCATGCGGTTAGCTACATCTGATCACTACCCTTTAAGTAAATATTTCTCCTACTGACCAACGTGGTTGACTAATTTGAGTTACGGTTACTTGTCTTGATACGTTTGCATGTCAGCAACAGTTTCACTGTAGGCATATTTGTTAACATGCAAAAGTGAGATGGAGAGGAGAGGAGAGGAGTGGGAAACGTAACATCCTCCCTATTTTTCCACAAATTATTTAATATTTTAACAACCTTATTTTTCTAATTTTACTTTTACATTCCAATTATTTTTTCTTTCAACTACATTCAAATAGCTTTATTTATTATAAATTTATCTCCATCGTTTCATATTAATCGCGAGATGTTAAAATATTTTATTTTTCATTATCCAACCTGTTACACAATCTTTAAGAAAAACACGTTACCAAACCTCCCCGAAACTAGAGTATGGCTATCTTATTTTATCGTTTTTGAATGCTGCCGTCAGCAGTCTGTCTAGAATCATAGGAAGTAGTGGACTGATCTCCATCTCTAAGGCAGCCGTATCCGAAAATAAACAATTTAGAAGAACCATATGTGAATTAAAACCGTATTGTATAGATGGAGAAAAATCCTTTTTGGTGAAAAATGTTAATGTTAATAGATTAATTAATTAATAATTTAATTTAAATGAGCTACGAGTAATGGTTTTTTTACGTATTCAAAATAATACAAAAGGTAGGAGCGATGGTTAAAATATAAAATGAATTAAGATCAGGAAGTATGAATTTATCAAGATAAACAGGTCGTGAGCATCAAAGCTCGATAAAATGACTTTTATCATGTGTATCTTATTTTCAATAACTTTTATGTCACGTTTTCTAACGCCTCGAAATTAATTAAATGGCCTTTAAATCAAGTCCCATTAGAAAAATCTCACTTCAAAAAAAAAGTAAAAAAGAAAAAGAAAAAAAGAAGTCCCAGTACAAAAATCGATGATCGGGGAAAACAATCAACCATTTCTACGACGTCCCTTTTTTTTTTTTGTTGATGGCAATACGACGTCCTGACATAGGTAAAAATAGATATAACTTTTATAAGAAAACATAGGTAAAAACAATTAAAATACGAGGCAATGATAAACCATATGATAGTTAAGTAATTAATATATCAAATTATCAGAACATGTGTAAGAAAAGATATATATATATTTTTTTTACACATTCCCAAACAAACCCAGTCAGTGTGTTTTGTAAGATAGGAAAAAAAATGAAAAAAATGCTGGCAAAAATTTATTTTAAAAAGAGATAGGATAATGATATGATATGTTAGAACAATAATTAAAAGCGAAGTGAATAAGTTAATTAAATATGATAGTTATATAGAAAAATATTTAAAAAATTATGAAATGGGATAATTATATTAAAAATATATGTGAAAAAATTGCAAAAAAAATTTATTCTTTTCTTGATTGCTAAACATAAAGCGAATATGACTGAAAATAGAAATAATTTCAAAATTTTCACGGAAAAATTAAGGGTTCATTTGAGAATATATATAAAAGTAAGAATGAACAAATGAAAATAGAAAAAATATGAAATGTGAAAGACTAATACGATATAATAAAAGTAACAATTAAAAATAATAAATAAAATTAAGATGAATGGATAGTTGTGGGAAAAATATAAAAATGATTACAATTTCAATGCAATAAAAAAGTACGATTATTAGGCAACTAAATATGAAATCATGTTAAAGAAATGTGCAAAAAAAGCAATATTTTTTTTATTTTATCGAGCACTAATGCTTTTGTTTTGATAAAGAATTAGACGGATAGACTTTCATGCTCATTCTTACTTAATTTTTTATGTGATTTAGTATTTTTACTACTTTATTACTTTACTTTTTATTTTTTCCATTTTTACATCATATCATACAAGCCCTAAAGGCTATTTAGGATTAGAATAGAATCGGGATAAAATGAATATAAGATATTTAAAAAATCTCATTTCTAATATATAGCAACTTACACTCTTCATTTACTGTACAATTTTTTTCATTTTAAATTCCCCCCTCCCAAATTGTGTGCGGCTTCAAAACTTATTTTTTTATTTCTATAAACTTATTAAACCAATTATATTTAACTAGTAAATTAAGTTTTATAATTTTCAGACATATAAATATATTTGGATTTTAAATATAGCTGTTTTGTGGCATTTTCAGCTCATGAAATTGACCAGAGCGCTCAAGTATTTTAAAATAATATGTATATACACATCAAAAAATGACAAAATTTAATTAATAGATTAAATATACATAAATTAACAAGTTTATAAAAAAAATAAAAATTCGATTTCTGGCCGACCTACGACACGCGATTGCTGCTATGGTAAAAACTTCTAATGATTGATAGCAATCGGCGCGACGGTACTTGATTAATTTAGATAACCCCACCCCCCGTCGTGATCCGAATCGCATCACGCAATGCCGTCTCGTGTCGTCAGCATCCACCGTCCACGGATCACGAGCTGGGGAGCGACCCAACGTTTGGGCGGCATAACTAGCGCAGAAAACCACGTTCTCGAAGAAAAACCCCGCAGCTGGAGTGTGACATTTTCTTTTTGCATTCTAAAGTAGATTATATAGCGTTTGTTTGGTTGGAGGTAAAAAATTTTGATGAAAATTTTTCAGAGTAAAGTTGTCAAGTTGATAGAAAATGATGTGATATGATAGGGGTAATAATGAGGTGTAAAGAGAATAAAGTTAAAATAGATAGGGTAGTTATATGGGTATTTGTGTAGAAATGATTGAAAAGTAGGGTTGTTTATATAGGAAAATGTGACAAAATAATTAAAAAATAAGATAGTTATGAAGAATGAAAAATTTTTGATTGAAAAGTTTTCATTGACATGTTTTGTGTGTAACCAAACACACCCCTAGTATTATATTCAAGCTTATTCGTAGGAAGAGGAAATAATAGGCTTCTATCTGTACTCAGGGGAGATGAAGCTCACGTCTATAAACATAAAAGATTAAGCTCTAAGACGGCTAAAACTCTCCCATTATAAAGAGATCTGAAAGTCGAACCTTATCTGAAGGCCACGAGTATTACCAGCTAGGCAGCTGGGTTGTGACACTTTTGTTGCGTCTGAATTTTCAAATTCAAAGCTGAAATGAATTAAAAAAGAAAGGCGAGTGCTGGAGGGGGCAACCAACTAAAAACGTTGCACATACCTCATGTGTTAAGAACTCAACCTGTCATTGGCATAATGAGTTTTCGGTTGCCGATCATTTCTTCTGAATTCAGCATTCTCGACATTAATTGAGAAAGGTTACGCTAAATAAATGGTAAGTTGAAATGCAAATACAAGGAAAGGTTGGTTACGCTGTCGAGCCCCGCGATAAACAGATATATGGTAATTTAATGAAAGGCAGGAGCCAAGGCGCTGATTCTCTATTGACGGCAGCACCTGCGAGAGCACAAAAGTTTTTTTTTTTTTTTTTTGTGGGAAACATGCAGAGTATTTTGATAGATGATTTACAAATACATATACTTAATTTGACCATAATTGCAAATATATCGACATAGTTTGACAATAATTGCAAATAAATCGACGCAGTTTCAAAATTGCAAATTACCCTACATAATTCGACCATAATTGCAAATATATTCATGTTGTTATAACGTCGTTACTGCACTATTACGACTTCGATATATTTGCAAAGGTTTGAAAACTACGTGGGCATATTTGTAAATGCAGGTTTGCAAGAGTAATAGCTACTGTCGTGCATTGTAATGGCAATGATGGTTGTCAAGCAAAGAGCAGACGACAACAGAGTGAGGGGCAGACATCTGGATGAGGCAGCGAGGATGACGAATCGAGTCATCAATTTGTTGAGAACGTCGTTGATGAGGAGGGGTTACCAAGTTGAGAGCCTAATTGCCAAGGACGCTAAAGACGACTAGCGAAGGGGCACTAATAAGTAAGGAATTGGAGAGACAGATGATGATTAGGAAGTGCAAAAGGGCGAGGTTTGAGAGATCGATTTTAGGGTGGGAGGAAAATTTGATGGTGGCAAAAGGGGGCAGGGGAGGTGCGTGCAAAAAAATTGTCAATGGGGCTTTTTAGGTATGCTCAAATCAGTAGAACCACATTAGACCAATTTTCCGGATCCAACAACAGTTTGAGTGGTTTCTGCTATTTGATGGGAAGCAACCAAACCAAAGATAGTTGAACTGGATTAGAAATCGATTCTCGGTCGAACCCATCAAACTAGTCGGTCCAATCCTAACTCCTATGGGATCTCATATAAGGGTACAACTTGATTCAGATATCTACGAATCGACTACTAGGTACTCTGAATCAAGCATGTTTGGTTTTATTTTTTCCACCTGCATGTTTGGATGTGAGTATAAAAGACCACTGACATTTAGGTAGGGATCGGGTACCTGAACCAATTCGAATTACACATACCTTTATATAATATTAAATCATATGTAATACATTCAAATACCTATTCAACTAGACATTTGACATCTTGTAATTTTGAAACGCTAGGCCAATCGAATGAACCATCCATAGTCGGAAGCCGCATGCATCTTAGCTCTCCCTTCTGGCCCTCCCACAACCCACTCGATCTCTTTAGATCTCATCTCTACCCCTCTCATCCCACGTTGCTCGATGAGAGTTCTAAAGGAGGCTCGAGGAGGACTTTGAAACTTGAAAAGCCTTTGCTCGCCAAGTCCAAGAAAAGAAAGAGTGTTGCCTTACTCTTCACCATGTAGATACCCCATTTTTCCCTACAAATACTTTATTCTTGAAATTGAATTCAAATTTGTAAAGTTGAGGCACAAGTGTAAAATTCGCATGCTTTTCTACTTCTTAAACATGGATTTTGTAGCCCTTTGAGTTAAAAGATGCAAAATTTCTTTAGCATGTTTCATTCATGATTGTTCTTATGTTTATATTTTTTAAGTTACATGGTATAGATGTCATAGGAGATTAAAGTATCTTACTCTCATTTTGGCCCACGTGATTAGACTATAATCTTGTCCGTTTATTTCGTCTAGCATCACTTTTTAAATATATCTTTTCATTAAAAATTAATTAAAACAAATTATTGGGAGGTCATATTGGTTTTAAAATGCATATGATTAAACACGAGTTATGAACAATACTTAAAGATGAATGATCTTGTTAGTTTGGGTTAAGCAAATGCGCCGCTTAGCACACATCAAAAAGCTAATTTACAACAAATTTTGTTGTTTTTGTCTCCGTACACTATTTATCTAAGTGTATTTAACATATAAACTAACTTTTACTATTTTTGGATATGTGTATATATATATTTTTTATATTTCAAAAATAAGAGTATTTTAAATACATATATAACATAGATGTTAAAAAATCTTAAAAAATATATAAACATATTTAAAAATGGTAAAATTTGATTTATATGTTAAATGTACTTAGATAAACAGATGTATGAAGAAAAAATATAAAAAGTTGTTGTAAATGAGTTTTTTGAGGTAAATTAAGTGGGATATTTGCTTAGCCCAGGCTAACAGAGTTACTCTTCGTACTTAAATTTATTTATATATGTATCATACTAAAATAATAAAATTTAAAATGATTTACCTACACAAAACTGTTTTACAGGTTTTAAACATTGAATATACATGCAACTTTTTTAGCTATTAGACGTACGAGTTAACTCATGCATACATTAGCTTTGATTTGGAAGAAACTTGTTTCGTGGTTATTTGTGTGCAATAAATTGGATTTAGTGGATTGAATTTTTTATTTATCATTAAAGTGGGCCCGGGATGATACAATTAAAATTCATTAGTATCATTATTATTAAGGGATTTTCTTTTTTAAATATAAGAAAAAACATTTTTAAATAAATTTACTAACAAATCGCCATAATTGTATTTCGCTTGCAAAACCTAGATGACAGGCACTAATTAATAAAGTGCGCATACTTTTATTTGGCAGAATTGTCAAGGCCACTGACATGACTGGTGTAAGTACATTTATTTACATTTACAAAAAAAATTCTAAAAGAGAAATAATCTCTGGTAGTTGGGAATAAGTAAATGTTTTGCTTAATTTATCTTAAAAAATTTATTTATAATATTTTTTAGACTTTTTTCTTTATTCACTTGTCATTTACATATGTTGAATATACTTACATAAATAAGTATATGAAAAAATAAAAAAATGTTGTAAATAAATTTTTTAAAATAAGCTAACTAAGGCTAACATAATTATTTCTCATTTTAAAATACAAATATATGTACAATTATGAACGTATTTCATAGAAAATCTACTGATTATGCCTACTATTTCCCTTTATTTTTCATGCAAAATAAAACAAATTACACACGGTTATCTCCTCGTTATGACTCCAAGCTTCTGCGTTGCGGGGAACGCGGAGAAAATCGATCCCATTTCCAAGTTACTGCAGAGTCGACAGGATAAAAATACAGCTAATCGATCCCATTTCCGAGTTAATGCGGAGTCGACAGGATAAAAATACAGCTATGTATATTTTTTCCCGTTTGGGATGGGCTCGGACAACCAAGTGCACCGGAAAATCCGCATGCAAATGCAGAGACCGACCGCCACCTTCGTGGATTATCCACAACTGTACACGTGTCCGATCACGTGAGGGACGCATCCTTGCCATTCCATGGAAACGCTCATCACGTGCTCTGAACCGTCATAACAGTTCCCATGTTTTGACCGCAAAGCCATAACCCACTTTCCAGTTATAAAAGTGTCATGATCTCATGTAACCGGAGTTTATTTCACCGGAAGATGATTTAATATACCCATGTGTATTTAGTTTCGGTGTATTTGGATATATTTAATATATTTTTTATTTTTTTAAGTTTTTTTTTATAAAACTGTTAATCTATGTGTATTATATAAAATAAGTTTTACTTTTTGGGGATTTGTAATTTTTTTGAATTTTTTAAAAATAGTGGTTTTAAAATGACTAAAATGCTGCTATTTTAAAAAAATTCAAAAAAAATCTATAAATCTCTAAAAATAGCAAAACATATATTAAATACACATAGAGTAACATTAGTATAAATAATGTTTAAAAAAGTTAAAAAATAAATTTTTGCACCAAAGTTAAGTACACCCGAATGCACAATTTCACGATCCTAGTTTATATGCAAACTACAGGCAAATAATTTTTATATTTTAAAACTATTTTTGAAGTCTAGACTGTGCAAGACATAAATAAGTATGCATTTGTTTATTTTTAAGAAATCATACATTTTAATTTTTAAATATTTGGTTTTCAAAATTTGAACACTTGTGCATTAATTTCAAATACATTAATATCTATAATACAGAAAATTTCAAAGAAAATATTTTTATTTAATAAATAAATAAATTATTATTCTAACTAGTTTAAATCATTTTAATAAATTATTTTTAACATAATATCTATAATAAAGAAAATTTCAAAGAAAATAGTTTTATTTAATAAATAAATAAATTATTATTCTAACTAGTTTAGATAGTTTTAATAAATTATTTTTTAAATATAAAAGCAAAAAATTCTATATGATCACATTCCTCTACTTAATCCAATTTTTGTAATAGTTAATTAACAATCTGCGTTGTGATGGGCCATCACTTTATGTCCATTATCCACTATCTGAACTGCAAAGGAGCATACATACATACATCCAGATTGTCCATCTCATCTGTCTTCATGTAGATTGATGACATAGTGGCTAGAAATTCTTATCGTGAACTGGTAGTAAGCTTGAAATTGAGCAAATGCAATGAGATTTGTGAATTTTCGGGCAATACGATGTGCTTGATGAATGGTGTGGATTTAGTCAAATGCAAGAGATCATCTTTTTTTTTTTGAGAAATTTGTAGTGTATTCTATTCATAAAAGGACACCACACCGTCATCATCCCTCTCCGGCGATAGAGAAGCTAGGCCAGCAAGTGAAATGCATATGTTTTCACCAAAAAAAGGAGTGTTGATCATCTACGACCGGTCGGTCGAACGCAACGGCTCCGACCAACGCTCGCAGCCCATCGTCATCAAATCCCGGTGCTGTCGAAGTGGAAAATCTCAATCTTCCTAATCCACAATCAGTGCCACAGGCCAGTTGACCAAACCAAACTCAGCAATAAACATTGACAGGCATAACCAGTCAAGGACAGGCCCAACCGCATGAAGAAATCTTGAACAAAAAATTAACAATAAACTATAGTAATAATAATAAATTTGTCAATTTTATTATTATCATTATAGTTTTGTCATTTCAATGCATTGCCAAACCTCCAAAGCAGTTTTATATCGTAGTTGTAAACCACCACCCACATCACTGGAACTCATTCAAACCAGAAAAACAAAAAATATATATAATGAGGGAATTTAGGTTTATGTTTTGGAAATGAGGGAATTTTTTTAGAGACGACTGATCATTTACGACCGGTCGGAAATCCGGTGATTTCCGACCGGTCAAAAAATATTTTTTTTTTTAATTTTTTTTGAAATTTTTTTTTATAAACATGTTAATCTAGTTATATTTAATCTATAAACCAAATTTTACCATTTTTGGATATGTATATATATTTATTTTGGATTTTTAAATACAGGGGTATTTAAGTCATTTTAATATATTTATTTTGGATTTTTAAATACAGGGGTATTTAAGTCATTTTAATTAAAATGACTTAAATACCCCTGTATTTAAAAATCCAAAATAAATATATATACATATCCAAAAATGGTAAAATTTGGTTTATAGATTAAATATAACTAGATTAACATGTTTATAAAATTATTTTTCAAAAAAAATAAAAAAAAAAATTTTTTGACCGGTCGGAAATCACCGGATTTCCGACCGATCGTAGAAGATCAGGCCTCTTTTTTAGATGCCTGATCATTTCAGGCCGGACGCACGGAGCAGGCCGTGCGTCCGGCTTGAAATGATCAGTCCTCATTTTTTTAATGTATATGCGATCCGACGAACCGGGTTTGCTTCTCCCAGGAAAATCGGCAGAGGATCGTGTGGGAGGGAGATTGGGGGAGAGAGGGAGGGGGGCGGGAGGGAGGGAAATCGAGAGCAAGGGAGAGAAATCGGGAGAGGGAGAGGAAGCATTTTCCTGCCGGGGCTGGGGTGGATGGTACTGCTGTCAGAGGTGAGGGAGGAGACCGACCGGAAATTTCTGGCACTGACAGCCCGAGTGAGAGACGAGAGAGGGCGAGTGGAAGAGAGGAGCGGGAGACGAGAGAGGGCGAGCGAGAGAGCGAGCGGGAGGGAAGAGAGACAACGGGAGAGATCCCGCGGGCGAGAAGGGCTTTGGGAAATATTTCCCACTGATAGGGGCTGTGAAATATTTCATCCGTCATTTAATGCACCTGAACGCGCGCAGCCTTTCGCCCGTTTCATCCAACGGCTCCCGATCAACTTGCACGATCCAACAGCTGCGAGCGTTGGTCGGAGCCGTTGCGTTCGACCGACCGATCGTAGATGATCAGCACTGCAGAAGTTACTATATAGCAATTTAGATATAGAGGACCGATCTTTTCAGACCGGTCGGAAATCCGGTCCAAAAATATATTTTTTTTATTTTTTTTTGAAAAATAATTTTATAAACTTGTTAATCTAGTTATATTTAATTTATAAACCAAGTTTTATCATTTTTAGATATGTATATATATTTATTTTGGATTTTTAAAAACAGGGGTATTTAAGTCATTTTAAATATTCTTAAAATGACTTAAATACCCCTGTTTTTAAAAATTCAAAATAAATATATAGATATATCCAAAAATGATAAAACTTGGTTTATAAAATAAATATAACTAGATTAACAAGTTTATAAAATTATTTTTCAAAAAAAAAATAAAAAAAATATATTTTTGGACCGGTCGGAAATCACCGGATTTCCGACCGGTCTGAAAAGATCATGCGTCTTAGATATATTTATTGGGAGGACCTCGACCAAAAATCCTGAGAACAACCAAGAACTGTTACCATATTTGCTAATGTGTGGGCCACCTCGTTTGCTGTCTTTAAAATATGATAGAAGCTTATCTTCTCGAAAAAATTTCTCGTGTCCTTGATTTTCCTAAGTAGAAACTGAAGGGTTGATTTAACTTGTGCTCACCATTGCAAGCATTAATCAATATGAGGGAATCACTTTCTAACACAATTTTCTGAATTATCATATCTCTAGCACACATCAAACCTAAAAGGCCTGTGTTGAATTCCATCCACACTGGATTTATAAGACCCTTATCAGACCAGCACCTTGCCGCCACGAAATCCCCATGTCAATTACTAATGATACTTTCATACCCTCTTGTCTTTGTTTGCTCTGTACCACTAATATCCATATTGATCTTGAAATCTTCTGTTTATGGCAGTTTACACCTTCCACTGCTCTCTTCAAAGACTACCCTTCCACAGCTACTTGCACACATAGGCCTATACTAATAAACACGCCATTTTATCGTTCTCTCCAACTGGCCTAAAAGCAAGAGATCATCTTTTTTTTTCATGACAAGATTACAACGGACCATTTTGCACCCACGGGACGCGTCAACCCAGAAAAAAAGCGAGATCCTAGCGCTTGGGTTTCACACCATTTCTCGTTTATCCAGACCTTCAACTTGTGAGCCATTTTCACACCTTTTACGTGTGCTCGTGAGAAATGCGTCCTCGATAAAGTAGTTCAGGCAGACGATTACACGTGGTAAATTGGCCTCGTGCAGTTTCTTTAAGTTGATAGGCTCGACGGATCTCGATTGGAACACGCCGTGGATATGACTGTAATATGCAATTAACTTAGAATTTAGAAATTAGAACTTGCTCAAAAGCAAAAGCAAAAGCAAAAATTAAAAAACTTAGGTTAACACTTGGATGAACAGGTGCTTGACATTAGTATTCGAGCGTGTACGTAAAAAGGAGTCGGATATAAGCAAGGTATCAGTAATTAATATATATTTTTTACGGTAGCTGGATTTTTAGCAACCGGATTTTCTGATCAATCATTTGTCCACGAATTTTAAGGGAGCAATTTGATGTGAGGTTTCGTAATAAGTTAGACATGAAAATGATATTATTAGGAGGTAAAACATATCTTCATTTTTTGTTGGAGCAATTACCCACGTTGGGCTTCACGTAGATTCAACCCTGTGTAGTGTCATTTATGGGTAATTATTATTACTGTTGCTGTAACCGCATTTGTCAATTGATATTTAATGGCATTGTTTTTGTTTGCCACTGGGTCCGCTTCTATATCATCGGGTTACATATAAGTAGTCACCTGTAATCCAGTTAAAATCTATGATTTTGATTTTTTATGAAAAATTTAATTTATTTATTATATTTAACATCATTTGTTTATCTAAGGGATCAAGTTTCATCTCAATCAAGTATGATTATGAGCCACATTTGTTATAAAATATATATATTTACATGTAAATTATGAAAAATACTAAAATATCAATTTTAAAGTAGTATTTTCGACATCTAAAACGTCAAAAATATTTCTATAAAATATTATTACATTGTAATACATTTGTAAATAGATCTACTCATTTTTCATAATTTACACGTGAATATATATATATATATATATATTTGAACAAATGTGGCTCTTAAACATACTTGATTGAGATGAAACTTAGTTTTCTAGATAAACAAATGATGTTAAATACAATGAAGGGTTGGATTTTCTATTAATGATCAAAATTTTAAATTTTGAAGAGATTACATAGGTCTCACTTCTATGTCGAGTTACATAGAAGCGGAAACGATATATATATATATATATATATATATATATATATATATATATATATACACACATGCATTCCGTCTTCGTCAAAATCTGGCATGGCGTCATTAATGATCATAATAATCATGGGCATCCAATATTGTCTCCGTCGAAGTAAGATCCGATTAACTATATATTTTTTCATCTTTGGGCATATGATTTTTAATTTGGCATGGAAAGTCGAAACTTAAGCCCATATCAAATCATTTCGAGTAGCAAACAATAATATATATATATATATACACATGATCCCGCTTACACGTAATCGGATTATGTAGAAGCAGACTCATGTAACCCCTTTAAAATCTAAAATTTTAATCTTTAATGTAAAATCCAATCCATTCATTATATTTAATATCATTTGTTTATCTATGATACCAAGTTTCATCCCAATCAAATATGTTTAAGGGTCATATTTGTTCAAAAATATATATATTCATGTGTAAATTATGAAAAACACTTAAATCTATTTACACATGTATTAGAATATAATAATACTTTATAGAATCATTTATTCACATAGAAATGATATTTTGGACGGTTTAGATGTTGAAAATACTACTTTAAAATTGATATTTTAGCATTTTTCATAATTGACAATGAATATATACATTTTCTAACAAATGTGACCCATAAACATACTTGATTGAGATGAAACTTAATCACATAGATAAACAAATGATATTAAATACAATGAATGAATTAGATTTTTCATCAAAGATCAAAAACATAAATTTTAAAATGGTAACATGTATTCACTTCTATGTAAAGTTACATAGAAGCGGAGCCTATATATATATATAAGAAACTTTCCTATGCAGTGAAGTTGCACCATAATTAATAGTACATTTGGCCTAAAATCATATATAAATTTTATAGCAATCGTTTACATGTTAAAAAAATAATTTTAAAGTTATTATTTACATCAAACTATTTTATTACGTTATATTTGTACCAATTTCAGATAGGGTCTATACACATGTCCAATTGGGATGAAAATTGGTATGACAGTAGAATAAATAATTTTATATATAGTGGGTAGAGTAGATTATAATTTTATGATAATGTATGGTTCATTTTGAGGTAACTGCACCGTAATTGTGGTACAATGAAGCTGCACCAGAATATTTCTCTCTCTATATAAGCTTTTTTTACAAACATTAACTGACTTGTCTCATTAATAAACCTGCAAGAGATATTCCAATTCAGATCATCAATTGGTTAGCAATTAAATCGGTCTGCCCCATAAAAAAAAAAAGTCTGGAACAGCATCAGCGCCGGATGATCTTTTTTATACCGGCAATTTCATAACGCTTCAAAAACATATTTTTTTACTTTTTTATAAACATATTAATATAGTTATATTTAATTTATAAATAGAGTTTTACCATATCTAAAATAAATATATATGCATATTTAAAAATGATAAAACTTAGTTTATATATTAAATAAAACTAGATTAATATATTTATAAAAAAAAAAATTTAAAAATTGGACCAATATGAAATAGCCGGATCCCGGTAGATGACAAGCAATTCAATTTTTTTATAATCTTGTTGAAATTTATTATTTTTGGCTATGGTGCTGCTTTGTGATACAAGAAGCTCAAGTTAGTCATGGTTCTAGGAGTCGAATATATAATCTTCTAATCCATTGCTAATCGAATATATATATATATATATATATATATATATATATATATAGGAACCGATCCTGTGCAGTCGGACAGCACCGTAATTACGGTGCAGTCCGCTGTAAAATGGACCCCACACATATTAGATTGTAATGAAACTTTATACACTCATTTATCCATATATAAATCATACTTTAGACGGTTTAGATGTTAAAAAAACCACTTTAAACTTGATATTTACATTAAACTATTTTATTACGTTGATTTTGCACCATTTTAAAATGGAGACTACACACATGTTAGATTTGGATGAAAATTGGTATGGTAATAAAGTGAACAATTCTAAATACAATGGGTATGGTGGATTTATGGGAAATGATCAGGTGGGGCCCACAGTGCATGGACTGCACGGTGCAGTCGCATGCACTGGATTATTTTCCTATATATATATATATATATATATATGAAAAGTCCAGGGTAATGGTTTGGACACCATAAATACTAGAAAATAAGCATGTAAAAAATAAATGTGACATACTTTAATTATAGTGGAATATTTCCAATATTTCTATTCCTCTCAAGCTTTACATGGGTTGAGTGTGAAATCATAAATATAAAAAAAATACATATATCTTACTACTTAAATATTATTAATCTTCAAAAGCTAAAAGGATTTCAAAAAACCTTTTACATAATTCCTCCAATGTTTGTTGTTTTATCTAGATCTTTTAAAGGCCTCCTACGGAAATATACTTTGTGACATAAAAATACAAAAGTATTTTAGTAAGACTACATTATCATAAGCATATTCTTTCAAGTAAAATTATGTTTCTTAATATTCGGTGAATTCTTATTAAGGACAAACACATATAAGAGCCCTAGCATGTTTTAATTGTAAATCTTTTCAATAATCCATTTATTCATGATTGTTATCACCTTGCTCATCAACAAATTCGTTACATAGAGAGATATCCAAGTATGCAATGTGGAAAATGAAACAGGATTTTTTTAGCGGCCTGACTAATGCTTGAAATTAAACCAAGCTATTTTGTTCATAGTTTTTTCTCTTTTTTTCCCTTTTGAGTTTCCGCAGGTCTTTCTTTGATGTCAAGCATCCTTAAATAATATTGTTTTATTTAAGCACGTACATATAAGTTATCTAATATTACAAATCAGTACATGCTTTAATTCTCACAACACGGGGAGAACCAAATAATATCCTCAATCAGTAGAGGGACAAGAACTACATAATAACCTAAAACTGTTGGACGGCTATTTAAACCTATGTCTCTCCGGAAGGGAAAAGATGCGGTGCCACGATGGCCACCCGTTGTAACAAAATCCTTAAATAAATAGATTGGCATAAAAATATATAAAGGAGAAATGTTAAATTTTGTAGAACGGTCATGACTGCAAACAATATACAGAGGTGAGCGTAGCATTTTTTTTCATAATTGAAAAATACATGGGAAATTATCTCACCGGTCATATCCGTTGATTGTTCGTGGAATTGGAGTAGTTTTCTAATATTGGAAATATATACATGTAATCGACGCAGAGGCGGAAGAATGGGAACATCGATGATTAAATATACTATTACATTATCAAAACAACGGGAGACAGGTTAAAAGTAGCGATAATTTTTCCATTAGTTGCCGCCGGCGCCAACGGCTTCGAACCAAGCAATTCCCCTGCCGTCCGTGCGAAAGCCTGTCTGGCCATGGAATTGTGGGAAGTATCCACAACAAAGTTCACATAAAAATAGAAGCTCTGCTCTTATAAATAATAATAATAATAATAATAATATAGAAGCTTTGCCAGATATAGAGATCCTTTGAAAGATAACATAAATTTGGATGTGGTCAAATAAGCTAGATAGCCGAGACAAACATCATAAAACAGGAATAGGCTAATATCAATCGACATGGATACAACCCTATTTATCATTTTTCTTTACCTTCTCTTCAAGAAAATCAACTTTTACCCGCGTTAAAAATTGTTAGTATGTACACCACAATATCGCTAAAGCTAAGTCGCTATAAATTAATCAGTAGCGACAAAGGCTTTTGAAGTTATCAGTAAAAAGTCATACTTGCAACGATAAATTTTGTCCTTGAATTTTTTTTTTTTTTTTTTTTTGCAATATCTTTTTTTAATACCGTTCCCAAGAGATAATTTTTTTAACAAAAATTATTTATGATGTTAAATTGTGTCTTTTCAGGACTAAAAGGTGCTAAGATCGCCAAAAAATATATTGCAAAGAGGTAGTTTTCATATAATTCTGTATAATTAATCAGAAATCGACTACATCAATTGTATCTGGTGTCATTTGTTTGGCGAAGAAAATCCTATCGTCTATTCATAATCAATGGCATACAACCACATACATAAACCAACTCAATAAAATACTTTGATCACAGTGTTGCGTAACTTGCATTTAAGAAAAAGTAAAAAGAAAAGAAGAATTAGTGGCCACGTAAAAAAGAAAAACAATAGAAAAGTTGCAATTGATGTGAAATGTTAGAGTTAATCATGAGGTATAAAATGAATAAAGTTCCAAATACAGAAAGTAGTTATATAAAAATATGAAAAAATGATTGAAAGGGAGATATAATAATAAAGAAAGTACGGTAGTTAAATAACTAGAATATTAATGATATAAATATAAAGAAAAAGCGAATAACTCTTTAAACCCTCGTATGCTCCCAAAAACACTTTAACATTAAACTTTAAATATTAAATTTAAAATTATATATTCAACATCCAAATTGCCTAAAATATTCCTATACAAATAATAGATATAAGTATATTTATAATTTACACATAAATGTATATGTAAGTAGGTATAACCCCACACACTTTCAATTTGGATCAAATTTTATTTTTCTAAGTTAAAATATGATGTTAAATGTAATTGATAAAGAGACATGATTATATACAGTATATTGTATATATGTTTAAGTTACAATATTCAGTTTTTTATTTTTGATTTTTTCTTCATAGATCTGTTTTCCTATGCGTATTTAATCTATTTTCAAGTTTTGTTATTTTATAATAATTTTACATTTTATTTTTATTTTTGAAAATAAGTTTTTTAATGGGTGGAAAATGACTTATATGCTCTTAAAATTGATATTTTTAAAAAATAAAAAATAAATAGGTAAAAGTATTATAAAATAATGAAACTCAGTACATAGTTAAATGCACTTAAGAAAACGTATTTATAAAGAAAAAATAAACAAAAAATAAAAAATAAATATTATAACTTAATCATATATAGGATATATTGTATATAATCATGTCTTAATGATAAAGGCAATTATACACTAATCATCACTAAACAACAAAATGAATGTTGTTTCGCAAAAGTCTAACATGAATGGTGTTTTACAAAAGTCCTGTCATGTGATAGGTTCTTGCATTGATACTTACAAAGTATGGACGTAATGACAGACGCATAGATGGGTTATAACTTGTATAAAATCTGTATACATGCCTAAAATGCTTGCTAGGAAGAAAAGGCAAATGTACCGACGAAATCCTAAATTATTTTTGGAAATAACAAAAATATCCTTATATTCAAATAAGTTATGAAATGCAAGAAAATAATTTTAAAATAAAATGATTTATTTTTAAAAATATTTCCCACATTTATATATTCTCATGAGAATCCATGGAATGTATAAATTCTAATGTGAGATATAGTTTTAAAAATAAATTATTTATATATTTTAAAAGTATTTTCTTGTTCTTTGTAACTTTAGTTAAATACGTGAGCATCTCCGTCGTTGAAAAAAAGAGTTTAGGTTTGATAGGCCTGCTTTAAATTTCAGGTCGAGAAACTTGGAAGTCGGTGGCAAATTTTGCAATAATCATGGCACGTCTTCAATTTTCACCAAACTTTGTAAGCAGCGATGCGAAAACCTCTTCCTGCGACCACAGAGCGCCAATGGTAGATTCGCTAGCTAGACAGGCCTTCCCAAGGGAGCATAGACATCAGTCCATCAACGCAATGTCGTTGATTTCTTTCTGCACACCGATGGTTTTTCGAATGACAGCCAAGAAGTCTCTGCGGATGAAAATCAGCGAACGAAAATCGATCGGCACCGGATTTCAAAGACGGCGGTGCGTGGGTCAGGTTGGGTTGGTTCCTTTCGGCCCTGCCGACCTCTGTATCGAGAGAGGAGTTGGTAGCAATGTACACGCGTATTGGCTAACGAGCTGACCACATTAATATATTTAGTTGATCTTTAAGTTGCTATTTGAAAATAATATGTTACAAAGATGCACTGCTTTCATGGATACAATCCCGTGCTTGCCTCTCCTCATCTCATGTCATTCACGTACATGCAGTACAGCTAATCGAGATGGAGCATGCTGCAGCCACGTGCCACCCAGGTCGGCTGTAAAATGTGCCACGCGAGAAGCTGCATGTGAAACTGGAATTCAATGCATTAGATCAGGCATGCGTACCACCAGGCCCTTCATTGACGGTGGCTGGAAGGCCAGCAAAACCATCGCTTGTGTGGCTTGCGTTGTCTGCTGCAATATTGAAGCCTTCCGATGTCAAGATTCCGGATAATTTCTTTATTGCTTCTGCTGGTAGACATCATATATGGATAAGTGACTTGAGGGAATTTATACATCAGGTTATCTATTTTGCAGGTTAGAAGTTGCTTAGTGAGTTGGACAACTGAATGTATAGACAAAAGCCGCGGCGATTGTTTTGAGGCAAGCAAATTGATCAAGAAGCTTCCTACCTCCCAAATAATTTCGAAACAACGGCACGTGTGCAGCTTGGATGGATTGTATGTTTGTAAATATATGTGGGTCGATGCTTAATTTATCAGCTGCAATTAGAAATACAAATTTCATATGTTCTACATCCAATAATTCATAACGAGGAGAGGAATGCTTGATTAAAGCTTGGATAGTGTGACGGATACGTATATATATACAGCGGGCTTGAATTAAGAGGCCACAATATTTGTTATTTATTTCTATTTGTTCGGACATCTAAAAGGATATCCGTTGATAATAAACTAGCTGCAGAAGACTTCATAAATCATAATTCCAAATCTGAGCCGCCAATTGATTATCCGCGGAGCATCATCCTCGTTGCAATCTTGTACACACCCATCAACATGCATTCAGTGGCGTATCTAGGACCTCGTCAGGGGAGGCAAAATTTACTCCTTATTTATAAAAAGTTAAAATTTTTAAAATATCTGGATCATATTTTATCATATAAAATTTTTTTAAAATATTTCTTTAAAGCTTTAAAAAATATTTTTTAGACCATCCTGATACTAGAATTAGCGTAATAAGATGATAATATTTAAATAAAAAGTGCAAAAGATAATTTATATTATCATTAATTTAAAGGTAAATATACAAATTTGTCGTAGTTAATATATTTTTGGCAAATTAAATTGTTTTCATTTTGTAATCAAACTAATATTAATCAGGACAATGTCATGAATAAAAAATCACTAAACAAAAATGTATGATATATACAAATTCTTAAATTCAAGGGGATACATGATTATATATCACTAAAATTTTAAATATATTCATATTTTTATATATTAGCAATATTTTTACCACCACTATTCATATTTAGATTTTACACTAGTAATATCTAATTGTATATTTATATTTTTTATTACATCTACAAATCAAAAATAAAGCATCTTTATATTTTTTATTACATCTACAAATCAAAAATAAAGCATCATATCAACCGCGCATGAAGTCTCTTTTTAAGAAAATGAAATAAACCTAATAGCACATAACAATTAATAAATTTAATATTAAATTTCTAAATAAGATTTAAACAAGCATGACTACCAATATATCATCTTTAAAAATTTAAATTCAAAAAAGAAAAATATAACATTCATAGAGGTACCATACATGCAAAATAGGAAAAGAAATAGAGAAATTAAAAGGAGACTCCAATCGAGTAGTTGAGTATCAAACAAATTTCCATAATAAAAAATTGCATGCCAAGTTGTGAATGGCTGAATTCTATACCAGCGAGAAAAAAGAACATGTACAATGGAAGATAGAAAAAATCATCATCGAAATGCTATTAATAAAAATTTTAAGTTCTAATTACTAATCTGGAAATTAAAAGCATGCAATTTTTATTTATTATATGCAGACTATTTTGATTATCAATTACACTGTATCTAATTAACAATTAAAAAATTTGAATTCCATGGAGAATATTACTTTAATCAAGCAAAAATAGCAAAGCAACCTTGCATTTAAATTTAATACGAATACACTTCTATGTAACCAGGTTACATATAAGTGGTTCTATATAATCCCCTTCTTTTTTGAGATTTTGATGTTTGATGAAAAATTCAATTTATTCATTATATTTAACATTATTTATTTAGTTAAGATACTAAATTTTATCCAAATTCAATACACGCATAGGCTATATCCGGTTAAAAATAAGTACATTTGTGTATAAATTAGAAAATATGTTTAGATATATATATATTATAATGTAATAATACCGTGTAAATCATTTATCCAAATATTCGTGATATTTTAGATGATTTAGATGTTTAAATTACTACTTAACAATTAATATTTAATATTAAATTATTTATCATGTTATTTTTATAAGCTTGTAGATTGGGCTCATATACAGTGAAACTTGATAAATGAAAGGGATACCACAATAATATAAATATTGCTAACTATAATGAATGAAGCGAATTTTCTATCAACTATCTAGATATTAAAAATGAATTGAGTTTAAAAAAAAAATGTTTCATAAAAGCACTCCCAAATTTGATAATAGTTGAAATTAATTTTACTGGAAGAAATAAATTCTCATGGGTGGAGATAATAAAGTTTCGTCAGTGGAAGCAACAAGGAAAAGTATAATAAGCCATACTTTTCCTTGTTCCCGGAGCATACGATGGGGCTCCCTACAAGCATCAGTGGAGTGATAGGAAACATAAAAGGTGTGTTTGGTAATAAGTAAAAGTCGTCAAGTTAAAATTTTTTAATTTAAAACTTTTCACTATTCACAACTACTTTATTTTAAAATTTTTTTTAAAATTTTTCTATACAACTACCCTACTTTTCAATCATTTCTACACAACTACCAACACAATTAACTTATCTATTTCAACTTTATCCTATTTATTCATCATTATTACCCATATCATATCAGATCATTTAACAACTTCTACTATCTACAATTTTTCATCAAAAGTTGTAGTCATTCCCAAACACACTCGAAAATTTGAAAACCGCGACGGAGTGGCGGTCTGACAACGAACCGTTCGTATCCCGATTCACGACTAACGTGTTTAACCGTGGTTAAACAGGAGCGAACCAAGATGAAAACGATTCATGCCACCGCTAGATTTGCAGAGCAGTGCATGGACTTCTCTGGCTTTCTACCTGGAACGGGAATCAAGGACAGAAATACCAGAACTCATTATCTATTTTTATACAAGTGTCTATAAGGATGTGTAAAAGTATTTTGCGGGATACTTGAACAGTGATACCAACAGAAATATTTAAAGCTTTTGATGACTATTTTTATACAAGTGTCTGTAAGGATGTGTAAAAGTATTTTGCGGGATACTTGAACAGTGATACCAACAGAAATATTTAAAGCTTTTGATGAAGGTATATACTGTATTCGCGGATGTATTATGGTTACTCGTTTACAACTTATCCAAATGTATATTTTTCTTTTATTTTCAGAAAGTCAAAGTGTTATCATGGGCATTTACAAACGCTAATTCAAATATATGTAGGCATCAATATGAGAAAAAAGCACGATAATTTATAACTTGGTTAATCATATATCACGCTAAAAGGGGATTAACAGGTACTGAAGAAGCGCTGTAAGAAAAATCACATTATGTAGCAAATAAACACGCATACAACTGATATCACAGTATTCTTCGAATTGCGGTCTAGTGCTCGTGTGAACTCTAAACCCCCGTGCTCTCTTCCTGCGATCGCCGTTGAAATTTACGGGCTTCACTGGAGCCGTTCGATCGAGCGTTGGAGTCAAGATGGGAACATTTGTGTATAGCTCCATGTCTGACGCATGATTACAAATTTCCTAATTTGCAAAACAGTTAGCCTCAACACAACACAACCCACTCATTCAAACTTGAGCTCTCTCACTCTCACTCTCACTCCATCTTCTTCCATCGACGGCATTTGTCAAACCGCATCTCGTTGCCATCCAATATAGATAAGGCCCTCTCCCCTCCCCTCACCCATATCGAGATCGATGGTGTTGGATGCTATGAAAACACTTTATCATCAAAAGTTATCCTAGAAACGATGCTTACAATTGAGATCGTTAACAACCACATGACAATGGAGTCACACTATGTTGTTTCCCATGGATGCATTTGAGCTCGGCTCAAAGGTGTGAGAGATGCCCTGCAAGCGCATCTCCCATTTGGATTGCATACTATAATGGCTCTCTCTTTGAAATTCATGCACTGTTTATCGCTACGAATTGCCCGCCAATGTCAACATTGGCCAGAGCTCATTTAGCTAGTAATCCCTTACTAGTGACGAAGAAGACATAGTGGGATTGACGATATAGATGTTGCCAAAGGGTGGATATGCTATTGGAAGATTCTTAAGCAGGCATTGAACAAGAGGGCAAGATCGCCTTATTGTCTACATGAAGATGGACGATGGCAATGAGGAGGATTTTGTGGGCTTCAAGAGGACACAGATGAAGGGAGAGTGGTGAAATCGGCAGATGTTCTATAATCAATTATCAGTTTTCTGAATATTACACCTTTCTCCTTCCTTTTCCTAAAGTTAAGAGGCTAGGTAACTCAGAGAACCCCCACTTCATTTTCAGTAGGGGTTCTCAAATGCGCTCTATTGCTTGGTTATTAGTAGATGACAATGGAGTTTTCGGATCAGTGGTGGCGGTGATGGTAGTGATGATAAAAGGGTTAGAGGAAACCTAAGAGCAAGAACTATGGGAAAGGAAAGAAAGAATAATTGAATAAAATGTGGTGGCGGTGTTGATACAAGAGTTAGAGGAAGCCTAAGAGCAAGAATTGTGGGAGGGGAAAAAAGAACAATTAAATAAACAAAAATTCATACATTTCTGAAGTTGAATTATTCAAGGTTGTTTAGATAAATATAAAACTCAATTGACATTTTTCTCACAAAAACTTCAAGTATTGAATGAGTTGTTCTCCACGTGTAGGCTGCACCAATTTAGTTGACACTTTTTGCATACAAATGACATGTATTAAATGTGCTATTGTTTTTGTCAAAAAAGGGTTGTTATCCACGTGGCTGGCTACAACAGCTTAGTTGTTCTTTTTTCCCATGCGAACTCCATCCATTAATTGTGTTGCTCTTCACATGATAGGTTGATATGATGTTTTTTACTCCTGCCTCTTTTGGCTTGAAAAGTTGTATGTTTTGATATAAGTTCTCTATATTCCCAAACAAACCATTATTGTGGTAGCTATTTCATTTCCTCCACCTCGTAAAAGACGAGAAACTAGAAAAGCATACATTTCATGCGAACATAGCTTTTGGACATCCACTGTAAATATCAATGAAATGGCAGATTGTTGTGCAATGCATCAAAGGAGGAAGGAAATCTTATAGAATTTCACTGTTAACTTGGAACCTCTAATAATTAAACAAGTGAGATCACTGACGGGGGATGCTACTTGTTGCTTCCATATATAGAGTTGTATGTATGATTGAGAATTTCATTCAATTATATTCCACTTCTCACTTCCTATGCTCTTTAACATTTCAGTGCTTAGATTAAAGATCAAGGGAATGAGCTTTTTCCTATTGGTGTTATACTTTTTACAATAAAAACATGATGCAAAGAGGGCTTTTATTTCTGTTTGTCTTTATTTTACACAGTTAGCCTCTTTGTGTTTATAGTCCTTCAAACAAAATTAGCTATTTAGTATTATAGGATTTAGCTACAGTAATTCTTTGCCTTTGGAGAAACAACTTTGCATGTATGCATGACCAGAAAATGTCGTCAATTGAGGAGGAGGATGGAGTGCCAGAGAGAGAGGCGCGGGAGAGCCGACGCTCAAACAAATGGATCGTGTTGTGTTGAGGCCAATTGTTTTACAAATTAAGAAACTTGTACTGACGCACATCATATGAAGCTATATGCAAATGTTCTTACCTCGACTCCAACACCCAATCGAATAACTCTAGTGAAGCTTGTGAATATCAACGACAATTGCAAGCCAAGAACATGGAGGTTTAGTGCTCACGGGAGCACTAGGTCACAATTCATGTTCGTCGTGTATAAACACCAGCAGCGGATATCGGCTACAGTGGCGTATAATTGAGGCCAACCAGATCGACATACCAGCAAGTGGGAGCATATGCAACCAAAACTCATTACATGTACACCTTTTTAGTTAATGTAAAAGATCGTGTGCAACAAATCTGGGCGTTATACATGCAAGGGAATATTACATATAACACCCATGTGTTGCTTAAAATATCATAAACAACAAAATTTTAATTTGTTGCAATGAATAATATTTTCATGGTGAAAATAAGAAATATGACTCAAAATAATCATTTAAAATAAAAATACAACAACAATTTATAAGACGAAGGAGGTTAGAAGAAGTAATCGAAAAATAGATGTTCAAATAGTTAAGATAAATCACTTAATTAAAAGGGTATGAAAGGGTCAACCGAGCATAAGCTTGGTTGGTCATAATGCTACCTCATGAGGCTTTCATGACTTGGGTTTGAATTCCACGATGTGGGTTTTCGAAAGTAGTTAAGTCTGTCATGAGTTTATATGTGAGTTTGTTTTCTCTCAGATGGAGTTTGCTATTTTCTAAACGAGCTTAATTTGTAATACGATATATTATATTGCACAATAACAATAAAAAAACAGTAGAGAAAAATCTAATTAGTAAACTACTCATAAAAATACCCAATTTCCTAGCCACATATTATTTCGGTTGTTCAAATAACTGTTTTCACATTAAAAAAATTAGCTTTTCCTAAATATATATGCTACGTTTGACCATAATTCAAAATGTTAGATATACCTATTATGTTTGCAGTTAATCTGCGAAATACCCAAGTTGCGAGTTAACTAGGGGTGGGAATCGATGCGGGTTATACTGGGTC
Organism: Annona cherimola; assembly: GCA_030490835.1. Lineage (NCBI taxonomy): Eukaryota > Viridiplantae > Streptophyta > Magnoliopsida > Magnoliales > Annonaceae > Annona > Annona cherimola. The sequence continues at coordinate 106,219,920 of CM059971.1, read as the reverse complement.
AAGGTTTGCCCAACCCTGACACTACTTTTTAAAAAATGAGTTTGACCCGTTTTTTATACCATTTGACCATTACTTTTTTTACTAGGTTCCGGAGCAAACTTCAGGTTGGTATCGGACCGGTTTCGGGATAACGGGTCAGGCAAAAAATATGGATCAAATAAGATAATTTTAAGAATCTATATACCTATCAAACATAAGTATACATCTATACTAATTTTAAATATTATATGCTTCAATATTTCACTAATTATTAAAAACACATAATTAAGAAAATAAAACATTTGAAAATATAGTTAAGTTTATTAAAATAGGTTAATATACAATTACACATAAGTGTTATTTATGTATAAATTCTTTTTATTGATTCTTATATTGCTTTTGAAATAAATTGATTCTTCTATTGTTGATAGAGTTGAATATAAAAAAACGAGAATTTTGAAAGAAAATAACAATAATATTTAAACATAGACTTATAATTTTTAATAAATTAGTATATGCGGGACGGGTCGGACTCTTCGGGTAAGGATATGATTGACAAACTCCGATCGTATTTTTGAATTCGGATCAAAATCTCTAACTTATCCCTATATCAGGATAACAAATATATTAATTTTCTCCGGTGAAAAATGAGTTGGGTCAAAGTCGGGTCACGGGTCGACCCACCCGAATTCCTACTGCTAGAGTTAACACCGTTAGTTAATATGTAAAATTACTAATATGCCCATTGAATTTTGAAAATAATTGAAAAATTGAATGTCATAACTCATCATTGCCCTAATTGCATATGAGCTTTAAATTTGGAGAGTTCTGATTTTATTTTTATATTATATTATATTTTTTATTGTTGTGTAACAGGGTATTTTGAACATTTTAAAAAATTTAACTAACAGTTTTTAATAAAATGAACATTTTTAAAATTAACTGTAAACATAATGGGTATATATTAAAATTTGAAAATACAGTAAGCATATTTTGGATTGAAGTCAAATATAGTGGGCAAAAAAAAAAAAAACCACGATTTAAAAACACTCGGGAAGAAAAAGGAAAAACGTGCTGGATTCGGATGCCATGTTTATGCACATATATATGTGACAGTTTGCTAAAAGTGTGAAACAAAATACTGAAAAATCTTTCCATCATGCCATAGATAGTTCTGGCATTTTCAGTTCCGTCTCGGTGTAGGACGGTCGAGGCGCCACTTTTCATCGATTTATTTTTGTGTACAACATGTCTATCTGAACGCTGAAGTGCAAGTTGGCCTGATTTCCGGTCAAAATATCTAGCCCGTGATACAAAGATGGAGTTAGCACATGTGCTCCATACCCGCGCATTTCTCTCCGCGTGGCTGCACACGCCATTCGCGCCATGGCAAGCCGTCTCTCGTCTAATTCCTCTCGTCTGCCCCCATCCCCTCCTCTCACGCTCTTTATGTCAGTTGCAATTCGCAATCTCCGGTGGCGTCTTTTCAAACGCTTCATTTTTACTGCAACCCTGAAAGATCCGAGCGTCCAATCTTGTGTATTACACAGATGCAGGCGCAGGGACAATTTACTGCAGTGTAGGCACATCAGCTGGACAGTTAACTCTTCTGCTGTGACCCAAGTGCAGCCTGTTTTAAGCGGTGCAGGACTCACACCAGAATGCCCACTTCAATGGGCCAAGCAGTCACGCCATTTTCTCATTTGCTGACGTGTCTCCGAATAGCGATGTTTAAGCACGAGCAAAACATCATTATCTCGACGTTACTCCTCTAAATAGTGGGCCCCACTCCCCCTTAAATAAAGGATTGAAATAGTCTGATACGCTTGTCTGTCATTCGCGGACACCGAAAGCCATGCAGCTCCTGGCTCGCGACGGGCCGTTCATCCTCCTCCTTCGTCCATTTACGATGACCATCGCAAACCACCATGTATTTTCGGTCCTTTCCAATCACAATTCTACAAATCGTGATGGAGTGTATACTTGTCGAAATGGATGGTTTAGATCCAATTGAAACAAGCAATTTCGACTCTAGGTGTGGCCCACTCAATTGACGGTTTAGATTTTTGACGTGCATGTTCACATTTATGGCTTAGGGTGTGTTTGACAATTTATAAAAGTTGTCAAGTTAAAACATTTCAGTCTAAAATTTTTCACTCTCCGTAACTCTTTTTTTAAAATATTTTTTACATATCTTTCTATACAACATTCTTAATTTTCAATTATTTCTACACAATTACCCATACAGCAAACATATTTATTTTAAATGTATTCTCTTTACTCTTTATTATTACACCTATAATATTATATTATTTTTTATTAATTTAACAAATTTAAGTACAAAACTTTTCATTAAAATTTTTATAACTTCCACACCATAACCTCAACCAATTTCCTGGTGAAGCGATCACAGCGAGTGGGTATTTGAGGATTCTTCGCACGTGCGCCACGCTGAGGGATTGGTAATAGGATTTCCGAATCTTCCATCTTAAGGACAAACGTCTGTTTTTTAAATCTTTTAGCACGAAATAAAACCCTAAGTGATTCTTGCAATAACATGTGCTTCGCTCGTAAGTCGATCCCGTCCGTCAGTTTTAGCATCCGACGGCCCAGATCTGTTATCGGCTGTGCTTATCATCCCTCTTCTCATGTTCCTCCCTTTCTTCTTTCCCCCTCCCCACTCTCCCACTCTTCACAACCTAACTGGCAGCTGCTTTTTCTCTGAAAATGGCGGAAGAAAGCACTGATCGTATGGGAAATCGTTTACTTCTGCTCTGATCCCGCCGTTGCTATGCAGAGGATTTTCTCAGCTGGAAAAAACTTCTCCCGGGGACTGGTTTGAGCTAAGTCAGCCGGAAAACGTGATTGAGCTTTCGATTTTTGGTTTTGATCGAAAGGCTGTTCTAATCTCCTCTTTATCGCGTAAAAATCCTAACTTCTTTAAAACTCTAGAGTAGGGACAGAAAACTTATTTTGGAAGCTCCAGCTCCAGCTTTCTTGTTTTTGTAGCTGTTTCTTTTCTCGGAGTTTCTTCAAAAGCAGGATTACAGATGTGTAATGATTGATTTTCGTCGTGTTATGACAAACATTGCAGGAAAGAAGTTGTAAAGAACATGTATTGCGGGCTGTAGATGATGCAGTTTCTTTTTTTTTTTTTTGCTGCCTTTCTAAGATTTTCGTTTTGATTTTTCAATACTTGCTGAAACGCAGCTGGGACGGAGGAAGATCGGATTTATTCCTGCTTACTTGGCGAAAATAATTCAGTAGAAGAAGTGGGGAACTTCGAAAAATTCAGTTTTTGATTGTTCGGAATTGCTTTTACTGTAATCGTTGTTTTGTGGGATGGTATCTGAGAGCCCTCTGAAGATGCTGTCGATGCTGGGAAGCGGTGATGGTTCGTACGGTGAGGATTTGAGTAAGGAGATTGGGCTCTTGCTCCAGCGGCGTCAAGAAGCAAGCGATCGGGAAAGGGAGCTTAATATTTACAGAAGCGGTTCAGCCCCGCCCACTGTTGAGGGATCGTTATCTGCTGTGGGGGGTCTTTTCGGCCACAGTGGTGGCGACTTGTCAGAGGAGGAATTGCGATCTGATCCGGCCTACTTATCATATTACTATGCCAACGTGAATATGAACCCTAGGCTGCCTCCGCCTGTTCTATCCAAGGAAGATATGAGGTTTGCGCAGCGGTTGCAGGCTGGCGGCTCAGGGTTGGGTGGGATTGGAGACAGGAGGAAGGTGAATCGGGCGGATGATGGGGGCAGTAGATCACTGTTCTCGATGCAACCAGGTTTTAAGGAATGTGATGCCGAGACAAGGAAATCTGAGGCATCGTCTGAATGGTTGGAGAGAGGAGGCGATGGGTTGATTGGATTGTCTGGATTGGGGCTTGGAGGCAGGCAAAAGAGTCTTGCTGATATCTTTCAGGTGACTTCTGTTTATTGGTTGTGCCCCCGTTTCCTCGTACTGGTCTGTTGCTATGTGAATGGAGACTTAAAAATTCATTTTTTTAAAAAATGTTTTAGGAACAAAGAATCTTCTTCTATTAGCTGAAATCCTTATTTCTTTTAAATCTGTTGCCTGTCTTTCCTTTCTGTTGTTTTCTAGCAAAGGAAGGCAGCTTTTTTGCTTCTAATGGAAGTACCGCATTGTGTCTGGAATAAATCTGTTATTCATCAGTTCTTTTTACCAATGTTATGCAGGCACGTGCAATGCTTTTTTCTGTTCTTGCATATTTATTTATTCATGAGAGTGATGATTCAATGCTTACATGTAAATCCTCAAATTATTGACATTGTGGAAAAGATTCAAGTGCGATGATTATTACGTGTGCTGGGTGATTGGTGCCATATGTGTCCTGGAGTAAGTACTACCATACCGGCGTAACGACACGTTAGTATTCCTGGAGTGTTGGCCTCAGGGTGTATCACTTCTTTAAATGTATGTGCTGTGTAGCTAGGTTCCTTCTTCTTTCTATTCTAGCTCCTGGTTTTTCTTTCATGCAATCATCTTTGAGTTATGGAACTCCCATACCCTCCTGGTATTGATTTCCATGCCATTAGGTTTCCCTTCCATTTTGATCTCACTTCCATAAAATGGAGCTGTTTCAATTTCCGTCACATCCTTTAATTTCACCTTATTGCCTCCCTTTTCGCGTGTTTGTTTTCATGTGCATGCTAGATGAATATTTCGTATCGGTCACCATAAGAAGTTGAGAACTGCTCTTCTCACGCGGCTGTGTGATTTCCCCTTTGGTACCAGTCATGCATCTCATGTTCCTCCCTTTTCTTTTCTGTCATTTATTTATCTTTGGAAATTCTGATATCTCGAAAGATGCAGCAAATTGATCAAGGGCCTGAGGCCAATACAACCATTTGGGCAGCCGATTGTAGAATCAAGGTGACAAGGAGGTTTTTTTTTTTTGCCCCCCCCCCCCCCCTCATGAATAGAAGCCTGTCTTACTTTGTTGGGATAAAGTTCCTATGGTAATTTCGATGACAATCATTGACTCAATAATGGTATAGGGTTGATGCTTAAGAGTTAAGAGTCATTTTAGTGCCTAATAGATTTGTTGAAATATGCATTGAATTGTGTTTCTGTTGTCCAACTCCTTAAACGTTTTGTAAATTTTGTTACCTTTTTTCGCTGAATTTCATAGAAACAGCCCCCATTTCCATTCACTTGCCCCTACTTAGTTGTATGCAATTGGAGAGGTAGAACCTGATCTTGTAGCACATTCTTTTTTCGGCCTTTTTTCCTCAGACTCCCTCTCATAATTTGTAAATTCTTCAAGAAGTTAAGGTTGTATTTGGCTTGGTTGATGTGATTCTTGGGCCAAATTGGATGCGAGGTTTTTTTGAGGACTTCCTTTGAGTGCCTGCTGGCCTTACCTTCTTTTGTAGTCATGTATATTATAGGCCATTGTTTTGAAAATATGAGATCTGAGGTTGGAATGCAAATTCCCTTTATCCTCTCTGCAGGAGGCTACCAAGTAAGTTGATAACTTCCTGAATGATGTGTCTTTGTTATGCTGCAAGACTTTGGTCTAATGATTTTGTGATCTCGTACTTTCTCCTATTATGGAGGTCATGTAAATCATAGCCCTTTATCCTCTCTCTCTTCCTGCATTCCTTCTATCTTATGGGAGTCAAAATTTTTTTCCATTGTCATTTGTTTGGTTCATGCATCATGTATTTTCTTATATGCTTTTGATAATTGCTGCTCATGTCTGAAGCTCAAAGGCATTTCTGTGGCTTTTGGTTGGATTATTCTTTTTACTGAAGTTCACTGATTACTGAAGTTCTCTCTCTCTCTCTCTCTCTCAACTGTAGGGGGACCTTGGGTGTTCGCTTCCCATGTCAGGGCATCCCTCTCGTCCTGCAAGCCGAAATGCCTTTGATGATGTTGTTGAGAAGTTGGGTTCATCTGAAGCGAAGTTGGCTCATTTGCAGCATGAGATGGCCTCGGCTGCTAACATTCAAAGCAGTTCTGGAGTTCAAGGTATTGGAGCATCAGGTTCTCTTACATATGCATCTGCATTGGGTGCATCTTTGTCAAGAAGCAACACTCCTGACCCTCAGCTTGTAGCAAGGGCTCCAAGTCCTCGCCTTCCACCTGTAGGTGGGAGGTTTGTTGCTGGTGAGAAGAAGAATATCAATAGTCCAAGCTCATTTAATAGCTCATCAAATATTGGTGAATCTGTGGATCTTGTTGCTGCTTTCTCAGGGATGAACCTTTTACCAAATGGTGTGGTAGATGAGGAAAATCATTTACAGTCACAGATTCAGCAGGAGATTGAGAATCCCCAAAATTTTCTGTTTGATCTGCAAGCTGGTCAAAATCATAATAAGCAACAGACATATCTGAAAAAATCTGAGTCTAGCAATTTTCATATGCCTCCTGTTCATCAGTCGGTTAAATCATCATATCCTGATGTGGGTAAAAGTAATGGACCTTTGATGGATCAAAGCAATTCAATGGTTGATGGGCCAGGTGAACTGCACAGGCCTGCATCCGCCAACTCATATTTGAAGGTGCCTGCCTCTCCTATTACTAGTCCAAGTGGTTCACCTGCTCATTATCAGAACGCAGATAGTCCAGCTTTTTCAAGCTATGGGTTGGGTGGCTATTCCATGAATCCAGCATTATCACCCATGATGAGTGGTCACCTTGGCACAAGCAATTTGCCCCCGTTATTTGAAAATGCTGCTGCATCCGCAATGGCAGCACCAAGCATGGACTCTAGAGCTTTGGGAGGTTTACCCACCGGACTGAATTTAAATGGAGCAGCTGACATGCAAACTCTCAATAGAATGAGTAATCACTCAGCTGCAGCTGGTCTGCAGGCACCTCTCATGGATCCGTTATATGTTCAATACTTGAGGACAGCTGAATATGCTGCTCAGGTGGGAGCTAACTTCAATGATCCTTCCGTGGATAGGAACTACATGGGAAATTCTTATGTTGACTTACTTGGGCTCCAGAAAGCTTACCTTGGGGCTCTGCTTTCACCACAAAAATCACAATACGGTGTCCCTTTTCTCGGAAAATCTGCTAGTCTGAATCATGGTTACTATGGAAGTCCTGCGTTTGGTCTTGGAATGTCATATCCAGGAAGTCCATTGGCAAGCCCTGTTCTGCCCACATCTCCTGTTGGACCTGGCAGCCCTATTAGACATGCTGACCGAAACATACGTTTTCCTTCTGGCATGAGATTACCTGGAGGAGTTATGGGGTCATGGGATGTTGGAGGCAACTTGGATGATGGTTTTGCTTCCTCTCTTTTGGAAGAATTTAAAAGCAACAAGACTAAATGTTTCGAACTCTCAGAGATTGCTGGTCATGTTGTTGAATTCAGGTACATAAAGCCGGAAATTATTCTTTTCATCCTTTTTATTTCTTAAACATCTGGTTGCTGTAATTACTCGAAAATTTGTGGGCAGTGCCGATCAATATGGCAGCCGGTTCATTCAACAGAAGCTTGAAACTGCCACAGCAGAAGAGAAAAACATGGTTTTTGAAGAAATTATTCCTCATGCTCTTTCTCTGATGACTGATGTATTTGGAAATTATGTGATCCAAAAGGTAATATTGTCTTTTAAAAATATTTTTCAATTCTAACTATTCTTTATCTATACAGCTGACTTTGTTATTTTTTCAGTTTTTTGAGCATGGAACGACAGAACAGAGAAGAGAGCTTGCAAACAAGCTTACTGGGCATGTTTTGGCACTTAGCCTTCAAATGTATGGATGTAGGGTGATCCAGAAGGTACTCATTTTTCTGTCATTCATATTATTTATTTCTATACTTCACTCTTTATGGAATGATCTGAAATGAGAAGAGTTGATGCATTACTTTTTTTTTCTGTTGTTTTATTTCCTGTTGATACACATTCTGTATGAAATGTGTGTACTTGTTTGCACAGGTGATGTGGGCATGCACAATTATGCATATTGTCTTTCCTCCCTACTGATTGTTGGCTGCCTTAGATCTGTCAACATTCGAGACATTCATGATGTACACACAACATCATTGCGAAATTCTGTTCAACTAATTTCATGCAAATGTTACCTTTTCAATTTTTTTTTCCAGCCTCAGATCCATATTTACTGGGTTGCCATTGATCTTGTTATGAAACATGCCTCCTTATAACATTTGCAGTTAAATGGGGGGATCATGAAATCATCTCTTGCTACCTTTGGCATGTCATCATGAGATTGTTGACTTGTTACTCTGCAGATTCTTATTCCCTTAGAGTTAGCCTGATTCTGATCCCCTTTCACATGTGCAAGCCATTGAATTTTATTCCTCCATTTGCAACGGCTGCCTTTGCTGTTTGGCACATGCCATTCTTAGAGTGCTATTCTATCCTTCCTCTCATTGGCATTTGTCTTTCATAGCAACTTTTGATCTATGTTCTTGCTGTCAAAGAGCTTCTGAGTTGTTGTACAACTCACTAATTTGCAAAAATAAAAAAATTAATGGCTGGACATGCCATTAAAAGTCTTCTAGATCTCTGTTGAACTAAATATCTGAAGAATCAACTAGCATTAGTGGAAGAATTCCACGATTTAAGATATCCAAACATAATAATTCGAAGTTGGGGCCTGACATTAAGTCAGCTCTACTTTGAATTAGAATAAGGATGACACTGAAATTGTGGGAAGCACTCATTAGGGACGTCATGTGTGTTTTTTAGTTTTATACTATTGTGCTAGAACCAAAATTATCAGCCATGTTGACTCTGTGTGTTTTAATTCTATACTGTTGTGCTAGAGAGAGCAGTTTCAAAAGAGAATCATTTTTTGAGTCATTCACAATCCTGCCATTTCTAATTCTGGCAACCACTCTTCACCTTTCCTTTCTGCTGGATATTAGTTATTCAGGCTTCCTAACATATGCCCCTTGTTGTAAGGGCAATTAATGGATATGACTGGTTCTGGTGGTGGTTTAGGGTGGAATATTTGAATTACTAGTATCTTCACTTTTGGAAAGGAAAAGAGAGAAGGAGATGAAAAGTTTAACTTGACATACTCAATGAAATGATCAAAGCGTATCCAATTTTGAATCGCAGTCCATGAGTTATGAGTCTCTTTTACAGCTTAAATTGCCAAATGATGATCATGTTCCATTGCAGATATACCTATTTTTAAGACGATGAATGGGGGTGAGCTTTGGTGTTCGTCTGTCCTTGTTACTTGAGACTTGGGTGTGGAGGCTGCCATGATGTAGTGGCAATGTCTTGTTTTTAGGAAATTTGCAGTGTTGGTAGAATAGCAGCATGTAATTGTAAAATGATGGCTTGGACAATGAAATGATGATCATGTTAGTTTGTTGTTCCTCCCTCTCTGCACTGTCGCAAACTTCATATGAAATGCTACCAATTTTCCACTAACTTTCTCTTATACAGCATTTTAATGTGTTTCTCATGCACCAAAAGGCTGCATTCTGCTGCCATTACAATATCAAAAACGAGTTTGCAATCCCATAGGATGAATGATTAAATACTGGCTTGAAATGCTGTTTTTGTGTGTGTGCGCATGTGGTCATGAGCACATATGGTGGTGATCATTACGAATATTTTGATTCATTTAGGCCCAGCTTTGCTTGAAAAAATTCCTTCATTTTCTGACTAATTTACTCAGGCTCTTCAAAAATACCAGAAATCAACTGTCATCCTACAATGTTAGTGCGTGTACCATCTTCCTTGGTTTGCTCTTGCCTTGCATTTAATATCCACTGATTACATAAAAGGGAAATAAAGGATGATTCCCAACTTTGCATTGGGATAGTATCATATATTGCGTAGACAATGTAATACTAAAAAGCTTACATATATCAGTGCTGGAGATCTATTTATTGTTGCTCTTTTGTTGAAGACATTAATAATATGTATTACCTTCTACCTTTGCTGTTGGTGTTTCGCGCTTTGAAAGTAGTCTTCCTTCCTTTTTCAATTCAAACTGTCACATTGAAGGAGCTAAATATTTCTAATCATTCAAAATCATTTTCCTGTTGCAAAAGGAAATGAATAGTATGTAGTAATAACTGGTTTTCAAAGACAAAAAATTTCAAGTAATGTGCTACAATTTCCTAAACAGGTGAAATCACATCACTTCCATTTTTTTAATAATTATTTCAAAAGCTAGTGATCATGTTTATTTGCTACAATCCTGTCTGCATTTCTGCATGGAAAATAAATACCTGAGATTTTTGGTGTAAATGCAAGCTGTATTTTTTCTGTTTGCTTGTAGGCAATTGAAGTTGTTGATTTGGACCAGCAAACTAAAATGGTTGCAGAGCTTGATGGTCATGTCATGAGATGTGTACGTGATCAAAATGGGAACCACGTGATCCAGAAGTGTATTGAATGTATCCCTCAGGATGCAATTCAATTTATAGTGTCATCCTTCTATGATCAAGTGGTGACATTGTCCACACATCCATACGGCTGCCGTGTTATACAGGTTTTCTCTTCTATTTCTTTTATTTTAGGGTGCATTTGTTTACCATGAGAACTTTTCAAAACAAAACTTTTCAATCTAAAACTTTTCACTGTCGAAAACTACCTTTTTAAATTATTTTTTGATATTTTCCTATACAACTACCCTATTTTTAATTATTTTTACATAACTATCCATACAACCAACCTATCTTTTTTAACTTTATTTTCTTTACTTCTCATCATTATCCCTCTTTTATCACATCATTTTCTCTCATTTTAAAAACTTTTATACCAGAACTTTTCTTCACTTCTCAAGCACACTAGATTTAAGGACTAGACATGAAAATTTTCAGAATCTCTTATGTTGATAATAATTGATTTGAAGGGTTAAATTGTTTCTGTTTCATGCCTCAGAGAGTATTGGAGCATTGTGACGATCTGAAAACTCAGCGAATTATGATGGATGAGATTCTGCAAAGTGTTTGCATGTTGGCTCAGGACCAGTATGGTAACTATGTTGTCCAGGTTCGCAATCTTATCTGGAAACTAGTGGAAGTGCTTTTTCTGTTGTTCAATTTTATAAGTCTGTCAAAACAAACACAGTAATCTTTATTGACGCTGGTTTCTTCTGTCACTCGTCTTTCCTGACATTTGTCTGTAATTTTAGATTCCTATATGTTCAAACAGCCCAACTGAATGGAAAAGCCAAATGGACTTAGCACATTCAAAAGCTGTGAAGATTCATTATGTGTTGCAAGAATTTATCAGGGCTTAAAAGCCAATCAGACCAGGGAGGGCCAAATTAATACAATTATTTTTCAATGAATGGAGAAAATGGGCTCTCAATATGCTTAGAAGCCTGGTGAAAGATTCCACCAGTCCTTTGGCCTCTTTCGAAATCTTTGAGCCATCTAAAATGCAGCTGTTTTTTGGAAACATCACCCCATTTAAGACAAAAAGCATTCCAGGGTTCCACTTTCAGGGAATCATATATCTGCATGAATCGATTCAAAAATAGCTCGCCTTGACGATGTTGTGAAATCTGCTCCGCCTGTTGCATTTAGAATAATTTGTTTAGCAAGGAAACTGAATCTCATCCAAATTGAAGATGTACCTAACATCCATTTGATAAATGTGCAAAACCAACGTAATAAAATTATTCGATTTATATATCAATTTAGGTGCTGTTAATTCAACATCTAAACTGTCTAAAATATTCTGTGGATGACTGATTGAATAAATTATTATTATTTAATGCATATCTGTGTGGAGCTAACTGTGTTCCATAATTTACACATAATTGTATGTATACTCTTAGTCAAAGAATTTGATAAATTTTTTTTATTTATGTATCGAGTTTAGTGCTGTTAATTCAACATCTAAACTGTCTAAAATATTCTCTGTGGATGAATGATTGAATAAATTATTGTTACATTTTTTATTATCAATTATTGTTACATCGTAATGCATATGTTTGCTGATCTGGTTGTTTTTCATAATTTACGCATAAGTATATATTCTTAATCAGGTATGACCAACCCAAAATTTGGATTGAAATGATCTTTGCTGCTATGTTAGGACATGATTTTAAACAATGTGAATGGTTGAATTTTGATTTCACTGTCAAAATGGGCATCACTGAAGGGTTTCCTACAAAAATTTTGTGGGAAACTTGGTTCCACAGAAATGTGATTCAACGTTCTAATATCATATTTCAGCATTGTTATTTCAGAGTCTGGATAACTAGGCTACTTACATTTGGACTATGCGTGTAAAAAGATTTCATAGGAATGGGATTTGGAAAGGGGGGAAAATGTTAAAAGTGAAGAAAGGTAGGACTGGAAGAACCAACAAAAGGAGAGAACCGTGCGGAAGGACATAAGAGTTTTGAAAGTTCAATCTGTATAGGAATGGGATTAGTTCTAGAAAGAGGCGAAGTTTGAAATTGAAGAAAGGAATGGCTTGAAGAAGAACCAACCAAAAGAGAGAAACCTGTGTTGAAGCATAAAGAGTTTTGAAGGGGTCATGTGCAATCAGTAGCTTCGGCGAATTCTTTCTAGCTTGGGATCTTTGCTCAAGGCAATTGTCTATTTATGCATGTAGGGCAATGATTTAATGCAACTAGTTGTTTAGAGTGGTGGTTTTAATAATCAATTAGGGAAAATTCCTTGCATACCGACAACGTTTCACCATTATTTCTTTTATACCCACAACATTTCAAAAATTCCTTATGTACCCATGACATTTCACGCCTTATTCCTCTGATACCCGTACTGTAATGTTCCGTTAAGATGCATTCTCCTTTTTTTTTTTTTTTCCTAAATCCTGAAAATGCCCAAAGCTGCATCTGCTACTTGTTTTCTCTGCATGCTTGACTCCAACAGGCACGATAAGCACATGGCATCCATTGCCACTGGGCAACTCGCAGCCGTTGAAGTTAGAATCTTTGTCTCAGCTTCAGCTGAAAACGGTGGGTTGGGCAGGCTGACGGTGATGGACGTGGTGCCCATGGCAAATTTGCAAATCGTCCATGGAAACAAATCATGCCAATGTCATTCGGTCTAGAATCAAAGCTAATCCCACCTCCAAAAAGAAGAAATCGAATCATGCCAATGTCATTCAATTTGAAAACGAGGCCAATCCCACATCCAGAAAAGAAGAAATTGAATGTGCTAATGTCATTCGGTCTGAAATCAATGATCTAAAAGTGAAGCCAATCCCACATCCAGAAAAATCAGACCTTGCCGCCGTAGCCATTTGGTGTAGAAGCAGAGCTTATGTGACGACGAACCATTGGTCTCACCTCCCGGGGCTTGCTTCAGTCCCATCTCTAAAGAAGATGACGAAGAGATAGGATTGAAAATGGGAAAGGATAAAATGCTTACGTGGCAAGGTCAAGAGGCTTTCTAATGCGGACGACTTATGATCTTTCTTCTCTACCGAACTGCTCTCCCTCACTGACCCCATTTTTATCCTCTTGGCCTCTGTTTTCCTCGCCAGATTCTCCCTTCCCACTCTGTCTCCAGAAAGGAGACACGAGCCCCATTTTATAAGGCCACTAAGATGATAATTTTAATGGTCGGTTCCTCCTCTTTTGTGCTTTGTTGTGTCCATGTTGCAAATTTCTCATAAGCTTCGTCTTCCCATGCAATTTTCTGAAATGTTGTTGAAGATGGTTGTCTCCAACTGTCCAATCCGACAATTTCTACTCTAGGTAAGCTAAGTCTAGGTTTCACCGTGGTCATTGGATTGATTCGGTGGCGTGGATGATGCTAGCTCATCACACAATTTGCTAACTTGCTCAGTGGTGAACATTGTCTCTGCTAGGATTGGAGGAAATAGATGACCATCGTGGTCCGACGGCGATAGCTACGGGGCAGGATAATTTGGCATGGCTAAATGGGCAGATAGAGTATGAAGTTGCTATTATGGCTGAAGTTTGAGGCGGACGACAGTTGATTTTGCTGGAAATAAGGAATGGGCTCTCCGATTCTCCCTGAATCCAGAGAGGGTGTGGTCAGTGCAGTCATTGAAGCCATTAATAGCTTGGCAGTGATCTTCGACGTTGGTCGTGGGTTTACCTGAGCATGGAGGCCAGGAAGGTGTACTGCCCGATAGCAATGAACGCCGTGTGGTATCGTGCCCCGCAGAGTCACGCGGGCAAAGAAAACAAGCGGCAGAAGAAGGTTTGGGCCTTTTCGGAATTCAGGAAAAAAAGGAGCATGTGTTGACGAAACGTTAGGGCATGGGCATCGTAGGAATTATGGGTGAAATGTCATGGGTGCGCGGGGAATTTTTGGAATGTTGTGGTTATAAGAGGAATAATGGTTAAATGTTATGGATATACGGGAAATTTTCCCAATTAACTAAAACCATGTTTTAGTTAGGGGCTGCTTTTATGAAACCCTTTTCTATGTAACTTCCTTTATTTTTATTTTTTTAATGGTTGATGGAAAATCTATTTCATCTATGATATTTAACATCATTTCTATTATCATGGAAATCATTTTATTTGTTTAGTATTACTGTATGTAAGCCCCATTTATAATGTGCAAAATCAACGTAATGAAATGATTTAATACTAAATGTCAATTTTTAAGTGGCATTTTCAACATCTAGAGTCTAGAATGTCTAAAATATTATTATTAAGCGGATAAATGATTTTATAAAGTATTATTACATTATAATACATGTGGAAATGAATCTAAGCATTGTCCTTAATTTACAAATGAACGTACTTATTTTTGAAGTAAATGTGATTTAAACACATATTGGATTTGCATGAAACTTGGTCTCTTGGCTAAACCAATGATGTTAAATACAATGAATGGATTGGATTTTGCATCAATCATCATCCAAAAAATAGAGGGGGTTACATAAAATTACGTCTATATAACCTGGTTACGTAGAAGTGAGCCCCATTTAGTTAAAGCCAAATTAATCTTAATATCAATCAGTATGTATTTATGGTTCCAAAAAAAATCACTCGCAGGTAGAAACATATGTGGGTTATTTGTTTTTTCGAATTTTATTTGTAACATATTTACTTTCAAATATATTCACCATTAAAATTTAGGTAAGCATTTCAATAGTTCATGATGTACCAAAGTGGATTGATACATTTGTCATGTTTAGGCCCCATCCTGGTGATTATAAAAAATCCAAACCATTAATAAGTAATGTCATTACATACATAGCTAGGAACCATAAAAATTCAAATCAAAATTCATGTCTCTTTAAAAATGAATATTATTTTGAGAGGGTATCTTAACACAATAAAATCGTTTTGTTGCTAAAAACACTACACATTTTAAATCAGACATCAAGCTTTCTAAAGTGTTCATCCCATCTAAAATTATACTTCTATATAATTTTACAACATTTTGATACTATATTCAATGAATTTAAGTTGATTCATAATTTATACATATTTTTGAATAGATTTTTCAAGTTGTGGTCCACATTGGATTCCGATTGAAATCATTTTCAATATCTTGGTTAAATGGATGGCATTGAATATATTCAATGAATTGGACTTTGTGTTACCACTAAAATAAGGCTCAAACACGACAAATGTATCAATTCACTTTGGTATTTCATGCATCACTAAAGTGGTTCCCTACAATAAATACATAATGATTGACATAATGATTGATTTTGCATCTAAGCAAGGAAGTGACTTCTCTTTGTTTATTCCACTGCATTCAGTTGAGGGACTTTGAATGGGTTCAAATTTGGATACTTTCGACTTGTAATATTCACAATATAATCAGATCAGAATAATGTTTGATATTATGAGCATATGTATCTGCATGGAGGTGTCTTCTTCATGATCTATTTCTGTACCTGTCCATGGTTGTTTTTATTGTCATCCTGTTATATTCTTCTAGGATCCACCGTGAATGTGCATTTGTTCCAGAGTTGTAGTTGGTTGGGGCCATGGGATGCTTAAATCTTTTTTAAAAAATTATGTTTATTTGGGAATTGGTAATTTGAAAGTGAGAGAGTGATATGATATGATAAAGCCAATGCCTTTTGACTTTCTACACACAAATGCAGACCCCAATTGCAAAAAGAAAAACGTTTAATAAAATCAAATTGAAAAAAGTTTCCTGTTGGATTGGATTTCTCAGGTCTTCAATGCATCTCAATCCATTCCAAAACAATTGGTTTGTTGTCATTTGAATTGAAGCGAACCTGTATAATATCTCTGGTTAGCATCACAAAATATCGAGGATGGGTGGGAGGGAAAGAGAAAAAAAAAAAGTGTTTATCATGGAAGAGCACAGGAATGCACTAGTTTGCTTTTGAATGTGATCAGTGTTGCAGATAATAGTAAAACTAGTAGGAATATTGAACTTATAATTGTATATTTTCACAGATTTTAGAATTTGGCACTTGTGGTTTCATTGCTGTATTGTTTTTTTTTTTTTTTTGCCATTGCTGTATTGTTTCGATTCAATCTTTTGTTTGTGTTCCTGTATTCCTTTATGTTGCTTGTGAGATATAGTGAACTGATAGTTCAAAGAAAAAAATAGAAGATTGAATAAAGGAACTATTTTTAAGTTCTAAAACCATATCCTAACTGAGCATTAATATATTTTTTTAAATACTATGAGCTGTAATCAAGATATATGCCAATGTGGCTATAAAAAAGTGGCTATCTGTGGTATTTGATCTTCGTAGGAAAAATATCTATCTGAGGTTGTTATTTATCATTGCTCATGGAACTGTGAGGTTCAAAATGCCCTGAGTTCTTTGGGTTAAGAGTTCTTGATTTTTTATGCTTACATGGTTTACTAGTATTGCAGAATTAAATTATAATGCCTTGAAATCTGAATTTGTATGGTGTTGGAGTTCTTGATTTTGATCTCGTCTTTGGAATGTCAACAGCATGTACTGGAGCATGGAAAGCCACATGAACGTTCTGCCATAATAAAAAAACTAGCTGGGCAGATAGTTCATATGAGCCAACAGAAGTTCGCCTCAAATGTTGTTGAGAAGTGTTTAACTTTTGGTGGCTCCATTGAGCGCCAACTTATGGTGAATGAAATGCTTGGAACCACTGATGAAAATGAGCCCCTTCAGGTTCGTCAACTCTAAGCTTTGTATCCAAAGTTTTGGCAATATGCATGTTTTCTTACAATCCAAGTGTGCAGGCAAGTTATTTGATTTGGCTGCGGCTCACTTCAATTATGTATGTTGGCACATACAATTTAAGCATTTCAAGGAAGCCTCTTTGTATTTAGGAAAGAACAATGTTAAAGCTAATGCAATGCTTTTGGTGCCTTTTTTGGCATTCAATTCTTGTAGGGGCTGTTTTGTTAGATGTAATAGTAACATTGCACATGAAGGGGTAAACATAATGTGGTAAGACATTTTACCAACTTTTTACTTCTGTCAAATCAAGGTTCACAAATACTAAAGGCACAAATACTAAGGGGAAGAGTAGGTGGGAACTTTGAGAAAAGAAGTGAAAAGAAAAAAAACCTTTGGTGGTTTCTTGTGTGTTTCTTCCTATATTTAGCTTTCTTTGGTATTTTTTAGTTCATTCTGATGTTTCTCGTCTTGTTTTTCTTCTTCTTTCAGGCAATGATGAAAGACCAGTTTGCAAATTATGTTGTACAGAAAGTCCTTGAAACTTGTGATGATCAGCAACGTGAGCTCATTCTTTCTCGAATAAAAGTACATTTGAATGCATTAAAGAAGTACACCTATGGGAAGCATATAGTTGCCCGTGTAGAGAAGCTTGTGGCAGCTGGAGGTACAACACATTTTTGATTTTCTCATTCTTCAATTTTTTTGTTTGTTTGTTTTACTACACATTGGAAAATTGTGTCTCCTCTTGGACAATGAAGAAGTTGAAAAGAAAAGGTTGGACGAAAATAAGTTGTAGTTTTAATGTTCTTAAAAAATAATGGAAGGATAATGAACTTTCTCAAGATATATATTTTTTGCAATGAAATAGAGACATTTTTTAAATGAGTTTTGGCTGGAGTCAAGAAAACCTTTTAGATTCTAGGGGATAGCGGATGTTGGTCTCAAATTCATGTGCTATTCATGTGGATGTTGTTGGAAAACACACAATGGAGCTAATCATAATACATGTTCTTCCTGGTAAAGATCCAGTTTTTTGTGATTTTCTTGCTTCTTGCCAAGTGAAGCCTGGGGTCTAGAATCTAGATCCAGGAATCGGGAATTGCAGTTACAATGTTTTCTTTTTTTCCTGACGGGAATAGATTTGGATGCGTAGAATCAAATGTTATTCTAGGCTTCTAGTAAGTTCTAGTTGATCTGTGCCTTATGCATATAAATAAGATGAATTTTGGGGGTGATGGAGGGAGGAGAGAATCACTTACGGAGCGCGTGTTATGAGCGGAACAAGAAAAAAGTCGTTAAGCCAAATGTGGTAGATTTTCATGATGTTTCTTGAGGCAGGGACTGAGGGAGAGAATCACTGATGTATTATCAATGACCTCAAATACTTGTAAGTTGTGACCATTTCTAGTTTCGAATAGCGAAACCTATGGTAAACAGTAATTAGGGAGACATTCTTTCAAAAAAAATAGGGAAAAACATTTGGGAATTTGGTTTCAAGGATGCATGAACATGAGAGCAACGAAGACCGCTGGACATTTGATGCATCCATTGGATATTTAATGCGTCTCAGTCATGTACTAATAAGTTACGCAACCATTGGATATTTAATGTGTTTATGAGTCTTAGATGCTACTAAATATTTAATTTCATCACAATTTGATGACATGCTAATTACTAGCCAATGATTTGAGAGCATTTAGGAATATCTGGAGTTCATTTTCACGAGATTTGGGAAGTTCATGATATTTAATTATTAGTTATTCTTTATTGGAAGAGGGGCTTTAATATAAATTTGCAGTTTATTTTTATGGGTGGGATAAGAAACTATATATAATTTGAAGCAAGATAAATGTGAGATGCTTTAGAATCTCTGGGTTTGAAGAATTAGTCAAGTCTGCTTTTGTTTTGAGGTGTAAGAAGGGGTAAATACTTCTTCTTGGTTTCTTTCTATATTAATATGACAAATAACTTTCTTCAATAACCCTACTTTAGAAAAGGGAGCATATCTATCTTTTTTTGGTTACTTTGTGGTCAACATCATCCCTATGCTGTTGGTGTCAGCAGCTCCTTTTTATGCCTTTCCTACTTTTCTTTTACACCTTTCGAACCAAACAACACGCTCAATTGACAATCGAGTATATAGATTTTAGATTAAATTATACAAATATAATAAATGGATGTTTATGATTCCTGGTTTTGCTTATTATCCTATAAGGAATATTTTTGATAGATCTATAATTTAGGAAAGTAGAGATGTTGGTAACGATGATGCACTCATAATTCATGTTGGATGAAAGAGAGGAGAGTGTCGGGGGGTTTTATGTGATCATTGACAAAAATCAAACTAAAAGAAAGAAGAAATGCCATCAGCTGGATGGAAATGAATTTTTCCGAAGAGAGAGCTATAAGAGAAGTATAGGAAGTCTAAAAGGAAATATGTCTAAAGGTAGTTTAAGAAAGATGTGAAAATGTTGGAGGTTGCATGGAAAATTCATGATTGATGAGAATCACACATCAAAGTCCATGCAGCCGACCCCACAGGACTGCTTTGATGATGAAGATGGAAATAATTGGTTATGAATTAATAGCTCAATATAGACACAAATGGCTTAATTGGATCCATGCAGTTGATCCAACTTAGGTAGGAATGACTCACATTTTGATGTAGTTCTCGTTTGGTGCAAATTTCTTCAAATTCCATGAAAGTTTGTTCAAAATGTGCACCATAGCCTTTTGGAAGGTAATTCATAATTTTCGTAACAATTCAACTTTTGGATGTGGGCTCCTATGTATTTGTTTTAAGTTCTCATTTAATTTTTATGAATAATATATTTCTCACAATTAATGAGCTTTCTCTTGCAGAGCGGAGAATTGGAGTTCCGTCGCCTTACCCATCCTAGATTGCACACACAGAGAGAGTTGTTGTACAGCTAACCGAGGCTAGTGTGAGCTCCCTCTTATCTCTCTATCTGGTAATCTATCTGTTCGGACTGGTACAAGCTGATTTGCAATAAATTTGGTGCTTGTGCTGAAAATGTACATTCTGTAGCTTGAGGGTATAGTAGAATCAGGCCTAGTTGTGTGGCTCAGATGGCGAATGCCCCTGATGCCCATGAAGAGGAGATAAAATGACTGTACAAGTTTTCTTTTTTAAGGGTGTAAAGAGAGGAAAAAAAATGGAGGTAGTGAATATGTTATCGTGACTGTACAAATGTCGCCATGTGGAGAGCTGTGGTTGTTTAGATGAGGCGAGGAATTTTTTCCGGGTTCCTTGTGGGATTTTATTATTTTAGTTATTTTCACTACATTTTTCTCAAGTGCTTAAGCTGTTATTATGCTCCTTTTGTTCTCGGCATGAGCGTCTCATTTGAATTTTAATAGTCATCTTTTGAGTTTTCCCTGCGAGTTTGTTAGTTAATGCTGCACTGAGCAATCGGACGCTTGGGATGCTGGCTTTTTTAGATCGCAGTTGAGGGATCCATTCAGGAGCAGCGTCTCTTGTAGAGACATTGTTAGATTTATATCTGTTGAGCTAAGAATTGAAAAAATATATTTGAGATGATTTAAAGAGTAGTAAGATAAAAGATCAAAAAGAAGGATGCTGGTTTGTTTCTTGCCTTCGTGTCATCGAAAGATGTTTCAATTGGCTCGGTGGGCTGGCAGCTTTTTATTATTATTATTTTTTGATGACAGCTGGCAACCTTTAATAGGCTGGTTTTAAAGATGTCTCGAGTCTCACCCTACCAATTGAATGCGGAATTCTAATCGAAGTCCTCTTGCTTTATTTATGATAGGCTATTCCTTTTGAAATTTTTGGCTGCACTGTCCTCAAATGCTTTTCGTCCTGTGGTTTGATGTATGATTCGAGATTTTTACTTCTCAAGTGTAGCTTGTTCAATCTTGAGATCAATTTGGCCTTTCACAGATTGGCCATATTTTTACCGTCCACTCTCAAAGTAGGGTTGTAGCCTCACTAGGTATCCATTGCTTTCATGGGCCTGCGTAAGGTGATGTACACTTTGTAGGAACTTTGTCTGGGATGATTGGTCCTAGTTGCTCGTAATCACCGTCTTCTACTGCTGGATATTGCAGCTACAGATGATGGTGAGGCTGCTTGATTTAGCTACTGTTAGCTGTTTTTTTGCTAAGCATTTGAACCGGATAAGCGAAAAATGTTTAAAGCATTTGAACTGAGCGGCTCAAAACTGTTTGACTTCGTTGCAGAACCCATAAAAAATGGGGCCTGGATTTTTGATACAGGTGCAAAAACTTATTATTAATTTTTTTTTTTTATAAAACTGCTAATATAAATGTCTAAATATGTATTAAGTTTTACCATTTTTGGAGACTTATTTTTTTATTTTTTCAAAAATAAGGGTATTTTAGTCGTTTTAAATGATTAAGTTGGCCTTATTTTTCAAAATTCAAAAAAATCTCTCTTTAAAAAAGGTACAAATTGGTTTATAAATTAAAAAATACTTAGATTAATAGTTTTATAAAAAAATTCAAAAAATATTAAAAACAGGTTTTTTGCACTTGGGTATATCGAAACTAAGTGCACCTGGGGGTATTCAATCATATGCTTAAAAAATTATCATTAGGGTCTGCAAATATAGGAGCTTGATCTTATGCTTCCGGGAGCATTTTCAATGCTCTTGGGCGCATATATTTATTTTTTTAAAATTTTTTTTTAATTTTTTTTTATAAAATTGTTAATCTAGGTGTATTTTAGATATTTATTTTTTATTTTTGAAAATCAGTGACATTTTAGTAATTTTAAATTACTAAAATGTCACTGATTTATAAAAATAAAAAATAAATATCTAAAATATTTCAAAAATGGTAAAAATTTATAGTTTTATACACATCTTAAATACATATAGATTCACAATATTGTAAAATTTTTTTTTTAAAAAAATAAAAAAATAGGTATATGCGCCTGCGCTGTGCATGCTGCATGAGCATCCAATCGAAGTCCGCAAATATACTTGAGGAAAACGAGGGATAAACGGAAGAAGAGGCGCTAGTTTGGGATTCATGATACCATTCGTCGGAGTAACAATTTCGGTAGTTCAGCAAAATCGAATAAATGCTAAAGATGAATCGTTTTTAAGATTTGAATGGTAATGAAGTTAGAAACGAATTTCTGAATTAGTTGGCAATGTTGAGATTCAACCTTTGCATCTAAGAATGTCTGATTCTGAGTTCTCCATCCAAATTCGGAGGCGAACAGTTGATGTTTTGACCCAGGATCCGTTGGTAAGATGTAAGACTGGTAGTGTAGCTGGACTAGTATCTGTAAGGTTTAAGCATATATTCTGTCTGATAAAATGAACGAATTGATTGGACAGCAAGTAGATATTTTTTTTTTCCCCGTTTTTACTAAATAGATACTCTTGTTTCTGATAGAATCAACGGATTAATTGGACATGTCTGGAAGTTTGATTTCTCCTTTCTTGAGCTCAATATGAAGTGTAGAGTGTCACCACTGACCATTTAGATGACCAAGTAGCTGGAATGAGTGTATATAAGATGTTAGGATAGTAGGGTTGGTCAATTGAATAGCAGCAAAACGAAGGTGAGTGGATTGATCGAGTCAAAACTAAAGATTAATGACTATGTCTTGAGTGGGAGCAATTCAAATGTCAAATTAGTAGGGAAAAAAAAATTATGTATAGCCTGATTTGTTGTATTGACACCCTAAATTAGATCGCAACGCATTCATTTGTTTTTCCACACAAACAAAATGGGTCTCTCTCATAGATACCAAGGCAAACATTTGTAACCTTGGAAACTCGAATTTGGATTCGCTTATGGGCAGCTGTACGATACAAGCCCCACCTTGTTTGTCTAGTTCAAGCATGCTGCTTACGCAGAAAACGGCCATTTCAACCATTCATCTGGGCATTGAATCAATTGCAAAATTTAACCAAATTAGTCAATTAACTCGAGCAATGGATTAATGCGGTTGTTGATTTTCCAAATCACACCATTCATCACCAATATCACCCAATTTTAATTGCGGAAAGTTCGATTCCGAGGATAATGGGGATAAAAAGACTTGTAACAGAACCACTTGTTTTTGTTCGTAGAGCTGGACCCCAAAAAACGCTAGGATCCAGCCCTGTGGGGCCCAACCCCTCGCATCCAAACCGTCCATCCCATCCGGTGGCTGAAACGTACAAAAGGAGACAATGGGTTGACAGACAATCCCGATTCCGGAGCAACAAATCACAAGTCACAACGCGACGAACGGACGCTACCGTTCGTCGATCTCTCGCTCTTTCCTTTCTTGGAAGGCAATGTGCGTGGGTATATACTGCTTGTGCGGTGGTATTCTACTGTCGCGGCTTACGTTAGCGGCGGGGATGAGGAATTGGTCGTCCGGTAGGCGCATGTTTAGGTGAAAGGCGTGGAAGAGCGAGGCGTCGGATTAGAGGAAGTTGTTGAGGTTAAGTAAGCAAACCCGAGAGTTTTTAGCGCTTGGCGTGGCGTGATATCCATACTTCCCTTCCTTCGTTCCCTCCCTCCATTTCGATTTGGACCACCTCCCTCCTCCTTACACGTGCCACTCATCCCAACTCCAACGATATATCTCCATCATCCAAACCCTAATTTGGAACAGATAGGGCACCCCACAAACATTTAATTCTCCCCAATGGTCCGGATCAGTTCCCTATTCATTGTCTCGGACCTTGTGATTTCAATTAATTCCCATCATCCCCGGTGATCGACAATTTGGGAGCTTTTTTTAGTGATGAAAAGGATAATCATAATAATATATTTCTCAACAAATTTAGATGTACCCGCATTTCATAAATCAGCTAAAATAATGTATTCTTGGAAATTAATTGCTAGGTAGAAAATATAAATTTTATGCATCATGATTAAGTCATGAGATTCGTCCAAAATAAAAAAAAAGAAAAAAAAGAAAAAAGAAAAGAAGAGAACAGAAAGGAAAAGAATACAACTAAAGAAGGTGGTTGTAGGCTGTTGACCTGCCTCATTCCCCTACAGGTTGCTAGTCAATGTTCGCCCATGATCACGCCCATTCTATTGTGTTCTTTTGTGCTTCTCTCATGTTGTAAATGTGATGATATAAGATGTTCATCAACCCCGACAAAGAAAAGCCAATCCAAAGCAAGCAAGCAGCAGTTGCAAACAACATGAAGGAGCCAAAATCATTTGTTGTGTCGGAGCTTGAAGGCACCCTCCTCACACACCCTGACCCCTTCTCCTACTTCATGCTCATAGCATTTGAGGCCTCCGGCCTCATCAGGTTCGCCCTTCTCTTGTTCATGTGGCCTATCGTCAAGCTGCTTGACGCCGCCGGCATGGGCGACTCAGGGCTCAGGTTGATGGTGTTTGTGGCAGTGGCCGGAGTTCGCGAGAAGGACGTCGAATCGGTGGCCCGGGCGGTGCTTCCCAAGTTCTTCATGGATGATATCGACGTGGGTGCCTGGAGAGTGTTTAGTTCATATGACGAGAGAGTTGTGGTGACGCAGCTTCCTAAGATTATGGTGGAGAGGTTTGTGAAGGAGCACTTGAAGGCTGATGAGGTGGTTGGCCGTGAGCTTGTGATCAACAGGTTCGGGTATGCTACTGGATTCTTGAGGGAGACGGATGGTTGTGCGGCTGATGCGCTCAGTGGGAGGTTTGAGAGCCATCAAGCCCACCTGGGTTTGTGTAGGAGCACATCCACGTCGATGTTCTTAGCATGTTGCAAGGTGAGCGATCTGTTAACTCTCTTCATATTCATTCATTCATTTGGGTGGGAAGAGACTGCTACATCAATAGCACTTAGCTTCGATTCTCAATCTTCCAATATCTTCTCATAATCACAGCTAGCTGGATTCAGTTCACAAGAATGTCCGTCTCTGATTTGCATTATACGTTAAGAAACTTTATTAATTAAAATTATAATCATCTTAAGTTCTTCCATGTGAAATCATCGAAAAAAATAGACTAGAAGTGGAAGCGTGAATGTTGTTCCTAAATCTTATGGTTCATAATTTTCCTAGTTAATACTTAGGATTTTTTGAAGAAATAAACTCTTTTCTTTTCTAATATCTCTTTTCTAATTGTAAGATATTAGAAAAAACCTTCATGCATAACATAAAGACCACAAACATTTATTTAAGCACATAGTTTTCTTATTTTTAATTTAATTTATCATAAAATAGAAATTAAAAATAAGGAATTAAGGTTTTTATGCATAAAATTCATATTTTATCAGATGATTTAGGCCTATTTAAATTTAAATCTTGTAAAATCATTTTTGAATTGGGTCAATTTTTATAGCACATAATATACACATGGAAATTCGTGAACACATTTGTGTCTGAAATTCAACATTATATACAATATTCATGAACATATTTGCAATATTTGTTTTCTTTATATATATTTGTGTATGAAATTCAACATTATATACACATGGAAACGCTTGAAGCAACATGATATTGGAGACATTAATTATCTTTTTTTTTTTTGTTGCAAAAAATATTAATTAGCAGCGTAAATAGTTGTTATAACTTTTAGCCATGGAAAAATAAGGTTATGCCTGCTGCGAAAATTAACTTTTTTGGAATAAGTTCTAAAATAATTGTCAGGATAAGTTATACAGTTAAAATCCAAGCGGAAATTAATTATGCGCTACAATTTTCATGCTAAAGGTCCATTTAATTTTCTTGTCGTGGCTAGATAGAGCCGGATGTTCATACAGCTGCCTGCTAATTGGAAATAACGCATGGTCTCAGAGCCAATCTGATGTATTACTTGGTGAGCTTTGATATTCTCAATATATAAAGCAGTTTGTGGATGCACCAAGCTAAGGGAGCCTAAAAAATCTAATTTTCAAAAGAAGATCTTGGCTTTGGAAGTTCCTATATTCATGTTCTATAATGTATATATATTTTTTGGCGGAGGTTACGTGTGGGCAATAGAACAGTTCCTGCTACATTTTGCACGCTTTAGCCCTTCACCTTCAAACCGAAGACCAAAACGGGTACTTTTTTACAAGATTTATAAAGAATATTTTATCAGTTTTAATGGTACTTTTAGAATTCTGCTTCGAATGTTTGATTAAACACCTCAAAGCATCATAATAAACAAATTTTGCTGAGAAGATTTCTAAATGTTAGGGTCCGCTTGACAGATAGGGCATGCCATGGAAAATAATATTGAGACAAATGTTAAAAATTGGTTTGTAAATGAAAATATAGGTATGAAAAGAAATTCAGGATTGTAAGAAGTATTTAAAAATATGAAATTATAATGGTAAATAAAATGTGTAAAAACTTATATAGCTGCTAGAATCTTTCTATTATGTGTATACTATATATATATATAACAAATTTTCTTAAATATAACAGTTTATTTTTTTGATGGAAATATACCAGTTTATTCGGTTGCGTGTAATATGAATTCTACTATTCTGCCATTTGAATACAAACAAATATATGCAGTAAAGTTACAAATTTGGCTACATATAAGTCATTGCATATGAACGAATGCAGTTATTTTTAAAAAAGTTGCTGAATATAATATATAGCCAAAATTTGCTTATATATAATATTATATGCGACAAATTTTGTTTGGCTGCGAATGTTTTAAGTTGGGCATATTTATCATTATTTTGTAGCCGTCTTCATACAGAAAATTTTATTGCAGTGGTACTCTTATTTTCTTACAAAGCTATCTTATTTAATTGTACTTTATCCTTATCATATCATATTACTTTCATAATTTATAAAAATATTCTCATGTTCCCCTTAGTCTATCATGATAGGTAATTTAATAGGAGAACTAGAGGCTGATTATCGGCTGGAACACCACACAGAGAAAGATAGATGGCTACGAATAAAAAATTGAAGTGTGTGGAGACATTTTACTGGCTTTGGTTGGTATTTAAAACCTTGATCATGACCACTTGCAATATTCGTTTTCTTTATTCGGTCAGTTTCTTCTCGTGTCCATGTTCACGAGTGCATTACTTCATCTCCACCGTCTCTTCTTCTATGCTGCAAAATCTCATAATTCTATACTCAGAAGTACTGGAACCGACAGCAATAAGCAGTCAGCAATCTGGCCCATTCTTTCTAATATCTAGATCGAAATTATGACATCCATCACAAAATCAATGAAAACGATTTGAAGGGAGCGTATATATGAAGATGAAGCGAAGTGGGGTGCGTTACTGTCGATGCCATAAATTCCGCATAGAAAGAGCAGAAGATGAGATGACGCCTGAGGGAGGGACAGCTAAAGTTGGTGGTCCGTGTGCCCACCATTCCCAATGGAAATATATGCGGATGGGAATAATGGAATGCACTGAAAATTCAAATACTGGTTGACCCAATTCACTGCTTAAGTTAAGTGTATTCCACAAGTTTTGACATGGCTTTTGCAAAATAAACCTTATAATTTTTGTTAATTACAAATTAATCCTTTGACTTCAGTATTTGCAAAGCAAATCTTCTAAATTAAATACTGTTTCGAAAATGAAATTAGAAGTCAATGTTTATACAAAAAAGAGGTAAAGGTAATTTTCTAATGTTTGAAATAGGTGTGTTTTGGCATTTTTAAAAATTGTTGAAGAAAAGGTTTTTGGGGTAAAATTTTTTAAAATGTGAGAAATAATGTGATATGATTGAGTAATGATGAGGAGTAAAGATAATAAAGTTAAAATACATTGAATAATTCTATGGATAATCGTGAAGAAATCATTAAAATATAAAGTATTTATAAAGAAAAATGTGAATAAGTGATTAAAAATAGAGTAGTATAAACTTTACGTGATCAAGTTTTCATGATTGTCAAGCACATCATAAATACGTAAAATTACTCATAAAGTTAACTAATTTTTTTTTACAAATAGTTAACATTTAGTTTCATATAAAAACCAATTAGTTTAAGTTTAATTTTGAGTTTCGACATAAAGACTTAATGAGTACTGACTAGTAACCTGGTGCAAATTTTTGTACAATCTTATTTATTTTTTGATTGGTATTTGTACAATTTGACATTTGATATCACAATCAAGCTCATTTTTCAAAAAGATAATATATTTCTATTTATCTTTAGGAGAGGTAACAAGTTTTCATCTATTCTTAGGGAAGATAATAAACTTTTATCTTATTCTTAAGGAAAAGTAAGTTCCTACTATAAATTTTTGGACCTATATAGGAGTTGAACACCCCATCTCATGACACTTGGGCCTTAGTTGTGATAATCCGGACAACACTATTCATGTTGATCAATGATGAACATTGCACCCATTGCATTTGGAATTATTAGTTCAGTTATAATACTAAATTTTATCCAAATAAAAGAAATATATGGGCTACATCT
Organism: Annona cherimola; assembly: GCA_030490835.1. Classification (NCBI taxonomy): domain Eukaryota; kingdom Viridiplantae; phylum Streptophyta; class Magnoliopsida; order Magnoliales; family Annonaceae; genus Annona; species Annona cherimola. The sequence goes on along the minus strand of CM059971.1, from coordinate 106,191,547 downwards.
AACAACTTTTGTAAAATGAACATCATAAAATTATTTAATCTATATGTTAATTTCAAGATTAGTTAAATTGTCTTAGCATTGTGATATATATTATATATTATTATATATATACAAGTGAATCTAAGCATTTTGTATAATTTATATGAATATATATTTTTAAGGCAATGTGTCCATCTTTGATTGGTATGAAATATGATCTTCTGTCAGTATACAAATGATGTTAAATCATTTAGTTACCCGGCCACATAAAAATCCGAATATATGTTTGCAGGAATGATTTGATTTTACCGAGCCCGAATTCAGTACCATCCACCAAACAAACTCTATCGCCGTTCATGCCCAAGAATAATTTTGATGCTTGTTCTGAAATGAATCTGCATGACACGCATGCAAATATGTGTGTGTGCAGGAAGTCCAAAATCCCCCGTTCTTGATCGCCGAAGCCGACGACGATGGCCACGACATCCGGCCTCGCCCCGTCATCTTTCACGACGGCCGTCTCGTCCCTCGCCCCACTCCTTCCATGGCCCTCCTCATCCTCCTCTGGATCCCCATCGGCATCCTCCTCGCCGCCATCCGCATCACCGCCGGCCTCATCCAGCCCCTCTGGCTCATCCCCTACACAGCCAAAATCTTCGGCGGGGCCGTAATCGTCAAGGGACGGCCCCCGCCACCGGCATCCACCTGTAACGCAGGCGTCCTCTTCGTCTGCACCCACCGCACCCTGATGGACCCGGTAGTGCTGGCTACCGTTCTGGGGCGGCAGGTGCCGGCGGTGACCTACTCCATCTCCAGGCTGTCGGAGATACTGTCCCCGATCCCGACTGTGAGGCTGACACGGGACCGGAAGGTGGACGCGAAGCGCATTCGGGAGGAGCTGTCGAAGGGGGATCTGGTGGTGTGCCCGGAGGGGACGACGTGCCGGGAGCCGTTCCTGCTGAGATTCAGTGCTCTGTTCGCGGAACTGACGGACAGGATCGTGCCGGTGGCGATGAACTACCGGGTGGGGTTCTTTCACGCGACGACGGCGAGGGGGTGGAAGGCCATGGATCCCATCTTCTTCTTCATGAATCCGAGGCCCATCTACGAGGTGACCTTCTTGAAGCAGCTGCCGGTGGAGGCGACGTGCGCGGCGGGGAAGAACCCCTACGACGTCGCCAACTACGTGCAGAGGATCTTGGCCGCCACGCTCGGCTTCGAGTGCACCAACTTCACCAGGAAAGACAAGTATCGGGTTCTCGCCGGCAACGATGGCACTGTTTCCGCAGCCGCCACCTCGTACGCCGACGCCATGAAAAAAGTTGCGGGGGCTTTAATACACTAGTCGTTACATATATATGGCAATAATTTTGACTGCTCTGCCCGCTGCTTCTACAATTCCACATAGAAATTAAATGCAATTGCATCTATTTATGTATCATGTCAGTCAATTAATTCAGCCGCCCTTGTAAATAACTGTTTGTGATTCTTGAAGCATTCTCGATTGCATTTTTGTTATTGAATCATGCATGGGAACTAATTAATTGTGAGAAGGATTTGTTTGCTTTTATAATAATCAATCCATTGTGGTTTGTCATTGTGATTTTATGGGCAGGTATATATATATACCATTACCTTTAGGGTGTTTTCATGATATTTAAATCCATTCACCATGGGTTTCCAAAATAGCAAATTTGGAATCCGTTTTTCATCCATTTAACGTGTCTTTTGACACATAACCCTAAGCAGTCATACAATTCCAAAATTTCAGCATATAATTCCACTTTTCTTAATCCATATTTAGGGATTTAACACATATATACCATTCATGAATTATCATCTCTCAAAACAGCAAGTTGTCTACACGTTTTGAGTCCCGTTTCACGTCAATTAGACACACTTTTATAAAATCTATAAAAATCAGTTTTAGGGCTTCTTTTCCCAAATATTTTTTGGCATCCAAAACATCTTAAACCTAAGGTATTTTACCCTACATAATATTCACAAAACATGCAAACCCATTTTCATAACATTTTTAACCTAGAAACAAGGTAATTAGGTCATAATCATCACTTTGCATTCTATAACTTCAAAAATTCATCATTTAAGCATAAACAGATATATGTTTTGCATAAATACATGATTCATAACCTAATCATATCATCAAACCAAAACAGCAACTTGTCATAGAGATTTAGGGTCTACCAACTTAGATTTTTCACTCAATACTCATGCAAAACTTCACTTTCATCAACTTAAACATGAAAATTCATACATGAAACCTAATACTCAGTCAATATTCATTTAAAAGCAAGTTAAACCATCACTTTACAGATTCTTTAAACATCCCTTCCATATTCAAGTTTTGAGTTTAAAACTCAAGTTAAACAACTTAAAATCAAACATATACTTACTTGGTTTAGAGCTAATTCAAACCCTAGCTCTTGGAGTTGATTTCCTTCTTCCTTGGCTGGACAAAATGGACATGAGCTGCTGCTTGCTTTGGAGTGAAAATTCCGGCACTTTGCCAACTTTCCAACTCCCCTCAATTGACGTGCATGGGCTATAAGCTGAATTTTTTTTTCCAGCTGTGGGCCCCACTTCTTAGGCAATTTCAACATCATTAAATGGTAGCATATCCACTTCATGTGCTGGCTGAATTTGAGCCTAGCAAAATGAGATTTTACCATTTTACAAAAATCTCAAAACTGCCCAAAATCCTAGCCGTCCAAGCTGCCCATCCAGTCACGTCCTTTGCTGCCTATTTTCTAGCAAATTTTTTTTTATTTTTTAATAATTCCTATTTATGGGTAAAATATACATTTAATTTTCCTTTAATTTATATATTAATTCGGTGTTAAAAAAATTATCAAAATGGCAGCAACCCAACCATAATTCTGCACGTCCCATGCTCCATAAGCTGTCCACTTTTTCAGCTTCATGCATCTGCATTTTCCAATTTTTTTATTGCTGCAAATTTCCATAATTGGATGCATATCTTATGTACCTGCATGTCAGCTACATTTACCCATATTTTAAAAATTCAAAATTCAAAAATATGCAGCATGGTAGCCCCTTGGACATTCCCTTATGCCACCTTACCTATGCTCATGTTTTGCCTTTTGTAGCTCCATCATGATAACCATTTAAAAGCTGGATAATTCATGTATTTTTTCTTTTTATATTAATGCATAAAATGCCTTAAAAATGGGCTGCACTTGACACCTCAAATCCCATTAAATTCATGCAATTATGCATTGTAAATTTTTCTAAAATGAAATGAATAATATGGGCAAAGCATTGAACATATATATATACATATTAGGCCTGTCTCTTTAAATAATCTTGATTTATTGCTTTAAATTTGGAGAGTATGTCATATTAGAAATAAAAATATGAATGAGATAGTAAACGAAGGAATTTTTATATGAAAATTTGTAAAAAAGATCATTAAATTGTTATTAAGGAACGAAAAAATTTCTAGCTTAAAATATTAAGCAGTTTGCAAATTAAAAAATCCGAGAAAATTAACTTAAACAGGGTAAAATGGGTTTTTGATCTGAAATTTTGATATGATGTAACAGGTATCATTATTATCACTCGAAAAAAATAAAAAATGATTTTTGAATGACATAAATATGGTTTAAAAATAACGTGATTAAGGCTGCTCCTGATTTCACAACAGTGTCCAGCACATTGAAAATGCCAAAATAAATATAAAATGTTAATATTTCATCCTGAAATTTTTATGAGGGTTAAATCTTGTAATTATAGATGTATGAAAGAAATTTCAGAATTAAATACCTTGATTTGATTACAAATCAAGATTTAAAGAAATCAGTACGTCTGATTTCAGCAAATGAGGACAGTTTGAGAAATAATCAAAAAATAAATATGAAAACTAAGTAAAAGTGATCCAAATTAATATATATGTTAGGAAAGAGTGTAATAAAAGATTAAGGATAGCAAGAATGATTAATAACTGCTGTTATAATATGTATATGGAATTAATGGGTAAATAAGAAGATGAAACTTAGTGAAAATAAGAAAACAAAGGCTGTTTTGGAATTTAATAATGAGTTCCAGAAATTTTAAATGGAATTTATTTTTATTATAATGTGTAAACAAGGTTTACAAAAGGGTATAAATTTATGATCACTAAGTAAGTGATTAAGTACCTAAGATGTGATTTTAGAAAATATAGATGAAGGTTAAGTGTAATATATAGGGCTGTTTGAGGGAAATTACAAAAATTATAAAAAGTTTAGACCCAAATTATAAGCCCTTACCCTTAAGAAAATATCTTGAGAGATTTTCTCAAATAATATGTCAATTATAGGAAATATGCTAAGTATAAAATGCTAAAATCCAAGATGTTGGATTTAGCTTAGTGTTACAAATCCTAAGTAGGATTTGGAAAATTAACCATTAAATAATGATGTCAAAATAAATGAAATGGTTAGACCTTGAAACAAGTTCAACCAAATGAGGATAAGAGTGGTTGGTATTAGCCAAATATGAAAATGTAGTTAGAAGATAATTATATTGAATTTATGGAAAAAGGAAGATAAACGGCTTATTTGAATTGGTGACATCAAATGACTTAGGAAGTTCATAAGCAATTGCCTTAGGAAGTCGACTAAAGGAAAGAAAACAAGTGTTAAAGATGGAATTGATAAGTGAGAGATGGTAAACATAAGTGAATTGGAACAGGGTGATGACAATATTGAACTAAAGGTAGAAATGGGTCAAAGTTGATATGAAACACACATGGGTTAGAAAATCCTAAGATAGATTCAGAGTTAATAGTAAAAATGTGCAAGCATGGGATATTATGTTTATATGAGAAAAAAATGGTCTTTTTCATTTGTATAGGAAAAGGAAAGGAAAAAGGTGGAAAGTACAAGTTGACTATCACAGGTAAGCAAGTTACATGCTTTCTAAAATATTTCTAAATGCTTGCAAATTGTTTGCTCACATGATTTATAAAATATATTTAAGGATGACCATTCCTATAATGTTTTACATGAGATGATTGCTAACTACTTGTTAACTGCTTTTATGAAAAGTTTATGATTTATAAATGTTATGCCAGCATGTGAATGTGAATGATCATGATGCACGAGGATTAGGTTACGAGAGAGGTGTAATTGGACAGGATGTCCTCCTCTAGCGTGACCGAGTCGCTAATATAGGTTGTGGCCGGCGGCGACCTCCCTGAAATGAGAGCAAGATCAAGTAGTGGACGCCTAGCTAGCGATCCATTTGAAAAAATGTCATGTATGCATTGAATGCATTTGCATTTTCGTATTATGCACAAAAAGGAAATGGAAAATGTTTACTTACAAAAGGAAAAGACTTGGTTACTGAGTATTAGTACTCATATTTTGTTTTCCAAAAATTTAGTCAGGTAAATGGAGATGATCCATGGAGAAGGACAGGTATAAAAAAAATTTCAAGATGTTTACATTCCTTTGCATGTGTGAAAAAAAGAAGAAGAATTTATAGTATGATCAATGTTATGTTGAATGTTGATGAAAACAATGAAGTTGAGGTAATACAACCTATATGGAATATGTGAGAGAATGCAGAATTATATGTAAATGGTGTATATGATGATTTTTCTGTAAAGACAATTGTTATGTATATATATGTAAGAGCTGTTCCGGTGCAGCGTCACTGCACCAGAACAGCGGTGTAGTTGCCCAAAAATGGGCCCCACATGATCATGAAATCATGATCTACTCCACCCATTATATTTAGAATAATGTATTCTATTACCATACCAATTTTTATCCCAATCAGATATGTATATGGGCCCCATCTGAAAATGGTACAAATCCAACGTAATAAAATAGTTTGATGTAAATAACAACTTTAAAGTATTTGATTGGGATGAAAATTGGTATGGTAATAGAATACATTATTTTAAATACAATGGGTGGAGTAGATCATGATTTCATGATCATGTGGGGCTCATTTCAGCGGTGCTGTACGGGAATTTCCGGTGCAGCACCGCTGCACCTGAATATTCCTCTATATATATATATGAGTGATGGTCATATCTACAACCGTTCTGTTGTTTAACTAAAAAAAATCCCTAGATTTTTATATTTAAAAATATTTTTAATATCTAAATTATATATAATTTTTTATATGCATATATTTAATATGTCATAATTCACTTTTGGTTTAAAACTTCTTATATACTATTAATTTTTATCAAATTTTCGTCAAATTTAACAATTTCATATTCACTTTCAAATGCTATTAAATATTTATACATTTAAATTTCCAACAGAAATGAACTTCGGAATCATATGTTATATGCATGTTGAAGAAATATTATAAATGGTTAAAATCAAGTAAGCCGTTTACTTGCATATATTTATATTCATATGTACATGGCTTCGAAATAATTTATTGCATTCTTGAGATCAAGTAACATTAATTTTTCATATTTTTGTTGTAGCTGACATTGTAGAAAGGAACAGAGGCACATACATATATACATACATATATACATATATAGAAGCGGTCTTATGTAACCCCCTGAAAATTTTAAAATATTGATCCTTAATAAAAAATTCAATTCATTCATTATATTTAATACTATTTCTTTAGCTAAGAGAATAAATTTCGTATAAATTAAGTATGTGCATAGGCTATATTTGCTTAAATATATATATAAATTATGAGAAACACTTAGATCTATTTACAAATGTATTAAAATATAATAATACTTTATAAAATTATATATTCACATAAAAGTGATATTTTAAATGGTTTAGATATTGAAAATACTAATTAAAAAAATTATTCCTAGTCATTTTCTTGTTGGGAAATATCACAATGATATTGCTCCTAGTATCAAGTTGAGAAAAAGATAATTAATAAAGAACCCAAAATTATTTGCTTAAGTTCCATCAAAAAAATTATTTGCCAAAAACTATTTTATTAGTTAGAGTATGAATACTAATAAATTTTTCTATCAACAAGAAAAATATAACTAAGAATGAACACAAAATTATTTCCTTAAAACTACACTTATTAGTTGGAGTATAAGTACTAAATTATTTGTTTTTATCAACAAGAAGCCAATCACGAATTCTCTACCCATAATTCTTATAAATGGAATTAAATTACAGTTGGCCGGGTTAACGTATAACCTAGGCCATGGGTGCTGATCGAATCCGCGTTCATGATATGGGTGGGCCGTTGGTGGGTTATCAGACCTCAATCAGAAAGCTATGGTTTTCTACTTGTGGTCCTTTTATCTTGGGCCGATCGAAGCATGCAGTACTGGTCTGTCTAAAATGGACAGTCTGGCTGTGGGGGGAAAAAAACCTTATGGCTTTCATATTATTATTAGTTTATTACTGATGATTAAATAAGTAACTTCCTTCATTAACTTGATGGTCTCATTTTTAATGGGCCTTGCTGATTACTTTTGTAAGATGTTGAGCCTGTCTGCAACAGCCTGCTCTTCTAAATGACCAAAACCAGCCCGGTGCAACCTTCATCGGCTTGCAATAACCCAAAAATAAAAGACGGAAGAAATAAAAACAGCACTTGCCATGGTTTTATAACTTTTATGTCTTTCTTTTTATTGCCTCACCATACGGAGGAATGATCCTGTTAGTCCGGCCTAAGTAAATGTCTCACTTTGTCTACCTCGAAAATCCTATTTAAAACAATTTTTTTAATTTTTTCTTCGTACACTTATTTACCAAAGTGTATTTAATATATAAATTAAGTTTTATAATTTTTGGATATGTGTATATATATTTTTAGATTTTTTAAAATAAAGGTATTTTAAATACGTATATATACATAGATGTTTAAAAATCTTAAAAGAATAGAAAAACATATCTAAAAATAGTAAAACTTGGTTTATATATTAAATACACTTAGATAAATAAGTATATAAAAAAATAAAAAAAAAGTTATTTTAAATAGATTTTTTTAAGATGGGCTAAGTGAAACATTTACTTAGTCCGGGCTAACAGGATCATTCCGCCACCATATGATGGATTAGTAATAGTTGCGTGCAAATTTTGCTGTAACTAATGTATTGGTGATCCAGACCGTCCATCTTAGTATACAGCATAGCAATTAAAATAGAGTTCGACTTCTGGGAACAATGCCCCCTCTTTTTGCTCACTTTGATGATCATGTGAAATATACATCTATTTAAAAATATTTGCTTAGTTAGGAAATTAAGTTTCACCCTAATCAAAGATACGCATGATACTCATTTTAATAAATATGCATAAAAATCAATTTAATGAAATTGTCGGACTTGTATATCGATTTTAAAGCTGTTAATACAATTTCTAAAATGTCTAAAATATTTTTTATATAGTTGAATGAGTTTATAAATTATTTTAACATATCAATGCGTTTGTTAATGAATGTAAATGTTTTATATAATTACGTGTAAATTATATATTTAAGTAGGCACAATCCACTCAAGACTCTTATTAAGATGATTTTTGGTATTATTATAAACGTGATTTAAAACTTTTTTAACTAGTTGAATTTTGATTTCATGGTCAAAATGAGCCCCATCCAAAAACGAAACCTAGAAATCGTTTGAAAAATGGTATGATTTGATTTGGGCAAAGACTTTATAGTTTTGGTTAAAATTGGGTTGACTTAACTGGGTCCAAATCCATTACAGTCGCACCCGTGTAAAACAGATATAATATAATCATTTAAAATATAGATTATCATGGGGAAAAAACTGATCAAGGATTATAATGGCACGTAGTTTTCAAGGGAATCAGAAATGCGTCGGCTTTCCTCTCAAGCCGGGCAACAAGTAGAGAGAGAGAGAGAGAGGATACAATAAACTAATCAAAACCATTGATTGGCATTAAAAAATTAATGGGCTTTTTGTAATGTTCTTGACGAAAAATAAAAGGGAAATGCGGCATGCTTGGAAGCAATCATGGGGAATGATGAATGAATGCATGGAAGAATCCTGTGCTGTGCAGTGCCGTCAGAAATTTTTTTTCCCGTACCATTTTCATCCCATCGGGCCCATGGCTTTTACGATCTGCTTTCCTTTGCGGGTGCAAAATACTGGTCTATGCTAGCTGGTTTCAACGGTCCAAAAGGATGTATAGCCTCGTGTTCGTCGTGGCCGTGAATGTGGACTGGGTTCGTCTCTTGTTTGGACTGAGCCTGACCCGATTCTGTTTTCTTCTCTTCTAGAGACGGATAAGGCTAAAGCTGGGGCAGTCGGGTAGTGTGGTACGTCAAAAAAAAAATATTTTGAAAATTTTGTAAATAATGTGACAAGATATGAGCAAAGCTGAAATAAATAAAATAATTATAAGAAAAATAGCGGATAAAATTAAAAAATAAGATTATTAAATAATTAAAATATAAAATTATTTATGAAAAAGTGCGCCGAAAGAAAAGAAAAATAAATTTTTTATTTGAGATTAGCAAAGGTATACGCGGGATGGGATGGGATGGGATGGGATGGGATGCATGTCAGACCCAAGTCGAGGCAAGTCAAACTTGGTGAGTTTCCGGGAAATTGACGTGAATTATAAAGTGGCCCATGGGTTCCGTTTGACAAAGGTGACCACATGGTTTTGTGGAACGCGTGAGCCAGGCTTCTGTCTTGTTGACGTGACTTCTTCCAAGTTGGGTTGAATGTTTAATATTGGAAGTGAACAAGGACTGCAAATATTTACAATTTTTTTTGAAGTGCGTAAATGCTCTCTTTGGGCCAGCTACCAGCCGATCTTATGGAATTTAAATCGTCTATCATGTTTAACTTATCATATTTGGTTAGGAAATAAAAACTTCATCAAGAAATACTCATAACATGCCATAAAAATCATTTTACAATGTAAATAAACCTGCTAAAGATTTTACATCAAGTTTGATGCGTGAATGTATACGGATAAAACAATTTTTAATGATTACATGTAAAAATCGTTTCAAAGTAATATAAATGGTTGTTATAAAAAAAAGTATTATAATGGTTTAGAGTTCTCGCATGTTTGGTAAACCTTAAAACTTTTCCAAATAAAACTTTTTATTCTCTACAATATCCTATTTTTTAATCATTTCTTTACATCTTCTAATACAACTACTCTATTTTCAATTTTTTTAAACAACTACATATACAGCAAATTTATCTATTTTAACTCTATTTTCAATTTTTTAAAACAACTACATATACATCAAATTTATCTATGTTAACTTTATTCTCCTTATTCTTTTTTACTAGCCTATCACATTAAATCATTTTCTATCAATTCAAACAAAAATTTTTATGTTAAAAATTTTCATTAAAAGTTTTAACACTTCCAAAATACACCATTCATAAAATTTTCCTGGTGGGGCTATATATAACTCTCTCTCTTTAGTAAAACAGATGCTTTCGCCAAACCCTCAGAGTAAGTACGCTTTGCTTTTTAAATGCCCATTGGTTTTATGTATTTTTCTTTTAGTATGCTTCTATTTACAACTAAGATTTTGATATAATAGCAAACCAGGCGTCATCCTGGTTGGTGAGGTGCTAGGATTTGCTTTCATGTGTCCTTGGTTCAATTCTCAGCTAAAAAATAGACGAGAGTAGCATGTCTCTCTTGATAATTTGTAAGAATGTTTTAGTGGCTTGTTCGTAATAGAAATTAAGATAGTTGTTAATATACATGAAAAAGATTTTGATATAATATGTTGTTTTAAAAACTTCCATATAAAAATTTTGATAGTTACCATTATTAGAGGCCTTGATTTTGAATTCGGATATAGGTGGTTTGAAAGCCTGTGTTTCCGCTTTTTGGGAGCCTAGGTAGACGCATACTTATTCATTATTTTCATGGAAATGATGAAAAATAACTCCATGGACAAGTGCAGAGCACAGGCGTCGTGGAATCTGGGCACGCGGGGTCGTGGGTTCGAATCCGCATTTTGGGATTTCGGCCAAAAATGAGAAAGGAGGAAAAATTATTAGTGGGAGCTGTGGTCTCCCGTCCAATTGTTTGTGGGAGCAGTGGTCTCCCGTTTGGTTGTTGTAAGTTGTGTCTTCCTGATATTTGGTAGTGTCTCCAGATTTGTATGAATGTCTCATGCCTTCAATGTAATATGTATTGAGATGTACGTAAATATATTCCAATAATAAAAAAAAAAACTCCGTGGACAAGCCTATATCTTCGGTTACTTGGTTGCAACAACATGGCCAATATCCGCCAATATTTCATATGGATCGTGACATTACGTCGAAAGGGCCTTATGGCGTGTTTGGTTGTGGAAAATCTGAAGAGAAAATGAAAATAGAAAAAGAAAAGTATGGGAATCACGTCAGCCATTCATTGAACTTTGGGATCTGCGTGGATAAACAAGGCATATGCCATGTCCAACTTGGAAACTTGATCTTTTATTCTATATATTTCTTACATACATAAACATATATTTATGTTAATCACTTAGTTATCAAAGTGGTAACATTAAATTCTTTTTTTAAGAGGTAAAAAAACGTTTTTAAAAAGTGAAAGAACGATATGATGGCGTAAAAGGAATAATTAAGAGTAAATATAATAAAGAAAAATAGATAAAGTAGTCGTAAAAATGATTGAAACACATTGGTAAAAATCTAAAAAATTAGGAAAATTATGCCGTTAAAATATCAAATAAAAAAGTGTTAAAGGGCACAAAGTATTTTTTACTGCATCTTCCTAAATGCACTATTATTTTATTTTTGTTCATTTTTAGTTGAATATTTCGCGACGAAATTAAAAATTTAGTGTTGGCAGCCGATTGATAACAAGGTTGCATCGATTGCAGCACAGTATTAGCAAGCAGATTTCGTCGCCAAAAAATGTGTTGTAGTGTTCAAAATAATAATTTCCTCGTCTTGATTTTCATTCCCAGCAACGTTTGCAACGAATATCCAGACAATGGGAAAGAGATGAAGCGATCTAACATATATAGCAGCCTTTAGGGTCGATGCTAAGGGGAACAAGGATTCATATTGTTTTGCCCGACTCCTTTTTATGAGGGAGAAGAAAAAGATAATACTGCAAAAAAGGCATTGGAAAGTGAGAAAGATAGAAAATAATTCAATATGTAGGTTTAAATGGATAATGGTGGGACCATGAGATTTATTGCAAATGCCTCGAAAACCCGCAAGCTAGCTCCAGATGAGGTCGAGGCAAGGTTAAGAGGACAGAAGGACAAACAGGAAACGAACGCTTGCATATCTATGGATTGACCAGCTAATGAAGTAGATGTTCTTCTATAAGACAATTCGCTGGCCACACGTGTCACGTCAATCAGCACATCCAACGCGGCTGACAGAATCAAGACACTTAACATGGGGCGCATCCAAAGAAGTGGCAAGGCCATGATAATATTCAAATGGCATATGCATAGGTTATGTATGATCTGGATCTGAAGACTTCTGACTTGATTCAATTTTCATTCTTTATTTTATTTTATTTATGAGATTTCTTATTTTAACCAATTTCCAACCCACCTTAATTAATTAGCTGGAGGTATTTAAAAAAGTTGAATTGTCATGGACTGGGTTTTGAACGGCACTTATCATATAGATTAATCGTGTCAGCACTGATGCAAAATATGTAAAATGCTTGGAAAATCATTAGCATAGATATTAACAATTTATTTTTGATTTTTAGATGTAAACATCTTTAATTTAAAAGCTATTCTCATAGATGCAAAAAGTTTCAATTCATTAATAAAAAAAAATAAATGATTTACTTTTGTGCTGCCATAGATGTGATTTTTAATGTGGAAATTAGGTGCATTTGAACTTCACAATGCACGTCGTCCGAAGTTCTAAACCATTACATCTGTGTGCAGTTTTAGCTCTGTAGTCCGTTTAAATTGTCCAAACGATTTTTGCAGTTAAATTCCATCTCAAGAGTTTAAATTGCAAATTTTCATTGATCCTATGGTAAAATCGTTGTTTTTATCTTTCATGTTGGTAACGGAAGTAAACACGTGGAGTAGAAAAGAAAATTAGTAATATATATGATACTCCTACTCAAGGGCAGTGTTCATGCTTGCCCCAGTTGAGTTTTTTTTTTCCCCCCGATATTAATGGCAGCCCCATTTGATTCGATAAAGGTGATATGCAGCTATCATGGGGATACATATTTCTAAGTGGTACTGAGTACTCACACTAGAATTAATATGCATATCGACACGCGCAAAAATTGAATCATATGCAAGTCTCGCTGTCTCACGACTCTTACCAATCTGCCAGTTCTGTTTGTGCTTGAAACCTTCAAACTTCCCTTTAAAATAATAAATAAATACTCAGTGACTTAGTTTGCAAGGAGCACAAGAGAAGCCCATGTTTCAAACAATTTTTCACAAATGTCAAAATCATCAGCAATCTAATTTCTTATAGACTAAGACTTCTTCCATGCATGGCATGGCCCTTGTTCCTCTGCCAAGAAAGAAGACTGATCTCGTTATCCGAAGCGTATAGGTGTATTTTTTCAATTACTTCTTTTTTTCACAAAAATATAAGTTTAAATTGATTTCATTTACATACTAAAATTTACGAGGATATGTATACATGTTTTATTCCAATTTTCAGAATTAACCATTTTTAGGCGAGAAAAATACTAGTGAAAACTCTTGAATTTTAAAATTTTAAAACACGTATGTATGTATTATTAAAAATCGGTATCTAAATTAAAGACATTGAGGCCCATATTTTCATTTAAAAAACTAAAAGAATAAATAAATATATCTACACATTGAAAGGCTAACCAGAGCATGTACATAAAATATTAAGCCTAGGGTTTAAAGTTAGGTAGAACCGTAGAACCAACGGTCTTGTTACCCTTAGTGATTAGCTTGATAAAAAAATTAAAAAAACTATTAGAAGTTTCCGTTAAGAAATGGGATACGCATGAATGGAGCTTGCTGACTTGCACAACTGCATCACACTATAACAATTCAATTAGGTGCCGTGTCCAATTCCAAGTGCAAGACATTTGTAAAAGAAAAATCCCATAAGATATCTACATGGAATCCAGGTGGGTGGTGACCTTCGCTATTGAAGTTCCATCTAAACAACCCGCTATTCATTAATTGATTTTTTTTCCTTAGCACAACAACCCCTTAAAATTCACCTGCACGAAAAGGACAGGGATGGCATAAAATCCCCAATTGCACGCCCAAATTAGTTGTGCATTTCTACGGTATTATTTTAATACGAATTCCAGTCTGTATCTCCGAGAGATGCCGCAGAAGTTGGTTGGGTTTTTCTGACTAATTTTAAATGGGGCTCTGTAATTAGGATTGATGGTGCGCAGTCTAGCAAGGGTCAGCAATCATGAAGTGAGCATACGCAATACTAAAGAAGATAAAAAGTTTTTTTCTTTTAGGGGAGAAGGAAGACTAAATATATTTTTCTTTACTTTTTAATTTTTTTTTTTTTTTGGTACAACTATTAAAGAATATTTTTATACAAAAAAAAAAGTACTTAAGGAAAAGTGACCGAGGCCTTATTGTTGGAGCAAAAAAGAAGAAGCAGAAAAAGATAATGAAACTAACCTTGGTGAGTGGATGCTTCTTCTTCTTATTTCTTTTGTTTTGAGTTTCTGTCCTATTATAGTTAAAGTGGGGTGAGAGAGTTGTAAGGTTAATCTACGTGGCTCAGGATGATTTGCGAACCGCATGTGTTGCATATATGACTAGGGGTACGTTTGTTTAAATTCAAAACTTTTTAAATAAAAACTTATCATTTTCTATAACTATCTTTTTTTTATTATTTTTTCACTTTTTATACGATTATCCAACCTTGCGATCATTTTTACACAAATGTTAATTCATCAATCCTATCTATTTTAATTTTATTCTCTTTACTTCTTATTATTAACTCCGTCATATCATATTTTCTTTTAATTCAAAATTTTTTATAAATTTTTTTATCACTTTTCAAACACGCATTTTTTTATTCATCATGCATATTTTAAGTTATCTCAGTATGTATTACAATATAGCTCTAAGACATTTTTACAATTTATAAAGGAAGATAATAAGCTCCACTTACCAATTTTTTGGGGAACAAATCTCATTGAAATAAATAGGAAGACCTTAATTGTGATAAAACTTTTAGGTACGGGGTTCTTAGCCTTATTATAAGACCTCAGCTTGGGCCATGTGACCAAGTCAGACAAATTAACTGTGAGTCAAGGGCTTAAGATTCATCAAGGATAATCAAAATTTACTTTTCCTTATAGGGTGTGTTTGGTTGGAGGTAAAACTTTTTGATGAAAACTTTTCAGAGTAGAAGTTGTCAAGTTGATAGAAAATGATGTGATATAATAGGAGTAATAATGAGTTGTAAAGAAAATAAAGTTAAAATAGATAGGGTAGTTATATGAGTATTTGTGTGGAAATGATTGAAAAGTAGGGTTGTTTATATAGGAAAATGTGAAAAAATAATTAAAAAATAAGATAGTTATGGAGAGTGAAAAGTTTTTGATTGAAAAGTTTTCATTGTGTGTAACCAAACACACCCATAAATATTGAAAACCAACGACACTTTTTTTTCTTTTTCTATTCTTTGTTTTTTTTAATAAAAAAAAATGCCAACGGCACATTTTGACTCTGATTCGTTTTCCAAAATTTTGGATGGGATTTGACAATGGCTTTAGAAAGATTAGTGGAGAAGGCGGGCAACCAAACCGTCTTATCTAATCCGAGGGAAATCAGCGGAAGCCAACGACGGCCTTCTAGAGAGTTGCATTTTCATGCGGCGGCAATACCGACTGAGCATCCTCGGGCATTCATGTATGGGGAATATTTCATGTAGTGATCAAAGGAAAATGAATGAAACCTTCCTGAATCGAATCCCCACGTATTCTTCTAGGCCATTAAATGGACGAATAGGATTTTCTACATGCAACACAAGAAATTCTTGGTGTTAAAAAAATTAAAATTTCCCACAAAATTAAGAATTAAAGATTTTATATTCAATTCATTAATTGATATCAATTAGTACCTAGGCGAAAAGGATTCATACTTATTTTCAAAATATGATGATTTTGCCGGACTTTTCCCATTATATTGTTACCAAATATCTTTGGTAAAAATCAAATTTTATTACTCCTTTCTCATGTAAAGGATAATTTTACAATATACACTCATGTCAATCACTTAATCATCTAAGTGATGAAATCTAGGTTTAGATTTTAGTCTCAGATATTTTGGTAAAAATACGTTAGTAAAATAGACAATTTTTTTATATTCGAAAAACGGGGACAATGTATAGTCACCATTTTTATAAATGCATAGTAACATCCAGGAATAAAAATAAAACTTCTGATTATGGTTAGAATTAACTCTTAAAATTATAATATTTTTATTTGGTTTATAGCCAAATGCTTTTGTTGCTTAGTGTTAGGTGTAAATGATTAATAGCTATGAATTTTTTTCTAGTGTTTAATGACATTACTCATAAGTGAAATCTATAATTTTTACATATAAAGGCGAATAATCATTTCTACTAGTTCAAAAACTATATTTTAAAATTTTCACATATAAAATTGTTAATTTAGATATATTTAATCTATAAGTTAAGTTTTATCATTTTTAGAGTTGTGTGTACATTCATTTTGGATTTTTAAACATAAGCTTCTTTCAATCATGTTTCAATAGTTTAAAATAATTAAAAAATATTTATATTTAAAAATTCAAAATAAATATATATACATCTTCAAAAAGTAAAACCATATATATTTAATATATTTGATTAACAATTTTATAAAAATAATTCAAAAAATGAAAAAATATTTTTTGGACCTGACCGAAATGATAAGCTCATATATAAAAATATATGGCCAACGCAAGAAAATAATCACATCCCGTGTCCCGGCCGGCCTCTAAAATAACAGTTGGATAGCATCGTCATAGCTGACGAGCCATCTTCAAAGAAAATAAGTTGTTACTTGCTATTTTAAGTTCCATCTGTGCCAGCAGGCAATCTTGACACCAGGCGATCCTTTCGTTTTTTCTTATTAACAAAAAAAAAATGTATCTTATTCTATTCTTGTTAATTAAATGGAAAGAACCATAATCTTTATTGACTATGTAAAAATTTGGGTGTCAATTTTTAGATTCTAACCGTTCCATCAGTCAGAAATTATGTGTCACCATTAAGAAAATTTACCACTCGTCAGAAAAATAAAGAGGTAATAAAAAAAAATGGACTCAATGGTGACACTTCAAAGTACCATAACCCTAAGGAAAGGCCACATCCGGAATTGAAAGCAATGATGGAGGCAGATGGATGGGGCCACTTGCGTCGACGGTCCAAATCTGTCATGTCCTCTCCTTGTTTCTCACGTGGGCTGCTCCAACCTCTTACGATACACACCTTCCCCAAATTATTTCGCGTACTTGTTGTGTGCTGTATTCAGGGCCTGTTTGATTGGACAAAAGTCTATCAAGATTAATGGTCGAAAAATAAAAAAGACTTCTTCTTAAAAATAAAATAATTTTTATTAAATATATTACTCATATAATATTAAAGCTAAAATAATTTCAATAGATGAAGTCGAATATAAAAATGGAACGAAAATAGTAAAATTGAGATGGAGATGGAGAGATTGAAATAACTTGTTATCATAGACGCTTGTGGCCTTTCCCTCGATTCTGTTGTGGGCACAAGCGTCAGGATCAATGCCTTTGGCCTCATGCATGGGTTAGATTGATCACTTCAAATTTGCTGCAGATCGGGCTTGTGGAGTTGTTATTATTACTAACCCGACACACACAAGACGTGCATTTAATTAACCAATCTGAGCATAGGTAACGAGAAGGTTACACCGGTCAATGCATAATCTACGTGCAAAGCTATAGGGGTTAACCTTTAAGCTTTAGCTTCGTCCCAGTCAACATATCCATTCGCTCCTCTAGCACCGTTACCAAACAAATGAACTTAGGCAGGTAGAACAATCGAGACATCTCGTTCAACCCTCTTGCTTACAACATTGCATATATAAAACTTAGAAGGAGAGGAGCGAGTTCTATCACTCTCAGAGTTCTATTCTCTCTCTTTTATTTTTTCTAGACAAGTGTTAGACCCATTAAACTCTTATTTTCTGCGTACAAAACAATCTTTGCCCCTTTATTGCTAAAGTAATGTTTCAAAGTAACCTGTACAGCGTAAAATTCTATTTTTTAAAATATTTTTTGAAAAACTTTTTATAAAGTTATTTATCTAGGTATATTTAACTTATGTATTAATTTTTACCAATTTTTAGAGACGTATAAATATATTTTTATAATTTTTTAAAATAAGAGTATTTTGGTCATTTAAAAATTGATAAAACCTATCCTATTTTAAAAACACATATTTGGAAAGTCTAAACGTCATTTTAATCACTTACCATATAATTTTTTAATATCTAAACCATTAATAATATTCATTCATATATACTTAATTACAATAAAAATAAGTTTTTTGAAAACTTTTACATCGTATACATTTATTTTCCCATTTTAACAGTTTTGTATTGACGATGATGATAAATATTTATACCATATAAACTTTCAATCATAATTTGTTTTAATGTTATAAAAAAGAATAAAAATAAGCATTTGTACCAACCAAGTGATGCGAACGTTTGTTTTGGATGACTTCTCATATGTATTTAGCAGTATTTGGTTATTAATTTGATTTGACTGCTTATCAACTGCATCTACGCCACCTAACAAGTTTCATCCAAATTAAGTAAAGCCTTAACAAGTTATCAAAAAAAAAAAAATAATAATAATAAAGTCTTAACAGGAAGAAAAAAATAACGGAGATCTTAGCCATTGTTTTTCTTTGTACAAACTCAAGATGTTGGTAGGCCGATCGCCGCTGGTGCTGGTCAGACGAGCTAATCTAGCAGCTCGTCAGGAACAATGGGGTGGATGGCGAATCAAATACCGGCAACCTAAACTTAAGGTAAACCCGCATTGCTATTATTGTTGGTGTTGTCGTTGTTGTGATTATTATTATTATTGTTATTGTTATTATTATTTTTCTTCTTTTTTCTAATTAAGTCGTTCACGGTACACATGAATTACATAATACCTTAATCGACGGCCAGGATCTTTGATTCAGGTGCTTCTCTTGAATAATTGCTGATTTCAAAATAGGAAACGCACACTCTTTTACTTTTCTCGAATCTCTTGATCGTTTTCTTCACCTCGTGCTTGGGGATAGAAATGATATGATCATGTTAATCCCTGTTTGCACTTAGCACGTGCTGATTTATATATTTTTGAGTTTTTTTCCATGAAAATGTAGGTTTTGGTCATTTATTTCGTATACGAAATTTTACAATTTTTAGTATATATTTTTGAATTTAAAAAATCAACCATTTTGGTATATTTAAGTAATTTTACATAAAAATATTTATTTTTAAATTCTGAAAAAATATACATATATTCGGAAATTATAAATTAAATATATTTCATTGGTTTATAAAACTAGGTTAAATAGGAGTGATTACATATAATCCAATCCATTTTTCAAATGTTGATGATTAATATAAAATTTAACTTGGTTATTATATTTATTTGTTTAGTTAAAAGACTAAGTTTCATCTAAATTAAGCATGTAATGGACCCTATTTGCTCAAAAATAAGTATATTTACGTGCAAATTAAGAAAAATGCTTAGACACATTTATATATATATATATTAGAATATAATAATACTTTATAAAATTATTCATTTATATATTAGTGATATTTTAAATGGTTTAGGTGTTAAAAATATTACTTAAAAATTGATATTTAGTATTAAATTATTTTATTGTATTTATTTTATACATTTATAGGTGTGGCTCATATACAATAATGCTAAACAAATGAAATAGTTTTCATAAGAACATAAATAATGTTAAATAAAATAAATTAAGCAAATTTTTTTTATCAGTTACCAAGATATTAAAAATAGAACCAATCGAGCTTTTGCTTGACTCGTAAGCTGTGTTGCCGGCATGCAGCATGTTGCAAGGTCAAATCTCGGTGGATTGCTTTAGGAGGTTTTTGTGTCTTTATTTATTTGTGAGTCTTGGTCTCTCTATTTATTGAGGTTTGTTTCCTCCAAAAAAATTCAAATTAAAAAAAAATGTAAATATTTGCTAATGAAAAATATATTAAAAATGGAGAAAGTTACATAAAACGAATGTTTTATAAAAGCATTCTTATTTATGAAAAATATATAAATTAGTGCAGGTGGGCTAACAAAATATCAACTCATTAAAAAGGAATTTTTATTTTGTTAGCATGAACTAATAGGAGCTTACAAGTTTTAGATATGTGTATATATTTTTGAATTTAAAAAATAATAATTTTTAAAGTATTAAGTTATTTTTACCTCCAAAATGGTTGATTTTTGATATTTAGAAAAAATCTATCAAAAATTATAGAATTTGGTAGGTAAATTAAATTTTCTTAGGTCAACATTTAAAAAAAAATTTCAGAAATATAAGTATTAGCCATGTTAACGAGAGTGGCCTAACAAGATGAGAGCAAACTAGTTCACAACGTTGGAATGGAAGGAGAATGGAATAAGAAAATGAAATGAAAAGTACCGTTTATTAAAATTTAATAAAGTATGTCAACAATGTGAAAAGTTAAATGAGAAATAAGAAAAATAATTAAGAAATGAGAGAAAGTAATTTTTTATATATTAGTAATAAGAAAAGTATATTTTTAGAAATACATTTGTTTTTCAATAAAACTTTTCTCTCTTCATAATTATTTTATTTTCTATAATTTCTTCACTTTTTATCATATAATTATCTTACTTTTCAATCATTTTTCATAACTTTTTATATAATTATTTTATTTATTTTAATTTTATTTTTTCCCTCATCCTCGTTATCCATACTATATCAAATCACTCGTTCTACTTTAAAAATTTATTCACTCAAAATTTTTCACTAAAAAATTCTATTGAATACCAAAGATAGGGTGTATTTGAGAAGTGTTAAAATTTTTGAATGAAAAATTTTTAGCGTAAAGTTTTTTTTAATTGGAAAAAATGAAGGGATGTAATAAAGGTAATGATGAGAATAAAAATAATAAAGTTAAAATAGAAAAGTTAGTTGTATAAGTAATTCTATAGAAATGATTGAAAGATAAAATAATTGTATACGAAAATATAAAGAAATAATTTAAAAATAAAGTACATGTGGAGACTAAAATATTTTAGACGGAAAAATTTTAGTTTAAAATTTTTTAATGTTTAACGAACATACCAACAATGAAAAATTCCACGTTGTCCCATCTCCATGCCATCAAGTGCTGCATTGTTGTTATTAATCAAGTGGCTAACATAAGTATATACAAAGTCTTTAGACGATTTAAGATTGAAAGTTAAATAAAGGTAATAACCTTTCTTAAAAGTATATTTCTATTAATTACTTGGCAACGGTTATATAAAAAAAGGTGGCAGCCGTGGAGCTGCAAAGGTGCTCCTTGTCTTACATTGAATATTTGAATACAGAGATCCCTATTTCGGGGTGCAACTCCATACCGGATCGTTAATGAACCCACTCGACTCGACCCGGTTTCAAAACCAAGTTTGGGTTTAATTTTTGATTTTTTTTCAAATTAGATTCGATTTCAGCCTAACCCAAGAAAACCCAAAACCAACACCGAGTTTACATCAACCCGGTACCAAAACCCGATTTAGTCCGAACTCGATATTCTTCATAATTTATTAAATTATTTATATTTGTTTATGTATTAAGTATTTCAATTATAATTGCAATAGAAGTTATTTCATATAATCATAACTTAATTAAACTGTAAGACGTTTATTCTAAAATCTAAATATTATATGCATTTTTTTATAAAAGTTGACATATATTACATTTATATTAGCTTTATTTGCAAATAATTATAAATATACCAACTCTTGAAATTTATTACATATATATTAATTAACTACGTTAAATATAAGTCTCACTTTTATTAAACTTTGGATAATAATTTTATGTAATTTCATTTATTTTTTTTACTTTAATTTTTTAATAACATTACCTTGATTGTTTGTGTATATTCATTACATTCATTATATTTAAAATTATCTTTTAATTAAAAAATTAACTTTCATCAAAATTAAATATATTATAGGTCATATAAATATATTCACATGTAATTATTCATGTGCTAACAGAATAATATTTTAAAAAATTATTATCTCTGTCATTAATTTTAACTTTTAATTGTTTGAAAATAATTCGAATTTCAGCCCGAAACCAATATCACCTTAATTCTAATATTAAGGGTACAGTTTGAGTTCACGTAAACTCAATAGACTTAAGGTTCACATAACTCAAATTTAGTACAACTCAACCCCGTGGCCGTTGGAGGCGGCCGGTCGTCCGTCCGTCCGTCCATCGACATAGGAGGATCAGGAGAGGACATCTGCACGTGTTTGGACCTTATGGCGATCGCATGGAGTGACTTTCGAGAATTCGAGACGTGTCAGATCGCATATACGGCTTTAGCCACCGACAGTGGTCAGGGAAAGGTGGGGTTGGTAATTTAAACAATAATAATAATTAATAACAAGAGAATTCCCATCCAGCTGGCTGGCTACAAGCTTTTGTTATTCAAGGGTGTGTTTGATTGACATCTTTTAAAAGTTGTCTAAGTTAAAAATTTTCAATTTAAAATTTTTTATTTTTTTAAATTATTTTTTTAAATTATTTTTTATACATATTTCTATGCAACAATCCTACTTTTTAATATTTTTACCAAATTACCAATACAACTAACTTATTTATTTTAAATTTATTCTTTTTATTTCTCATTATTATCCTTATAATATCACATCATTTCTACTAATTGAACAATTTTTACATAAAAAAAACTTTTCATTAAAAGTTTTACAACTTCCCAAACACAACCTAAATACCTTATTTCAACACAAAGCGAAAAGCCCATTAGTTAATAAAGATTCGAATTATGCCATTTTTCTTTGACCGAATTAGCTTTTGGGGTTGGAAGAACTGAATCCCGCACCGGTTCGCACAAAAATTCCCCAAAAATGCTCTTTTTGAATGTGAAGTCCAGCTAAAGGGTAGGGGTCAATTTCTCAAAAAAAAAAAGAAAAAGAAAATAAAAAGATGTGGTCACTTGCTTTCTAGTTAGTGCATGCATTCTTCATTGACCACGATGACTGGTCTCTGCATCAATCTCTATTTCATTAAATCTATCCTATCAATCTGTATAAATTTGTCTGTGGTATTATTGGTTTCTTGCAATTTTGACAGATCAGGGATGTGAAAATCCTAACAACCCAGCCCATGGTTGGGCACCTGGGCATGATTGGAAGAAAAGTCGTGATATTAATTTTTCATGCCATGTGGTCTGTTGGGCAGCGGGCGTGCATTTTTTTATTTTTTTTTATTTTCTTTTTGGAATATACATAGGTTTCAATCTAACCATGCATGCAGCTTTTGTGCTTGTATGGAAAGAAAGCCATAATCATATTCCGTTATATGTGGTCATGCAGGACAGCAGGAGTCGTCCCTCGGCCTGGATATTCTGAACCACACAATGACTAAAGACAGCTAGCTTGTTATCTTTTTACTTTTTTTTTTTTTTTTTTTTTGATGAAAATCTTTTTACTTTTACAGTTTACGTGATCATACGCATGCTGGATTTTTGTCTTTTGCCCTTTATCCAAGGCTTCGTTATGCCACACGGTTTGCTGCTCAAAAAAATTTGTTTAAGAATAGGACAACTTTCATATATATATATATATATATATATATATATATATATATATATATATATATATGAAAGAATCACATCTATATATATATATATGCGATCTGATCGTGTGCAGTCCATTGTAAAATGGACCCCACACATGTTAGATTGTAATGAAACTTTATATACTCATTTATCCATATATAAATCATACTTTAGACGGTTTAGATGTTGAAAAAACCACTTTAAACTTGATATTTACATTAAACTATTTTATTACGTTGATTTTGCACCATTTTAAGATGGGGACTATATACATGTTGGATTTGGATGAAAATTGGTATGCTAATAAAGTGAACAATTCTAAATACAACAGGTGGAGTGGATTTTCTATTTATGATCAAGTGGGGCCTACAGTGCATGGACTGCACGGTACAGTCGCATGCACTGGATTATTTCCCTATATATATAATTTTATCTATAATTCTACTTATACTTATGAATTTTTAAAAATTTCTTTTATACT
The DNA here is from genome assembly GCA_030490835.1 of Annona cherimola. Classification (NCBI taxonomy): domain Eukaryota; kingdom Viridiplantae; phylum Streptophyta; class Magnoliopsida; order Magnoliales; family Annonaceae; genus Annona; species Annona cherimola. Next base: position 106,167,304 of record CM059971.1, on the reverse strand, counting down.
CATGAATTTTTATCCTAATTCCACTTATACCAACGCTGTTAGGAATCCGTTAGATGGGCTGTTAACCCCTTTATAACATGATGAATATGCTCCAGCTCTAGTATAATTTAAACTTGTTTTTCTTAAAGTTAAAGATTTATATTCAAATAATATATAATTTTATAAGTGTAGAATTATTAAAAATTCATTATAATATGAATTTTTAACAATAAAATCATAATTAGTGATGTGCATATTCGTCATTTCTCAAAGAGTTAACGACCTCTTTAACGGATCCTTATCGTCATGAGGTATAATTGAAATTATGATCAAAACTCATAGGTATAAGAAGAATTTTTAAAAATTCATAAATATAAATAGAATTATGTATAACATTCAAAGGTACATAAGGAATTCACCCTTAAAAGTATTATGCATTCAAGGCTTGGTATGTAAAGACAATCTATGTCTTGCTTGATTTTTTGGGTTTGGTTCTTCTTTTTTCATCTCAGTTTGTTTTATTTTTTGGTGAGGTGAAAGGAGCTGAGAACCAAACGCTGTGCAATTTCATCACTCAAAAAAAAAAATAATATATATATATATATATATATATTTAAAATCCATATTTAAAGCCTCGTTTAATTTTCGTGTGCTTACTGGAGCCATTTTGCGTCATAAGGCTATACATCAGCCCTTTTCGAGCTTCCATCCTCAGTGCTTTTCTCGGCAAAATGCATCTGCAACTTTGTTAAAAAGATTCTGAATTTATAGTTTGGAAAACGATATAAAGGAAAGCCAATTGAAAATGCTTTTTAATAAAAATGTATTCACCATCACGCATTTGTGGCTTGGTGGGAATTTGGTTTGTCCCGCATCCATAGGAATCCACGTTCGATTTCGCACAACAGCAGCGAAAAATAGAAAAAAGCAGCGTGCAGACGTAAGGTGGCGGTGTGACGTGGTGTTGAGGCGGCAGATAAAAATTAGAAATATTGTTAGCTGTGTTTTAGAATACTGTAATAAATTTATAAAAATGTCTGAGAGCTTAAGTTGAAAAGAAAATATTAAAAATGTCTGAGAGATTAAGTTGGAAAGAAAATTTTTTTTGAGATGATTGTAGATAATATCCATAAAAAAATAAAAATTATATTCTATTGGCTGTACGGTAAGAAAAATTGCTTAGGCAAATGACCCTTAATTCAAAGCCAACTGTGGTAATCCCCCACTAATACAAAACTGGTCAGTATTTTTTTTATTGGTAATTGGTCAGTATTTTTATTTTGAATAATAAAGTATACACGCATGTGACAATAAATTTCATCGAAAGCAATGTATTATTGCATATGATATCTATTTGGCGACGCATATCAATTTGGCTTCACATATATTTGATTACGTATACATTATTGTTTAAGGGTGGTAATAATAGCTCAAATGCAGTTTTTTTCCTTACATGCAATCAAAATTGATATTTAATATAGTTTTTTTTTTGATAAAATACAGTTATTAAGCTTTGTTTGCATATTACAATAGCATTTTTAATTATGAAAGTGTGGTAGGTGACTACATTAGGGGGTGTAAAGTGGGTCGGGTTGACTTGGCCCAGGGTAATTACAACCCTAACTCACTTTGTAAAATCCCAACCGAATCTTACTTTCAACCCTATTTTTCACACCTTAACCCAATCCTATTTTAACCTTATAGAAATGAAAATTAGAAATTAGATTAATAAATGTATAATATTTAAAAATATTTTACGTAATTAAATCTATTTTAAAATATAAATTTATATGAAAGAATAAAAATTAATGCTTTTTATAGGAATACTTTCCAATTTATGACTTATACAATAATATATTACTAAATAATCTTATTTTAAAGCAATAATGTCTACTTAATTTCTATATATCATGTACAAATTTATGATTACTTTTTAATAATTTATTATACTTTAAACTAATATATGAAATCAGATCGCGTTGAGCTAACAATAATCTAATTTAAACCAACATACGTTTGAAATAGTGTCACTTCAAATTAGGTTATACAAATTTTTTTATTTATAAAATGTCTGACCCAGCCCTATTATAAATCAGGTTGGGTTAGTTGGGTGTAAGTTGAGACTAACAGTATTTATACCCTTAAACTATATTTGAAAAAATTCTAATTCGACTACATTTGATACTTGTAAAGGTAGCCAAAACCAAAGTTCACAGCAAAAAGCGTGCTGCATATACAGACTATCGTTGCAAGGACACTTGTTGAGTGGCATAACACAAGCGTTGCTTATTGTTCCAACCATTCCTCTTTCCGCATGCTGTTGTTTATATATGAGTAATTTGCTGATATATCTACTTATTTTAATATTAATTGTTGATATACCTATATTGTTTCACAAATTGTATATTATTCTAACAAAGTTTCACAAAATTGCTTATGTACCTGTGTTAATGATTGAATTTAATAGCTATTAGATAAAAAGTGTAATTTACTGATATACCTACTTAATTTGACACTAATTGCTGATATACTTACATTATTTTATGAATTACATATTGCTTTTATAAAGTTTTATTAAAATTGCTTGTGTACCCATAACACATTTTTCTTTAAATGTACATTAAAATTTTAGATAATAACAAAATGAGTATATTTAGAATGGAGCCCGATCGCCTGCTCCCGGGAGCAGGGAAGCAGGCAGCGTTCCCTGCTCCCGGGAGCTTATACCCATTTTTTATATTTTTTTCTGAAATTTTTTTTATAACAGTGTTAATCTAGGTGTATTTAACATGTGTATAAATTTTTACCATTTTTGGAGTATTTTAGATATTTATTTTTTATTTTTGAAAATCAATAGCATTTTAGTAATTTAAAATGCCACTGATTTTCAAAAATAAAAAATAAATATCTAAAATACTCCAAAAATGGTAAAAACTTATACACATGTTAAATACATCTAGATTAACACTGTTTAGGAGAAATTTTCAAAAAAAAATTAAAAAAAATGGGTATAAGCTCTCGGGAGCAGGGAACACTGCCTGCTCCCGGGCTCCATTTAGAATCTCACAGTTTATAAGATACTCAAGTATGCAACTGAAATGGGTTTATAAAACACCCTATGTTAATTGTTGACATGTTTTTCCTTAGTTCATAATCGGTTATTTTGTAAATTGTGAAATTCTAATATAGCTCGAATAGGGTTATTTTTTTCATTATCCAAAATTTTAATGCACATTTGGCGATAAATAGGTGTCATGGGTACGCAATCAATTTTGGTGCAATTTTGTAGGGCAATATGTAGTCATGAAACATTATGAGTATATCAGCAATTAATGTCAAATTAAGTGAGTATATCAGCAAATTACACTTTTTTATTTAACAGCCATTCATGTGAATACACAAATAATTTTTGTAAAATATTGTTGAGGTAATATGCAATTCGTGAAACATTGTCAGTATATTAGCAATTAGCGTCAAACTAAGTAGGTATATGAGCAAATTATCCTTTATATACGCCCAACTAATGAATAATTCATGAAGGCAAATAATCATATATTTCATTCCGTTTTTAACTTAAATACATAAGTAAAATCTAATTAATTCCTCGGATTTGACCTACTGACCGAGCACGGTATAGGCGGTGTAGTAGGAATGGAGTGTGAAAGCTACGTACTCATTGTATCTTCATGGTGTATGCTTCAATAATTGAATTTCTAATTATTAAAAAATCAAAGAATTAGTAGCAATCGCGCATACACATGGAGAGCTTCTTTCAAAATTTAATAAAACGTGTATGTAGCAGAACACAAGTTGTTAAAGGTCAAATTTAAATTTTAGAAAATTGAGTACATGCATAAAATCCATTAAAATGTGAAGTGCTCATTTTGTAATTGAATCTTTCGCCCCTCTCACAGATGGGTTCCAAATTTCAATCAGAACCACTATATATGGCGCTCACCTTTATGATTTTTATATTTAGAATTATTGTTTGATCAGAAAAGACAGGTTTTAAAGATGTTCACAAGCCCATCTGGTGAAAGTATAAAATCAATGCAATGCAATAGAATTGTTTGATTTATTTAACGATTTTAAAATGAGTAAATCATAGCTAAATTATAAAATATTCTTCCTACACATATAGATAAATGATTTTATAATTTATTATAATAATTAAATGCATCTACTAATGAACATTAGTTATTTCATAATTTACATATAATTATATATATAAGCATGTATACATCTAAGATTCCGATTGAAATGATTTTCAGTAGCATGACGAAAATTAAATGATGTTAAATAATAATCACTTAAATTTCTATCTTTTTTCATAAGTAAAAAATTTCTAGGTTTTATAAACTTGAATTTGCGAAACTAGTTGCATAGGATCAGGAGCCGCTCTAATATATTACCCGTAATAGTGAATTGAATTCGTCTCTGGACGTGGGTTAAAGTAGATGTCAAGATTTTTTCCACTTTCTATACTACATTACTTTTTATACCGTATTAGACATCTTTTTTTTTTTAAAAAAAAAAATTTGTCTTTTGCAAATTTATTCGTCTTGCGGTTTAAAGTCACAGATACACTGTCGACATGATTACATCAGCAGTTATACTCCTTTCAGTTTAATTTTTTTTTTTTTTTTTGGTCTCTTCCTTGTCAACATAACAGCGATCACCCGTCAAAAGAATATAATTAAGATAGACGGTCGAATATACAGCAGGCAATAATAATAATAATAATATAGAGAGGTTTTCGGAAACGTAGCTGTAGCTATTATATACTTGTGGATTGTATTTGTGTCCCACGGCAAGTGAGTTTCTTAGAAATCGAGAAAATAAAGGACGGTCAACTTTGGCAAAAGCGAACAAAAGGCCCGTCGATATATAACAAGTGGCCCAAAAATAATATTCTTCTTTCGAATTTATTATAGAATAAGAAGAGAAATGGACGAGCGTGGGCATATGGCAGTGGCAGGGCTGGCATGACATCCATTGGAAAAGAATGCGAATCCTTGTCGCTCTACTTCGCTTTCTAGTTTCTTCCTATACACTCGCTAGCTTCTGCTGCTCCACTCACCTCGCCTCACCTGCAAGCATCAAAGATCATCACACACCGCCCCAATTCAGCATCCATCCCCACTTTAAAAAGGACTCCAACATCCCACTCAAAAAAAGTACTGCAGTGCCAGGCCTGGTGGCCCACTTTTATAATGACCGTTGGAAAGCTCTTTTTGTAGCATCTCTAATGCTTTTTTTCTAAAAAAAAAAATATATATATATATATATATATCTGTATATATATGTTTTTTGAAAAGTTTCCTGGTTGGGTATGTGATATTCCTCATAGAACTTATGTAGGTCAAGTCATAACTAGTTTTTCATTGTGTGAATGCAAATGCAATGGTTTGCAGGCCATGCATCTGAAATCTACAACGGGGAAGTGGCAGGACAAAGGCAGGCATCCCAAATAAAGAGAGATTCGTTGCTTGTGTTGTTTTTACTCTCTCTGTATAGTATGTCTGTGCCTTTCCCTTGTTGGAATGAAAGTAACAAGTGTCTCTCACTTGCTCCTGTGGATGTGGTTTCCGGGAACGAATGAGATGACGGGAGAGCGAGCGATGATGCCATTGCTATTGCTTTTTCCACCCCAAAAGCGTGTGCGCACAAATGTAAAAAAGTAAGGGCGGATTAATGATGCGAGATGGAGAGCACTTGGAACTTGGGAGGCCCGTTTCTGTAAAAATAGGACTTGCAGGGAATCGGATGCACATCTTTTTTTTCTTTTTCTTTTTTTGCGGGGGCCTACTAGGTTTATTTTTTTTGGATGGTAAAACTTACCTACTAGGTTTAGTTGAAATTATAAGCGTGTTATGGTTATTGCGATAAATATATTCAAAAATAATTCTTCATATTTTAAAAGTATTTTTCATTTTTATAAATTTTATTTATTTATAGAAATATTATCATTACTCTAAAATCCCAAGTAATACTCCTGCGATTTCACTCAAATTTTATAAATATAGATGCAAATTTTATAAAAGTCATAGTACGTCATCAATTTTAACTAAACTTTGTAGATAAGGATGGAAGGACTCCCGTCTTTTTGTTAAAACAAAATTGCCAGATTAAAACCATCAACAATTTTTCCTAAATAATGCATTTAGTCTCTTCTAAAATTTTTACTCATTATCATGAAAAATTTTCAATTATAATAGAAGTAGCTGAAATTAAGAAAACAAAAAAAATAAGCCCACCAACCAAAATAATAATTTTTTTCTTTTATATAGTGTGTGTTTGTTTTTAAATAAAATTTTTCATATAAAATTTTTCAATTTAAAATTTTTCATTCTTCACGATTATCTAAAATTTTAATCATTTTTTAAATATTTTTCTGTACAAACTACTCTACTTTTTAATCATTTTTATAAAATTATTTATACAACAAAACTATTTATTTTAACTTTGTTCTTTTCATTTTTTATCATTACTCTTATCGTTTTATATTTTCTTATTTTAATAAGTTTTATGCAAAAAACTTTTCTTTCAAAAGTTTTATTATTTTTTGAACACATTAGTGTGAATGTCTAAATAAAAGTTACGAATTTATTAAGGTGTCCCAAATGATCAAAGATATTGAAAGGAATATGCATCATACTAATCAGAGTATGATGTATCGTACAAAAGATTTTTTTACTTCCAACATAATTTTTCCAATTTTTAATATAAGTGGTTGTGTTTTTTAATATAACTTTTTTTATTTCAATTACACACAATTATATTATCATCTCATTCCTCCATTCTATTCAGAGTTATTGTATCCTTCTAAACGGTGAGTGAAAATAAAGTCAAACGTGGTGAAGAAGTTTTATTTTATTGGCGGTGGTTGCGCGACGTTGCAAGTAAAAAGTATTGAATTTAGAGTTGGAACATTGGTCAAGGGCAGCGCACAGCGCACCTCCGTTAGATATGGTTGGTGCGCAGGAGGATCAGGCCGCCTTGTTAAAACGTTTCATCTTCGGAATTTAGTGATTGACCTAGGGTGGGAGTGCAACTTCAGCTGTGTTCAACCCCAAGTTGACCCAACTCAACCCGGTTAATTTGTTAGCATTAAAGTATTTCTGTAATTCAAAATTTGGATTCTAAAAATTGAGTTCCGTTTAATCCCATAGCATTACGCTGGATCGGATAGATTTAGATTCGTTTTCCAACCACTTCCATAGTTTTTGAACCTTTTCATAACTGATTTTACGCATCATTCTTCCTTTTTTTTCAAAAAAAATATTGGTTAGGGAAAATCTCTCTCCAATAAAGGATTCAAGTTTATTATTATTATTATTATTATTTCTTCTTCTTCTTTTTTTTTTTCCGAAATCCTGGAAGTACTGAATCGGTTGAAAAGATGAGAGGATTAAAGATTACTGTCAGAAAAATCGAAGGTATATGACCTGCAGTGATATACATAAAAAAAACAATCATTTATTCACGAAAGTACATGAATCGTGTGTCCATTAAATTTGTAATCCTTCAAACTACCAAACAATTAATGAAATTATTTTCTTACACCTAAATTTGCAACCGTGTGTTTGATTCCGTCCAAACTTTTCAAAGTAAAACTTTTCATTCTAAAATTTTTTACTTTATACATCAACTTTATTTTTAATTATCTTTTTACTTTTTTTTATACAACTACTATATTTTTCAATTATTTCTACACAATTATTCATACATTTATTTTATCTTTATTCTTTTTACTTTACATTATTACCCCTACCATATCACATCATTTTTTTCATTTAAAAAACTTTTTATCACTACCCAAACATACTAATAAAAAAAAGACTTTAATTTGTTTAAAGTTTATTCAAATATAGAAAAGCTAGAGTAATTCAGTCGTTCTAAATATCTAGTTAGAAATGTAATCATTAAAAATATTATAATTTAATAATTCCTGATGAAATCGTATAAATTTGGAAAACATAAAATATAATTTTACTTTTTACCCGTTTTCAGTATATTTAAACACCGCCCCCAATTTAAAAATAGAATTACAGGGTTGAGGCTAAAAAAAAAAAAAAGAATAATTATTTGGTCATGCATGATTAAAATTTTTGAAAATGGGCCAGGGTGGTGAGGATTGACTACAACCCACCCGGCCTGCATGATCCAGTTGAAGCCATTGAAAAATCTTGCACCTAAACAAACAACCATTTCTCAAATTAAATATTTGGCACACAGTTTCGAATGTCGGTCCAAAGACGATATAATAGCAGACTTGAGGATATTAGGAAATACGGTCTCAATTGTGGGTGACGCGGAGACAACTGGGGCATGCCCTGTGCTCTTTCAGACCATCTTACTAAAACGCATTGCATTTGCGGCATGGGGGAATTAAGGCCGATCCAAGCTTTTGGACAGGGTGGCAGCTCATCATCCCTCCCGGAATTCATGGCCAATGAGTCACTAAAAGGGGAAAGCATGATCTTTTAGCCATGATCATGTGCCAAAAGATATAGCAATCCACTACTCTCACCTCATCTTACAATAGTTGTATCTTACTCATGGCTGATTTATTTTATGGCCGGTGGACCACCAAACTTGGCTTTTTATCTTTTAATTGAGGGATTTGCACCGGCGTTTCTTTTGTCACATGCGATCTTTATAACAGCAGTGACATAATCCTAATTAATTCCAACCCCCCGTTTAGCGGCCTCCAAATTGGTGTTTTTTTTTTTTCGTATTCGTATTTTAAGTTTTGCGGTAACTCTTTTCTTTTGCTTTTTTTGAGTTGTCAAGTATAATTTTGCATATTAATACTTATGAGTTATAAGATATAAGATTTTAATATTCATGTGTGAATGTGAAAAACCTTAAAGTTGGTAAATAGCAAAATTCAAGGCCATCTATGCTTTTTGATGTGGGTGTTTTCCTTCTACCATTCTCATCCAACTTTGTCTATTTTATGAGCATTATTGGAACAACATACATACAATCTTTTATTGTGGAGATAATTGTCTTATTATTTCCTTAATTACACCTTTGTAAAGTGCTCGATCATCCAAAGTGGATAACACAACTAAAAAGTATATATCATCCCACATTAAACTAATTTCATTGTTCAAGACCTCTTCAGTGCTACTCAATGAAGATGCACTTGTTTAAAATTTAAATACATTGTATTTGGAAATAGTTTGTGTTGAAAATTAATGCTACTTAGAAGTATTTTAATAAATGTGTAATTTGCAAATATATCGATATAATTTGACCATAATTGTAAATATATTCATGCCGTTATAACGCCGTTACTATACTATCATGATATAAATATATTTGCAAAAATTCGAAAATTTTGTAAGTATATTTGCAAAAACTAAACATGCCTACTTAATTTTTAAAATTACAAATATACTCATATAATTTTTAAACATTTGCAAATATATCAACACTAGAAGATGCGTAATTACGTCATAATAGCATGGGTATATTTGCGGTTATGGTTAAACTATATACGAGTAATTTACAATTTTTAAAATTTTGTTAATATATTTGCAATTATTGCCAAACTAAGCAGGTGTATTTGCAAATCACCCGTAATAAAATTGAATAATACAACAATATTTTAAAAATCCTTTTATTTAATGGAGAAGCGTGCTTAAGAATTATTTTATGAAATATAAACCAATGAAATATTGATTCAACAAATGTATACCTGTATATCTTCCATTTTGAAATTAAATATCAAAAGTTAAAATGAGGTGGTAAATAGTGAAAAAACTGAAATGCAGGGACCTATCAGAAGGATTCAAGAAACTTGAATCAGATGATGTGAACGGAACTATGGAAAGAATGTTGGATTCATTGGAATTAACTATAAAATCCCTAATCCAACATAAATTAGATTAGCTCAATGAATTTCGGCTGAGCCCAAGTTTCAACATTAAAGCAGATACAAATAAAACTCAGAAGGGAAAAAATGACCAAATTTTCGAAAGCAGTTAAGAGTAGTTTTTAAAATCCCTCTTATCGAAATCGTATCTGGTCTCATCTAATTTTGTAACAATGTCATCAAAGAAAATTGAACGGATAAGATTCGTTTGGTGGTATGTTCCATTTGGAATAATGCAAGAGTCCCAATCGTCGGTACGTACCTAACCCAAACACACTCAATGATTCGACGCTTGAATCTTGCAGAATCATCAAATTAGAAGGCTTTCGAGACAATCATTTCATAAAATAGCGAGTCCCATTTAATCAACGGTCTTGATCATGGCCCTATAGCAGCACGCGAACGGGACCCAATGCCACGTGGAAATGGCTCCAAACTGCGAAATGTGGACACCCAGATCGGTCAAAGGAGCCGGTCAATCAGGTCCAATCCATTGCTTTTTTGGTCTCCACGCGCTCTCTTACATTGACCGCAGAGCAAGGTGGTTGATTTTGATCCTGATCGTCTATCTCCACCATTATCTCGACGAACGGCGACAATCAAACCAACCATTATCAGTCAATGTGACCACTCTTGTCTCCGTGGACGGACGACGAAACAAAAATATGAAAAAAAAAATTACAACATATGTTAGGCCAAGGGGAAAAAAGAAAAAAGAAAAAAGACAGTTTGACTCGTAGATTATGGACCAAGTGGGCCCGAGAACAGAAAACAAGGGTACATGAAGGGGAACGGCTATCGTAGGAGGTATCATCGGAGCCGTTAATCAAACATGCCACTCTGTTGTAGGGGTGTAAATAGGGTTGGGTTCAACCCGAGCCCGCATCAACCCGAACCGATTTATACCATGGTTGGGTTGAGGTTTTGGAAATTTGGTTTTAAAAAAATGGGTTCAACCCGACCCGATTTTAAAAATGGGTTGGTTTGGGTTAGGGGTCGGTCAACCCGACCCGACCCGATTTCATAAGATATGTATTTACATATATTTATGAGAGTGTATTTCATTCATATTGCTTAGATATTTAAATAAAATTGTGTTGAGTTTGGAAATTTGTTTGACTATTTGGTTGTCAAATGTTGTTTGAATTTATTTGGTTTGGAAATATATTTGGTTAATTAGTTGTGAAATTGTGTTTGGATTATTTGGTTATATTGCATCGTAAATAGGTTGTTTAGATATTTGCTCGCATTGGTGATTTAGAATAACATAACAGGTCAACTGAGAACTTAAGATGTTTGTAGCTTTGATTGGAAGCCAACTAAGAAGGTAAGTAAGACTATAATATTCATTTTTCTATTTTGCATAATTTACTGTAATAATTTTACTTAGCTTTCACTTTTTGACTTGCAGAAGACATCGATTGCTCAAAAATACAAAAACAAAAAAACGAATCAATTACTAAACTTATCCTCCACTTTTGAGCTATGTAGAACTTTTATTGGTACTTATTGTTTTTATAATTATCATTATTTTTATTATTTTAGAAATTCAGGTGAACAAAACTTTAACTAGCATTGATAACATGTGTAATCTATTAGCCCGATTTCTAACCCGAACCGAACCGATTTGAGGTGGGTTGAAATAGGGTTGGGTTAAGATGTGAAAAGTAGGGTTGAAAGTAGGGTTGAGTCCCGATTTACACCGCTACTCTGTTGTAGTACCATTGAACTATTAATCGGATGAAACCCCAAAGTTACATCGACAACGCGTCTCGCAAAACGGACCAGTTGGAACTTGGAAGGATCCGGGTACTGAATAAGATAGAAATACACGCGCCGAAGGGAAGAATGGAAAGCAGTAGTGGCCCAACTGACGAGCGGCATAGATTTAACGCGAGCATGGTGCGTGTGCACACGCCGCCGCCTGCAGCGGTGCGGGGTGGAGCGGGGGAGCCTTCCAAAAGGAATCGACAAGCGTTTCCTACACGCAAGCGATCACACGCGTTTCCACCACTGAAAAATCCTCCCCCCTTTAAAGCCCGGAGTCGGCTCTTTGCCTTTTTGCCGACCTTAGCCCACAAGTCGCAAAGGGTCGCCGACCTAATCGGCGATTCTAGGGTTTCTGCAGCCGATCATTTCCCGATCGAGGGTTCTGCTCCTTATCCTCGATACGGCCTCGCGGATTTGAAGGGAGACCGGAAGGGAGTAGGAGAGCAGCTGAGTTTCTTCGGATTCCGGACTCAATTTCGAATTTTGGTATCCGTCTCTCCAGCGGTTCGAAGGAAAGGTGCGGTTTTTGCTTGTGATCCGAACGAAACAAACGAATTTTGCTAATTATAGGGTTTCTCTTCTGGAAGATAGGATTTTTCTCGCCATTTTCTGTGTAAGAGCCTAAGAGGAGGTTTCTAGGGTTCGAATTACTCAGTTGAAGAAAGGTCGGATTTTTAGGCTGTGGTGTTGTCGCAGATGGCTTCTTCTTCCTACTGGTGTTACCGTTGCAGCAGATTTGTCCGTCTCTGGGCCCACGACGCTGTCATCTGCCCCGACTGCCACGGCGGCTTTGTAGAGGAGATCGACCACACTCCTCGGCCTTCACCTCGCCGCCGGTTCACCCCCGCCGCCATGTACATGCTCGGCAGCCGCCAGAATTCCGATCAGCCCGCTGGTATCGGGTTCCGACGCGGTCGTCGGAACGGCGGCGACCGCTCGCCCTTCAATCCCGTGATTGTTCTTCGAGGGCAAGCTGACGGAGTTGGAACGGAGGGCGGGGGCGGCGGCACTGAGAGGGGAAGCTTCGAGCTTTATTACGACGATGGTGCGGGCTCCGGCTTACGGCCGCTGCCGGCCAGTATCTCGGACTTCTTGATGGGGTCGGGTTTCGACCGGCTGCTGGATCAGCTCGCCCAGATTGAGATCAACGGCGTGGGGCGCTACGAAAACCCTCCGGCATCGAAAGCTGCTGTGGAATCGATGCCTACGATTGAGATCGTTGATAGCCACATAGCAATGGAGTCGCACTGCGCCGTCTGCAAGGAAGCGTTTGAGCTGGGCTCGGAGGCGCGGGAGATGCCCTGCAAGCACATCTACCATTCGGACTGCATACTTCCATGGCTCTCTCTTCGAAATTCGTGCCCTGTCTGCCGCCACGAACTGCCCACCGATGTCAATACTGGCCAAAGCTCGCCCGGTCAGCATTCCCCTGCTGCCGGCGAAGAAGACACAGTGGGGCTGACGATATGGAGGCTGCCGGGGGGCGGATTTGCCGTTGGGAGATTCTCAGGCGGGCATCACGCCGGAGAGCGGGAGCTTCCTCTTGTCTACACGGAGATGGATGGGGGATTCAACACGGGCGGCGCGCCGAGGAGGATCTCGTGGGCTTCGAGAGGCAGCAGGTCAAGGGAGAGTGGCGGAATTGGGAGGGCGTTCCGTAATCTCTTCTCAGTTTTCCGAAGATTACGCCCGTCTTCTTCTTCGAATAATCCGGAGGCCGGCTCAGCTCAGAGAACCCGCAGTTTGATTTTCAGTAGGGGTTCTCAAAGGCGATCTGGTGCTTGGGCGTTGGAAGACGGCAATGGGGTTTCCAGATGGTGATGCTGCTGCTGCAACAAGAGCTAGAGGACGAGCAGCAAGAACTGTGGGAGGGGAAAAAAAGAATCGAATCAAATTTTTTCATATGTTTCTTATGATGAATTGTTTATGGTTGTAGTTGTTTCATTTTCGCTTCCTCATAAAAGAGGAGAAACTAGAAAAGTATACCTTTCATGCGAAAGGAAAGGACTTCTCAATTCCCACTGTAAATATCAAAGATGTGGCAGTATGTCGTGCAATGCGTGAAAGGGGGAAGACAATTTTAAGGATTTTCGCTGTTAGCCTGGAACCTATAATAATTAAACAAGTGAAATCACTGCTGGGGGAAGCTACTTGCTGCTTCCATGTACATAGTTGTATGTATGATTGGGAATTTCATTCAATTCTATTCCACTTCTAACTTCCTATGTTCCTTTCCCATTTCAGTGCTTACGTTGGGGATCAAGGAGATGGGCCTTTTTTTATATGGCGGTATATATATTTTGCAATGAAAACATGGATGCAAAGTGATCTTTTATTTCTGTTGGTCTTCGATTTACATAGTTTGCCTCCCTGCGTTTGTAGTCCTCTGAACTGAATCAGCTATTCAGTATTATTGGTACCGGTTGCAGTAATCCTTTGCATTTGGAGCAGCAGCGTTGTTGCGGTATTGCATTTCTTTCCGATAGGTCGTTAGCATCATCCTCTTCTGCTGCTTTAAGAAGAAAATGAAAACAAGGAAACTTCGTGGGGTTTGGCTTTCTGAATCGAGAAACCACCTCAAAATTCTACAAACCGTGTCGTTGATGCGTTTGTTTTGTATTTTTGCCCCCTCATGTGGCGTCTTGGAATGGGGAGAAGTGAAAGCGAATCTCTCCTTTTTCTATTTTTATCTCTCTTTGACAAGGAATCCTGCGTCGGGCTCCCACGTCTAGAATCGGTTCTTTGGCAACCATCTCACCACCTGATCAGGATCTTTGGCTGGTTGGACGACAAATTCTCTCTCTTCATGCATGGAATTCGGAATTAGGAACTTGATCTGGACCTTATATTCTGCTAAATTATTCATATCACCCTCTGATCAGAGCCCAGCTTCGCAAGCAACCGTAGAAGTATCCAAGGCTAAGTCATGGAGATAAACTATCCAGATTTAACAAGCACGCCTTATCGTCCGAAATATGTACACGGGTCCCAGCGGTTCCTTGTAATTACTTCAAATTTTAAGTTTTTTTAATGCTTGATGAAAAGTAAATTCATTCATTATATTTAACATCGTTTGTTTACAAATCAAATATATGTATATTCATTGTAAATTGAGAAAAATGCTTAGGTTAATTTATATATTATTAAGATATAAAATATTTTATAAAATTATTTATCTACATAGAAATGATATTTTCGACAATTTAGATGTTAAAAATACAACTTTAAAATAAATATTTAATATTAAATTATTTTATTGTGTTGATTTTACCCATTTATAGATAAGACTAATGCACTGTGGTATTAGATAAGCGAAAGGATTTCCTAGATACTTCACATGCATCATGAGTTACGGTACATTTGTATCAAAATAAGTTTCGAATGATTATAAATATACATCTACCCTACCTATTATATTTAAAATTATTTCTTTTATTAATATATCAATTTTTATTCAAATTAGATAATGTGTAAGGGCCTGTATGAAAATGGTAAAAATCAACGTAATAAAATAGTTTGATGTAAATACTAATTTTAAAATTATTTTTTCAACATGTAGACCATCTAAGATATAATTTATACACGGATAAATAATTGTATAAAGTATTAATATATTAAATGTGTATAAAGCCCATGTTGAGCCAAGTGTATCATAACTTACTATGCATATAAATGCATTAGATCATATATATATATATAGAGAGAGAGAGAGCTGTTCTGGTGCAGTGACGCTGTACCGGAACAGCGGTACAGTGGGCCCAAAATGGGCCCCACATGATCATGAAATCATGATCTACTCTACCCATTGTATTTAGAATAATGTATTCTATTACTACACCAATTTTCATCCCAATCAGATATGTATATGGGCCCCATCTGAAAATGGCTGATTGGGATGAAAATTGGTATGATGATAGAATACATTATTCTAAATACAATGGGTGGAGTAGATCATGATTTCATGATCACGTGGGGCCCATTTTGGGCCCACTGCACCGTTGTTCCGGTGCAGTGACGCTGCACCGGAATAGAATCTATATATATATATATATATATATATATATAGGAGAATACTTCTATGAAACCGAGTTTCATAGAAGTGATTTCATAAAACTCTTTTCATTTATGAGATGTCGATAATTGATGTAAAATGTAATTCATTTATTGCATTTAATATTATTTATTTAATCAGGAGACCAAGCTTATCTAAATCCAATAAGTGCATCGGTCACGTTTGTTCAAAAATAGGTACATTCATATTTGCTTTAGGAAAAATGCTTAGATTTATTCATATATGTATTAGAATGTAGTAATACTTTACAGAATCAGTTATCCACATATTAGTGATATTTTAGACAGTTTAAATGTTGAAATACTACTTAAAAATTGATATTTAGTATTAAATCATTTTATTATTATTGATTTTATTTGTTTGTAAATGAGACCCATGTACGGTAATACTAAATAAATGAAAGAGTTTCCACGATAATATAAATGATGTTAAATATAAAAAATTGAGTAGATTTTTTATCAACCATTTAGATATTAAAAATGGAGGAAATTTCACAAAAAAAGGTTTCATATAAACATGGACAAATGGCCCAGCAACTAAGTCAGAGTTGGGTGGCTTGGAAATACAAATGTTTTTCTAATGAAAGAAGTACAAGCTCTTGAACGCCATCAACAGAGTTATTAGACGCTGATAATGTTGATTTGATCATTTTCGAACCTTATGCCACCTAATTCTAAAAACTAATATTTGTTAAGTAAATATTGACTGAATGGGGTACAGCCAGATGATTCCTGGGGCGGCTGTTGTCTCTTTGCTGCGGAGATGGAATCGTTATATCTGCATGTTTTCCACGCCTGGCGACAAAAAATATGGTAATGACTCAGAACTCGCTACATATTTATCCTTGTTTTTTAATTTTAGAATATGAATCATTTATCGTATTTATCTATGTATATTTATTTATGGTTCAGAAAAGTTACAAATATTACAAACTTTCATATACTATATTTATACTATATTCACTTTTAAAAGATGCTTTTTTTTTAGAAGATATGAGTTTTTAATAAAAATAATTTTTGATAGCATGATAAAATAAAATTCGTTACTTGGTAAATGGATTAAATTTAAAAAATATATATATTAAAATTAAAGAAATAATGTAATTATGGAGCCTTCGTGTTTATCGTTATTATTAAATCATTACTCTAGATGAAAATATACATTTTACGTTCTTATATTTCTAACTTCGCGTGCTTGGTAACTTGAAAATGTGGTGAAATTTTTCTTTTGAAATAAATAGGATAATGATGTAAAATAATGGGGATAATAGTTACTGAGTAAAGTGACTAAAGTTACTTGTACAAAAATACAAAAAAAATGATTGTAAAATAGGATAGTCATATAAAAATGTTGTATTTCTTTTTGTAAATTATATGTTTATTTTAAGAAAGATTAATTTGGTTTTGATGATTAACAAACTATTGAAATGTCATTAAAAGAGATATGATGAATATATGCAAGCTTATATCTTCAATTATGTACACAAAGTTAAAAATATATGATAAATCAAGTTTCATGAGTTCAAGTCCATGTATAACAAGTTCAACAAATTGGTTTCAGTCTAAGTTTACCTCACCTGCAACTTCAGTGAAGTCTCATCTTAAGTTGACTTAATCTACAAGTTCAGTAAAACCTCATCTAAGGTAGACTTCAATTGCAACTTAGGAGATAGTAAATGAGACGACATGTTTTCACTAAAGAAAGTCTAATCCTCGGTTGACCTTACTTATGACTTTAGTGAAGTCTTACCCCAGATGAACCCTAACTAAAACTTAAGAGACTGCATATTTCAGTAAAGCGAATTCTCACTCTAAGTTGACCTCACATGCGACTTGATTAAAGTTGTATCCAAAGTTGATCTCATTTGCAACTTGAAAGAAAAACTAAATGTGATGACAACTTTGGAATTTTTTTAAAAAAAAGTCTGGAATTTTTGCCGAATAAAGTACCAAACCAAAGTCCATGGTCAATAGAAGCTTAGAGAAGCCACTTGATGTGAGATGAAATTTCCCTCGGAATGGTAGGAGTTCTATAGATTCTTCCCTTCATTGTGTGAGGGTTGTGAAGGATTCCTCCGTTATGCGAGGATTGTAAGCGTATTTGACTGTAACATAAAATATCATAGTGTGTATAAAATACCAAAAAAAAGTCCATGTCGCCATGGAGTCAATTCTATGAGTGACTTCAGTCGTAATGGTCAACAATTTGAAGATTAGAGCACTAAATACATGCTAACTGCCACTCTAACAGCTAGATTTTCTTTTCTTTTATAAATAGCATTAAAGTATGAGAGTGAGAAGCTGTTGAAATACAAAATGAGCTTTCACCTTTCAATATTCAAGAGTATTTATATTATTTGAATAACCATTAAAGCTTTAAAATGTAGCTTCAAGTGAACTTATAAGATCATATTCTTTATTAAACAAGAAGCTTTTGGAGCAAATTTATTACACATTATAAAGTGTAAATTTACTTTTCATTTATGTCATTTTTGTATGTTACATTGGATCAGTGTTAGAAATCGAATTCAAGAAAAAGCAAAATAAGGAGTTTGTTTGAGTTTGTCTCAACAATAGGTTTTGCTTAATCGATTTGAATTTGTCTCATTAATGAATTAGCGTGGTTGGTTGGAGTTGGTTTCACCAACAAGTGATTATTATATATGCCCCTCAAAGCCGAATCTAGAAGAGAACTTGTTATCTAATTATATTATTGAATATAATAGTGGAACTCAAGATATAATTGTTGTGTGTTTGAAAGAATAGAGTAAAATATCACCCAAACCATTACAAATTTCCATCTATTACTATGTGCTTGGCTATGCTCTTTATCTTATTTATTGTCTACATCTTGTAAGCTCTTGCCTCTCTAGTTATATTTCATTTGTGGGGAAGTAATCTTAATATAGGCCTAAAAAATTTAATAACACAATTCATTCCTCTCATCTTGGATTTAGTCATTTAGTCGATAATAATATTTTTTAAAAGATTTTTTTAAAATATGCCCTAAAAAATTTAACCAGTATTGCATTTGTGTTTTTAAGTTTATCAAAATTGTAAAAATATCTACAAGATTTGCGTAAATTACAAGCACGCCCCTTTCATTAGAATACCACTAGAATTTTCTATTAAATGATAAAAATGACCTTAAAGCCAAGTGATACACTTGCAATATTTGCAAATATTATACACATATTCACTATTTTATTATTTTATATATTTTACATATATTTTTATTTTATATTTTTTGCAAAATGATTACAATATTTACAAAAATTGTAAGCATATCCCTTACTTTAAAGGGCATTATGAGAATTTTACAAAAAAAAAATTTAAGAATAAGTTGCATATATACCTGCATAATTTGACCCTAATTGCATATATACCTACTTAGTTTTAAAAACTACAAGTAAACCCATGATGACAGTTGACATCAAACTTACGACAATTAGCAGTTAAGTTCTTTTTCTCTTTTTGAATTTATCCTTGATGATTCCCAATTCAACTAATCAAGTCTGCATGAGTACACTAGCATATGTACTGCTGGAATACCATAACTTAAAAAAACTCATCTTCTTTAACTTGCTATTCATGGCTGTTGACTCACAGTATCTCCCGTCTCCAAGCAACTTCCTTTGCAAATCATCTGATCAACATCGAAATTGGCACCGCCCACTATCTTCCTTCGATCCGACATGAAGATGTTGGAATTTTAGACACACATATATATTAATTATATATACGCTATCATCAATAGTGGCCCAAATTTTAAAGTGATCCTATAAGGTTTTATGGGCCTAAATCATCTAATAAAGTATGAGTCTCATATGCGTAGAAATCCTACAACCTAATTTCTAATTTCTATTTTTATGATAGGCTAAATTAGAAATACGAAAGATAGACTTCCTATATAAACGGTTGCGGCCTAGGTTATGCACCAATTAGGGTTTCTTTTCTAACATTCCATCATTGAAAAAGAGTAGCCACCTCTCCATAGATTCAGATACGCTTCCACTTATGATTTATTTTTCTTAGTGATTTAGCATGGAGGATCCTGGGGTGATTATGGATTTAACCAATAAGGTTTTCCTAACAGAAAAACCATTAGATCTGCCCACAATGAAAATTAACAATCATGCCCAAATTAACCACCATATTTGCCGACAATGAAAAATCACCAGATTGACCACTAGATCTTTCATCCCGGATTTTGCCTTGATCATGGAGGTTTATGCCCCAATTAACAGTTAGAATTTGGGTCCACTCTTAATAAGATTGACTACTTTCGATGAGTGGCTATGCATCACAGACATTGAAGATGATAAAGAAGAAAGAATTCATTGCGATGGAGGCTCTGTTTGCAAAAGATGGATTCGACTTGGATGAGTTTCAAATTTTTTAGTTCTAATTTCGGTTTTTCTTGAGAAGCATCCTAATTTTCATTGATCGATTTTTCATCCAATTTCCTAAGAAAATCGGTGAATTTTTTGGCTCAAAATTTTCAGTTCGAATTGGGCTTTTCCCTTAGCAACATTTGAATTGGATTTCAATTTTGGATTTTGAAATTTATTGTAATTAAAATGAGGAAATATATTCCCACTTTATGCTTTTTAAATTTATGCAAACACATCTGATGTTCATGCCCTAATTCCTACATTAAAATTTGGATTTTGAATCATGACTATTGCCGTCATCGTCATATGAGATAAGGAATTGATTCTATTAGGCACGACCATTATCATCGTTTTTCCATCGAATTTATTTTATTTAAAAATCGAATTTTGAATTTGGAAGAAATTTTGGATTCTGAATGAGAGATTTTTTTTTTCAATTCCCATTTCATGCTCTTCAAATACCATGATTGATTGTGCCTCCTCTTTTCAACCCATTTAAGTAGGGGTGCAAGCCGGGCAGGTTTTCTCAACCAGTCCAGTACATTAAAAAACTCTATGTTCAATTTTCTACAAAGATGCCAACTGTTTGTTAATACCGGGTTGGAAAAACCCGGGCACAGACAGGCCCTTAAAAAGCCCGCCCTCCTTTCACCATCAAAGTAGTTTTTTTTTTTAAAAAAAAATCTTTTTATGCTATTAAATAACCCTAAAAATATGAAAATTCAAATTATTTCAAAAATAATTACTAACATTTTTAAAAGAAAATCTAATCTACCCAATTTGTCTAGAATTATTTATTTAAATAAGAAACCAAGTTTCATCTAAATAAAAAATATGCATTAGCCATTTTAAGATATATAAAATCAATGTAGTAAAATAATTTGATTTATATATCCGTTTTAATTTCATACATTCAACATTTAACTTGTGTAGAATATTATTCTTAGGTGGATAAATGATTCCTCGAAATTATCATTATTATATTCTAATACATTTATAAATGACTTTATGCATTTTTCACAATTTATACATAATTACATATTTTTAAGAAGGTATAACTCATCTGAGATTTTGATTAAAATGATTTTTGGTACCATATTAAAATACTAAAACTCAACTAAATAATAATCTTTGATTTTTGACTAAAAACTCAAAAAATGATTGAAAAATTAACTAAAAAAATTAAGCCATTTCAAGACCCAGCGTAGTCAATTTTTAATTTTTTGAATTCTAATTTTTAACCGAGTCTCGTCTCAACCCCGGCCGGAATTTGTAGTATAGGGTTTGGTACGAGGTTTGACCCGAACCAGAACATATAGTATTGAGATTGGTACCAGGTCTAGGTTGGGTAAAACCCACAAGCCGACACCTCTACATTTAAGTTCCACAAAAGAGAAATCTAACTACCTCATCTACAGTGATTGGCTTAGCTTTTGCAACAATCGGTATTTTTAATAGGGGTATTTTTACTAATATAAAAATGACCATGCATAATATTAATGACAATTCAACTTGTTGTAATGGAACAAAGGTATCATGAGTATGTTTGCAATTAGTATCAAATTATGTGAATGTTATTTGTAATTTTTAAAATGAAGTAGGTATATATGTAATTGTGGTCAAACTATGTAGGTATACTTACAAATTATACAAATTCTAATGGTGTCCTAGCAGAAAGGAGATACTTGCAAATGTATGCAAATAGTATAGGTATATTTATAATTTTTTATAAACTTAGAAATATATATGTAATATTAGACAAATCTTATAGGCATATTTGTACAAATTTCTTTTTAAAAAATAATTTTACTTTTGCATGAAATGACTCAATATTTGATAGAAATTGCACGGACATACACCACCGAGTTGACAACATTTCAGTTTTAGATGGAATGATCACAATCTCTTCCGGACTCAGTTTTATAAGTTTTTTTTTATTTACAATGTTTGCCTACCCTCCAAGTTTTTAAAAATAAATCATCCAAGCCTTCAAAATTAGTGACTCTTTAAATGTTTTTCAAAATTTAAACTTTAAAGTAGTTAAAATATTTTCCAAAATTTCATGAGGACATGTAGATCCGTCTACCATCAAAGCAAGTACCTATCAAAAGCCAGCCATTTTTATGGAATGCAACATTATGGTAAGGTTTGCGTATCTCATGTACAAGTTTTTCATATGTTTTTATCTTTCACATATTCTCCCATAAATGATTTAATATATTAACTACCCAATAATTCTGTATTTTCCAAATTTATCTTTGTACTCCATTTTTTTTTTTTTAAAAAGTCCTTTTATACTCACAACATTTATTTCTAATTTGTTTTATATCTATAATGTTTCATAAATTTATCTTACACCTGAAAGATTTCATCTTAAATTTCTTTCCTACTCATACCATAAAAAGTTATTATCTATCCTAATTAATTTTCAATGGAGAAAATAGTGATCGTTTTGATAGCATGAGTATAAAAGAAATTTAGGGTTAAATGTTATAGTTATATAAGAAATTTGTGAAATGTTATGGATATATTGGCAATTATGGTTGGATATTGTGGGTATAAAAAGAATTTTTTTTAAATCTATAATATGTATTCTCACTTACCATTATCGTATCATATCATTCACATGATTTTCAAATTATTTTTTTTCTAATTTTCAAAATTTTTTGCTATCCTATCATATTCCATATTACCAAATGCAACCATAGAATATGGGTGTGTCTGACAATCATAAAAAATTTCACTCTCCATAATTATCATATTTTTAAATTATTTTTTTATATTTTTCCATATAACTATCATATTTATCTATTATTTTTGGACAACTAACTATGCAATTTTCCTATTTATTTTAAATTTATATTTTTTATTGTTTATCATTCCCTCTATCGTATCATATTTCTTCTCTTATTTCAAAAAATTTAGACACAAGCGTTTAAAATAATATTTTTTATATGTAATAAATCGAAATCTTTTAGACATTAGAATGAAAAATATTTAAATGGTCTATAATTTAAAATGATAATCATACATTAATTACTAATTAGAAATGGCTATACATGAAATAATTCCTCTTTCAGTCAAAAATAAAAAAAATTACATCCGAAAGTAACAAATGGATGAGCGTATGTGTCAGGTAAGGTATATTCAAGTTGAAAATACGTTTCAAAAGTAAAAGATATGATTAAGTGCATGGTGTAGTGATAGAACATTGTAAGTGTTGTGTTGAGTCCACAGTAGGGGTATAAATAGGGTTAGTTTCAATCTAAATTAGACTAATCTAACTAAATTTATAATAGGGTTGGGTTATGCATTGTGAAAAAATTAAATTATATAAGCTGATTTGAACCAATTCGATTTTAAAATTTAGTAGGTTTAGGTTGAATAATTGTCAACCTGACTTGACCCGATTTTATATATTAGTGGACAATATAATAAATTATTAATAAATAGTCTTACATTAACGCATAATATATATAAATTAACTAGAAATTATTGATTTGAAATAAGATTATTTAACAATTATATTATTATATAAGTCATAAGTTGAAAAATATTTCAATAAAAGAGATTTTTATTCTTTCATATAAATTTATACTATAAAATAGATTTAATTAAGCAAAATATTTTAAAATATTATATATTTAGTAACTTTATTGCTAATCCAAACCGAACGGATTGCTATAAGGTTAAAATAAAGTAAATTAATATGTGAAAAATAGAGTTAAAAGTAAGATTAAATTAGGATTTTATAAATGGACTATAGTTGTGTTTATCCTTCAATAAAAACACGGAAAAAATGGCTTAGATCCGCCCCTCCGGGGTAAAATAGCATTCCCATTGCATGGCGAGCTGTTTTAATTCTCTACCCGCAAGTTTTTATATATTTTCGTTAGTGGTGTGTCGTCCATGAGGACGTCCGATTTTAGGAATATTATTTGGAAAAAATTAGGAAAAAGTAAGAGTGAGATGCCCCGTATAACGTCTCATGAAGGGCAGCGGGGGAGCTTAGCAGCGAGTCATTTCCGATGGCCATCCGTGCGAGTGGAAGTTGACTGCCCTGGGCTGGGTCGTCCCGCCTTGACTCGGCAACGCCCTCTTGCGTAACTTCAGCTGTCCGCTTTTCCAATGTCCGTACTCCCCTTCCAATAAAATATCGCCACGTAGCATCCGTTTGCTTTTTTACACCGCTGCGCTGTAAGAAAGCAAAAGACGATGGTGCCTACTCTTTGCCGTTCATCCCAATCTGTGAACACAAGCGCCATATAAGAATTCTACATTTCAAAGCGCTATTTAAAAAAAATCTTAACTGTTAATAATTCTTTAAGTGCAAGATATAACTTGGAGAATGAAATTACTTCAGTAATCGTGGATTACTGATTTGCGTTTATTTGTGTTTTATGCGAAACGCGTGTTTAATACGGTGATTGAGAAATGCGAAGGGCATCTGGCACGAGTATGGAGAGCAGCGTGTACGGGAACTCGCATGGGCGCGTGAAGGAGCGGGGAAATTCCGATGGGCATCCGAGGTGGGAAAGCGTTTTCACGCCAGCAAGCGATTCCACGCGCTATAAAACCCTCGTCTTCTCCTCTTGTATTTTTCTTGACATTTGAGCTGCGAATCTCAGAACGCTGCCGATCTAATCAGCGATTCCACACCAGAGCTTCGGATATTTCTCCGTGCCACAGGTTTCTGTTTATCTTCGGCGATCTGCTGCGGATTTGAAGGGGAAAGGTGAGGATTTTCGGATTGGCTGTAAAATTTCGTTTGGATTCGGTGTCTTCATCTCCGATTCATCTGGGATTTGAGGAGCGGAAGGGTTTCGTTTGCTGGAATTCGAAAACACAAGCAAAAGATTTGATTTTTTTTGGACCGTTTTCGTTGGTGGTGGAGGATATTTCTAGGATTCGAATTTCCCACTCGGAAGAGAGAGATTTTTTATTTTTCCTGTTTTAAAGCATGTCTTCGATGCCTTCCTCTTCCTACTGGTGCTACCGCTGCTGCAGATTCGTGCGTGTGTGGACTCGCGACGCCGTTGTTTGCCCAGATTGCGACGGTGGATTCATCGAACAGGTAGACCACCCTCCCCGTCCCACCCCACGGCGGAGATTCCCCTCCGCTGCCATGTACATGCTCGGAAGTCGCCCCAATCCGGATCAGCAGGCCGGCATCGGGTTTCGCCGCAATCGTCGTAACGGTGGAGATCGATCATCTTTCAATCCTGTGATTGTCCTCCGAGGCCCTGCCGACGGGGGCGGAGCGGAAGATGGTGGCGCAGAGAGAGGGAACTTCGAGTTTTACTACGACGATGGCACAGGTTCTGGCCTGAGGCCGCTTCCCGCCAGCATCTCTGACTTTCTCATGGGGTCTGGATTCGACCGGCTGCTAGATCAGCTCGCCCAGATTGAGATCAACGGCGTTGGCCGCTGCGAAAACCCTCCTGCTTCCAAAGCTGCCATTGAGTCGATGCCCACGATTGAGATCGTTGACACCCATGTTGCCATGGAGTCCCACTGTGCTGTCTGCAAGGAAGCTTTTGAGCTCGGCGTAGAGGCCCGCGAGATGCCCTGCAAGCACATCTACCACTCAGAGTGCATACTTCCATGGCTGTCGTTACGAAATTCCTGCCCTGTTTGCCGTCATGAGTTGCCCACCGATGTCCGTGGCGGCCGAAGCTCGCCAACCCTAGATGCAACGCCTGATCAGCAGCAATCTCCAGCTGCCACTGAGGAAGACACGGTAGGGCTGACTATATGGAGGCTTCCGGGAGGTGGATTTGCTGTTGGGAGGTTTTCAGGCGGCCGCCATGCTGCGGAAAGGGAGCTGCCTGTTGTCTACACAGAGATGGATGGTGGTTTCAACGCAGGCGGTGCTCCGAGGAGGATCTCGTGGGGCTCAAGAGGTGGTCGGTCGAGAGAGAGGAGGGGGATTGGGCGGGCGTTCCGTAATTTCTTTTCATTTTTCGGACGCTTTAGGTCCTCTTCTTCGAATTCAGAATCTGGATCTTCTGGTAGATCTCATAGTTTGAGCTTTGATAGAGGCTCCCAGAGGCGCTCTAGTGCCTGGGCATTGGAGGAGAACCATGGGATTTCTAGATGGTGATGCTAGACAAGCAAAAGTTTCTATTTTTCATGTGGGTTTCATACTGGATCCTCATTTGTTCTGCTTTTCTCTTCAGTCAGGAGAAAACAAAACGGGAAAGCCCTATACAAGGCATGGTGTTCATTTCCTCTGTAAGTAGCAACATTTGGTTCAAATGCAATCCATGAAGGTAGATAATTGAGAAATTTCATGGTTGGTGTTAGAGCTTTTAATGTCTGAACAAGTGAAATTAGAGGTTATGGTAATGACTGCGGTACCGCAACAATTTGTGCCTATGAAAAATGGGAGGGTACATGTGCTCATGTACTGCCTGTGTTTGTGGGTTGGTGATTTTAGAAAAATTCATTGAATTCTATTGAGCTTCTGTATGAATCCTTTCTTATTTCTATCATCTGTTGGGTTAACTTTCAACCAATTACATCAGTTCTGCCATACTAGTTAAAATTTTTCTTGATTCAATTTTGGATTACGTGCATCTTTGAATTCTGATTTTTTACGACCGGTCGTGCGCGCGGTCGTGGAACGACCAGCAGCGACAGCCGTTGGATGCATCGGATTCAATCTGAAACGTTGGAGAGCTGAGGAGAAAAGCTGCGGGGTTGCAGGCAATTTAATGCCGCACGTATATCCGGCAGGGCCCTGTCAGGATAGGAAAATTTCAAACTCACCCCTATTAGAAATGGCCCCCGCAGCTTTCCCGTCCTCTGCTCCCTCTCCCTGTGAGATTGTTGGTGGAGAGATCCAACAATCCCAGACGCTGACAGTCGCCTATGCTTCTTGGTATCCTACCAGACAAGTGGTTGTGGCTTAAATTAAGCTGATAAAGCCATGTGAGATTGCTGAAAATGTCTGGTATTTCCCCAACGAAGTGATTTTGTGAAAGGAGGAGAAACTGGAGGTTGTGAAGTGAAGCCAAGGACCTGGGGATACTTCCCACAAAAGAATTCCGCGACACGTCGAACATTGTGAGATCGACGTAGTTGTACATTCCGACGGGTAAGGAGCCCGAGAATAAATTTTGATCAACGTTAAATGCTATGAGGTGGGCAGAAAGATTTGTCGCTGAAACCGGCAGAGATCCAGAAAACAGGTTGTCTGAGATGGACACCTCCTCCAACAGGGTGCAGTTGGTCAAAGAATCAAAGAAAAATTTGTTGAGTTGGGTGGAAGAAGAAAGCCTGTTTTTGGCCAGATTAATTCTGAGAAGAAGAAGAGAAGGAGAAGGCAGTCAAGCTGGTAGCTTTTCTCCATGTGGGTGTTCTTGCTAATGCTACGAATCAATCGGCTTGGCCAATATTGAATTATTGGTACCTATATAGATAGATAAACAGAGAGAGAGATCTTCAAACGAAACCATGAAATTGACTTTCGATAAACAGAGTGGGAAAACTGCCCATAGTTTCATTGGCAGACATTTTCTCTCTCCCTCGCCTTTCTGTATGTAAGGATTCAACAATAGGGGCCTAGTTGATGTGTCACGAAGATGGATAGGATTCCGCAATGACGTGTGCTCCAACTCAATGAGAGCAACTCTCATAAAAAAGAAATATCAGCGACAGCAGCTAGCAGAGGGAGCAGAGGACGGGAAAGCTGCGAGGGGGGAGAGAGGGAGGGAGAGAGAGAGAGAGAGGGAGTTTGCGGGTTGCGGGGCCATTTCTAATAGGGGTGAGTTTGAAATTTTCCTATCCTGACAGGGCCCTGCCGGATATACGTGCGGCATTAAATTGCCTGCAACCCCGCAGCTTTTCTCCTCAGCTCTCCAACGTTCCAAATTGAATCCGATGCATCCAACGGCTGTCGCTGCTGGTCGTTCCACGACCGCGCGCACGACCGGTCGTAAAAAATCAGAATTCTGCATCTTTGATCGCAACTTCCAAATTTCAGCATCCATGGACGCTTGTGTATATTTTATTTTGGACCTGGGAGATTGTCCCTTAGAATTTATTAAAACAATGGAATGTAGAAATTTCATTTCTGGGACAAAAGCTCAAATTGGATTTAGCAATTGCTCGGCGTTGTAATTCCATTCCCGGCATTAATGGGAATTGTGTTTGTAATAAATCTTGTTAGTTCCCCATTCTCTATGGATTTATGCTGCACTCCACTGGCCTGTTTCGGTTCTCAGTCCGACCCTCCACTGTATCTTAACAATTTGGTTCAAAACCAATGTAGATTGAAAGAAACGGAGCCTCTTTTTGAGATTGAAGCTCGGCTACCCTCATATCACTGCTATACCCAGTTTTCCAAGCGCTCTTGTTGTTCTTTTTCCGCATGAATTTGTAAGTATCCAGTATCCACAGGATTTGGTTACAAAAGCAGTCTAGTGGGGACCTTTGCCACAGACCTGGTAGTTTTCTTGCCGTATTTTCGCCGCTGCAATTGTCTTTTTTTTCAACGTCAGAGTAATTCCCGTATGGCTGCATCCGCTGTTGCATTATCAGTAGTGGCATCTACTTCAGAAGAAGATCATCTTAGGTCTTTTTTCCTTTTCCTTTTTTGTTTTGTTTTGTTTTTTTGGCTGGAACTTTTGGGTACGTGTAAAGAGGGAATGAACAGGGAAATTGTCTTCCAAAGTGCTGGTTTTAGTAAAATAAGACAATACGAAAAGGATAATATATGTAAAACATGTGGCATAGAGATAAAGGTAAATATGTGAAAAATCATTCCTCAGGAAATCAACTTTTTGGAGGCCAAAACTGACATTTCTTTTGTTAATTTCCTTTTCTTCTTGGAAGAAATTTCTTTTTAATTTCTTGAAGCTGCATCCTCAAACACCATGTGAGGTGAGGCAACTGGAAATTGGCTTCCCACTGGCTGACCAGGAACAAAATTCATGTTGCTTGAATCACACACAATCCGGCATTGAAAGGGACCGTTTTCAAGTAGAAAATCTAATTATTCAGCTCCCCCTCCCAACTTCCCAGATAAAAAGGGTTGAATAAGCCACTTGGTTTTTGTATTTTGGTGTTTCCATTGGTCAGCAGCTCTGTCAGCTCATCGTCTGCGTGTCGGTCTGCGGAATTTTTGTCAATTTTCTCCAATGGGTAATCCGTGCTGATGGTGGTCCATCTGATGACAGCATGCAAGGCCACTTTCCGTTTGGTCTCACTGCATAAATAAGGATGGGCAGACTGAGATTGGAGTTTTGCCCTTGTGAGTTGTGATGATGCTCCAGATCGTCAGCAGTGACTGCAATCGAGTCTGACTGGCCAACGCGAAGTTTGAATATTGAGATGGGAGGGTTTAGTTGCGCCAAATATTATCAATGCACGACGGGTCTGTCAATATTGACTGTAATTTTTCAGGATAGTCGATCGAATCTGGTCCAACCAGACACACCAACCTCAGCTGCTTGTCAATTGCAAATCATCCCTGGTGGAATGCGTCAGTTAATGAAGCAACGGCTTTTTGAACCTTTTTCTTATAGGCTAGCCTTTCGAGATTTTTTTTTATTAGTATTATATATATACTGTGATATCTGATGTTAGAAATCGAGAGAGAGATCACGTGATTATTGGGTCATCCTTCTGCCATATGAATCCATTATTCCTATAGATGTCTTGTCCTGTAGCGAAATGGCAGCTATAGACGTGCGTTCCCCTGCTTGTAAAGAGGCATGTCGATTCCGGGCATCTAATGACTGTTACGTTGGCTGGGACGGCAACGGACCCCTTTGTCCGGGTTAGACGATGCCCTGGGAATAATTCCATAGGATCTATGCATGAAAAAAAGCTTTAGGAATACCCCAAAAAGCCAAGGCATTGGGTCTCTCTTCAACCGCTCCAATTCTCTGAAGCTTGGGTGGTGGTGGGGGGAGAAAATCAGAACTGGGTAACTTCAATATCTTCCAAGAATGAGACTATGAGTGTGTTTTGGATTGAGGTGCAAGTTTTGGGGTTGGTTTGGCCGGTTGACTTAATAACACAGCTGTACCAAACATTTAATTATACATGCAAGAATCATGCGTATTTACAACCATTACGATCTTAATCCTACGTACCTAACTCTAATCAACATTTATTATAAAAAAAACTCTAATCAACACTATTTATTTATGGTTTGGTATCCAATGCCGCCTTTGTTATGCCCATAGAAGTGGTCAATTTTTTTAAAAGAAATTATGCATATGTGGGCTCTACGTAAATGTTCTTCTACATGATATCTGATGGTTTTTAAAATTTTATTCAGGGAGGTGTTTATTTAACACTTGAACATTTCAATTAAAACTTTTTACTTTACATAACTACCGTATTTTTTAATCATTTCTTTATATCTTTCTAGACAACTATCTTATTCTTCAATCATTTTTATACACCTATCCATACATCTAATTTTTCTATTTTAACTTTATTTACACATATTATATCACATCATTTTCTCCGTTTCAAAAACTTTTACAACAAAAAATTTTTTGAACTGAAACTTTTCTTTTTTCATAACTACAATATTTTAAATTTATTTCTTTGCATCTTCCTATACAATTACCTTATTTTTTAATTGTTTCTACATAACTACCCATAAAACTAACTTATATATTTTAATTTTATTATTTCATCATTACTTCTAACATAACATATAATTTTTTTTTTATCAATTTAATAACTTTTTACACAAAAAACTTTTCATTCAAAAATTTTATCACTTTCCAAACACACCATTCATCCAAAATTTTTATCATTTCTCAAACACACCTTTATATTTTATTTTTATTTTTAAATCAATTAGCCTTGTATATATAACACCTTTTTTCAGAGGCGGCCGTGTAAGATGCAAGTGTTTATTCATTAATATCTTATGGACCTCATCCTCCTACCATCCTAACCGCCTGCCACAACTGTTCTGGCCATCACCTGCTCGACATATGCGCCAATGAATGCTCGCTGCTGCCGCTGGACCCGACTCATCCACCCTATGCACTTGCTTCTAATATGATACAGCCATAATCATACAGAGCACACGCTCTATGCCACAGGTGAAGCACCTTTTAAAGTGTGATCTGTGTAATTTATCTTTTAATATCTAAATCATTAATTATATTCTAGTTCAAATTTAATATTATAAAATCAAATTTTAATTATTTAAAGTTTTCTATAATTAAAATGATTAAAATATTTATTTTTAAATTGATATTTATTCCACGAATGTTATATTATCTTTTTTATTATAAGTATATTTTATTGTTTGGAATATAATGTATGGATTTGATCTAAAATTAAGTAATTACTATTACAAAAATCAGTGTAAGGTTTAAATTTACTCTCAGATGTTAGTTATAATAGATTGTACACATATTCCATAAATTTAATTTTTCATCTAGTGATATTAATATAAAAACTACAACTAGTAAACAGTTTAGATATCACAAAAAGCCAGAATCCTGGTTATGATACTTCCCTTTCACTGATCTCAGTCCGTAACGCTTAAAACAGACTCAATTAAGAAAAACGAATACCATCAAGTCACATTGATGGCCACTGGCCTCGGACCCCCATCAATCTCTCAAACGGGATCGAGGACGAGAGACACAGCTGGCAATCGTTTTGCCATATTCGTCCCCTTCAACGTAACTTTTTTTTTTTTTTCTCTCTGAGGCATGTTCTTCACTGATTCAGACCGGTCAAAAAATCTATTTTTTTGAATTTTTTACAAACATGTTAATTTAGTTATATTTAATTTATAAATCAAGTTTTACTATTTTTGGATATGTATATATATTTATTTTGGATTTTTAAAAATAAGGGTATTTAAAAATCAAAAATAAATATATACATATATTCAAAAATGGTAAAATTTGATTTATACATTAAATATAACTAAATTAATGTGTTTATAAAAAAAAAAATTTAAAAAAACATTTTTTGACTGGAGACCGGTCGCTGAAGATCAGCTGGCTATTCTTTTGGTTGTTTTGCGTGTGTGGGGTGTGACTATGAAGCTTTTTCAATGTTTGAAAGGTGGGGCCAGATCATCTACATCATGGAATGAAGTTAGTATCTTTGCTCAAAAGTCGAGGAAAGGCTCTACCTTATGGATACGGTAACATGAATCTGTGTCTTCCATACAATTCTCATGGGAAAACTTTGTATTTGGACTATGTCATTCTAGGAAATTCATTCCATCCGTGTCGAATGTTATGGACCCAAGCAGTGGGTCACCACCTACTAAAGTGGCATGTGATCTTGCTTTGTTGGGTGTTCTGATCATGGACATTTATTAGTTTCTTAAATGGCTAAAAATTGACTTTGGTTGGGGCCAGTACAATCCAACCTTCACTCTATTTTTAAAATGTCCACTCAACTTGAACTCTCATCTTATTTAAATGAATTGATTTTTCTTTTTCCCCTCTTTTCCCCTTAAATCAGGTTGAATTTGTGACTTATAAAGTCAAAGAAATTGGATTGATAATTTTCATCTTTTGATAGATTTTTATTTTAATTAAGGGCTCATCTGGTGTTGAAGAAAAGTAATTTTTTTTACCCCTCTACACAACTATTACTGTGATTTGATATCTTATATTTACCTATCTTATTTTTAGATTATTATTTATATTTCAATTATTTTTCAAAATTTTTATACAACTATCCTATATATTTTATCTTTATTCTTTTTACTTATGACCATTACCTCTACTGCATTATATCACTTGCTCTTTTTTTTAAAAAAATTTCTACTTTTTTCCTCATTATCACACAAACCGTAAATTCATTTTAAACATAATTTAAATTAATATAATGAAAGATATTTAAATTATTTTATCACTAAAATGTAAGAAAGAATAACAATCTAAATGTGAGGAACGGATACACATGAAAAAGTTAGGGTTGGTCCTTGCTTTCTCGGAACCAACCTCTCAAGCAATGGAACGCCCGGATGAATGGTAACATTCCTCAGGGGAACTATAAAAGTGCCGGGGCCGCTACTGTGTCATGCATGAAACAGTGGGCTCCCTCCATGAAATGCCAGCAGACATGGAACCACTACAAATTTTTTGATATTTAGTGACCAAAATTTTATTGCAGAAGATTAAAATTTGGTTATATCGGAAACCAATTTATGACACGTGTCATATAGCAACCATGTTTTTTTTTTTTTTTTTCTATTTGGCAACCAATCAAATTATTTTATTTTTTTATTTATAAAAGGATCATCGTAAGCAAAGAAAATTTTTCTTATATATATTTATTGATAAATTTTTTTATTGCTAATAAGGATCAACAAAAACGTTATTTTTTTAGTAAAGACAAACTTGACCACCACCATGAAAGAAAAAAACAAGGGGATAATTTTCCGTAGTCTTTGAGTAACACTTTCTTTTTGAAGAGAGAGAGAGAGAAACTTTCTTCCAATTTCTTGCATGAATGCAGACTATGCAGCGGATTGGAGTGAAAACTGAAAACGGGAATGCCAACTAATGATGTGCGTGCCATCCCCATTGGAAACCACGGGAATTGATTGTAGGTCGTAGTTTACTTGTTTGGGGTGGGGGTGGGGGTGGGGGCGGGAGGTAGAGCATGCAGCAGGGCAATTGCGGGTGGGTGTGTGGGCTGTGAACAGGCTGGAAGCTATGCTTGCAGGGGAATTTTATTATGAACATTTTTCGAAATGATTCTTCTTGATTTTCTTAAAGCCAGAATGTCGATGTTAAAGGTTAGGAAGCCATAATAAGATGCTTTTGAAAACCCACGTACAACCAGCCTTTGTAGCCAGTATGACAGAACACATACTTGTTGGAATTTCTGGACATACATATATTATTTATATATATGTGCTATCATAAATTAATGGTCCAAATCATAAAGTGATCTTATAAGGATTTATGGACCTAAATCATTTAATAAAGCATGGATCTCCTATGCGTAGAAACCATATAGCCTAAATTTCAATTTCTAGTTTTATGATGGACTAAATTGGAAATAGGAAACTAGGCTTCCTATAAAATGGGTTGTGGTCCCCGAGTTATGCACCGGTTGGTTTTCTCTCTGCCATCCATCAGCAGAAAGGAAGAGGAGCAACACTCTCCCATAATCCTGAGTGCACTAACTTGGAAGACCCAAAGCCAAAGATCATTAGCATCCATGGATTCAGGTACGCTTCCGCTTATGGTTTTAATTTCTTGATAATTCTAACATGAGACAGATCCTGCATTGATTATGGATTTAATCAATGGTTGTTTTTCTAACAAGTGGTATCAGAGCCATAATCTTCATGTTAGATTATTAAGAAAAAAATTATGAATTCATGTATGCTGTTTGAATGCATGTAAAGGATTTATAGAAAATCGAAAACCCAGTTACGGCTGCCACAGTTCATCTGGAATTAAAAAAAAAAAAAAAACTGTTTCGCCGGATTTGGGT
The DNA here is from genome assembly GCA_030490835.1 of Annona cherimola. Taxonomy (NCBI): domain Eukaryota; kingdom Viridiplantae; phylum Streptophyta; class Magnoliopsida; order Magnoliales; family Annonaceae; genus Annona; species Annona cherimola. Next base: position 106,132,747 of record CM059971.1, on the reverse strand, counting down.
TTTACCGCCTGGATTTACGCCGGATGCCATGTTTTCTTCGCCGCTGCTCCACTGAACGCTGATCGCCGTTTTCCCTGGCCGCCGGATCTGGGTTTCTTTCGCTGCCGGTATTGTGACCGCCGAGATTGGGTTTGCCGCTGGGATGCCAGATCTGGGTTGCGGTTGGCGTTGCGGTGCATGGACTGGCGCATTTGACGTGCGACTTCCCTGAGATGCTGCACGCGAAGAGTACGCTCCCTTGAAGCCGCGAAACTACTGGTGGTTGATGAAAGGGACGAAAACCAAAAGCAAAATGACAGAATCTGAAATCATGCTTTATCGTTTTCCTCTTTCCTTTATAATAAACAAACGATAGTAGTGGTTGATGAAAGGGACGAAAATCAGAAGGGACGAAAGCCATCTTTGTTTAATAATAAAATCAAACCAATAGCATTGTTGGATTCAAAAACCCATCTGGTCGTGGACGATGGTTGCTGGTTGCGCTGCCGGTTTTGGTTGCCGTCGGATCTGGTCGCTGCCGGAGTTGAAACCCGTCATCCGGCGGAGGCGGACGGCAGCGGCGGCCATGGCTGCACAGGACGGGAGGCGCAGATTTTGGCTGGCAACCAGATCTGGAAGCCCATCCGGTCATGGCTGGATTCAGCGGACAGCAGCCATGGGAGGGGCTAAACGGCAGCAGGAGACGGTGTTGCCGGAAACGGCGCCGGGCATGCCTGGACGGTGCTGCTGTTTGGGTTTTGCTGCCGGTTGCCGCTGATGCCTGGATTCAGGCTGCCGGAGAGGAAGATGGCGACGACCGGAGTGCTGGATGCTGCCGGTGCTGTGCGGACGGACATGGCTGCCGGGTGCAGACGGCTGGCGATCCAGCAGGGGCGATCCAGCAGGGACGATCCGGCAAGGGCGATCCGGCAGGGGCAATCCACGACGCTGTTGCTGGACGGCGGCAGGCACTGGCGCGGGCGGCCGCTGCCGTGGACAGGCGGCGCCGTGCTGCCGGGCTGTAGCAGGTGCCGAACAGCTGCCGGAGAAGACGATCAGCAGCGTCCGGGCGGCTGTTGTTGGCGGCAGCGACTTGACCGGACGGGGCGGTGGCGTGCGGCATGGCGGACAGCGTCCGTTGGCGGCGCCGGACAGCGGCGAGGGCGGCGGTTTCCGGCAGAGGGGAACGGCGTCCGGCAGAGGCGATCCGGGGGAGTGGGTGGGCTGCGGCGGCTAGGGGCAATGGGGATATGGTAGCTAGGGTTAGGGTTTTTTGTTTTTAAGGGAAGAGATGAACTTTTACAGAAAACCCCCTGGCTAGATAAATTTCATAAAACTCCTTCCAGAAATTTGCAAACTAATCCCTTGCTTGACATTTGCAAACCGGCCCTAGCATTTTTCGGTTTGGGCCAAATTTAAGCCCAGTCCAGCAAGCCCATAAGGGAATCCATTCTACCTGGGCGGGTCTTTGAAACAGGCCCATGTGGAAGCAGCCCAGTAAGCTAGGCCTACCCAAGCTTAGCTCACTTGTGTCTGGACGGGCTTGTTTTCAAGCCCAAACAGTCCCAGCCCATTCAGTGAAGCCCGTTTTCAGCCCACCCACAGTACAGCCCACCAGAAAAAGACACGTGGCAGCCCAATAACCGTCCAAATTAATATTTACATATCTGATGATCCCTTTATCTGATTTGGACGATCCAATAGTGATTTTCTATATTTTTGGGCATTCTGGATTGAATGGAAGGGTCAGATTAACCTAAATAGGTCCAGAAATATTATTTTTGTGAAATTAACATATATGCATGCAAATGTTTGAATTACAATTAATTCATGTGGTTAGTTTATGAATGTTTAGAAAGCAAATTATGTATAAATGCATATGTTTATAATTTATTGCTTTCTATTAAGATTTTAAATTAACCAATTGTCATGCAAAATTTTATTTTTGGATCTTTTGGAATTTAAATTTCAAATAATGGCGTAAATATTCTTTATGAATGTCTGATATTTTAAAATAAATTAATTGAAACATCATGCTGCCAAAGTAGCCTCTCTTGTGTAGATTAATTTATTTTTTAAAATATTAAGATGATTGTGTGATGTAATTCATGCGAATTTTAATCGGCCCAAAGGAAGGTTAATTTTTGGCCGAATTATATTCACACATGTGGTAATAAATATGTGATAATTATTTGGTTTTCCATGTGAATAATAAGTCGGTCCAAAGAAAGGCTTATTATTTGACAGGATTTTATTATCAATATTTGATTACTACAACAAGAGTACCATTTACAAGTTAATATTTCTGTCCAAAGACTAAATATTAATGTTGTGCTAGGTATCTTGTGATGGGTCTTGCCATTATTTGAATTTTTACTAAAGTTTTATGTTTGGAATTCAGAAATAAGTTCAATATTTTGGATTTTTTATTAAATTCAAATAATGGTACAAGTATTTTTTATGGATGTCTGATGTTTTAAAATAAATTGATTGCAACAACATGCTACCAAAGTAGCCTCTCTTGTGTAAGTTAATTTATTTTTAAGACATTAAGATAATTGTGTGTATGTAATTCATGCGAATATTCATCGGCCCAAAGGAAGATTAATATTTGGCCGAATTGCGTACACACTTATGGTAATAAATATACAACAATTATTTGGTACTCCATGTGAATAACAAGTCGGTCCAAAGAAAGGCTTGTTATTTGACAGGATTTTATTGTTAAATATTTGATTACTACACCAAAATATTGTGGATATGTAATTATTGCGGATATTAATCGGCCCAAAGGAAGATTAATATTTGGCCGGATTACATAGACACATGTGGTGATAAATATGTGATAATTATTAGGCATTCCATGTGAACAATAGTCGGTCCAAAGAAAGGCTTATTGTTTGACAGGATTTTATTATCAATATTTGATCACTGCACCAAGAGTACCACTTACAAAACAAAAGTATTAATGTTGTGCTAGGTATCTTGTGATGGGCCCTACCATTATTTGAATTGCTAAAGTTCTATATAAAAGTTATGTGAACATATTATTTTGTTTAATTTTTGGTTAACTTATCTGCTTGTGCTATATCTGCCAGCATTTATTCTATTTTCATATTGAAGTAATGAAAATAAAATATTATGATCATTCTAGGCATTATGAATCTAAACCATGCACTAAGGATTGAACGATTCACTACTCTTGTGGTTAAAAGTTTCAATAAGGAAAAATGGAACTTTAATAAGTGAGATTGTTAAAATTGCATGTGTTTTATGATTATAAAGTATAAAATTTTGAAAACTTTCAAGGGGGTATCATGTCCAAAAAGGTAACTAATGCCAATATTTATATTCAGAAAATTCTAAAGTATTGCTAAAGGTAATAAAGCTGAAACGAGTATGATTCGTTCGAACTTGATTTCAATAAGGTATAAAGTTAAAGGAAATATAAGGGAGTACTTATCTCTTCTTACTTTGAAACTAAAGACACTAAGGATAAAGCGGATTTGCTTGTGCATTTAGTTTTGATTCTCCTAAACACAATTTGGTCAGTTTAAAGTTAATTATAACTGACAAAAGGATAAATGATCTCTTGATGAGTTTATTTTTATTATTATGTGCAAAAGGAGAATAAATTAAAGTAAGAATATACTAAAAGTATTCACTTGGCAAGTACCTTTAAGGACATGAAAAATGATAAATAAACTACGGAAGGTCCAATACAAATTTGGTTATTATTTTTGACAGGCTCTTGGACACATAGAGGAGAATTGTATTAATAATGGGTACATTTTTCACTTTGGTTTGTTCAGTATTAATTTAGCCTTAGACCCAAGACACATTTTTTATGAATAGATTTGGTGTTGCTATTCATGTAAGGGTGTCTATGTGAGGTTACTTGAGTTGCTAAAAGGCCAAATGATGATGAAAGATTCATCGATGGAGGCGATAGCAATTCAAATACTATTGAGGCTATATGGTCATTTAAGTTATTATTCAAAAGAGATATATGGTACCATTTTTTAAATGGAATTCGGTTTCTATTTCTGTATTGAATAAATTTAGTTATTTTTATTCATTTGGAAATAGTCATTTTAGTTCCTTCTTTTGAATTTAAATATTATTGGATATGCTGAACAATATCAAGATGTAAATCCTATGATCCCACATTCAGTTCTATTGAGTCCAAAAATGTCAATTCTTTGAGGAAATTGAGCTTGAGGGGGAGATATAGTTAGGGACTATGTCTTTAAAGAGAAATCTATAAGACATCGTTGATAAACAGGACATTCCTGATGATCAAGCTCAACAACCTCAAGAATGGATGTCATTGAAGAGATCTACTAGAGGAAGGAGAATGCGGTTTCTGATGGTTACATCAGATTTCTCCAATACATCAGGATGACATTGAATTGGTGGAACGTGATTTCATCAAGCAATGTAAAGTAAAACCTCTCAAAAGTAGATTGATGCCATAAGTATGTGATTAAGTTCATGAAAGATAATGACGATTTGGTAGCCTGTTCCATTACCTAAAGGTATAAAACTGATTGGTTATAAATGGATATTTAAAACCAAGAAGGAAGGTAATGTGGAAAGGCATAAGGCTTGTCTTGTCTCAATGAACTTTACTCAAAAGGAAGGCATAGATTACAAAGAAATTTTCTCTCCGGTTTTATTGAAAATTTCTTTCAAGATAAATGGTTTTAATAATGGGTTTTAACCTTGAGCTATGGTAAATGGATGTAAAGATAACATTTATAATAAGCTTTCAGTTTTTAAGATAAAAAGATCCATCTACAAGCTTAAGCAAGTTTCCTAATAATGGTATTGCAAATGTCATCAAATTATCATTTCATTTGGTCTTGAAATGAATTCGGTTGATGATTGCATATACTATAATTTCAGTGGGAGTAATCATATTTTCAGTGGGAGTAACACAGATATACTGTTTCCCAACATCAAGATAAGTTTATTGCATAAACTTAAGATATTTTTGTCAAAGAATTTTGAAACGAAATATGTCTTTTGTATTAGGAATTCAGATATATCAAGATTATTCTAGATGTATTCTTGGATTATTACAAAATACCCATATTAAGAAAATATTTAAGATACTTGATATGCAGGATTGCAAATTAAGAATACCTCCTTGCTAAGGAAGACAAAATTAATTTTATCTAAATCAATGTCCCAAGAATGATTTAGAGTCTAAGGAAATGCAAAAGACTCCCTATGCTTTAGCAGTGGGAAGTTTGATTTATGTTCAGGTTTTGAATCTCAAGATGTATGTATTTGGTTACTGCGTACATTATTGGGATGTTGGGCAGATATTTTAAGTAATTCAGGAATGGATCTTTAAGATGCAGCCAAACAGATTTTTTAAAATATTTTTAGAAAACAAAATATTATATGTTCACATACAGAAAGTCATATAAGTAAGAGATCATTCGGTATTCAGATTGTTACTTTATTGGATGCAAATACAGTTTGAGATCCACTTCAGGCTATATTTATCTGTTTGTTGGAAAAGCTATATCAGGAAAAAGTGCTTAGCAGACACTTATAGCTTTTCGACCATGACAACAGAGTTTATAGCATATTATGGGGCATCCAATTATGGAATATGACTACAGAATATTGTCACAGGGCTGCAAAATATAAATAACATTGAAAGACCACTTAAGTTATTTCGTGACAATAAATTAGTAGTCAGTCTAATATTCCAACAACAACAGGAGTTCAGCAATGTTCCTGGTTGTTAAGGAAAGCATTCAGGAAAATAAAGTGTCTATAAAGCATATTGCGACAAACTCCAAAATTGCGGATCCGCTTACTAAGAGTAACACCTTATGGTCTTTCATGAGCATACTGCTCACACAGGTGTTGTATCATTTAATGATATGCTAGTTAAGTGGGAGTTTGTATTTATTTGCTTTTCTGGTTTAGACACTTTACTATGGTTATGGATATTTTCTGCAGAAATAAAGAATTCAGTATTTTTGATTTTTCAGTACTTTTGGTATTGGTTTGATCTCACCAAATAAGGTGGACCAGTTGGAAATAGGCATGTTAGATCACGTTACATGTAATTTCCATGCTACGCATCCATGCTTGATCTATGTCGTTTAGTTATGTTTGATATATGTGATCTTGGATGGGTTTAGTTACGATAAATGTAACAAAGGCCGCCTTGGTTCTATGTTGGCATAATTAATGGACGAGATTGTTCGGAAATGATTTTGGTATGATAGCATAAAGTTTTGAGCTCATAAGGTCATATATATAATTATAAAATACATGTAGTCCAAGTGGGAGATTGTTGGAATTTCTGGACATACATATATTATTTATATATATGTGCTATCATAAATTAATGGTCCAAATCATAAAGTGATCTTATAAGGATTTATGGACCTAAATCATTTAATAAAGCATGGATCTCCTATGCGTAGAAACCATATAGCCTAAATTTCAATTTCTAGTTTTATGATGGACTAAATTGGAAATAGGAAACTAGGCTTCCTATAAAATGGGTTGTGGTCCCCGAGTTATGCACCGGTTGGTTTTCTCTCTGCCATCCATCAGCAGAAAGGAAGAGGAGCAACACTCTCCCATAATCCTGAGTGCACTAACTTGGAAGACCCAAAGCCAAAGATCATTAGCATCCATGGATTCAGGTACGCTTCCGCTTATGGTTTTAATTTCTTGATAATTCTAACATGAGACAGATCCTGCATTGATTATGGATTTAATCAATGGTTGTTTTTCTAACAATACTGAGTCAATTCACCTTACAAAGATTAAAAAGAGTTTGTGGATTATTTTTTCTGATAATAAGAGCTTATGGATTTGATTATTGACACATCATTAATGTTCGACAAATTGAGATCATCAAAGCGGAAGCCTACGGCTGAACGCACATATGTAATTAAGTAGTTCTTCTATTGGATAGGAATGAAAATTGAAATAGTTCACCAAAATCGGATAAGTTCCTCCCCAGTCGATCCGATTGGCGACGGTGGCCGCGCTCGGACCGTGGTGGAGGTGTTCTGTTTCTGATACCAACGGTTTCTCTCCCATCATCTTCCCTACCTGAGTGCTGGATTGACGAACGGGAGCCGCCGCTGCTGCTGTATCTATTCGCGAACTGAGACCGTCCCACCTAAAATAGAGAATTCTGCCCAGTCAATGAACCCACGCGAGGAAGATCTCCTGGGTGCCGAGCTCCAAACGATGAGCATTTCCATGAATGCAGTAAGGAAAATTGACCCGGGAGCAACACACGCGATCCTCTGCTCTGTGTGGAGCTCAAAATCCTACAACCGGGAGCATTTCCTCTCCTCCATCAGACGGCTATGGAGGACTCGTGGAAGCTTTGTCTTTACGGACATTGGAGAAAATCTGTATCGTATCTCCTTCACCGATCAATCGGATAAAGCACGCATTCTGGCAGGCCGTCCGTGGCTCTTTGAGCGGAACCTGGTGTTGCTCGAGGACCTGCAGGAGGAAGTGTCGGCTACCCGTGTCGTGCTCGTCAAAACTCCGCTGTGGGTGCATGTCGTTGGAATCCCGCATCTGATTGATCACAACTACCTAGGCAATTGCATTGGTCAATCCTTCGAGCAGCTCCACGAAATTGTAGCAAATGATAAGGAATTGAAGCTGCGGGTGACAGTGGACTGTTCTGAGCCATTGAGAAGAGGACTTTTCATACAGGTTGCCACACAACAGAAGCAATGGGTGAGTTTCCAATACGAGAAACTCCCATTGTTCTGTTTCCATTGTGGGGTGATGGGGCACGCGCACAAGGACTGCCCCGAGCTCCAAAACACGACAGAGAAAGTTTTTGAAGCAGATATGAAATATGGCAGCTGCCTTCGTGTTGGATCCAAGCCGATGAGACTACAAACTCAAGCAAACAGAGGAAATCGGGTGGAACCACGGAAATATCTCGGCAACTCTGGCAGCATACATCCGGACATTACCATCTATGGCACGGATGATCCAATGGGAGGATCAAGTGGTCCTCTGAAGCAGAATTTGGAGGGGCTGAATCCAGCTTTGCTCGTGGACACGGACAACCATCGCAAGAGGCCGAATGAATCCAGCATGAGCGGGAGCCCACCCTCAGACGATGAAGCGCACCAATGCATGATATTTCAGCCTGAAGCAAAGTCAAATAATACTCCTCTTAGAGTATTGCAGAAAGCCACGTTGCAGGAAACGCTGAAACCTGTTGGCAGCGAGAGGGAAGTTTTCTTCCTGACGCATGCGACGCTGTCCAGCGACCCTGGCAGCACACTTCCGGACACTTCCACCTCTGGCACGGATGCTCTAATGGGAGTTTCAAGTGGTCCTCTGCAACAGAACTTGGAGGTCAGCATGAGCGGGGGCCCTCTCTCAGACTATGAAGTGCGCCAATGCACGACATTTCAGTCTGTATCAACGTCAATTAATACTCCTCTTCGAGTATTGCAGAAAGCCTCGGTGCAGAAACCGCTGAAACATGTTGGTAGCGAGAGGGATGACCACGCGATGCTGTCCAGTGAGTTCATGTTGCTGCCCAAAGTGGCTAGTGCAGACCACACGGCTGGTGCTGGCCACAAGGCTCTTACGCTGGACAAAGAGGATGGTGCAGATCACATGGCATGTTTTACAGCTTCAGAAAGAACAGATTCCAAGGGGCTTCATTTAGAGGTGTGTGTTGTCAGCCCAAGCTGGGAACCGCACATGGAGGGGACCACCTCGAAGGCCACCTACTCAAGCTCCTCACAGCCGGCGATTGCTCACGCGTACAACCAGGATGCTACACTGATGGGCTTGGATGGTGCTATGCACCCCTACCAAGATGGGAATCAGTTTGTGGAGAATGCACAGAACCACAACGTGCTCATGCCGCCCTTTAAGGACCCCAATTTGTCTGCCTCCGACGACCAGCGTGGCCATATTGATGAAGATATGGGAGAAGGACTGATTGAAAACCAAATAAGGGATGGACACCACATCAAAGCCCAGCATGGGGGGGTCCTAATGGTTCCGGGGCAGCGGCAGAATGATGAAGTGGACAACAAACCCAAAGCAAAATGGAAAAGGTTGGCAAGGGGATCGGCGGAGGGTTGCCCCTTACTCGGTAAACACACACGGGAGACTCAAGGGACTTTGAATATGAATAGAAAAAGAGAACAATGCAGGGATCCTGAAGAGCAGCAGCAAGGTTTTAAGCGTTCGAAATCGTGCACTACAGCCGAGGTGGAGACTGAGGGACGACCTCAGTCCCACCTCAATTAAAATGGCCATTCTAGCCTGGAATTGCCGTGGGCTTGGGAACCCACGTGCAATTCGATCCCTCCTCGACTTGGTCAGGAAACAAGATCCCATTTTGATCTTCCTCAGCGAAACAAAGCGATCTGCAAAGGAAATGGATGGGATTAGAAGAAAGTTGAGCTTTGAATGCTGTTTTGCTGTGGATTCGGCATCTAGATGTGGGGGCCTCGCTCTCCTATGGAATCACGCTCACCCGGTTAACATCTCCAGTTTCTCTAGCAACCATATCCATGCCGACTTTTTGGGGTGGTCTTTTACTGGGTTTTATGGCCATCCGGAAACACACAACCGACATCACAGTTGGAATCTTTTGAGGCAACTTTGTGGAGGTCCAAACACAAAGTGGCTTGCTATGGGGGACTTCAATGAAGTCACGGGCCCTTCTGAATATCACAGTCAGGCGATGCGACCTCAAGCTCAGATGGACCTTTTTTGCGACGCCCTGGATAGCTGTAATCTGATGGATTTGGGACATGTTGGACACTCCATGACGTGGACCAATAATCGTAGGGGCTCTCAACGTGTGGAAGCTCGATTAGATAGGGGGCTTGCAACTACACAGTGGATGTCTCTCTACCCTTTTGCAAAATTACTTCACTTATCCTCTGCCACCTCTGACCACAGCCCTATACTCCTATTATTGGACCCGATGAGGCGCAAACAAAGACCCCCGAGGGAATTTCGATACGAACTTTTCTGGGCCAGAGATAAAGAAACACATGATATCGTCAATCAAATATGGAATTCGGTCCCTTCAGATAATGTGATTCACTCTGATCGTCTGGGGTGGAAGATCAGGGCTTGCAGTAGAGCGCTAACAAAGTGGAACAGGAAACGGTGGGGCAATCTGCGCCAGTCTATTGTTCGGAATCAGTCCACACTTGATTCTCTATTGTCTCAGCGGCCCTCGGACATGAGGGATGAGGCAATTTCCAGAACAAAGTTCAAAATCAACCGTCTGCTTCAGGATGAGGAGCATGTTTGGCGACAACGCGCAAAAACACACTGGCTCCATGCTGGGGATCGAAACACGGCTTTCTTCCACCGCATGGCTTCTCACAGAAGGCGCTCCAATTTTATTGGTGCTCTCCAAGACGTGGATGGGCAGTGGGTGTATGAACAAAACCAATTGTTGGACCTTGCATTGCACCATTTCCAGTCGATTTTCTCCTCATCTGGGCCTTCAGATGCTTCCTGGCTCCAGGTTTTGATCTCTCGGAGGGTATCGGATCAGCAAAAACTTCATCTCACCAAGCCTCTGGGATTTCATGAGGTGGAAATGGCTGTGAAATCTATGTCTCCCACAAAAGCTCCGGGTCCGGACGGAATGTCTGCTGGTTTCTTTCAGAAGCATTGGAACACTGTTGGTCAGGAGGTTTTTCACTGGTGCAAAAGCTTTATGGATGAGATTAACCCCTCGGTTCAGACTACACACCTCCGGGATGCGAACTCCACAACGCTTGTGTTGATTCCAAAGAGGGCTGGGGCCTTCTCTTTGTCCCACTTCCGACCAATCAGCCTCTGCAATGTCGCCTATAAGATCCTGGCCAAAGTCCTTGCAAACAGGCTCAAGTTATGCCTTCATGATATCATCAGTGAACAACAAAGTGCATTTGTTCCAGGTAGACTTATTTCTGACAACATGTTGGTGGCCTATGAAGCTTTTCATTATCTTCGGCATGGGCAAAGACGGAAAAGAACGGAGATGGCTATCAAATTGGATATGTCTAAGGCGTACGATCGGGTAGAGTGGAATTTCCTCAAATTGACAATGGAGGCAATGAATTTCGGCCCGGTATGGACTAATTGGATTATGAGCTGTGTTACCTCTGTTTCTTATCGGGTGAATGTCAATGGCTTCAAAACAAGGTATTTCCAACCTCAAAGGGGTTTACGGCAAGGGGATCCGCTATCCCCTTATCTTTTCATCATGTGCGCCGAGGGGCTTTCTGCCCTGATTTCAGATGCTGCGGTCAGATCTTCCATTCATGGAATCAAAATTAATCCTCATGGGCCTTCACTCACCCACCTTCTGTTCGCAGACGATTCCATCATCTTTTTGCGAGCATCGTGTCAGGATGTTAGCAATTTCCTTGCTGTTCTTCGCCAATACTCTGAATCATCGGGGCAGATTGTGAATGTTGATAAGACATCTGTGTTCTTCAGTTCCAACACCACCACGGACACCCGACGGGACATCTCTTCTCTCTTGGGCGATACAGGCCATAATCTTCAAAACTATCTAGGTTTACCCGCCTGGCTGGGAAGGACAAAAAGGGACTTGTTTAAGGGTTTGAAGGAGCGGATATGGAAGAAAATCCAGGGTTGGAAGGGTAAGCTCCTCTCCTGGGGGGGTAAAGAGATTCTGATTAAGGCAGTTGCGCAGGCGATCCCGACATACGCAATGAGCATCTTCCTTCTTCCCAAATCTCTCTGTTATGACATAAATGGGATGCTTAGCAAGTTTTGGTGGGGTGAACATGGGGGCAAGCAAAAAATGAGCTGGGTGGCTTGGAATGAGATGTGCAAAACAAAGCTCTCGGGAGGGCTTGGTTTTAGGGATTTGAACCTATTCAATTATGCCCTCCTCGCAAAGCAGGCGTGGCGTTTGTCTACGATCACAAACTCACTGTGCTATAAGTTTCTGAAAGCCAGATACTTCCCGAGGGGCGATATTTGGAGCTGCAACGCAAAAATTTCCGACTCTTTCACCTGGAGGAGTATTCTTAAGGCTAGAGATGTGATCCGGTTCGGGTGTAGGTGGCGAATCGGTGATGGCATGCGGGTCCGCTTCTTTATGGACGCTTGGCTCGACAATTTGATTTCCAAAGCTGGTCCTCTTCCGCTATCAATCCCGGACGAAGTAAATGTCAGTCATTTTATCGATGACACTTCAAACACTTGGATCAGGGACCGCATTCTGGCTGCGGCTGGGGATGTGGGGTGGCAAGCAATCAATCAAATTCCTCTGGCCCCACCTGGACACGACGATACGATATTCTGGAAGTTCGAACCTCATGGGACCTACACTGTCAAGTCAGCTTATAGAGTGCTTTCCTCGGGTCTTTGCCGCTCCTTTCATTCCTCCATCTACAAAGAAATCTGGCGGACCAAACTTCCTAGCAAAATCCTTATCTTTGGATGGAGACTGTTCAAAAATAGACTCCCGACCCTCCAAAATTTAAGGGCCAGGGGTATTGATGTGGATCCCTTTTGCTTGTTTTGCAGATCTGGTTTCGAGGACACAAATCATTTATTTTCGGATTGCGAGCTCACAAGGACTATTTGTTCGACGGCAGCCGGGAATATCTCGGTTTCGACCCCAGTCCAGGACATCTTTATTTCTCTTACATCTCGCAATGCGTCAAAGGATCTTGTTCTTTACCTTCTCTGCTGCTGGAGGATTTGGCACATGCGAAATACGCTAAGAGTTGAGGGAGCAAAACCGGACTTCGCCAATACCCTCAAATGGTGCGAGGACTTTTTGGAGCAACATCGTAGGGCCACTCCCCTTATTCTTGGCGGTGCGATTGATAGACCACTGAACCCGAGATGGTCCAGTCCTCAACAGGGGTTTCTCAAGCTTAATGTTGATGCCCGTTTTCTCCACCACAATGCATCTATGGGCTTTGCAGCTGTCCTCAGGGACTCGGGGGGCAAGTTTGTCGCTGCTAAGGGTTGGAGAAGAGGCGGAATGATGGAACCTTTACTTATGGAGGCGCATGCGTTCCTGCTTGGGGCTTGCTGGGGACAAGAGTTCAACTTAGACAAACTCCAGATTGAGTCTGACTCGCTCCTCCTGATCAACTTTTTACAGTCGGATGAGCCCATCTCCTCTCCTCTTGGTTTTGTGATTGACCAGATCAAATCCATTCTCTCATGCTCCACCCTGGTAACTGTTCATCATGTTCTTAGGCAAGGCAACGCTGTGGCTCATGCGTTAGCCAATTTTATTGCTGCTTCTTCTGTGGATCAACAGGTTTGGTGGGGTATCCCCCCTCAAGCCATTCAGCAAAAAATTTGTATAGACAACTTTTTGGAAATGAATCTCGGATCGTCCTATCCCTCCTCCCTAGACCAGTTCTAGGGTAGTGACATAGGGTGTTTCCTTTCATCAAAAAAAAGGAATGAAAATTGAAATTAAAAAATAGGATTTCCGTAGTAAAAATTTGTGATATCCATTTGAACGCAAGTAACAAAGAGTAAAGTAGTATTGTTATATATTGTGAGATAAGTAGATTTGTTATATATATTCAGAGGGAATAAATCTTAAATATTGCAATTTCGAACTCTAATCTTGAGTATTTTGCATGAGAAGACATATACACTTAATGAGCTATTTAAAGCTTGAATGAGATAAGGATGTAATGAAGATGGGACCAGAATTTGGTATGATAGTATTTTAGGAATAGAAAAAAGTATACTAAGATTGGGTAAAATATCTTAGTAAAATTATATTAGAAAATGCAAGATTTCCTTCCAAGATCATTTCACGCATGGATGATTTTAGCTATGAACATGATTGTCATATATTATAAAAAAAAGGTGAATTGCTTTATATTTGGACACATTTATTGATAAAAAAAGAATGACAGATCTAATTAACTAGCTTATAACAGATCTAATTAACTAGCTTATACAGGAACGAGGACTCGGATTCACCGGGTGACTTTGGATGAATATATATATATATATATTTGAAAGCTGATGAATATAAAATTTTTATGTGCATTATTCGTATACCCTCGAGCTAGTACTCCTAGTGTATGACCTATCTAGCTAGAGGGCCCACCTTATCTAAAGAGAACCAGGAAAATCCAAGTGTTGACGTGGCGTTATCCGTTTGTACCTGTTAGAGCAGAAACGCAAACAGAACGAAGAAGATAGACGATATGGGTATATATAAAAGCTAGCTCCCAAAAGCCCAACGTGGCTAGTTCTCCAACGTTAGCTAACGTCTTTAGCCCCAACCCAAAATCGAATGGCGTCTCCGGCTCCCTTGCCCATCTCCCTCCCTGCCGCATCCTCTCCAGCCACGCGACCGGCTATTGCCGGTCTCCCTTCCTCCGCCTTCTGCCCGCGGCGACCGGCATCCGTCGGTCTGGCGGTTCCTCCAAAGCGAAGTACGACGGCGGTTGCTGCGGTGGGCGACGTCTCGTCCGAGGGCACGACGTACCTGATCGCTGGCGCTGCTGCTGTGGCGCTTCTTGGAACGGCTTTCCCCATTTTATTCTCCCGCAGGGACACGTATTTACTTCTACCCTTCCGCTGTCGAATTAGTTCTCAAATTTCGCGTTGGCAATTTTGGTCATTCTATAGACAAAACTTTTTCAACTTGGGCTGGTCGCATATGTTATGCTAATTTTTTCATTCTTAATTGGAGATTAAGAGTACTGGTTTTTGCCGAAAACGTACCTTGAAGAGTATTAATTCATGATTTTGATGGGAAGCATGCATGCATGCGTGTTTATGGTTGTTCCAGATGTCCTGACTGCGACGGCGCAGGTTTCATCAGGCAAGCCAAAGCCACTCTGAGAGCAAATGCAGCCAGGAAGGACCAGTCTCAGATCGTCTGCCCCACATGCAATGGTCTTGGCAAGCTGGGCCAGATCGACAAATAGATTTTATACATCTCACCGCTATCTAGGTTCCCCTGCTAGATTATAACCTAGCAAGCTACCGTCTCAACACCAGATGGTTGTGATTAAAGTTTACTGAATCAATGTATTTTTTATTTGACTCTAATTCGTGGTTGCCGCCACTCTAAATGTTCTTGTTTTTATTATGCATGTAAAATGTAGGATGAAATTTCATGAAGTAAAACCCAATAATTAAAAGCTCTAGAACATCCTATTCGATCGTAGATGATGATCATCCTCTTGGATTTTTTTTTTATTATCTTGTGCACCTAATTACTTATGTTCTTGCAAATAAAAGACAGAAATTATAGTCGGTCCTTCAAGTGCTTGGCAAATCGAGCATTCACATGGCAATTTTCATATTTTTCATAGATCGTAATATAATTCCTTATGCACGGTTAGGAAGTCTATATGAGCTTTAAGTTGAAATCAATTTTCCTAGTTTAAGCACGAAAATGACATTGAACATAACAGGTGGTTTAGCTGGATCCGGACATGAAAATTATGGTCGACCCAAAATCCAAGCGAAGCAATCGATTTTCCAGGTTCGTTATTATGTGCGTTTATCTTGATTAAAATTATTTTGATTTTCTAATTTCATTTTGATTAAAAATTTGATTAGGCTATAAAAGTATAAGTTGGGAAATACTTCAGTGACATAGGTGACATTAAAGATTTCAGCTCGTTATTCCCATTTTAGACCCACTTTAATAATGAATCAAATACCAAGATCAGTCCATCAAAAAAAATACCAAGATCAGGATCTTTTATTTAAATATAAAACTAAGTTTTATCTAAATCCAAGATGGCCAGATCTTTTATTTAACAATCGGTTTGCTTCGGAAATGATAAAAATTTTCGAATGAAAAATTTAAAATAAAAGAAAATGATATAATATGATAAAGTAATAATGAAGAAAAAATAAATAAAATTAAAATAGATATGTTAATTGTATATGTAGTTAGTTAGAAATGATTGAAATGTAGAATAGTTGTATACAAAAATTTGAGTAAATAATTAAAAATAGGATAATTATAGAAAGTAAAAAATTTTAGTTTGAAAATTTTATATATAGTCAAACATGCCTGATAAAATTAATTTTTATCCAAATCCAAGATGTTCATACACTTATAGAGAATGTGTAAAATTAACTAATAGTATAATTTCCTATAAAAAATAATAATTGGGCTTGATTTATATAAAAGTTTTAAAGTTATATATTCAACATCAAAATCATCTAAAAAATCAATTGGATAAATAATTTTATAAATTATTATTATATTTTAGTGTATTTATAAGTGAATTTCAACATTTGCTTAATTTAAACATGATTATGTATTTTTAGCAAGTATGACCATAAAAAATTAATTGAAATGACGTTTAAAAAAATGAACGGATAAAATTTCGATTTACTCATCAAGACAAAATTGCCTATGCCATTAAAATGTACTTATATAATTTTTTAAGAATATATTAGTAAGAGTGCAACTTTGAGTGCAACTTGAGTTAGATAATTCTGGTGCAACGTTAACCTCATCATTCTCTTATTTTTTTTTAAAAAAAAAACACACGTGCTACTCTATTTTAAGCCAAGTTTACTTAAGTATTGTATCTTTTTTTTTCAAGGTCAATGAGATTAATTTTAATTTTAATTCTAAATCAGTTCTTTAAAATAACCATTATGTTACATTTAAAAATGATAATTTATGCATCTTCAAAGAAAAATTATAATTTATTCCATATATCTTACTTAAAAGATAACAAAATAATTTTAAAATGCATTTCTTAAATGTCAAATGATCTTTTTAGACTAGTTAGACCAATCCAAAACCATATTTTTTGTTTTTAAAAGTTTTTTTTATAAATATGTTAGTCTAGTTATATTTAATCTATAAATTTGTATTAAAAATTGTAACTTGCTTTATTGATTAAATATAACTAACTTAATATGTTTATAGAAAAAAAATTTAAAAATAAAAAAATATATTTTTGGACCTGACATAGCAGATCGGTATGAAAAGATCAATGCTCTTCTTAAATAATACTAATCGAGTCCCAATTTAATACAACCGTGTGCACTGGGTTAGCTGAATTTTTAATTTTTTTTTGAAATATTGTCATTAATATGTAATCCCAAGCAACGATGCTTACATAAAAATTTATAATTTTTTGATATTAAAATTTTCTAAATTTAAAAATAAAAAAATTCAATCTGTTTAATGCGGCTTAGTGCAACTGGTTGTATTGAATCAGGACTCATACTAATTAATAGATGAATTCAATAAAATATATATTTTATATCTTTAAATTATAATATATTCCACGGGAAATTTGAGTTTGATCGTATATGACTGGGCACAAGGAGCGACCCGCAGCTGCCAAGATGAGGAAGAGGGGCAAGTAAGACAAGGCGAGGAGATATTGTAGGAGCCCGAGGTAACTGGAGACGGGAGACGATGACAGTGAAGCCAGGCAGGAGAAATGAAGAATACCTGCCACCGGAAGAGAAGATGAGTTGTCGCCGCTGATCGGGGCCGTCGATGAAGGCACAAAATCCAATCGACGTTGGAGATGGCTTGTGAGGTGTAAGCCACAGGGAAGAACTACTCTGATTCCTAGGTATCTTTCAAAGCCAAAAAAAAAAAAAAAAAAAAAAAACAAAACAAAACTGACTTTGGAATACATGCGGAAGGCTGGTTGTGGCGGTGGAATTGGATCGGCGATGGAGCCTTGATAGAGTGAGAGACGAATGCCCTTTCTGAGCCCGAGTCATTGATCATGTGGGACTGAATTCCCATGATAAAATCCTCTCTCGTTACCTTCCCGAAGGTGAGTGACACTGATGCAGAACATGAACCGCCGCTGGCATCTGCTTTTGTACATGGCCAGTCCAAACTGGATATACATGACCAGAAGAAAGACTAATTTTTGAGAAGGCTACATTATAATGATAGAATTCACTTCCTAAAACTCATGGCCAGGGGCTAATTAAGAAGCCGGAAGCACAAAAGAAAGACAGGCAGTGGCAACAACAATGTATGCAGCAGCCAGGTGTGTACATGTCTTGCTAATTATGTGTTTGTGTTTTTGCTGGGCATGGGGGTTGGTTACTGAATTGTACGTGTTTTTGTTACTCGGTGCGACTCTATTTTAGAGGTTAACCAGGTTAAGTCTTTAGCCTTTAACCAGAGAAAATCCCATAACAGTCGGTGTAGTGGAAATGGAGAGAACAAGTTGCAAAACCTGCAGTATTATGAGAATGCCCCTCATTTACCGACCCATTATCACTTCCACCATTTATGTCCCATCGTCCACGCTTCCTCCTCGATCTCAACATTGAATCCCAGCCACTCACCATTCTGGTTATGTGCACTCTTTCGGGGACATCTTGGTGCTTTAAGCTGGATTGGACATCATCTACTTGCCCATCAGACTCTCCCTGCCACTGATTGGAATGGGTTCCTTTAAAGTGATATCAGAGCTCCAGTCTTGGTGTGCTTAAGATCCATGTCTGAAGCTGTAGAGGCTTCCCCAACGAGTTCGTCGAAGATCCAGACCTAAGATTAGCTAAGTTCCCTAGTTGACATTGGTCTGCACTGTGGTCAAATCCCATGCATGTTCCCAGTTTTAGTGCAATTCGTTCATGCTAGCTCAATTTTCTCTGTTTCTTTTCCGTGCTTATCTCTGTTCCTTTTCTGACATCATTTCTCCATTTTGCAAATGCTCTAGTTGTTGTCTGATGTAGGACAAAAAAGGCTAAATAAGACAAAACGGAGGGAGAAAACAGGTAGATCCTATCACTATGGGAAGAAGGGAAAATATGATTGGGAAAACCACATATATAAAAAAGAGAATAGAAAACAAGAAAGAGAAACTCATTAACTTTTCAATTCAGCTGCAAGAGTAAAAATTCTGATACATTATGGAAAATTCCTAAATAAAATTCTAATTAAAGATCTTAAACAAAATAAATGAAATACTAATTTAATTCATCCATCATGTTTAGTTATCTTTTGATCACTTCATGCATCCCTCAGATCTCAAGTAAAATACGTAAATCACAAGTGTCTGTACTATGTCTAAAGACAAAATGCCTTTTAAATAATATATTTGTCTTATGTACTACATTCCAGCAATCTTGAACACTTGTCCAGTTTTCAGCAATTTGATACATAAATCCCCTTGAATTTAGGTTTCACCTTTCCCTCTCCTATATATTCCCATCTTCAGCTCCAAGTGCTTTAGGACCATCCAAATAGGTTACCAATTGAAGCATGCATGGCCCAATGCAAATTGAACATATAACTTAGTTACTCTCTGCAACCCAATTAAACATATAACTTATTGAGGCTTATAGCTTATTTGGTCTTCCATACTTCTTTTTCTTAATCTTCTACTATATTCCCATCTTCAGGCCAATAGCAAATTGGTCTATCCTCAACTTAATTACTCTCTGCAATCTTCCTCCCCCCCTTCTTCTTGTCTCCCTCTTTTCCCATTTTATAAATGAACAGCTGAAAATTATTAGAGTGGATCCCAGGCAAGAATCCTTGACACATTACTTGGGGTTAGGGGCTTCGATCTAAATTTGGTCGAGCCCTTCCTGAGCTTGGTCCTATATGTGGAGTCTTCAAAATGAACTGGGTCTGGACTTGGCCATGAGCCTGATAAGTTGCCTGGGTCTGAATCTAGATCTGAGTCTTGGTTCATGTCTGAGTCAGCTGGCTTCCTAAAAGGTCTTCCCGCATGAATACTTTTTTTTTTTTTTTTTTTGAAATTTAAAAGATATAATAGGATGCATGCCCAGTTGATAGAAATAAGATTTTGCCTATAAATGGTTAAATCATTTTTACTATGATAATTGTGTACATATGCATCTAAGATTTAAATAATTATTGATTGTAATGTGCAAATAGGATGGTATATATATGCGTACATCAAGCTAAACCTATGTTTAAGTAGTGATTGTTTTTATTATAAATCTGTCTTATTGCTGCATATGATACGACTTGGTGCATGTGTATCCATGGATTCAGGAACTTTTTAGTTGAAATTATCTAATGCTGGATAGAAATTCAGTTTGAATATGCTTATAAATCTGAGGTTGTGCTTTCTAATATAATTATTTTGAAGTTGGTTTAATGGGTCTAACGTTGTATTAAAACTAGACTATAGCACATCTCCCGCAATTCTATGGTTGCCTCAACCTGTCTATCAGTTTGTCTTGTTCTGGTTGAAAAAGAGGTGAATGTTATATATCAATAAGGTACCTGGGTTAATAGATGATTATAAATTCGGAAAAGGCCTTTTCATTCTCCTTATGTTTCTAATAATCTCATCAGTTGACAGAATAGAATTATGAATGTGGGGAATGGCCTTTCCACTCCCTCATACAACTTCTAAAGTTTCTCATTCTACATACCCTTCTAACTACTGTCCATTTAAATTTGGCCCAAGTAAAATTGGAAAGGGATGTCCTTTTACTTATGCATGACAGATTAATACGTCAACTTGAAAGGAATAGTACAATCTATTTATGGTCTGTTTGGGAATTGAAAAAGGATATGCAAAAGAGGACAAAAGTGGAATATGGAGAAACAAAGGAAAAAAAAGAAAAGAGGGCAGAAATGATATTACAGGGAATAATAATTAGAACTAAAATAAAGAAGGATAGATAAAGTTTAGATGGAAACTTTGTAGATAATGACTGAAATTATAGACAATAACGAAGAAAAGTTTGAGTTGTTGAGTTAATACGTCATATAGCACTTGTAGGAAAGATTTTAGAAGAAAGAGGACAGATCATCTTAAGGGGATGATGAATGACCAATTGATGAATTCAGGGATTTAGAGAAGTACAAGAGAATTTGAGAATAAATAGTGTCTTCAACAGTGTTAAGTAATAGGATTTTCAAAACTTCTAACATGACTTTTTATTGTTAGGAGTTAAAAAGCCCAATGCGCATTAACTTGATACTTAGACTCCTAGATAATGCAATTAAATGCAAAAAATCTCCTTTTGAAAATCATCCAATCAAATAGAATGAGATGAGATAAGAGTTTCCCATTTTCAAAAAAAAAAAAAAAACTTTTGTCATTTCCAACACAATCTCTTTGATTCCAATATATAACAATCATACTTTTCCTATTATCAATAATATTTTTTTCATTTCCCAATATACAACAACTCCTCACCTGATCTCTTCATTCAAATATATCTCATTCCATCAAATTTGATGATCTTGAATAGCACATATGTCCCAAAATATGCAATAACATAAATCTTATGCACTAGTTTACAAATTTTATGGTGCCCTTCATCAGATATCAGTTAAAAGAAGGTAAAAAAAAGAATGAAAGTGAGTGCCACTTCTTTTTCCCTTTATCAAATGCACGACGATTAGATCCAAAATTGTCCCAGGTGAGTCATGAAGAGATTCTTCAAGTTTTAACATATATGGTTTACTTGTCAAGCAGCATTCAATATACCGGCTACCAAATAGTTGTGCATGGATCACAAATGTATGTTAAATTCTAGCCACGCATAATTTTGCCTAAGGAACGTATCGAAACCTCACCTATATCCTTGTTTTAGCATTCTAACCACGCGTCATTTTGTATTATGAACATATCGAAACTTCACCTATATCCTTATTTTAGCATTCTAACCACGCGTCATTCTGTATAAGGAACGTATCGAAACCTTGCCTATATAAGAATTGGTCACTCGTATTCATATGCAATCCCTCTATTTTCCTCTCGCTTTTCCATTGCTTCCTAAGTTTTGTTGCGATAATTAGGAAACATTTGCTGGCTCTAAAGCATTAGGAGGCATAGCATGGCTCACGAAAGGTAAACACATTGCACATTATCCTTTCTTTGCTAGTGTTTATTATTGATTAATGAATTTTTAGATTGAAGGGATCTTTGGGCTTTCTTAACGATGTTGTGATGTCTTAACTGTGTTGCATGCGTGTTATATATGAAGATCAATGCTAGATATGTCTGTCTTTATGCTCGATTCGAGTAGTGAAATAAATAAATGCCCGCCAGTCTATTTGTTTTCATGAGGAATATACAGTAGTGGGTGATCTCAAATATCTAACTACGAGAATGATTTTTAATTTTGCAGTTAGGGCTTTTGTAATGAAACCTGTAATTATCTTTAGTTCAGTCCTTAAATGTTGTAAGGACCTTAATAGTTTGTCTTATGGATCAGCTATTGGAAGGATGTTTGATGATTTTTCGCAGAGGTCCTTAAAAAGCAAATTCGTGTGTTAGTGTTGGGAATGACTATTAAATCTTCATCTTTGCTTTTATTTAACCTTCATCGATGTTCTATTTTAGAACTAAAATAAAAGCAGTTCTTGTTTTCTTAGGCATATTTCACGAGGTAGGAAACTTTTTATATAAAATTTTTACTCTCCTTTATTTATGTTGATGTAATATTTATCTTGTACTAAAATTTTCATATGTTATCATATATAATTTTATCATGAATCATATTTTTCTCCAAAAAACAAATCATGCTAATCTCGTTATCCCTTCTACTTGACGTTATTGTCAAGGTGGAAGTTGTGTTTCGCACTTGCACTATTCACAGCTCTAAATACTTGTAGATAATTTCCTTTTATATGACCGATCTTCCCAATCATGACAGTTGGATATTTTAGTATCCACGTACACACGCGTAGGCTCCTTGTGAAGAGGTGGAGTCCTTTTTTTTTTTCCAGGAAATGTCTATTAATACCAAATTAAGACGCTAAGCCTTTGAATTATACTTAATTCTGTGTGTATAAAACACTAAACTTTCATGTGTATTGGCACGTGCTTCTGGATTTGGAAGCCCTCTGGTGGGTTTGTATCTTTATGGATATCCGCCGTTGGATTTGAGGTCGGAAAACGCCAAGGAATTCAGAAGGCCTCATGCATTCGTAGTTGTTTTGAAGAAAAAAAGAAAGGGGGAAAAAACAAAGAAGTCTGTTTCGAGATGAAGGGCTTGGTAACTCGTAACTACGTGATTGTTCTGTTTCGAGATGAAGGGCTTTGTAACTCGTAACTACATTCAACAATCACATCCATACCATGTAGTAGATTCTGGAAGTTCCCTTTTGTTTACGTCAAACCCAACCACGAACGATCAGCTATTGATTGTGCCAGCCTGCTTGAGTTGGCTGGACGGGTTGTAATTAGATGGGTTGAAATCTAATATTAATCCTAACCCATTTAAAATATCTCAACCATAATCTGTTTATTAATTCATTTAGAAAATTTCAACCCTAACCCATTTATTACCATTTAATAAACGAGTTAATGGGTTGTTAACAGGTTATATAATAGATGACCTGAAAGTCTAGACTTTAGTAAATGATGATCTCGCAGGGAGAGAAGAGTGTTTTCGGTGCAGGAAAAATGAAAAAATGGTAGTAATAAAAAAATAGAATTGGGGTAGTAGCAAAAAAATGAAAATTAGGTGATAGGAGTAAAACGTAAAGAGGAAAAATAACTAAGGAGTTTACATTTATATATAGAACATTAATGAATTAAATTAGTTAAATGAGTTGAATAGGTTATATGGGTTCAATGGGTTATTAAACGGGTTGACGGGTTATATAATATCAATTCTAATTTGTTTATTTAATTAAATGGTTAAACGTGTTGGTGGATTATAACTCATTTATTCAAAAATCTTAATCCAAATTCATTTATAAATGGATTGGACGAGTAGGTTGATGGGTTAACCATGACTATTAACACCCATGTCGTAAATACCATACCTGCATTGATTTGATGGTTGCAAACATCAATTGAAATCTTTTTTGGACTAGTTAGGCCAATGCTAACGGTGTTTGTTTATTTTGTAAAAAAAAAAAGGATGTTTGTTTAACATAAAAAATTTTCAAACTAAAACTTTTTAATTTTCACAACTATTTTATTTTTCAATTATTCTTCGCATTTTTTATATAACTATATTACTTTTTAATTATTTTTAGCAATTACCTATGTAATTAATATATTTATTTTAACTTTATTTTATTTTTTTTTACTTTTCATCATTATTCCTATCATAACACATTTTTTTTTTCGTTTTAAAAATTTTTTATTTAAAAATTTTATTACTTTCCAAATGCACACCGAAGAAGAGGTTTAAAAAAAAAAAAAAAAAAAAAAAATCGCAGAACTTGCTCATTTGCATTTTGGTGAGCTGACGGCTCTGACTAACCCAACGAATTTGACAGAAATTTTGGCGCTTGGTACCAACTTCGTCCACGTACAAGCTCTTTTAACGAACAGGCAAACGTTTTAGGTGGCAAACACGTGGGTTGGGCTTTAGACATTAAGACGCTTCTGCCTCATGCTCGACCGACAGCTTTAAGGTGGAAATTATATACAAATTAATAAAATGGATGATTTCACTAGCCAGAGGGCTAGTCTCAGATGATAAGAATGGACCTTAATTTGTTAAATCATGTAAGGAAAATTGCATGTCGTAGGAATAAACCATTGATTCAAAGTGGGCAATATAACCCTAGATAATGCATATCCAGAGCACCGCGCGAGTAGAAGAGCATGGTACTGTGCCAGAGCATGAAATCACTCTCTCGTGCTTTTCCTCAACCGCATACTCTACCAACCCTAGCCACGGGACGATCACTTTTCGGAAGTTCCAAGGTGTCGCAGCTCTCATCCATTACACACCTGCAGATATGCATGTTCATCTCAAGCGTCCAAATCATGGACACGATCATGTAAAAAAAGAAAAAAAGGCACCTCCTTGAGCTGATTTGAGACCACCGATCAGTGTCAATGAAACATGCATGATTTAAATTTGAAACATGAAAAAAAATGTATTTGTTCATTGAGACATATTTAATTCTTTATTATTATTTAGTGGATAAGGAATGCTGACACAGCTTCCATACGCAAGGGCCAAAATGAATTGATATATATACCCGCACGTGTTTGCCACGAGCTGCCACAAAGTTAGACTAAGAACCAAAACGGTTAATAGGCTTTAAGATGAATGGGAGTGCTTATGCAATGCACTTCCAAGCTCTTCTTTAAATCCTCTTATTTACGAAATTATTTTCTTAAATCCACTCCGACCATCAATCGCGGCGTCCGTTTGCATGCCATTTATCTTGGAGTTATTATGTCCATAGGCTAATACGACAGCCAATATTTGATATTAGACTGATATAGCTATATTTAATTTATATTATCCTTCTCCATCTACAAATGAAGAGACAAATTGTTCTGTTGATCTAGGAATTAAATGAATTCATATTATGAAATTTCATCTAATTTATGACATTATAATAAAATCACAGGTGCGGATATGTTATCGACCTTTTTCCAACTATTTCTTCCTTTCTCATTCACTGACTAGTCTTGCTCTAAGACGCATTTCACAATAAGATGGGTGGGCTTGTTTCGATGAAGGGATTAGATTGAGGAAAAATATTTACGATCGATAGCTCTGGTTGGATGAGTGTGATTCGACAGTCAGTAAGTAGGAGTCTCGAGTTGAGATGATTCCCTATATTCTAAATGGTCCAAATATTTTCATGCACGGGTCCAAGTGTAGTACAAACAGCTGCCACAAGTCATTCGGATGCACGAAATGGCCATTACAGTGCTAGCATATAAACCCATGTACCACCCAATCATGATACGGCCACATTCAGTCTTCATTTTCACAAAATCAATCAGTCAAGCATCTACTTCGTTTCACCATTCAAATCTCCTAGCTCCCTTTCCAGGTATAACCTCTGGCTTTGAACTAGTTTCACCCAGCTGCAGATTTCGATGAAGCTCTCTTCTTATCCATCCATTTTTCTACGTATATCGTGTTGCCATGATAGCCCCTTTTTTTTTAACTATCATATCACCCACATTAAATAACCACCTAATCTATAGAGGTTTTCTACAGGAGTGGGATCAACAAGACAAATTCTAATCCAGAACTCTAACTCACACACGTCCTAACCGCTCACTTCATCCTCACGTTGCCATGATAGCCCTAGTTAGTGTGCATCACAAGGGTGAACAAAATATGCATAGATTCCCATTGCACTCTTTATATCCAACAGGCCTCATGGCACCTTGCTAGCATGCTGAGGAGTACTGCGGTTCTTTTTGGGCAGTTGAAACTTGATCATATATATCGTATGGAGAGAACTCTATTAATTTATATAGCATATTGGCTTACAAATTAATTACTATATCGTTTTATCTTAAGCATTTCATCTGGATTGCTTTCCTTTTGTGGTGCTCTAACTAATATGTTTGAACGAGGACAGCGGTGAAAGATTTCCGAAGAGGATTCGATTCCTCGTTTCTATACAAACAGCGGGGAGTACTTCAGCGACCATGCCAGGGGCTGTGAATGTGATTGTCCGAGAACAAACAGATGCTGAAAACGGGGCTGCACGAAGAATCATCCAGCCACGCACTCTCGTATGCATGCTTAATGCTTTAGTAATTGCATTTGCATTTCTATATACTAATATGTTTTATTATCTTGAATGAATCTCATTTTCCGGTTTTTACATTAATTCCAAGTTTTGTTTTCCTAAGTACTGGTCGTAGAAGCTAGGTATTGGTTCATTCAATCTAATTAAATCTTCATTCCACTAATCGTTTCACAGCAGCGTCCTGCTCCAATTCCTGGCTCCGGCTCGATGACTAATTTCAACTCACTGGGTTTCATCATAACCGGTATTATTATTATTTGTCAGAACCTAATAATTGCATTAATGCGTTGATACATAATTATTATATATACTTAAATCTCCAGCTTCTAATGATATTTTTGTCATGGTTTTGTTATTGCACCTGCAAGCAGCCTTGTTTCTTTACAGCACGGTATACACCCATCCCGGAGCACCCGACTTTCTGGTGTGTACCGTTCTCTCCCCTGGCCGCCTCAATATTACAATATCTGCAGGAACTTCCTCAGTGGAGTTTTTTTTTTTTTTTTTTTTTCCAATGTTTTATGAAGACCTCAGTGGAGTTTAATATTTGAACTATCATGCATGCATGTATGTCACCTTCATGACGTGAAATGTATAGCACTCTGGCAGCAGAGTACCGTTTACCAGGCTAGCTAGAATTGATCATGGCCAGGAGTTTTCAAAAAGATACAAGTTGTTTAATGAATATGAACCTGGAGATTCATTGCTCTTTAATATATATATATATATATATATATACATATAATTCTTTTTTGTTTTTTTGTCTATTATAGATAGGATTTATTTGGGTGACGCTGGCTACGGTGGCAATTCTGAAAGCATATGCCATCTGTCACCGTCTATTCCACCTCGGGGGCCCATTGGAGGATGACCTTCCAAATGGGAGGCCTCCTGCAAGGACGGGAGGCCGATACGACCGCTTCTTTCTCCAGGTGGTTCTTAATCGAGGCGAGGATGACGCGGGTACGTACTCGTACAACGATTAATATTCCATGCTCCACAATTTCTATCTGCAATGTTGCATGAGTTGAGTCATAAGACAAGCGTGCCATTTCAGGAGGTTTTGAGTTTTGTTGATAGTATTAATCCATTTGTATGCGCTCAGGGGAAGAGGCACCTGCTTTTAATAGGCATGGTCCTTCAGGTCTGGGGATGATAGAGCTCAATGCGCTGCCGGTTCGCAACTATCGATTTCCGGCCGTCGCAGAAAGGCAAGTATATGTACTAGCTATATATATGCGATCATGATAAGTTGGTTCCAAAATTTCACCATGTGCATGTATCACTGTAATTTTAGGGAGAAATTAAAGCATCCCAGTCGGGCCCATATTGGTAATGAAATTAAAATCTAACACTGCAATCTAGCTGCTTCATTAATCTCAGTATCACGTGGAATATCAATTATGTGAAAATCTTAGTAATATTCTAATGAATTTAATGCTTTTTTTTTTTTAAACAGTGGGAGCTCATCCTCGAATGAGGCATCATCATCGACAGCGATTGGAGAGGTTGAAAATTATTTTTTTCTAGCCAGCCATAAGCTAGCATACTACCATTACTGTATTGAGTGTATTGAGTGAATGTGAATTAAGCGGTGCCGTATTATTTTCACTTGGGTTGGATCTGGAAACGGGCCGGGAGACACCTTTTTACTAGTAACAGCCCACCTATTTGATACTTAACCTGCGCCTGGGCCTGCACAGCCATGGAATATGTCCACCACCAATGTTATTAGTCTGTGTCTTGCTGACTAATTAGTGATTCTACAATATCATCTAATTTCCTTATAAATTATATGTTATTCATTTTCCAAAGCAGAACAGCCAGAAGCCTGCAAGGCGATATGGGGACGATGACCTCACTTGCAGCATTTGCCTGGACGATGTTCGAACTGGGGAGCCCGTTCGTCACCTGCCCTGCTTACATCAGGTGCGTGTACACACACACGCATACGTATATCTAAAACCAATATACGCATTAAGAATTTGTATTTCAAGAATGCATTCAGCTGGCCCATCTTATTAATCTACCTGCGGATCTCATGAGAAGATGAAATTGAAATGCTAGCTAGCTATTATCAATATAATTAAGTAGTTAATTTCCTTCCCGGCCCTTGCATGGCATGGAGTAGAGTATATATCACCACGTGTTACTTGATCATGACAACTTTACCCTGCGTTAATTATTTTTAACTAGTTAGAATTGAAATGATTGATAGAAGGATTTTCCTTCCTAATAATGCCTGCAGTTCCATCAGCGCTGCATCGACATTTGGCTGCGTCAACGCGGTGTATGCCCCATCTGTAAAGCTTCTGTGTGGCGAGGTTTGCTTGAACGTGCTTCCGTCGGCCATAACGGAATGGGGCGCGGGGATGCGTGACACTTTAATTGGTAGATGGACTGGGCGGGGCAGAGTTTTGTTTATTGATTTTTATTTAATTGTAAAAGGCTCCTCCCGTCTTGTTTATTGATTTTAATTTAATTGTAACAAGCTCCTCTAGTCTTGTTTATTGATTTTTATTTAATTGTAACAAGCTCCTCTAGTCTTGTTTATTGATTTTTATTTAATTGTAAAGGGTCTTCTGTTCTGATGCTTTAATAAGATTCCAAGTCTTCCTCTCCTCACACTTAAACCTTACAGATTTAGTTGTGCTTAATTTATCTGTGCGATATGCAGAGAACTTTCCCTCTGCATTTAAACCTTACGGATTTAGTTGTGTTTAAGTTATCTATGCTATATGCAGAGAACTTTCTTTTTGCATTTGATTGCACCATTGTTATTAATAGTACATTTGATCCAAAATGGCCAAACATGTATTTAGATATATTGATACTTTATACAATTATTTATTTATATATAAATTTTATAGCAAATAGTTTATATATTGAAAAAAGAGAGGTGATTCCATACATCCGACCATGGGACTTTCCCAAACATATTTTTTTTTAATTTTTTTTAAACATGTAAAGCTAGGTGTATTTAACTTATAAACCAAGTTTTACCATTTTCGAATGCTTTTAAGTATTTTTTTTAATTTTTAAACACGATGGCATTTTTGTAATTTTCTAACTCAAAAATTATAAAAAATGCCGTTGTATTTAAAAATAAAAATATTTAAAAGTATTCAAAAATAGTAAAACTTGATTTATAAGTTAAATACACCTAGCTCTACACGTTTATAAAAAATAAAAAATAGATTTTTTGGCCTGACACATGGCTACCCCCATGCGCCCGGTTGCATCAATCACCCCTCTTGAAAAAAATAACTTTAAAGTTATTATTTACATCAAACTATTTTATTACGTTGAATTTGTACCATTGTCAGATGTAGTCTATACACATTTTCAATTAAAATAAAAATTGGTATAATAATATAATATATAATTCTAAATATAATAGGTGGAATGATTATAATTTTAGGATCATATAAAGCCTATTTTGAGACAGTTATACCTGAATATTTCTCCTATATATACATATGAATATTCATCATGCAGATAATCGGATCACAACAATCACCACGATCACAACTATCACCACGACCCCAATTTTCAACCGGATACATCATCACATTATGATCTCATCGCTACATTCCAAGTTCTTATTCACTGATATCAAATAAAAATACGAGTTTCTTGGGAGAGTTCCCATTGAGGCCGATGGGAACCAGCGTTCTCCGTCCACGTGGATAGCAGTGCCATTGACTTAATTTGTGGCTGTTCTTATTATTCCCTGATTACAAATACATACATAGAAGCATTATATTAATGATTCATGTAGTACAATCCACATCTGTGGCGCTTCGAGTGCAGTACAGCTTTGAAAAGCCTGAATAGATGCAGTACAACGATACATGATCATATATACGTTGAAAATTTCGATGCATTCATCACTCTTGTATGTAACTTTCAAGTGTATCCCCGCGTACTACCTACGATCCATCGATCTGGGCCAAATATACATGAATATCGGTGCTATCTTCAAACAAAATTGCAAGTAGACCCCGGGAAACATTAGCCGGCATTAATTATTTATGATGTTGACTTTTTTACAGGTGTGTTTAGCATTCAAGAAAATTTGCACATCTAAATCTTTTTTTTTTACTTTTCTTAATTATTTTTAATATTTTCTCATATAACTATTTTATTTTTAATTGTTTCTTTATAACTAACCATACAATAACTTTATCCATTTTAATTTTACTCATTTTATTTTACAATCATTACTTTATTATATCACGTCAATTTTTCCATTTCAAAAATTTTTATATAAAAATTTTCATTTAAAATTTTTATCCATTAGTAAATACATCATATTACCTTTAATTTCCGGGTTCAAGCGGGACAGGACCTGATAATGGGAATTTATGATGTTGACTTTAACCCTTACAATATTAAAAAATGAAAAAGAGAAAAGGTAAACCCAACTAAAGATTTATCATGAAAATAATACTAGTTTTGCTTGCTTTAGTTTAGTCAAACCAAACATCCAGAGGAAGTTAACTACCTTGCCCGTATGGAACACCAATTTCAAGTGCACTCTCGATGCACCCACTCCATAATAAATGGCAAATATATACCACAAACTTGTACGTATGTGCGTGCGTATATCTTAGCCTTTGTCATTTGGTAGAAATGAACAATGCAAGAGATTGGACTTCCATGACTTCGAGTATGGCAATATTTGGAGGTCTCCGGCCATTTTCACTAGCCCTATTAATCCTCATACTCTCGACCTTGAAATATTTAGCAGTGGGCCATGGAGATGGAGGTCATGAAGATGCAGGGGCGAAGAATCTGCGGTCCAAGGGCTTGATTCTGGTGAAAATATGGTGCCTTGTAATTCTCTTTGTCAGCACATTCGCCGGCGGCATCTCGCCCTACTTCTACCGCTGGAACGAGAGCTTCCTGCTGCTGGGCACCCAATTTGCAGGCGGCGTCTTCTTGGGCACTTCTCTCATGCACTTCCTCAGTGATTCCAACGGCACCTTCGGGGATCTGACCCAGAAATCATATCCCTTCGCCTTCATGCTGGCCTCGGCTGGATACCTTCTAACGATGCTGGGGGATTGCATCATCGTCTGGGTAACCGATCAAGGTGGCAGTAGAGCAGGAGATCATCAGCTGAGAAAGGTGGGGGCCGATGATGCCGATGAGGAAGGTGCAGTTGTCGCGACGGAAGAGGGGCTGCAGCAGCATCCGGCCCTCCTCAAAACCACGTCCTTGGGAGATACCGTGCTTCTCATTCTAGCCTTGTGCTTCCACTCAGTGTTTGAGGGGATAGCAGTTGGAGTTTCTGGTAATTATTAATCACAAGCATTAATTAATTCTGTCATCTCTTTATAAGGATTAGTGTCTTTTTGTGCAAAAATCAAATCAGCCACCGATTGCCGGCGATATGGTATACATGATGAGGGTTAAGTGCAAGTCAGAGATTGCTAATACACTCTATCGATCCAAGGACGGGTTCTTATCTTTTAACTTTTAAAAGTTTCATCAATTTTGACTTATCGTATACCATCAAAAAATTTTATAGTAGTTGACTAGTATCTAATCTAAATCAGATGAAATAAGTGTTCTCTAAAAATTCATCACTTTTGAACTTTACAAAATCTGCAACTCAGACTATCTTTTTTTCTTAATTTTGTTTGAGACCTAGCTAGATCCTAGCTCTAAATATAAAATTAAGATTAGCTAGCTAGGATGTGGTTGATTAGAAATTAATTTCGCAGATAACCCTAGCTCGGATGAATACTTGCATGCTTTCAGCTACAAAGGTTGATGCATGGAGAAATCTGTGGACTATCAGCTTGCATAAGATATTCGCGGCCATTGCAATGGGGATCGCGTTGCTGAGGATGATTCCTGACCGTCCGTTCCTGATGACTGCGGCCTACTCATTTGCATTCGCTATTTCAAGCCCAATCGGGGTGGGGATCGGGATTGCCATCGATGCGACCACGCAAGGAGCAGCGGCTGATTGGATCTACGCAATATCGATGGGCATTGCATGTGGAGTATTCATCTACGTTGCAATCAACCACCTGATAGCCAAAGGCTTCAAGCCACAGTTGCCATGCAGGTTCGATGCACCCTTCTTCAGGTTCTTGGCAGTTCTGATGGGAGTGGGAGTGATTGCAGTAGTCATGATTTGGGATTAGTCATCATATATGTAGGAATTAACTCGTGCATGATCTGAGCTTATATGTGTGTTCCTTCTTCAAATCATACATTCATAAGTTGGATTATCCATGACATTAAATAAACTTCTTGTGTGGTTTGTCTCCCATTTATTTTTTCTATTATTATTTTCCGTCAAATATATATAAATATATTAAGTATTATTTTAGTTGATATAATGTAAAAATTTATAATGTAAAAATTAACTACATTTGACTAAATGCTATCACCCTAAAATAGTCACTATATTTGGAGCCAAAATATGCACATGTAACTAAACCTATTTATATATAGCTAAAATTATGTTCCATCCAACAAAGATATTAGCTACTTATACCAACATTTGTTGTAGTCTTTTACTTCAAATTTTTTTTTGTTGTAGACTTATTCCATTAATGACATTTTCTTTTTATGTAAATTAATGACATTTTCGAGTACACATTTAGTTTCATATTCTCAAACAAGTTATAAACCGCATCCAATCAAAACTATTATAAAAAATGAGACAATTAACCTTTAATTTGCTGCAAATTCGATACATTCCAGGTACAATGTATCTATAGCTTTCAAATTTTCTATGATCATCAATCACGGAAATTTTTTTCAAATGTACAGATTATTTGGCTGCATATATGTGAATATGACTGCATTTGATGTCATTTGACTGCAAAACGAGTATATCAAAAAAATAAATTGTTTTTGATATAAATGGAGAAAATAAATTGGCTGCATATTTCAGTGATGGAAAAATTTGTTGCATATTTGGCTACATATGATCCATTGTATATAAACAAATGCATAATAACATAATTTTGGCAACATATAATATATGCAGTGCAAACGCTATTAGGGTTGGCCATAAATTTTACTATTTTTTGATGAAAAAAATATATATCTTTATTGATGAACAGAAGAATCTAGGTACAAAAAGTTTATTAAAAAACTGGGTGTGTTTCCCCACCATGATTTATGTCCATTAGCATTTTTGGCCACATGATCAGCTAAACAATGTGGTATTTCATTTCTCGATCTAAGAACATACCTGAAGTCAATGATCTGAAAGCATTTTGCACGTCGCTTGATCTCCTATATAATGGTTCCTGTAGTTGAGAGAACACTGCAGTGCTCATTCAAAACATTAACAAAAAACAATGAGTCATTTTCCGCCTCCACCTGCTGTATCTGCATTTCGATTCTCCATTTGGCACTTCCATTGTTACACATCCAAAGTACCCTCCAATCTCCAAGTCCTAGTTGCTAAGAATCTTCCCATGAAGTCCCTTAAAATCGCCTCAATACCTATGCAGTCACCCCTTGATTTCACCTGCTATCCACACTGATCTTAAAGCTGTCCTGTTTGGGTTTCCTCCATCTTGGATGAAGCGTCGTGTCAAAAGAGAAAGAGACTCCAGTGAAATGAGCCTCAATGAAAGTATCTTTATAGGATTTGCACAAATCGAGCACCTTTCCAAAGTCCAGCCACTCACCACCCATTCGCATTTGGTTCCTCAAAAACCGAATTCTCCATCTGAACAATATGAACAAAGTTAACCTGTTTTCATCTTTTGCTGCAGCCAGTTGCTACAGAAATGTAGATAGAGTCATATGCACGCCGTAAACACCTGATCACTGAGTTCCATCGACATTTCGCCG
Organism: Annona cherimola; assembly: GCA_030490835.1. Classification (NCBI taxonomy): domain Eukaryota; kingdom Viridiplantae; phylum Streptophyta; class Magnoliopsida; order Magnoliales; family Annonaceae; genus Annona; species Annona cherimola. The sequence goes on along the minus strand of CM059971.1, from coordinate 106,098,492 downwards.
TGTGGAACAATTGTCCGTTTCACATGCTTCTGAACATAAAGAAATAAATGTTATTATTACATATATAATTAGTCAATCACTAATTGAATTAATTTATATATGGCTAGAAAAATGGACAGTTACCGCAGACGACCTTAATGGATCTTAATCTTCGATCTTAACACCCCCGTCCGATATTTCCAAGTATGGTCCATCCAATTCCAATTGATTGGACGTTCTGCTAGGTGTATAAATTTGCCTAGAACTTACTCTTCCGTTCTTACAAGCACATATACTAAATGTACCTGTAAATAAACCATTCGATGTCGCAATGAGGTGGGAAAATATATGCATAAAAAGGAAATCCTTTTCTGAAATGGGTAAGTGCCATGGCAAGATCCCGATGACACTCAATTTTATTGATTAATTAAGGAAAAATTCTTTTTATGTCCACAACATTTGCCCCTAATTTCTATATGCCTCTAATTCCTATATATCCATAATGTTTTAAAATTTCTTTTATACACATAACATTTCATCCAAAATTTCTATCATATTTATGCGGTTAGCACAACTATTATCTACCTATAAAAAGATAATTTTGCCCCTCTAAAAATTTTTAATTGAAATAATTTAACCTTAATATAACTATTGAATCTGTCACGTATTGATAATTTACTATGATTGATTGAGTTATATTATGGCTAAATTGTTTTAATTAAAAATTTTGAATGGGTATAAGAGCAATATAAGGTGAAATGTTATGAGATTGAGGGAAATTTTGAAATATTATGGGTATATTAGAAATAAGGGGTTAATATTATGAATATAAGAGAAATTTTTTTCATTAATTAACAATCTTGCATCATTTATTACCCATCAAATAGATCAATCACTTTTTCCATGATCTAATTAGAAAATGAATTAGAAAGGGATAACCTTGAAAACCCACCGTTCCCTACAATAAAAAAACTTTGTGCAACAATTTTTATGTTGTAAATAAAAATTAATATATATATATATATATCACCATAAATAGCTACCATTTGCAATATATAATTTTTATATGCAACAAATAAGCATTTTTTACCATATTATACTATGCATAGCTAATCTATAGATTAATTTTGACTATAAATGCACTTATTTGTTGCAGTTGGATATATGCCACCAACTATATACGTAGTCACATGGTAATAAAATGTTTGTTACTGGATAATTTGCATATATACTCACTTACTTTGATCGAAATTGTAAATATATGTAAATAATTTTAGAAATTATAAATAACCTCACTTAGTTTAACTATAATTGTAAATAATCTCACGCTATTATAACATTGTCATGATGTGTGTATATTTGCAAAATATGTAAGCTATGTAGGTGTGTTTGCATTTTCAGAAATTAAATGATATATTTACTTTTTGCAAATAATTCTCACATAGTTTAACCATAATTATAAATAACCCTCATACCATGACAATACAATAATGATGTTATAACAACATACAGGTTATTTACAATTATGGTTAAACTATGCAGGGTTACTCACAAATTTTAAAATTATGTTATTATATTTGCAACTTCGATCACACTAAGTGGATATATTTGCGAATTATCTGTTTGTTACTATATGCAAATAACTTTATTGTTGCATATTTTTCTTGTTGTTTTTGCACTATAATGCAAATGATAAAGATATGTATGTAGTCTACATTTGCAACACTTATAATTTTTAGTGCACAATAAAGAATTTAATTTTTTTCCAAAAATTTCACATTTGTTGCTTTCACTTGCAAGTAAATTATTCATTTGATTGTAAACACTTTCTGACTTATCTATTTTAGCAATGAAAATTTTCTTATAAATAATTAACAATGTTTGTATAAATAGCTATATATTTTTGTTATACATAATATAATTGTGGATACATGTTAATAAGTTTAGCCACATATGGATATTTAACTGCAAATATATTCCTGCTTTAAGATAGTAATTTATGCTCAAATCCAGTTAATTTTTTCATTATATACAACTAAAACAGGTAGTTAATGTAGTAATTTATATTTAACTACAAATAACAATAGAATTTTTAGCTTCAAAAAGTAAATAACTACATACTTTTATTGGGAAATAAGTATTTGCTTAAATTTAATTTTGGCTGACAAAGATGGTCACATCTATAACCTTTTGGTCACAAACAATTGGTAGCTAAATTTTAGTCTTTTTTTTTAGTGGTAGTTGCTAGTTCTAGCACTTGGCAATTCTTTAATTACTTCCCGAATTTTGCATAGGAACAAATTCGGTCAACTAATGACAAAATAGCCATTTAGCTTATATTTTCTTAATTAACTTTTCCACTCGCATGTGCTCTATATTAACAATATACGTCCTTTTAATTTCCAAAATTTAAGCCTCATGACTATCGTGTCTGAAGTGTCTCACACGCATGCGTATGCGCGACAATTTTGTTAAGACTGAAGTCTGAACTCCGAAGCTATGAAAGTTAATTGGCAGTTGATTGCACATGATAAGAAATTAAAAAGTAAAATGCTGACAATTATATATATGAGTATGTGAAAAAGTAAGTTTATGCATAGCTGTTTCAACTAGCAAGGTAGTTGATGCAATATTAGACAAGAGTAGCCCGTACGTAGAGCAGTTGGTGGACAAAGTAATGATCCAAGTCTAACTTTTGTGTTGACAGCTAACAAATTGCTTATTCCTAACAAATCTAACGAAGTCATTACTGTCATATTCAATTTTCCGGTGTTCTTCTTCTTTTATTTCAAGAGGATCTTTGGAAATGTTGATTTTGGTGGAATTGTAGGATGTGATGAGAAAAGAAAAGTGGAATATTCTAATAAATGTTTGATTCACATGGAATAATAGAGGTAAAGATGAAATAAATAAGTTTATTAGGAAAAAATGATTAAAATGTAGAGGTAAAATTAAAAAATATGATTATTAAATTATTAAATGATCTGTGGAAAAATATGGAGGACGAGATGTTTCCCAAACCCATCACACCCTTCCCGTTCCCAAACAAGCCAAAAAAAAAAAAAAGAAAGAAAGAAAACTTCATTTCTGTGTTGCACGCGTTATTCACCAAACGGTCTTCATGGATCGGATATGAGGAATTAAAGTAGTCTACAGTGATAGGCTCAAAAAACAAAAAAAAAGTAGTCTATAGTGGTTGGCATGCACTTTTAGCAAGCGAGTTAATTGAGAGGTTAATGAATTAATATCTAACAATTAATTCGTACCATGAAGTTGGGTATTGATCGTAATCTGATAATGGTGGTCATTTAATTAGGCTGAATTTTGCTTGAAAAGAAATATTTAGGAGGTAGCTAGGATAGGCGCTTTTGGTTTGGTGAGGTGTCATTCTCTAGTTCGAAACATTAGATCCTCACGTTTCTTCGATCCCTTCAATGAGGAAACAAAAACAGCAGCAGCAGCAGCAAAGGTACATTGCCATTGAAAGGGTTGTCATTGTTTCTCTACAGTGATTAGCGACGACCATCAAGTAATTGACTTGAAAATTTCCCAGTAGATGGAACTGCATGCATTCTGGGAACAGTATAGCACATGACATGAGGAGAGCAACATATGAAAATCGATATGATAGACACACTTACGCAGTCTAATAAAGATATGATTGCATGTCACTAGTTCATGATTGTTTTCTACATGAGTGAAACCAGCTAACCAAATTTGCTTGGACGTATTAGAGTTATTCCAATCCTATTCAATTTTGTTTTATAAGTCGACCATTTCTATTATATGTATAAGTCTAATTAACATTTGCGGATTTATGATATTAGTTTTTTGGGGCCAAGACATGAAGAGAGGAAGTGTTAAGACGTACGGGTGTTAAATCCTTTATCATTTAATTCAGATAATGAAAGTTGAGATTTGAGTAATATGTGTGGGAAAGGGCCTCTTAATATTAATAAATAATAATTAATCATATTATAGAACCAGTTCATTTTGCAATAATCAACTCATTGACCTCTACAATTGGTTAAAATTTTATACAGTGTTAAACTTCATTTTTAATTAATTAAGTACCATGCATGGGCAAAGCTTCCCAGCTTCAAAGTAATATAAAAGTGCTTTTAGACCTATCACAATCTGCCAGAGAATCGTGCATTTTGTCGGCAAGCTAAGGTGGAATAAAATAATTCGACTTCGTCAACACTCTACAGTTAAGGTCGACCAACAGCCGGTCTGATAAGCTGTCCATTTTTGTGGGCATTTCGGGCGTTTTGGATCCATATTGATTGTCTACTTCGGAAATGTACTTCTTGCACATCTGCCATCTTTACCTAATCTACCAAGTAGCCTATATAAAGCATCTGCGCATCAGCAGTAGCAAACAGCAAAGCAAGCGGCAGAGAGAAAGCAAAAGTACCGAAGCAAGAAGCTGATAGAGAGATGTCTCCTCGAACATCAGTTCCAATGGCAGCAGTACTGCTACTTGCATTCTTCAACATTGTCTGTCTCTTGCCAGGGCTCACAAATGCCAGCATCACCAGGCATTACAAGTTTGATGTAATTAACCACCAACTATGTGCTTATTCTGTGACGACATATGATTTTTTTAATCATCCTTTTTTTTTTTTGATGAGCTTTTTTAATCATCTTTAAATGCTTAATGTACAACCTTATGTTTGCAGATCCAATTGCAAAATGTGACACGGCTGTGCCACACAAAAAGTATGGTGACCGTGAATGGCCAGTTTCCTGGGCCGAGAATCGTTGCAAGAGAAGGCGACAGGGTCGTCGTCAAGGTGGTTAACCATGTCCAGAACAATATCTCCATGCATTGGTATGAAAATATCTTCCCACACCTTAACCTCCTCCGGCGGCCTCTTATGCTTGTAGAAAATGATATATTTGAAGTGATTTTTTTGTCATAAATAAAACCTTGCGATTGACGGTGCATATGACAACAACGTGCAGGCATGGAATTCGACAGCTGAGGAGCGGATGGGCAGATGGGCCTGCTTATATTACCCAATGCCCCATCCAAACTGGCCAGACCTACGTCTATAACTTCACGATTGTGGGGCAAAGGGGCACCCTTTGGTGGCATGCACACATCTCGTGGCTGCGCGCCACCCTCTATGGCCCTATTATCATCCTTCCCAAACGCGGCGTGCCTTACCCTTTCGTCAAGCCTTACGAGGAAGTTCCAATTATTTTCGGTAATTACAAGCAATTCACAAAGATAACATAATTATTAAGCAGATTACATATAGGAACACCCAAGTTAATTAATAATAAGCGAGAATTTTGCGTTGGTTTTATATGTATAGGCGAATGGTTTAATGCTGATCCTGAGGCCATCGTCGCTCAAGCTCTACAGACTGGAGGCGGCCCGAATGTCTCCGATGCATACACCATCAATGGCCTCCCTGGACCCTTGTACAACTGTTCAGCAAAAGGTATAAATTTCTACGTATATATCAATTTGGGTACTTTTGGCAAAATGGGTTTTCAATTAAATGCGGGGCTAACTCCATGTAATTAGAAATCTAATCAATTGAGGATGCGTTGTTAATCTGGTGCAGATACATTCAAGCTGAGTGTGAAGCCAGGGAAGACATATCTCCTTCGCCTGATCAATGCTGCCCTCAATGACGAGCTCTTCTTCAGTGTTGCCAACCACACCCTCACGGTCGTCGACGTCGATGCCGTTTACGTGAAACCCTTCGAGACGGACATTGTGCTAATCACCCCGGGCCAGACCACGAATGTTCTCCTCAGGACCAAGCCGCACTACCCAAATGCCACATTCTTCATGTCAGCCAGACCTTACGTGACGGGCCTCGGCACTTTCGACAACTCCACCACCGTAGGATTACTCGAATACCAGCACCCCGATTCATCCCATCATCTCCTGGGCATGAAAAAGCTGTCTCTCTTCAAACCATTCCTTCCGGCTCTCAACGACACCGCATTTGCAGCCAACTACAGCAGCAAGTTGCGTAGCCTGGCCAGTGCGCAGTACCCGGCCAACGTACCCCAGAGGGTGGATAAGCAGTTCTTTTTCACGGTCGGCCTTGGCACTGAGCCATGTCCCAAAAACCAGACCTGCCAAGGCCCGAACGGGACCAAATTCTCCGCATCGGTGAACAATGTTTCGTTCGTCCAGCCTACGACCGCCCTCCTCCAGGCACATTTCCTCGGGCAATCCCAAGGCGTATACACCACCGATTTCCCCACCAGGCCCCTCTTTCATTTCAATTACACGGGGACCCCTCCCAACAACACCATGGTCAGCAACAGCACTAAGGTGGCGATGCTTCCTTTCAACGCGAGCGTGGAGCTGGTGATGCAAGACACGAGCATCCTTGGAGCCGAGAGCCACCCTCTTCACCTCCACGGATTCAACTTCTTCGTGGTGGGACAAGGGTTTGGAAACTTCGACCCCAGCAAAGACCCTTCCAGCTTCAACCTTGTGGATCCCGTGGAGAGAAACACGGTGGGAGTTCCTTCCGGCGGTTGGATCGCCATCCGCTTCCGAGCTGACAATCCAGGTGTATGGTTCATGCATTGCCATTTGGAAGTCCATACCACCTGGGGCTTGAAGATGGTTTGGGTTGTCATGGACGGGAAACTGCCCAATCAGAAGCTGCCGCCTCCGCCGTCCGATTTTCCCAAATGCTGATATTGGCCTCAGATTCACTGCGCTTTTAGAAGGGCTCGACTAATTGATTTTCTGTAGATCCCATTGGCCGATGATCATTGCCTGCACCGGAGAGAACAAAACATTTTTTCTGTTGACAATGTAGTTGTGTTGTATCCTCATTCTTTTGTTTTGTTTGTTTTGCTTTGTTTTTGTTTTGATTGTTGTTTTTGTTCTGATTTGATTTAGTTATTTAGATTTCGTGCATGTTTTTACGTGAGGAGGAGATTTTTTTCTATGTTACGAAAAGTCTTAAAAATTTTGAAAAATTTTTTTACGTAAAAATTTTAAAATGCAAAAAAAAATAACGTGAAAAATAGAATAATCATGAAAAATAAAGAAAATAAAGTTAAAATAGATAAATTAATTATATAAACAATTATATAAAGATAATTTAAAATAAAATAATTAAAAAATTAAAAAATAAAGTAATGGGCGAAGAGGAAAGATTTTAGTTTGAAAAATTTTAAACGTCAGCGAACACATAACGTGATTGATGCGACGCGTGATGCCCATTCCTTTTTTGTGCGGTTCCATGACTCGGACATTGAGTTAGGTTTCTGAATTTCTGTCGCCAAACCGACTTCATCAGATATTCATGATATTATACTATCTATAGCTACAAAATCGTGTATATGGGCCGTTTTCAGACCATTAAACAATTTTAATTTGTTAGGTTCTCACACATCTGTTGTGAAAGCGTCGAGTGTTTCCATTGTAAGTGTCAACAGGAAAAGTGGGAAGAGTGGAGATTGCCTGGGCCCCAAAAAAAAAAAAAAAAAGCGTTGCTAAGGTTCAAGCTTTTCGTAGTGAGAAAATGTGAAAGCCTGTTCTGGGCATCCTTCAATTTTATGGCATATTCACCCTCTTTCCGTTAAAGATATAGTTTAGTTTCAGCAACTGCAGTAGCAACCAAAAATATGGTTTCTTTTAGGCAACCGAATATTGATTTCTATTAGCTATGATTTTATACGAAATTCAATATATTTTCTAACTCACTTTATGATTAAAATCATTAATTCATATCTTATTATATTATATTGGACCGCAATCCTATACGGTCAGCTACAAATGGACGATCGAACTTCTTTATTATATATTTTTTTCTTATTATAGACTAAACTGCATTCACTTTGTTATTTCAAAACAGCCTGCGCTTGGATTATCACTAAAGAGGAAATGAATACATCTGGTTATAACTTTTTTCTTTAGATTCCTTCATCTACTTATAACTTAGCTAAGTAACAATTTTCAGTATTTTTTATTTTTATTCATTTTTACCTGAGCTTATATAAATTTAAATCGCATACTAAATTTTATCATTTTATCAAAAAATTTCATTTTTGAATAAATACCTTTTTATAATTTTAAGAATTCAGAAATTTTGACCGATCTTACACTGCCACGCACATGAAAAAGATAAAAAAAAAATTCTTTTTGAAAATATAAAATATGTATAATAATTTAAAATTAGTCCATTTTGATACATAAATTAAATACACTTCAGCCCACATAAAAATGAATTGAAAGCAAAGGAAGAATATTAAAAATATGAAATACTCAGTGTTGTTACTTGGATAATTACAACCGAATGTATAGTATCATTGTATAAATAATGATCATGTATACCTACGACCACATGTATTTTGTATTTTTAGAATTTTTTCGTTTTTATGTTGATGTGTATTTAGTTTATATAATTAATTTTACTATTTTGGGTTTTATATATTTATATATTTTTAGAAAATTTTAAAAATAATAAATTTTCACCCATGTTACACTGTCTTACACATAAAAAAATCATTACTAAAAAAAATAAAATAAACTTTCCGCAACAAAACTCAAAGCCCGGACTTCCGGCACCCTAGAGGGACTCTTGGTCAACCGCCAATAGTTTGTTGGCAACAAGACTAAAAATTAATATGTGATCAAAACACAAATTAATGTCACAAACCACTTTACAACTTTTAAGTTTTGTTTGGCTGCGAAGTTTGACTATTATATATTGTGGATAAGTTTTGTTGCAAAGAATTTCATGTATAAATGACTTACAAAAATACTATTATAGGATTAAAAAAATATATTATTAGGATAAGTTATTTAAAACTTCTGCTCCAAATAATACTTTTACTTGTGTGAATCTTACTACTTTAACAGCTTTGGGTACCAGCTATACATGAGCGGTCTCAATCAACACAATTAAAATGGCAATAATTAATTAAATTAGTGTCTTGTGGCACCAGCCTCACCATTTGAATATTTAAGCGGTTGTCAGACCCCATTTTGAAGGCTCGATCAGCCCTCCCTCCTCTTCGTCTCGTTGTAGCATGCATCGACATTTTCTTGGGACGCAAACAAGGGTCGCCCTCAAAATGCCATAAAAACAGTCACACGTGCATACATGTGCGGCAGACGGGAATACAATACATGAATTTTTGGAAATACTGGAAGGAGGTAGGTAACTGTCCAAGAAGAGTAGCCTGGACGGGGACTAGTTGTTACGTAATTGGTACAACAAATTGGTATGAATAATACCAACCACGCGTCCAAATCTTCATTTAGATTGCATGCATTATTTTATTTTTTTCCAAGGTTTAATATCTTCAGTAATAACGCATGCATGCATGCAGGACCAGATCGTTTGTATGGGGTTTAATCGCCACAGGTTATCAAATTAATTGCCTCAATCCATCAATCAATCGTCACATTCTACAAATTATAAACCAGTAATCGACTTAATAAAAGCCTCCTAATTGGATTGGATAGGGAAAGCAACTGGGGGAATATATTGCTTCAGGAGAGGGGAGAGCCCGGATGAGAGTTTTCAGTTGGCTGGGATGTCTTTCTCTGGTTGGAGCTCTAGCTAGCTATCTTTCCTTTCATGGAAATCAAGACTCAGCACCGCCACAGTGTCATAAAAAGAAGGCTTCTCATTGTCTTCCCATAATGGAAACTGACCAAACAGCGATAGACATGATGATTTCATTTTCAAGTCCGTAATCGTAACTACCAAGCTAATGGTTTGTGGTTGGACCGAAGCTAGCTACGAAAAGGAAATATTCATGAGGATGAACACTTGCAGATTTATTTATTTTTTTTGTCATTTTTTATTGGAACACTTGCAGATTATTGAGACCAATTAATGAAAGTTTAAGGTGATCGAACTCACTCGCTGTGCTTGCTTGCATATGCATTGTCGATCACACTCTGATAGGCTACGAAACTTTCCTGAGCTGGAACAATTGCAAGGACGGATAAAATAGTTTGACTTAGTCAACACTATAGTTAAGGTCGAACAAAGGCCAAATCATTATTTGAAAAGTAATGAAATTTTTGAACGAAAAAAATTTTAGTATAAAAGTTTTTGAATTAGAAAAAATGATTTAATATACTAGGAGTAATGTTGTTAAATAAAGAAAATAAAGTTAAAATATATAAATTAGTAGTGGAAGATAATTAAAAAGTAAGATAATTATATAGAAAAATGTAAAAAAATTATTAAAAGAGGACAATTATGGAGAGTGGAAAGTTTTACATTGACATTTTTACTTACAGTCAAACATACCCTAATTTATAATAACTAAAAGATTATTGGCCTAGATTTTGTACAAAACACATGAGTTCTGAATTCTACTTCATGAGCTCCAATACTACATACAAGTTGTTCCAGTTGTGGCATGCATGCTGGCTTACTATAAAAAATCATTGTAAAAGTTTCTATGGATTCCAGGATTGATGTTTTTTGTCCAAGCATGTTGGAAAATAACATGAGAATGCTTTACAGCCAATGATATCTTGTGATTTTGATAATAATTATTAGGAAATCACCATCAATGTATTAGGATGAACAGATCAATAGTCTAGGCTCAGGTTGCTCCATTTGCACTTGTGCTGGATAGAAAACCAGGTATATTAGGGTATTGATCTTACTCAGTCTCCCACACACATGAAAGTGAGCTTAATGTTCGTCGTTAGATCGACAGAAGGCGCATTTACCAAAAAGTCGCTTAAAAATTGCAAAACGATCCATTGTGAGTAGGGGTGTTAACAAATTGGATCGGACGGATGGGAGCCTAATCCTATTCTTGATCCTAACATATTTAAAACATCTCAATTATAATCTGTTTATTAACTTATATAAAAATTTTCAATCCTAACCCATCTAATAAATGGGTTAACGGATTATTAATAAGTTATATAGCAAATAATCCCAAGGCCTATACTTTGGCACATGATAATCTCACAAGGAGAGGTAAGGAGACATTTTATGCATATGAAAAATGCAAATAAGGCAATAACAAAAAAATGAAATTAGAGCAACAATTGAAAAATAAAAATTAAGTGGTGGGAGGAAAACTTAGTAGAAGAAAATAACCAAGAGATTTGGGTAGGGTATGGTAAAAAATATTACCCATGGGTATGGGTAGGGTACAAATTATTACCTGCCTCATCAAATAGAATACGGATAGGGTAGATACGTTGGGTACCCAGAACCAACCCACATAGATACTCATATGAGTAATTAATTAGGTGCATAATTATATATGTATAATATATATTATATAGTATGTATTATGTTTTGTCTTTGACATCTTATGTGCACACATATTTTAATAAATTCAAATTTAAATGAATTTTGTAATTTGTGAAGTATAACACTTGTTCAGTTATTTATATAAATGTCATTGACTTTCGAAAGATTCTTATAAATACGCTTGTGACTTATTATTATAATATATTAATAGTTTTAATAATTGAGTCATGATGGTCTGTACTTCATATTTTTATATAATAATATAAACAATAATGTACGTGCTTATGATTTTAAAACATAAATGAGTATTATTTTACATTATTTAAAATAATATAGAAATTTTAAAAAAAATATTGTACTTGAGTATTAAAGGAACTGATGTGGAATCGAAACCGGAACCGACCCTATGGGTAATAGGTAGGGTAGGGTATACTAGAAACCGAACCAACAAATAGGTTAAAATAATATAGAAATTTTTAAAAAATATTGTATTTGAGTATTAAAGAAACTGATTTGGAATCGAAACTGGAACCGACCCTATGGGTAATAGGTAGGGTAGGGTATGCTAGAAACCGAACCGACGAATGTGTAGGGTATGGTAGGCCTTTTACAAATAGGGTACGGGTAGAATAGACCGCTACCCGAATCGAGTTGCACCCCTACTGCCAAATCATTCTTCGTTTTTCTGACCTTCACGGGTTCTCCTACGATCCTGCCATCTTCCCTACCAGTCCCGATTCTCGACCATCTTCCTAGCTCGCCCTTGTGTCTTCTTCAATCGTGATTTTGGTCACCTCGAAACTCATCTTCTCCGCCGATCTTGTCGTGCTAATCTTCCTTATGTCTTCTCCAGGAGCGAGTTCAGCATCCTCCCTGTTGGGTGGGTTCCTCCCACGTGAAGTCAAAAGTGGGGGGGGGGCCCACCCATTTGGCATTATTGATAATGCCTCACCCACCTGCCCCCTCCTTTTGCTTTCGGCGCATGTGAGAGTATCTCTCTCTCTCCTCTCCTCTCCTCTCAGCGTCTTCTCTCCAGGCAGCGTTTCTTCTCTCGGCAGCGACGAATTTTTTCGTCAGAGAGAGAGTCTATCTTCCCCTCTCAGATTTCAGAGAAGCAGCAGCAGCAGCTCCGGATTTTTCGTCATATGCTCAAGGCTTCTACGGCAGTTATCTCTTCCAGCTATCAAGAGAGAAAATTCTGCCGTCATCTCAGATTTGGTGAGATCTACCCTTGATTAATTTCTGTATTGAAATCCATCCTTATTGTGATGATGAAATCCTCTAGTTTTGACTAGAGAAGACATTGCATTGTAATCCCATTATTTTATAGTGGAAGATTTACCTGGACTGGGTCCCGTGGTTTTTCCCCTTTGGTAAAGAGGGGTTTTCCACGTAAAAATTGTGGTGTGTTTTTCCCGTGGTTTGATTGTTTATTATTTGCAATATCTATTGTCTGTGATTAATCATTCCTATTTAATCTACACAAGAAGGGGATAGCCTAAAATCCCAACAAGTGGTATCAGAGCGAGGTTTTAGTAATCTTGTGCCTTGTGTTGAACGATGGAGGTTAATACAAGTAGAATGATTAATTTGAATGGTTCAAATTATCATGTGTGGAAGGGAAAAATGGAAGACCTGCTATATGTCAAAGATTTTTATTTGCCTGTGTTTGCGGAACAAAAACCCGTAGAAAAAACTGATGCTGAATGGACTTTACTTCATCGTCAAGTATGTGGGTATATCAGGCAGTGGGTGGATGATAATGTTTTAAACCATGTCAGTGAAGAAACAAATGCACGTTCTTTATGGGACAGGCTTGAACAGCTGTATGCTCGAAAAACCGGGAACAACAAGTTGTTTCTAATAAAGAAGTTGATGGGCTTGAAATACAGGGATGGAACTCCTTTATCAGATCACTTGAATGCTTACCAGGGAATTCTTAATCAGTTGGCTGGGATGAATATCAAGTTTGAAGATGAGGTGCAGGGGTTATGGCTTCTAGGCACATTGCCGGACTCGTGGGAGACGTTTAGAATGTCGGTATCTAACTCAGCTCCAAATGGTGTAATCACTATGGATTTGGCTAAGAGTAGTGTTTTAAATGAAGAGATGAGAAGAAAGTCACAGGGTCCGTCACAGTCAGATGTCTTAGTCATGGAAAAGAGGGGGAGGAGCAAGAGTAAAGGTCCGATGAACAGAGACAGAAGCAAAAGCAAGTCAAACAGGTTTGCCAATGTTGAGTGTTATCACTGTGGTAAAAAGGGGCATATAAAGAAGTATTGTCGACAACTCAAAAGAGACTACAAAAATGAAAAAGGGACGGTAAAGGAAACTGATGATAGTAATGATGTTGATAGAGTTTCTGCCGTCACAGATGACTTCCTTGTTGTGTATGATGATGATGTTGTCAACCTTGCATGCCATGACACCAGTTGGGTGATTGACAGTGGTGCCTCCGTTCATGCTACATCGCGACAAGACTTCTTTACATCTTATACATCCGGAGACTTTGGGGATGTTAAGATGGGTAACAATGGTGTAGCTAAAGCCGTAGGCATGGGAGATGTGAGCTTGGAGACCAACAATAGTACGATGTTGCTTTTGAAAAATGTTAAACATATTCCTGATATTCGCTTGAATTTGATTTCAGTAGGTAAACTTGATGATGAGGGGTTTTGCAACACCTTCAATGATGGTCATTGGAAGCTTACTAAAGGTTCTATGATTGTGGCTAGAGGCAAGAAGTGCTCCTCATTGTACTTCATGCAAGCAAAGGTTTCTTCTTGTATTATCAATGCAATGGAGAATGAAAGTACAACAGAGCTATGGCATAAAAGACTATGTCACATGAGTGAGAAGGGTTTGATGGTTTTGGCAAAGAAAAATCTTCTTTCTGGATTGAAGAATACAGCATTGAAGAAATGTGCTCATTGCTTGGCAGGGAAGCAAAACAGAGTTGCCTTTAAAATATCCCCTCCTTCAAGACAGCCGGGTATACTTGACTTAGTATATTCTGATGTTTGTGGTCCCATGAAAGTAAAAACACTTGGTGGTGCTCTCTATTTTGTGACTTTTATAGATGATCATTCAAGGAAGTTATGGGTTTATACCTTGAAGACAAAAGACCAAGTGTTAGATGTGTTTAAACAGTTTCAGACCTCAGTTGAGAGACAGACTGGGAAGAAGTTAAAGTGTATCAGAACTGATAATGGAGGTGAGTATTGTGGTCCTTTTGATGAATATTGTAAACAGCTGGGTATTAGGCATCAAAGGACACCTCCGAAGACTCCTCAGTTAAATGGGCTAGCTGAGAGGATGAACAGAACACTAGTTGAAAGGGTAAGATGTTTGCTTTCATATGCACAGTTGCCAGGATCTTTTTGGGGTGAGGCTTTGAGTACCGTTGTACATGTGTTAAATCTCACGCCCTGTGTTCCTTTAAATTTTGATGTTCCAGACAGAGTTTGGTCGGGAAAAGATGTATCATACAGTCACTTGCGTGTCTTTGGATGTAAGGCCTTTGTGCATATTCCCAAAGATGAGAGGTCTAAGCTTGATGTCAAGACAAGGCAGTGTGTATTTATTGGCTATGGCCAAGATGATTTTGGTTACAGGTTTTATGATCCGGTACAGAAAAAGCTTGTAAGAAGCCGAGATGTTGTGTTTATGGAAGACCAAACCATACAAGATATTGAGAAAACAGTTAAAACAGTTTCTCAATATTATGATAATTTAACAGACTTGGATCCAGTTCCTTTGACACATGTGCCAGTACAGGTTAGAGATGAAGTTCAAGATGACCAGGATGGTACAGTTGATGCTGATACTCATACACAGGTTGAGATTAATGATGGCGTTGTTGAGCAGTCACCAGTACCAGAAGTTCCACCAGATGTTCCACTCAGGAGGTCTACTAGAGATCGTCATCCTTCTACACGATATTCTGTTGATGAATATATGTTACTGACTGACGGGGGAGAGCCCGAATGTTATGCAGAAGTCATGGAAGATGAACACAAGAAGGAGTGGGTTGAAGCCATGCGAGATGAGATGAAGTCACTGCATGAAAATCATACATTTGAGTTGGTAAAGTTGCCTATGGGCAAAAGAGCTTTGAAGAACAAGTGGGTATACAGAGTGAAGCAAGAACAAGTTACCACACAACCTCGATACAAAGCTAGATTGGTCGTCAAGGGATTCAATCAAAAGAAAGGTATTGATTTTGATGAGATTTTTTCTCCAGTTGTTAAAATGTCATCTATTCGTGTGGTTTTGGGTCTAGCAGCTAGTCTTGATTTGGAGATTGAACAAATGGATGTAAAGACTGCTTTTCTTCATGGTGAACTAGACAAGGAAATTTATATGGAGCAGCCAGAGGGTTTCGTGGTAAAAGGAAAAGAGGATCATGTGTGCAAGCTGAGAAAAAGCCTTTATGGCTTGAAGCAAGCACCAAGACAATGGTATAAGAAGTTTGAGTCAGTTATGGAGAAACATGGCTATCGAAAAACAACTTCTGATCATTGTGTCTTTGTGCAGAAATTCTCTGATGATGATTTTATTATACTATTGCTTTATGTCGATGATATGTTGATTATTGGCAGAAATTCTTTGAGGATTGATAGGTTGAAGACGCAACTAAGTCAAATTTTTTGCTATGAAGGATTTAGGGCCGGCAAAGCAAATTCTTGGCATAAGCATTCGTCGTGAGAGGAATGCCAAGAAGTTATATCTGTCACAGGAGAACTACATTGAGAAGGTACTTCAGAGGTTCAACATGGACAAAGCTAAAGCGGTTAACTCTCCTCTTGCTACTCATTTTAAGCTAAACATTGAGCAGTGTCCCTCTACAGATGCAGAGAAGAAAGACATGGAAAGGGTTCCATATGCTTCAGCTGTGGGAAGTTTGATGTATGCAATGGTATTGATGAGTTGGTATGAGATTCAAGATGCAATTTGAAGGTGACGATGCCCCTGAGAGGAGGTTTAGTGGCACCATTGTTGGAATTGGAGAGGTTTCCTATCAATGGAAAGATTCTCAATGGAGATCTTTAAAGGTTCAATGGGATGAAGCTGCTGCTGTTCAATGGCCTGATAGGGTCTCTCCATGGGAAATAGATCCTTTTGCCGCATCAACATCTATAAGTCTGAACCAACAATCAGTCATTAAGAACAAGCGATCCCGACCGTCGATATATACTATATATCCCGTTCTTTCACAGGAGAATAAAAAGGATCGCCGGATCTCTCTCCATTTCGATTTCTTCAAACTTAATCCCGCAGAAATGTCTTCTGCTGGCTTCAGCGGCAATGAAACTGCTCCGTTCTACGGATTCCTTGGCGCTGCTGCTGCCCTCGTCTTCTTTTGCATGGGGGCTGCGTAAGAAACATTTCAAGCCAGAAATGACAAGGCCCCCGGCATTCAGAGACTGTATTTTTCCCGGAAATGTCCGTAAAACCGAGAGCTGAAGCTACGAAGCCTCGGAATAGTTCTCCCGTACAAAACTCGAGCAATGGAAGAGCGGAAGGCGTTCCAGAAGCCCACAGGACGAAGCTCCCGGACTTATGATCTCAGACCCAACGATCAATGCAAGATATTCCACTCAGTATTCTGCTTCCTTCGCCGGAAAATGACGTCCTGAGCTGCTGGCAAGCCCCGGCCAGCTAACACATGTTGGAGCGGCTCCTGATGTGGTAGAGGTTAATGATCACCAAATGGATGAGGGTCAACTGCAGATGACGGGTATGCCGGAGCTTTAGCCGCGACTGGATTCAGTCTGAGGAATGCTCCAGAAGCTGGATATCTGCATTCTGCCAAGAGGGCTGCAGCCAAGAAGGCAGTGCCAGTTTTTGCGGGATAGGACCTGCTCTGACATCTGCTCCGACGGGCCATGAATGTGAAATATTGCAATTGCACTAGAAGTCGGACGAGTCCTTTGCAACGTATGTGGGCAGATTCAAGGCCGTAGCATCCGACGGTTGTTCCCCCTTACGTAATAGGGGCTCCCGCGCCTTCTGAAGAAGCTGCTTGCTGCTCGGCGGTGCTTTGGTTTCTGCGGTAAGGCTTCTCGGACCACCATTCCGACCTTCCTTCTCGCAGTCAGCTATGTCACTCAGGCTGCAAAGGTTCGAGCAAGGGTTAGTCTTCCTCGTCTCTTTCGGGTAGGCGGCGGGGGTGAACGTCGGCCACTTTTCCGATGTCAGTGTTCGATAAGATGCCGCTTCCACCCATTTGGTAAAGAAATCAATTGCCGCTGTGCACCGAGAAGTAGGATCCTTTCCAGAGCCATCCGGCTTCGCTGCGCCTCTTCTTTCACCCTACGTATAGGAGGGGCATCTATCCCGTTATTTCCTACCGAGCCACGTCGGTCGGTCAGCGAGCAGCTGGCTGGAGGAGCTTCTTCGCTTAAGCAGTAAAAGCACGTTGGCTCTCATCCCTTTTTCAGCTCGTCCTCCCGATGATGAGGCAAGCAGCTGCTGTTGGGCGCATGGATCCGATTCTCTGCCTCTAGAGGTTTGCCGTGCCAGGGCAGCACTCCCAATGTGAGTAAAGAACACAAGACCATACAGACGGCATCGCGAATCCCGTACCAATGTAGACTAGACTGGACACCACAACTCGTGCAAGGCAAGGATTTAGCCTCCGAATTTGCTTTTATTCGTTCTTCCAGAACAGACCGACGAAGGGTCGTCAACCAAACCATTTCAATGAGGTAATGCTGGACTACGAATGGGGGAATGCGACTCAGATCATACTCCCCGGGGAGGAGCCGATGTCGGAGTTCGACCAAACGCGTCAGATCATCGACTCCTACAGCAAAACTCTCGTGGGGAATCTCGTCCAATCGCCCGCTGCCATTCCAGTCGCAGCCGCAGCAGCTGCCGCTGCTGCACCACCATCAAACCCCTTCCTCCAGACCATCGACGAGCTGCTCGCCACTATACGCGGCTGGGACCAGCTAGCCTCAGAGAAGCCAATCGCAGCCTGTCTCGCCCGCGCCGACGAGCTCCTCCAGCAGGCCATGTTCCGGCCGAAGGACGAGTCTCATCCGTTCGATCCAAACCGCCGACGGAGGAAAAGCTACGACTTCGATCCGAACGGAGGTCTGGATCTCCCTCGACGTGATGGTGGGTTTCTTATTGTAGCAGGCCAGCTTGGACGACTCCTGCGCCAGCTTCTCGAAGATGTCGTTGATGAAGCTGTTCATGATGCCCATGGCCTTGCTCGAGATGCCGATGCCCGGGTGCACCTGTTTGAGCACCTTGAATATGTAGATCTTGTATGTCTCCACGCTCTTCTTTGATTTCTTCTTCTGTTTCTTGTCGCTGCCACCGGCGCCTTCCTTGGGGAGGCGCTTCTCCGCTTTGGGCTTTTTCTCCGCCGGAGCTTTCTCTGCTGCGGTCTTCTTCTCCTCTGCCGGCTTCTCCGAGGCGGGCTTCTTCTCCGCCGGCTTCTTCTCGGCCTTTGGCGCCATCGATATCTCGGCTTTTAAAAGGGAGAGAGAAAAGCACTGCAAAACTACGATGAGAGACAGGGAAGCTTGTTCTTGATGAGCTGCAGCAGTTCTCTCACTTGGAAAACCAGAACGCCAATCTCCTCAGGGCATGCAACAACTACGCTCTGCAGCAGCAGATGTTGAACGGCGCGGTTTTCAGCCATCCCGGCAGCAAGCTCACCTGCAATACGTCCGGCTCCCGTAAACGCAGCCGCATCACTGATCAAACGCCTCTGATCAGGCAGCTTTCGGTCCCAGCACCGTCACTATAGATATCATTCAAGCACATCTGGATGAAAACAAGTCATTAATTCTTCGGATTCTAGACAGCCAGAACTCTGGCAAACCGAGCGAATGTGCAGAGAGCCAACTAAAGCTTCAAAAGAACCTCATGTATCTGGCTGCAATTGCAGATTCTCAACCTCAACCAACGCCTGCACATGCTCAACTTCCTCCTAATGCTGCGATGCAACCTGGTCTGCATTACTTGCAGCATCAGCAGGCACAACAGATGACGCCCCAGGCCACGATTGCTGCCTAGTTACCAATGATGAGATGGAAGTAGTGCAATGGCAGCTAGGGGTCTCCCTCATTTTGGCCGCACCGCCAGAGATGAGCTCTCTGCAGGTGCTCGGTCTTTAGGAAAATGGGATTCAGGGCGATTTCCCGTCATGGCTTCTGACCAGCGCATCGAACCTGACCGACTTGAATCTCTCCAGGAACGCATCCCGGGGGTCTTCGCCGAACGAGGACGACCACCTCTCGATGTTGAAGGAGATGAGCCTGGCAAGGAATGCGATGGGTGGGGAGATCCCGTTGGAAGATTCAGCAGTGCAGCTATTTGTAGGTTATCGACATCGAAGGCAATCGCTTTTCTGGCGATATACCGACGTATCTCTCCAAGCTTCGGTTCTTGCTGCAGCTCCCGCTCGGTGGCAATACCTTCTCCGGTCAGATTCCGCTGAGTTTCTGAAACCCCTCGAAGCTGGAAGTTTTGTCTTTAGATGGAAACTTGCTCACTGGCAATATTTCCGAAGAACTTGAGAGGTTGAGCGACCTCACGCCCTTGAATCTCAGCGGCACTCAGTGGTATAGTTGCATGAAAGGTGTACTAAGTTCCGCATAAACGAAGATTCCGCGGAAACGCTCGCACCGAAATGGTTCCGCGTGGACTCGGTTCCGCGGTAACGAAACCTGAAGTTCCGCGTGAAGATGGTTCAGCGGCAACGAAGTTCCGCGGGAACAAGTTCCGCGTGAAAATGGTTCCGCGGCAACGAAGTTCCGCGGGAACATGAGTTCCGCGTGAGGGCGGTTCCGCGCGAAGGCAGTTCCGCGGGAAGACGGTTCCGCGTGAGCTTGCATCCACAGCCACGGAACCCATCCCAGACCCGGCAAAAACCTATAAATAGCCGCATTCGGCTACTCATTTCGACAGAACGACGAGAGGAGGAGACGGCGAAAAAAAAAAAAAAAACAGAGAGAGAGCGAGGAGAGGGCGAGGACGAGCAAGAGAGATCTCTCCCGCGCTCAAAAAAAAAGAGGGAAGGTGAGTTCTCAGATATATATTTTTGAGTTTCTTTAATATATATATATATATATATATATTATATATAAATATATATATACATATATATTATTTTCAAAAAACTACTTTTCCCAGCGTGGATACTCCCCGACTGGCGGGTTGAATTGACACACGGGTTAAGTATATTTTCTCCTATAAAAATATATATATGTATATTATTTATATATAAATATATATATACATATATATTATTTTCAAAAACTACTTTTCCTAACGTGGATACTCCCCGACTGGCGGGTTGAATTGACACACGGGTTAAGTATATTTTCTCCTATAAAAATATATATATATGTATATTATTTATATATAAATATATATATACATATATATTATTTTTAAAAACTACTTTTCCCAACGTGGATACTCCCCGACTGGCGGGTTGAATTGATACACGGGTTAAGTATATTTTCTCCTATAAAAATATATATATATGTATATTATTTATATATAAATATATATATACATATATATTATTTTCAAAAACTACTTTTCCCAACGTGGATACTCCCCGACTGGCGGGTTGAATTGACACACGGGTTAAGTATATTTTCTCCTATAAAAATATATATATGTATATTATTTATATATAAATAGATATATACATATATATTATTTTTAAAAACTACTTTTCCCAACGTGGATACTCCCCGACTGGCGGGTTGAATTGACACACGGGTTAAGTATATTTTCTCCTATAAAAATATATATATATATTATTTATATATAAATATATATATACATATATATTATTTTCAAAAAAAACTACTTTTCCCAACGTGGATACTCCCCGACTGGCGGGTTGAATTGACACACGGGTTAAGTATATTTTCTCCTATAAAAATATATATATGTATATTATTTATATATAAATATATATATACATATATATTATTTTCAAAAACTACTTTTCCTAACGTGGATACTCCCCGACTGGCGGGTTGAATTGACACACGGGTTAAGTATATTTTCTCCTATAAAAATATATATATGTATATTATTTATATATAAATATATATATACATATATATTATTTTCAAAAACTACTTTTCCTAACGTGGATACTCCCCGACTGGCGGGTTGAATTGACACACGGGTTAAGTATATTTTCTCCTATAAAAATATATATATATGTATATTATTTATATATAAATATATATATACATATATATTATTTTTAAAAACTACTTTTCCCAACGTGGATACTCCCCGACTGGCGGGTTGAATTGATACACGGGTTAAGTATATTTTCTCCTATAAAAATATATATATGTATATTATTTATATATAAATATATATATACATATATATTATTTTCAAAAACTACTTTTCCCAACGTGGATACTCCCCGACTGGCGGGTTGAATTGACACACGGGTTAAGTATATTTTCTCCTATAAAAATATATATATGTATATTATTTATATATAAATAGATATATACATATATATTATTTTTAAAAACTACTTTTCCCAACGTGGATACTCCCCGACTGGCGGGTTGAATTGACACACGGGTTAAGTATATTTTCTCCTATAAAAATATATATATATTATTTATATATAAATATATATATACATATATATTATTTTCAAAAAAAACTACTTTTCCCAACGTGGATACTCCCCGACTGGCGGGTTGAATTGACACACGGGTTAAGTATATTTTCTCCTATAAAAATATATATATGTATATTATTTATATATAAATATATATATACATATATATTATTTTCAAAAACTACTTTTCCTAACGTGGATACTCCCCGACTGGCGGGTTGAATTGACACACGGGTTAAGTATATTTTCTCCTATAAAAATATATATATGTATATTATTTATATATAAATATATATATACATATATATTATTTTCAAAAACTACTTTTCCCAACGTGGATACTCCCCGACTGGCGGGTTGAATTGACACACGGGTTAAGTATATTTTCTCCTATAAAAATATATATATGTATATTATTTATATATAAATATATATACATATATATTATTTTCAAAAACTACTTTTCCCAACGTGGATACTCCCCGACTGGCGGGTTGAATTGACACACGGGTTAAGTATATTTTCCCTCTTATGAAAATAAAAATAAATATATATGTATTTTCTATAAAAATATATCAGAATATACATATATATTCAAAGGCATCCAAAAATTAAGATTTTGACTTCTAAGATTATATAAATATATATATACATATATATATATATATCAAAAAAAAATGATGACGACTTCTTCGCTCAATCCGAGCCAAAAATTTCCAAAAAAAGCCCAAGCTGGCTCAAAATTTTCCAAAAAGCCCAAGCTGGCCCAAAAATCTCCAAAAAGCCCAAGATGGCTAAAAACTCTCCAAAAAGCCCAAGCTGGCCCAAAAATCTCCAAAAATCCCAAGATGGCTAAAAATTCTCCAAAAAGCCAAGCTGGCTGAAAATTTTCCAAAAAGCCCAAGCTGGCCCAAAAATCTCCAAAAATCCCAAGATGGCTAAAAACTCTCCAAAAAGCCCAAGATGGCTAAAAACTCTCCAAAAAGCCCAAGCTGGCTCAAAATTTTCCAAAAAGCCCAAGATGGCTAAAAACCCTCAAAAAAGCCCAAGCTGGCTCAAAACTCTTCAAAAAGCCCATGATGGCCCAAAACTCTACAAAAAAGCCCAAGATGGCTACCAACCCTCCAAAAAGCTTGAGATAGCTCAAAAATCTCCAAAAAGCCCAAGATGGCTCAAAAATCCCCCAACAAGCCCAGTTGGGCTCAAACCCTTTTTAATGGTCAAAGTTGACCTAAAAATACTTTTAAACCCGGTTAAATCCATTTCTTGGTAAAACCACCCAATTATTCAATCCAGAGGCTGAAAGCGGGAGACGCTGGTTTCTTGTACAAATACAGAAGCTGAAAGCGGGACACGCTGGTCTGCTGTGTAAATCCAGAAGCTAAGAGCACACTTAGTTTGCTGTGTAGGGTCACTAGTGTAGCCGACGGGCCCCTCACTAGTTCCCAAACCGAGTCATCGCTGGTCGACGGGCTAAGCGTAAACTCATATTTATGTCATGGCGCGTGGCGTCATGTACCTTATATTCAAATTATGGCGCGTGGCGTCATATACCCCATATTTAAGTCATGGCGCGTGGCGTCATGTACTTCATATTCAAGTTATGGCGCGTGGCGTCATATACCTCACATTCGAGTCACGGCGCGGGGCGAAGTGTACTCATTTATCTTTATATTTTTGTTAGACACGATTTTTCGTGTACTTGTAAAGACGTAGAAGGATCTTCTACGCACTTCATTACTATTAAGCATTTTTTTTTTTTGGACCATTGTATTCAGCTCTTTTAATCAAGGGTTTTCTCGTTAGAGATGTAAAATCAGAATGAAGAACACAATGCAAAATATTTCTGTGATATACTTTTCGGACTCGGTTAAAGAATTGGATGCTTTAAAATTTTGCTGGGAAATTAATTAAGCATTTATTCTCAAAGCCACAGGGAAACAATTTTATCTTTAACCAAGTGTATGAATTATGATATGATTTTTTCTCACGAGGCCGGAACAAATGGTGAACCCGACGTGAAACATTCTCCCTTCATCTTTAAGAGCTGAAAACTATGGTCTTTATATGCTTATTTAATTTTTCACTGCTAACACTCTGAAATGCCCCTTTGCAGATTTCATGGCACATTCAATGGCTTTTGAATTTTTGCCTAATGGTGGTTTTGTCATTTCTGAGCCAGACCACATGGATGCGGCTATCCCGCATCATTTTATTCGTGTACCAGAGAAGCCGGAGCACCGTGTCTATCGACGCGTTGACTACTCTCCTGCAGCGATCAAGCAAAGAAGAGACCGATCTGCACTACTCAAGGAGCCTCTTATTGTTCAAAGCTCGAAGACCACTCCTATTCAACCGACAAAGTCTCTGCAGGCGCCCATCCGAATGGGCCCGCCTGCTCGACAGTCAGACTATGCCAAGAAGTCCGCCCATCGGCTTGCTGCACCAGCCCAACCAGCAGCACGACAGCCTGCAGGACAACCTGTTTTGCAGTCCCATTCCATAAAAAGGTCTGCGAGACAATCTACTGCAACTCGGCTAGCGCCAACTAGCCACCCAGAAGCCAATGTTCCCCGAAAAGGGGGCAAAACTGTACCAAATCCTGTTCGGTGCACCATCACTCGCCAATCTGGTCGGGTTGCCTCAAGGGTTGTTGACCTAGCCCCCCGACCTAGCCAAGGTGACACCCAAGAGCGGAAGAAGTCAAGAAGACAGACCAAGTTTTCTCAGCTGGATGCTTCATTGGCCGATGGAGGGGATGACCAATTCAAGCCGCAAGGACCTATTGTTGTCCGATCCGGTTTAGGCACCTTGCGATTTGTCATCCCTGACCCGACGCGTTCGCCCCATCAGTCAATCGATACTCCATCTAGTTCACAAGCTAGAGTCAAATCTCCAGATCACTATGATACTGCCAACATAGTGACGGTTCCTCATCACATATCAAGGAAACAAAGGAGAAAAGCGCAGCAGAAAAAGCAGTTCGGGAAAACAACTTCCCGGTTAAACTTGAAGGCTTCATCACCACTGCCACCAGGACCGAGGTATATGCTGTTCTCACACCCCCGACAAAGGGGTAGGCCACAAAAGAAGCCACTACAGAACTCTCACAAATTGAGAGTGCCTCAAAAGCCAAGACTCTTTAGCAGGTGGCAGTATCCCCAGAGGCGCCATACGACGTATCCACGTTCGGTGCTCAGGCTGATCCCTGATTTTATACACAAAAATCAATTCGCCTCATTGATCAGACTGAGGGAGGATATGACTTATGCGCCTGTCGTGGCCCCGTCTCGAGAAAAGCACCGGATGCCGCACCCCAAGAGAGAAGCTAAAAGGAGGAGACATCTCCTCCAGACGACGGAAGTCAACATGGTGGACCTCACCCAGCCAAGCACTTCCAAAGCGTCGGATATGTTAACCCGGTCAAGGGCAGCCGCAATGCCCATTACACCGCCATTCTGTAGCCTCTCTCACCCTGAAGGGATCAGGGCCGCCCTCCCAAGAGGTCAATTTGAAGCCTCTTACATGGTGGGCGAAGAAGAAGAGGTTCTTACACCCAAGTCTCAGCTCATTCATGACCTCCGGGAGGAGATTAAGAGTATGAAACGGGCTATGGAAACTCAAGGCAACAAGACATCAGGTTCCCATCAACCGCCATCACCAAGGAACCGTCAATCGGTCCATCAACCCGAGAAACCAGTCAGGCAGCGGACCGAGGAAGATGAAAATGCAGAATTGGAGCCAGGCTTTCTGCAGTTCAATAACCTACGTATCAATACCCCTCGAACGCAAGACGCGCGGGTAAACACACCCATGGGGTCTCCACCCAGGTATATTGCACAGAAGGAGATGGTACATCAGCTTGTGGCCGAATGCCTTCGTCGACAGGCACCTCAACTCACTGGGGTCCCTACAACGACAATCAACAGGCCTTATCCCCCAGAGGTTGAAGCGGAGCTCCTACCTAGAGATTTGAAGCCACCAAAAATCCAATTCGATGGGACTGGGAGCGCGTTAAAGCACCTGGCATCATTCCACTATGCCATGGGCAATTGGGCGCACCATTCAAATTTTTGTCTTCGAATGTTTCCCAATACTCTTTTCGGTGATGCTTTCCAGTGGTACATATCTCTCCCAATCGGCTCGGTCCAAACATGGGAAGAGATGAAAGAAATGTTCACCTCCCGATTCGTTGATACCACACGAGAAGTACAACTATCGGAATTATCTACCTTGTCCCAAAAGAAGGACGAGCCAGTTGAAGACTACATCACTAGATGGCAAAGGGCCGCTAATCGATGTCAAGCACCCCTCTCTCAAGCAATGAAGGTCAATCTTTGCCGAAATGGCATCAAGACGGAAATCTCGTTGCTGATGAATGAACAACTAAGTACATTTCAGGCCCTAGCTACAGAAGCTTGTCGAAAAGAGTATTTGTTGTCTCAGCAAAAAGCCTGGAAGAAGGAGTCATCCACAACTACTATGTTCAAGAAGAAGAAAACTGGAGAGACCTCTGCAAATACTACAGAGGTTAAGAAGCAGCCAGATAAAGCAAAGCCGCCTGTAAAAGAGCAGCCTGCAAGACCCTTCCGAAGAGAGGAAATCCAATATGCCTTTGGAGAAGATGACGTGGAGACGCTATTCCAGCACCTCATGTCGACCGGGCTATTCGAGTTGCCTCCCCCAAAAAGGCCAGAAGAAGTTGGACGCACTTCTCACCAGCGATATTGCAGTTACCACCGATATGTCGGTCACCCCACTAAGAAGTGTTGGGATCTCCAAGCAATATTGCAAGATTACATCGACAAGGGAGTTATAAAACTCAGTCCTCCAGCGCAAGCTTCATCAAATGTTGTGACAATTGAGATAGTAGAAAAGGGTGATTGGGAAGTGGTTCGAAAACCACCAAGCCTAAGACGGACAAAAAGATGTCTCAAAGATTTATGCAGAAAAGACAAAAGAATAAGGGATAAGGCCATTCTCCCTTTCTTCTCAAGGCATTTGAGGCAATCCTCACGGGTGCAACCATTCATGATCATGGACTTTTTGCAGCCCGAGTTGCTACTCCCATTCTATCAACGGCTTGCTGGAAGATCACCTCGACCAGAAAAAGAAAGATACATTCTCGAGGAGTTACCAAATACAACTCCATGTGAGAATGGTCTGTTTTGGGACCAAGATAGCAACAACGGAGAAATCGAAACTTGCTATCATATAAATGCGTCTGCATCCAAGCCTGCAAAGCGGCGAAGAACTGCCTCGGTGCTCATCCCTAACTACACCAAGTTTGAAGTTGGGATGTCACCGGTAAACCATATCATCACGTATTTGCGAGAATCTCGGCTTTTGCCAGCATCTTGGGAAACCAGAGTGGAATACTTCCGGTACTCACTGGGGGAATCAGTGATGTCTTGGTACCGAGATAATCATATCGAAGAAATTACCGAGTGGGTCATCTTGATAGACGCGTTCTTGGTCCGCTTCCTGTCAAGACAAAGAGAGCAGTTCCCTAGTAATTACTTGAGGGAAATACAATACAGTCAAGAATCTACTGCTCATTACGTAAATTATCTCAGAGACAGTACATGGAGTAATCCCTTGGCTATATGGTTACCTGAACCTGAAATGGTCACGAAGTATCTTTCGGATGCAGTATGCCCTCCGACTGACAACGGGTACAAGACCTTTGGAGCCAAAACTTTCATAAAGGCAATCCGATGGGTCAGCAACGAAGGCTTCAAACAAGAGGCAATCTTTAGCGACGCTGAAGGTTTTGGGAGGACAAATCAACTCCAAGTTCTGCATGTGCTGCAGTTAAACGATGCGCCCATTCTTCGAGTGTTCCCTTTCTTAACTAGGGAGTTAAGCTATGATTGGCCGCATATTCAGTTATTCCACGAGAATCATAAGTACGCATTGCCGCACTTGTTCGATTATTCACTGGCGGTCTGTCAAATGGGGCAAACAGAAGAGTTTGCACTCGGGCATTTTGTTTTGAGCTTGGCCCATGACAGTTGTGCCCTTCTCTGGATCTCCTCGCTTCCTGAAGAAGCATTTGGTTCTTGGGAAGAGTTCGTTGATATGTTTATCTTGAGATTCCACGAATATGAAACAGAGTTCCCTCCAGAGATGATCGAAGTCATGCACCCCCTATCAGGAGAATCTCAATATGACTACATCTTGAGATGGATAAACTGCAGAATAATCAACCAAAAATTCGATAAAGAAGAAATCATGGTTCATCAGTGCATCAAGTCAATGAGTGGGTATTTTCCTGAAATCCCAAAAGTGCAGCCATTTTTCTCAGATGTACTACGGACATTGGCTACAAATATTCAGGACTCTGCCTCCTGCAATATGGTGCAAGTTGAAGAGGATGTTCTCGCAATTCTTCGATCTGGTCGAATCACACCAGAAAATAAGGGTAAAACCCCGATACAAGAAAATCGTACTCAGCCAGAACAGCACATACCAGCCAATCATGAGAAATCCTCAGTAAGCTATAACGTGCTTGAACACTTGAAGCGACTCCCTGCTCGACTCAGTATTTACGATGCGTTGCAGTTGTCACAAGAAGCAAGGGATGCACTGGTGAGTGCTCTGACAGATGAAAATGTCCGTCTTGCTTACCTGGTCGACACCGCTGAATGTGATGAGGTCATTTCATTCACTGATGAGGATATGTTGCTTGGAGACATTAATCACAATCGACCTTTATATGTTACGGGCAACCTGGGCGGTGAACTGGTCAACAGAATCATGATCGATGCCGGGTCTGCAATTAATATCCTGCCCCTTCGAACACTCAGAAGGATCGGAATTTCTCCATCAGCGTTAAAAGACACTAGTGTGGTGATTCACGGGTTTAATCAAGGGACTCAAAAGGCCATGGGCCTGATTGAGTTGGAGCTAAGCATAGAAGATTTCTGCACCGAAATCCCATGCTTCGTGATTAATGCTCCGACCTCATATAACTTGCTGTTAGGAAGGCCTTGGCTCCACAGTAATAAGATCATCGCATCAACGGTACATCAATGCTTCAAGTACTGCAAGGATGGAGTCGAAAAAAGGATTTTTGCTGACCATAAACCATTCGCAACGGCGGAATCATTTTACTCTGATGCTAAGTATTATGACTTGGCATCTGCTGTCAACACATCAATAAAATCAGTTGAAGCGACCACACGCGAAGGTCAGCAGGAGGTATCTCAGGCACCCCCCGCCCCAGTAAGCACAGACATATTCTCAAAGGGTGAGAAGATGGAAGGTCAAGGTCGTGGTCGAGGGCGCGGTCATGGACGAGGAATGACAGAACCAAGGGCTCAATTTCAAACCAAATTTGAAAATATGAGCCTCGATCCAGTACATCCACTACCACGACAACGACAGGGGGCAACCATACCACCTCCTACCAGCTATAGCAACACTGCTGCAGGATCACGGTTCTACTTGGACCTCGAAGTCCTGAAAAAGGTTGCTAAACCGCCTCGAGCCAATTCCCCTAGGTTTGAGGTGGATCTGGAAGCTCTTCGGAGATTCCGGAATCAGGCCAATGAGGAAGCCAAGTCACTTTGCTGTGAGAGTGACAGAATGGCCACTGAGGCCGCTCACCAAAATCAAAAACCTAAGGAAACGCTCGATGAGGTTTTAGCAATGCTCGTGGGGTTTAATGTATCTGCTCCAAGTGTGCAGGAACCTCATGATGAAAAATTTGCCCAAAAACATTTCATAAAGCAATATGGCAAGGTTTATGGTAGCCCTAACAAATCCTCTTGTTTGCCCACGGCTAAGCTCAAGAAATGGGATTTCCATCGCTATAGCAGAGAAAGCAAGAAAATTATGGATTTGATGGGGTTCTATCCCGATGAACCACATTTATCAGGCCTCGGAAATGACATCCCTATCCCGTTATCCGAAAGACCCCCTGGTTATCAAAAGGGAAAGAAACGACTTGGCCTTGGGTATAAAGAAGAAGAAGACGGCAACTTCGCCACCACCTACTGTGTTTCCACAAGTGATGACTCCAACAATGA
Organism: Annona cherimola; assembly: GCA_030490835.1. Taxonomy (NCBI): domain Eukaryota; kingdom Viridiplantae; phylum Streptophyta; class Magnoliopsida; order Magnoliales; family Annonaceae; genus Annona; species Annona cherimola. The sequence continues at coordinate 106,068,616 of CM059971.1, read as the reverse complement.
TGAAGAGGCATTAATGGAACCAGAGGATGCTCCACCCGCGATTGAGGATGGAGGGCAGCCTACTATTGATGTACTTGAGGAATTCAATCTCGGGACTGAGGAGGACCCGAGACCCATTTTTGTTGCCAAAAATCTAGCCGAAAAAGAAAAGGTGGCGCTGAGGCGGCTTTTAAGTGAATTCAAAGATGTTTTTGCTTGGGGGTATTCCGAAATGCCAGGACTCAACCCCGCGATTGCAATGCACCATCTGCATATTTCGCGGGATAAAAAGCCAGTCAAGCAAGCTCCAAGAAGATTTCGACCAGAGCTCGAAGAACAAATCATCAAGGAAGTTGAAAAACTTATTGATGCTGAATTCATTCGGGAAATCAAATTTCCAAAATGGATTTCTAGCATTGTTCCTGTCAAAAAGAAAAACGGGCAGATCCGCATTTGCGTAGATTTTCGAGATCTAAACGAAGCATGCCCTAAAGACGAATTTCCTCTTCCTTTCACTGATTTGCTAATCGACAGCACAGCTCTATACGACACATTTTCCTTTATGGATGGATATTCGGGATATAATCAAATCAAGATGGCTCCAGCAGATGAAGCCGCAACAGCATTTCGAACACCGATGGGTGTCTTTTGCTACAAAGTCATGCCTTTTGGTCTTAAGAATGCTGGCGCAACTTATCAAAGGGCCATGCAAAATATATTTCATGATATGTTACACAAACATGTCGAGTGCTATGTCGATGACCTGGTCGTAAGATCTGAAGGTCACAATAAGCATAAAAATGATTTGAGATCGGTATTCTTGCGCCTAAGAAAGTATGATCTCAAGATGAATCCTCTCAAATGCGCATTTGGAGTATCGTCTGGAAAATTCCTCGGATTCATAATCCGTCAAAGGGGAATCGAGGTTGATCCACTCAAAACGGAAGCAATTCAAAATATGCCGCCTCCACGAAATCTCAGAGAACTTAGGAGTCTACAAGGCCAATTGTCATATATCCGACGTTTCATCTCCAACTTATCCGGCCGGTGCCAGCCTTTTCACAAGTTGATGAAAAAAGATACGACTTTCCAGTGGGACGCGAAATGCCAACAGGCCTTCGAAGCCATCAAAGAATTGCTGCAAAATCCTCCTGTTTTGACAACTCCAGTAAAAGGAAAGTCACTCATTCTCTATATTGCTGCCAGCCCACAATCACTGGGGGCATTGCTCGCACAAGAAAATGCCCAAGGCAAAGAACAAGCCGCCTATTATCTCAGTCGACGATTATTGCAAGCTGAATGCAATTATTCCTCGATCGAGAAGATTTGTCTAGCATTGGTTTTTGTGGCACAAAAGCTAAGACATTACTTCCTCGCGCATCAGATCATACTTATATCGAAGGCCGATCCCCTCAAGTTCCTGATCACTAAACCAATGCTTTCAGGACGCCTAGCAAAATGGTCACTGCTGCTATCTGAGTTTGATATCAAATATGTGCCACGAAAGGCAGTAAAAGGGCAAGTATTGGCAGATTTCCTAGCAGCCCATCCTCTTGAAGAAGAATTTCCCATCTTAGAAAACCTACCTGATGAGAAGGTTTTCTATGCAAATGATGATCCAATGTGGCAAATGTATTTCGATGGCGCTTCAAAGCCATCCGGAGCTGGTGTTGGAATTGTCGTAGTCTCCCCTCATAAAGACTTATTCCCGCACTCATATTTTCTTGGAAGGAGCACAACAAATAATGAAGCTGAGTATGAGGCCTTACTCATCGGCATGGAACTTCTTCTGCAATCAGATATTTTATTTGTGCGAATATTTGGGGACTCTGAATTGGTTATTAAACAGTTAAATAATCAATATGAAGTACACCAGCCTCATTTGCGAAAATATTATGACAAAGCTCAAACTTTGTTGGCAAAGTTCGAAATGGTTTCGGTTGAGCATGTTCCTCGATCAGAAAATATAGTCGCTGATGCACTATCAAAGTTGGCCAGTATTCTCGCCTTTAATGAGCTTGATGACATGACAATTCGAGTACAAAGACTAGAAGATGATGAAGAGCTCCAAGTAAATCAAATCGGACGGTGCGTATCCGAGGTAACTACAAACAATGATGATTGGCGCATCCCCATCATCAATTACCTCAAATATGGTATTGAACCAGATGATCCAAGTGCAAGGAAGTCACTGAGAAAGGCTGTTTCGCGATATACTGTGTTTCAAGACGATTTGTATCGGATTGCTTTTGATGGGCTTTGGCTTCGCTGTATTGATGGAAATGACATCTGTCAAGTTCTTCAAGAGACGCACTCCAGCGAATGCGGCGCCCACCAATCTGGACGTCGTCTTTATCATAGGATCAAAACGTTGGGCTATTATTGGCCCACAATGGTCCAAGACTCCATCAATTTTGCAAAATCCTGTGAAGCCTGCCAAATGCATGGAGATATTTATCATATTCCTGCTTCAGTAATGTCTCCAGCACCTATTTCATGGCCTTTCTCTTGGTGGGGTTTTGATATTGTCGGTCCAATAAACCCGTCGTCATCTAAAGGACACCTTCATATTTTAGCCGCTACGGATTATTTCTCCAAATGGGCAGAAGCTAAAGCTTACAAGAGAGTCCGAGCGCAAGAGGTGGTTGAATTTATCAAGCACAAAATCATCTACCGTTATGGTGTTCCCTATCAAATCACCTCAGATAATGGCACGCCATTCAAAAACGACAAAGTAAGTCAGTTATGCCGGAAGTTTGGAATCAAGCAAGTATTCTCATCGCCCTATTACCCACAAGGAAATGGTCAAGCAGAGGCATTTAACAAAAATATCATTCGAATCCTCAAAAGGACCACTGTGAAAAATAAGCGTGAATGGCACGAGAGGTTACCCGAAGCATTGTGGGCCTACAGAACCACACATCGAACTGCGACGGGAGCAACGCCATATTCATTGCTTTTTGGCGCAGAAGCAGTCTTACCAGTGGAAATTCAGTTAGCATCTTTAAGGGTTGCCTTCCATTCTGGGTTAAATACTGAACAACAAGCCAAACTTCGCTTCGACGAGCTCGAGGCACTAGACGAGAAACGAGTTCAAGCACGGCAACGGATCGAACTCTATCAAGCTCGAATGGTCGAAGCATACAATAAAGTCGTGAGGCATCGCTCATTCAAAAGAGGAGATTTGGTGCTAAAGCTACGCACAGAGCTTATGGCCGGGGGCAAACTTACCGGCAAATTCGAGCCTAAATGGGAAGGGCCTTACATCATTGAGAGGGTCCATGGAAATGGCACATATGAAGTTGTTAATTGCGGAAATCAAATGAAAGCAACCGTGAATGGGAATTACTTAAAAAGATACTATCCATGAAATTACAAAGAAAGTCATATATCAAAAGAATCTCTACAGCCTCCCTCGTAGAAGGAAGGGACTCCTTCAAAATTCGAATGGAGTTCACTACAGCAGCAGGAGAAACAGGTAACGGCTCTATCAATGTCAAATTCTCCCCGCCATGAGCATCATCATCAGATATTTCGACAACTAAGGCAGTTGTCAAAAAAAAAAAAAAAAAAAAAAATGATCTCAATGAATCGAGTTCCAGTGGCAAGGTCTGGCACTGGGCGGAAAGGTTTCTCTGTCTTATGAAGATAGTAAACCTATTGATGGGAAAGGTATCGGAAGAAAGATCATGGATAGAGTTCACCAGACTTATATTGGTAACTTTCAGGGAGAGTACTTCGCTTATGATGGTGAGAAGAGCTTGTTTACAGTAAGGGGCTCTTCCACAATTGAATTTTGAATTCAGTGTTGTGCTTGAAGACATGTCCTCAAACAAAGTTAGTGGGAATATTAGTCCTCATGGTAATGATAGCCCCGGGGAGGGAGATCGGAAAGGGCAAAGGCGTTCGTATCAGACCAAGACTTTCAAAGTTGAGATACGTTTTGCTACCAAAATTCCAATGAAAGTTATTGCAAGCGCTCTGCGAGGACACAATTCCTAGAGTTCTCAAGAAGCCCTAAGGGTTCTAGATATAATCCTAAGGCAGCATGCTGCAAAGCAGGGTTGCCTTCTAGTTTGGCAGTCATTTCTTCACAATGATCCTAGTAACTTTGTTGACTTCGGAGGTGGAGTTCTAGGTCGTCGTGGTTTTCATTCTAGCTTCCGAACCAGTCAAGGGGGGGCTTCTCTCTAAATATTGATGTGTCTACTACAATGATTATAAGGCCTGACCCTGTTGATGGATTTCTGATGGCTAATCAAAATACTAGAAATCATGGTGAAATTGATTGGGGAAAAGCAAAGAGAACTCTGAAGAGTTTGAAGGTTTTCTGCAAATATGTCATGCATTAATGTTGGAAAGCCAAAACGCCCCCACTATCCTGTCGAGCCCTGCTCTCTGGTTTCATTGCAAAGGTATACTAAATCTCTATCAACTTTGCAAAGATCATCACTGATTGAAAAATCACGACAGAAACCACAAGAAAGGATGCAAACTTTAAGTAATGCATTAAGAAGCAGCAACTATGGTGCGGATGAAATATTGAAGGCATGCGGAGTTTCGATCAATGGTAACTTCACTCAAGAAGAAGGTCGTCTCTTGAATGCACCAAAGTCAAAGATTGGCAATGATGAGTTCTTTCCTAGAAATGGTCAATGGAATTTCAACAATAAGAAACTTGTGGACCCTCAAAAAAAAAAAAAAAAAAAAAAAAAAAAAAGAGGAAAAAGGATGGGCTATTGTAAACTTTTCTGCTTGCTGCGATGTTCGGTCTCTTGCTCGTGATCTGCACAAATGAGGGGCGATGAAAGGCATTGTCACTGCAGAACCATTTGATTACTTTGAAGAGAATCCTCAATTTAGGCGTGCTCCACCTACTGTTAGGGTCGACAAGATGTTCGAAATCAGTCAGTCAAAGCTTCAAGAAGCCCCTCAGTTTCTTCTCTGTGTTTTGCCTGAGAGAAAGAATTGTGATATATATGGCCCATATTTAAAAAAAAAAAAAAAAAAAAAAAAAAAAAAAACCCTCATTACGCCATGAGTCAAGAGAAGCCTGCCAAACAACATGTCAGGAATCACGCCTTTACAAATGGCCCATGGCGGCATAATTCCTGAGGGGGCATTTGATGAGTTGGTATGAGATTCAAGATGCAATTTGAAGGTGACGATGCCCCTGAGAGGAGGTTTAGTGGCACCATTGTTGGAATTGGAGAGGTTTCCTATCAATGGAAAGATTCTCAATGGAGATCTTTAAAGGTTCAATGGGATGAAGCTGCTGCTGTTCAATGGCCTGATAGGGTCTCTCCATGGGAAATAGATCCTTTTGCCGCATCAACATCTATAAGTCTGAACCAACAATCAGTCATTAAGAACAAGCGATCCCGACCGTCGATATATACTATATATCCCGTTCTTTCACAGGAGAATAAAAAGGATCGCCGGATCTCTCTCCATTTCGATTTCTTCAAACTTAATCCCGCAGAAATGTCTTATGCTGGCTTCAGCGGCAATGAAACTGCTCCGTTCTACGGATTCCTTGGCGCTGCTGCTCGCCCTCGTCTTCTTTTGCATGGGGGCTGCGTAAGAAACATTTCAAGCCAGAAATGACAAGGCCCCCGGCATTCAGAGACTGTATTTTTCCCGGAAATGTCCGTAAAACCGAGAGCTGAAGCTACGAAGCCTCGGAATAGTTCTCCCGTACAAAACTCGAGCAATGGAAGAGCGGAAGGCGTTCCAGAAGCCCACAGGACGAAGCTCCCGGACTTATGATCTCAGACCCAACGATCAATGCAAGATATTCCACTCAGTATTCTGCTTCCTTCGCCGGAAAATGACGTCCTGAGCTGCTGGCAAGCCCCGGCCAGCTAACACATGTTGGAGCGGCTCCTGATGTGGTAGAGGTTAATGATCACCAAATGGATGAGGGTCAACTGCAGATGACGGGTATGCCGGAGCTTTAGCCGCGACTGGATTCAGTCTGAGGAATGCTCCAGAAGCTGGATATCTGCATTCTGCCAAGAGGGCTGCAGCCAAGAAGGCAGTGCCAGTTTTTGCGGGATAGGACCTGCTCTGACATCTGCTCCGACGGGCCATGAATGTGAAATATTGCAATTGCACTAGAAGTCGGACGAGTCCTTTGCAACGTATGTGGGCAGATTCAAGGCCGTAGCATCCGACGGTTGTTCCCCCTTACGTAATAGGGGCTCCCGCGCCTTCTGAAGAAGCTGCTTGCTGCTCGGCGGTGCTTTGGTTTCTGCGGTAAGGCTTCTCGGACCACCATTCCGACCTTCCTTCTCGCAGTCAGCTATGTCACTCAGGCTGCAAAGGTTCGAGCAAGGGTTAGTCTTCCTCGTCTCTTTCGGGTAGGCGGCGGGGGTGAACGTCGGCCACTTTTCCGATGTCAGTGTTCGATAAGATGCCGCTTCCACCCATTTGGTAAAGAAATCAATTGCCGCTGTGCACCGAGAAGTAGGATCCTTTCCAGAGCCATCCGGCTTCGCTGCGCCTCTTCTTTCACCCTACGTATAGGAGGGGCATCTATCCCGTTATTTCCTACCGAGCCACGTCGGTCGGTCAGCGAGCAGCTGGCTGGAGGAGCTTCTTCGCTTAAGCAGTAAAAGCACGTTGGCTCTCATCCCTTTTTCAGCTCGTCCTCCCGATGATGAGGCAAGCAGCTGCTGTTGGGCGCATGGATCCGATTCTCTGCCTCTAGAGGTTTGCCGTGCCAGGGCAGCACTCCCAATGTGAGTAAAGAACACAAGACCATACAGACGGCATCGCGAATCCCGTACCAATGTAGACTAGACTGGACACCACAACTCGTGCAAGGCAAGGATTTAGCCTCCGAATTTGCTTTTATTCGTTCTTCCAGAACAGACCGACGAAGGGTCGTCAACCAAAACCATTTCAATGAGGTAATGCTGGACTACGAATGGGGGAATGCGACTCAGATCATACTCCCCCGGGGAGGAGCCGATGTCGGAGTTCGACCAAACGCGTCAGATCATCGACTCCTACAGCAAAACTCTCGTGGGGAATCTCGTCCAATCGCCCGCTGCCATTCCAGTCGCAGCCGCAGCAGCTGCCGCTGCTGCACCACCATCAAACCCCTTCCTCCAGACCATCGACGAGCTGCTCGCCACTATACGCGGCTGGGACCAGCTAGCCTCAGAGAAGCCAATCGCAGCCTGTCTCGCCCGCGCCGACGAGCTCCTCCAGCAGGCCATGTTCCGGCCGAAGGACGAGTCTCATCCGTTCGATCCAAACCGCCGACGGAGGAAAAGCTACGACTTCGATCCGAACGGAGGTCTGGATCTCCCTCGACGTGATGGTGGGTTTCTTATTGTAGCAGGCCAGCTTGGACGACTCCTGCGCCAGCTTCTCGAAGATGTCGTTGATGAAGCTGTTCATGATGCCCATGGCCTTGCTCGAGATGCCGATGCCCGGGTGCACCTGTTTGAGCACCTTGAATATGTAGATCTTGTATGTCTCCACGCTCTTCTTTGATTTCTTCTTCTGTTTCTTGTCGCTGCCACCGGCGCCTTCCTTGGGGAGGCGCTTCTCCGCTTTGGGCTTTTTCTCCGCCGGAGCTTTCTCTGCTGCGGTCTTCTTCTCCTCTGCCGGCTTCTCCGAGGCGGGCTTCTTCTCCGCCGGCTTCTTCTCGGCCTTTGGCGCCATCGATATCTCGGCTTTTAAAAGGGAGAGAGAAAAGCACTGCAAAACTACGATGAGAGACAGGGAAGCTTGTTCTTGATGAGCTGCAGCAGTTCTCTCACTTGGAAAACCAGAACGCCAATCTCCTCAGGGCATGCAACAACTACGCTCTGCAGCAGCAGATGTTGAACGGCGCGGTTTTCAGCCATCCCGGCAGCAAGCTCACCTGCAATACGTCCGGCTCCCGTAAACGCAGCCGCATCACTGATCAAACGCCTCTGATCAGGCAGCTTTCGGTCCCAGCACCGTCACTATAGATATCATTCAAGCACATCTGGATGAAAACAAGTCATTAATTCTTCGGATTCTAGACAGCCAGAACTCTGGCAAACCGAGCGAATGTGCAGAGAGCCAACTAAAGCTTCAAAAGAACCTCATGTATCTGGCTGCAATTGCAGATTCTCAACCTCAACCAACGCCTGCACATGCTCAACTTCCTCCTAATGCTGCGATGCAACCTGGTCTGCATTACTTGCAGCATCAGCAGGCACAACAGATGACGCCCCAGGCCACGATTGCTGCCTAGTTACCAATGATGAGATGGAAGTAGTGCAATGGCAGCTAGGGGTCTCCCTCATTTTGGTCGCACCGCCAGAGATGAGCTCTCTGCAGGTGCTCGGTCTTTAGGAAAATGGGATTCAGGGCGATTTCCCGTCATGGCTTCTGACCAGCGCATCGAACCTGACCGACTTGAATCTCTCCAGGAACGCATCCCGGGGGTCTTCGCCGAACGAGGACGACCACCTCTCGATGTTGAAGGAGATGAGCCTGGCAAGGAATGCGATGGGTGGGGAGATCCCGTTGGAAGATTCAGCAGTGCAGCTATTTGTAGGTTATCGACATCGAAGGCAATCGCTTTTCTGGCGATATACCGACGTATCTCTCCAAGCTTCGGTTCTTGCTGCAGCTCCCGCTCGGTGGCAATACCTTCTCCGGTCAGATTCCGCTGAGTTTCTGAAACCCCTCGAAGCTGGAAGTTTTGTCTTTAGATGGAAACTTGCTCACTGGCAATATTTCCGAAGAACTTGAGAGGTTGAGCGACCTCACGCCCTTGAATCTCAGCGGCACTCAGTGGTATAGTTGCATGAAAGGTGTACTAAGTTCCGCATAAACGAAGATTCCGCGGAAACGCTCGCACCGAAATGGTTCCGCGTGGACTCGGTTCCGCGGTAACGAAACCTGAAGTTCCGCGTGAAGATGGTTCAGCGGCAACGAAGTTCCGCGGGAACAAGTTCCGCGTGAAAATGGTTCCGCGGCAACGAAGTTCCGCGGGAACATGAGTTCCGCGTGAGGGCGGTTCCGCGCGAAGGCAGTTCCGCGGGAAGACGGTTCCGCGTGAGCTTGCATCCACAGCCACGGAACCCATCCCAGACCCGGCAAAAACCTATAAATAGCCGCATTCGGCTACTCATTTCGACAGAACGACGAGAGGAGGAGACGGCGAAAAAAAAAAAAAAAACAGAGAGAGAGCGAGGAGAGGGCGAGGACGAGCAAGAGAGATCTCTCCCGCGCTCAAAAAAAAAGAGGGAAGGTGAGTTCTCAGATATATATTTTTGAGTTTCTTTAATATATATATATATATATATATTATATATAAATATATATATACATATATATTATTTTCAAAAAACTACTTTTCCCAGCGTGGATACTCCCCGACTGGCGGGTTGAATTGACACACGGGTTAAGTATATTTTCTCCTATAAAAATATATATATGTATATTATTTATATATAAATATATATATACATATATATTATTTTCAAAAACTACTTTTCCTAACGTGGATACTCCCCGACTGGCGGGTTGAATTGACACACGGGTTAAGTATATTTTCTCCTATAAAAATATATATATATGTATATTATTTATATATAAATATATATATACATATATATTATTTTTAAAAACTACTTTTCCCAACGTGGATACTCCCCGACTGGCGGGTTGAATTGATACACGGGTTAAGTATATTTTCTCCTATAAAAATATATATATGTATATTATTTATATATAAATATATATATACATATATATTATTTTCAAAAACTACTTTTCCCAACGTGGATACTCCCCGACTGGCGGGTTGAATTGACACACGGGTTAAGTATATTTTCTCCTATAAAAATATATATATGTATATTATTTATATATAAATAGATATATACATATATATTATTTTTAAAAACTACTTTTCCCAACGTGGATACTCCCCGACTGGCGGGTTGAATTGACACACGGGTTAAGTATATTTTCTCCTATAAAAATATATATATATATTATTTATATATAAATATATATATACATATATATTATTTTCAAAAAAAACTACTTTTCCCAACGTGGATACTCCCCGACTGGCGGGTTGAATTGACACACGGGTTAAGTATATTTTCTCCTATAAAAATATATATATGTATATTATTTATATATAAATATATATATACATATATATTATTTTCAAAAACTACTTTTCCGAACGTGGATACTCCCCGACTGGCGGGTTGAATTGACACACGGGTTAAGTATATTTTCTCCTATAAAAATATATATATGTATATTATTTATATATAAATATATATATACATATATATTATTTTCAAAAACTACTTTTCCTAACGTGGATACTCCCCGACTGGCGGGTTGAATTGACACACGGGTTAAGTATATTTTCTCCTATAAAAATATATATATATGTATATTATTTATATATAAATATATATATACATATATATTATTTTTAAAAACTACTTTTCCCAACGTGGATACTCCCCGACTGGCGGGTTGAATTGATACACGGGTTAAGTATATTTTCTCCTATAAAAATATATATATGTATATTATTTATATATAAATATATATATACATATATATTATTTTCAAAAACTACTTTTCCCAACGTGGATACTCCCCGACTGGCGGGTTGAATTGACACACGGGTTAAGTATATTTTCTCCTATAAAAATATATATATGTATATTATTTATATATAAATAGATATATACATATATATTATTTTTAAAAACTACTTTTCCCAACGTGGATACTCCCCGACTGGCGGGTTGAATTGACACACGGGTTAAGTATATTTTCTCCTATAAAAATATATATATATATTATTTATATATAAATATATATATACATATATATTATTTTCAAAAAAAACTACTTTTCCCAACGTGGATACTCCCCGACTGGCGGGTTGAATTGACACACGGGTTAAGTATATTTTCTCCTATAAAAATATATATATGTATATTATTTATATATAAATATATATATACATATATATTATTTTCAAAAACTACTTTTCCTAACGTGGATACTCCCCGACTGGCGGGTTGAATTGACACACGGGTTAAGTATATTTTCTCCTATAAAAATATATATATGTATATTATTTATATATAAATATATATATACATATATATTATTTTCAAAAACTACTTTTCCCAACGTGGATACTCCCCGACTGGCGGGTTGAATTGACACACGGGTTAAGTATATTTTCTCCTATAAAAATATATATATGTATATTATTTATATATAAATATATATACATATATATTATTTTCAAAAACTACTTTTCCCAACGTGGATACTCCCCGACTGGCGGGTTGAATTGACACACGGGTTAAGTATATTTTCCCTCTTATGAAAATAAAAATAAATATATATGTATTTTCTATAAAAATATATCAGAATATACATATATATTCAAAGGCATCCAAAAATTAAGATTTTGACTTCTAAGATTATATAAATATATATATACATATATATATATATCAAAAAAAAATGATGACGACTTCTTCGCTCAATCCGAGCCAAAAATTTCCAAAAAAAGCCCAAGCTGGCTCAAAATTTTCCAAAAAGCCCAAGCTGGCCCAAAAATCTCCAAAAAGCCCAAGATGGCTAAAAACTCTCCAAAAAGCCCAAGCTGGCCCAAAAATCTCCAAAAATCCCAAGATGGCTAAAAATTCTCCAAAAAGCCAAGCTGGCTGAAAATTTTCCAAAAAGCCCAAGCTGGCCCAAAAATCTCCAAAAATCCCAAGATGGCTAAAAACTCTCCAAAAAGCCCAAGATGGCTAAAAACTCTCCAAAAAGCCCAAGCTGGCTCAAAATTTTCCAAAAAGCCCAAGATGGCTAAAAACCCTCAAAAAAGCCCAAGCTGGCTCAAAACTCTTCAAAAAGCCCATGATGGCCCAAAACTCTACAAAAAAGCCCAAGATGGCTACCAACCCTCCAAAAAGCTTGAGATAGCTCAAAAATCTCCAAAAAGCCCAAGATGGCTCAAAAATCCCCCAACAAGCCCAGTTGGGCTCAAACCCTTTTTAATGGTCAAAGTTGACCTAAAAATACTTTTAAACCCGGTTAAATCCATTTCTTGGTAAAACCACCCAATTATTCAATCCAGAGGCTGAAAGCGGGAGACGCTGGTTTCTTGTACAAGTACAGAAGCTGAAAGCGGGACACGCTGGTCTGCTGTGTAAATCCAGAAGCTAAGAGCGCACTTAGTTTGCTGTGTAGGGTCACTAGTGTAGCCGACGGGCCCCTCACTAGTTCCCAAACCGAGTCATCGCTGGTCGACGGGCTAAGCGTAAACTCATATTTATGTCATGGCGCGTGGCGTCATGTACCTTATATTCAAATTATGGCGCGTGGCGTCATATACCCCATATTTAAGTCATGGCGCGTGGCGTCATGTACTTCATATTCAAGTTATGGCGCGTGGCGTCATATACCTCACATTCGAGTCACGGCGCGGGGCGAAGTGTACTCATTTATCTTTATATTTTTGTTAGACACGATTTTTCGTGTACTTGTAAAGACGTAGAAGGATCTTCTACGCACTTCATTACTATTAAGCATTTTTTTTTTTGGACCATTGTATTCAGCTCTTTTAATCAAGGGTTTTCTCGTTAGAGATGTAAAATCAGAATGAAGAACACAATGCAAAATATTTCTGTGATATACTTTTCGGACTCGGTTAAAGAATTGGATGCTTTAAAATTTTGCTGGGAAATTAATTAAGCATTTATTCTCAAAGCCACAGGGAAACAATTTTATCTTTAACCAAGTGTATGAATTATGATATGATTTTCTCACGAGGCCGGAACAGGTATGTACAAGACCAGACATAGCTTATGCAGTTGGTGTTGTTAGCCGGTTTTTGTCCAATCCTGGGAGAGAGCATTGGAATGCAGTTAAGTGGATTATGAGATATCTACGAGGTACTTCCAGTTTGAGACTTTGTTTTGGCAATGAGAAACCATTACTAATTGGCTACACAGATGCAGATATGGCAGGAGATGTGGACACTCGAAAGTCTACATCTGGTTCCTTGATTGCTTTTGCAGGGGGAGCTGTAGCTTGGCAATCAAGGCTACAGAAATGTGTTGCACTTTCTACAACCGAAGCAGAATTCATTGCAGCAACTGAAGCATGCAAAGAAATGTTGTGGATGAAGAGGTTTTTACATGAGCTTGGCTTCAAACAACAGAGATACATAGTATTTTGTGATAGTCAAAGCGCAATTCACCTTGGTAAGAATTCTTCCTTTCATGCAAGATCAAAGCACATTGATGTGAGGTATCATTGGATAAGAGAAGCTATTGATGACAAGTTATTTGAACTTGAGAAAATCCATACCGATTATAATAGCTCTGATATGTTGACGAAGGCTCTACCAAGGGAGAAGCTTGAAGTTTGTCGTTCTATCGTTGGGATGACAAATCCCTCCACGTAGTCGGAAGGGGGAGATTTGTTGGGTGGGTTCCTCCCACGTGAAGTCAAAAGTGGGGGGGGGGCCACCCATTTGGCATTATTGATAATGCCTCACCCACCTGCCCCCTCCTTTTGCTTTCGGCGCATGTGAGAGTATCTCTCTCTCTCCTCTCCTCTCCTCTCAGCGTCTTCTCTCCAGGCAGCGTTTCTTCTCTCGGCAGCGACGAATTTTTTCGTCAGAGAGAGAGTCTATCTTCCCCTCTCAGATTTCAGAGAAGCAGCAGCAGCAGCTCCGGATTTTTCGTCATATGCTCAAGGCTTCTACGGCAGTTATCTCTTCCAGCTATCAAGAGAGAAAATTCTGCCGTCATCTCAGATTTGGTGAGATCTACCCTTGATTAATTTCTGTATTGAAATCCATCCTTATTGTGATGATGAAATCCTCTAGTTTTGACTAGAGAAGACATTGCATTGTAATCCCATTATTTTATAGTGGAAGATTTACCTGGACTGGGTCCCGTGGTTTTTCCCCTTTGGTAAAGAGGGGTTTTCCACGTAAAAATTGTGGTGTGTTTTTCCCGTGGTTTGATTGTTTATTATTTGCAATATCTATTGTCTGTGATTAATCATTCCTATTTAATCTACACAAGAAGGGGATAGCCTAAAATCCCAACACTCCCATGACCCATCCTCCCAAACTGCGAGCGCCACCTCCATGGCTGCGACCTCCCATGTGCGCAAGTCTTCTCTCCAACTGCCCATTCAATTGATGGCATTGTCCTAAGTCACCTCCCGTGAGACAACCCTCCTCATCTTCCCTGTCTCAAATTCATCCTCATTTTCCGCATCTCAAAGCACCTCCCTTCCGAAGTCATCTTCCTCAGCGCTCTTCCAGATCGACTCAAATCCTTATCTGATTCTGCGTCAATTGTCGAAGACGAAGAAGATGCTTGGAAACAGAGTCGTCGAGTTCGAACTTCGAAAAGGGCGACAAATGGTTAAGCCGCCAACCCAATTGTGTTTAATGGGGAACAAGGCCTAGTTGCACCCCAACTATCCACGGAGGAGTGGATGGGCCGATAGTCTTTCATGCATACCTCAGTCCCAAACTTAAAAGGCCGAACCTACTTCTAAACTTCACAATCGTGGGGCAAAGAGGCACACACTCCACGATTACGGCCCATAGCGCCTAATTTAATTTATTTTATTTTTTGTCGCCGAAAGTGAAAATATGGTTGCTTTTACCAAAAAGTCCATCACAAAATTAGGAGGCGAGAATGTGGCTAGCTGTACCCCAGCTCTCCGTTTAAAAAATTCTGTTTAACTCTATTTTTTTTATTTAGTTGGGATAAGATTGGTTTGAACATCTCTTTTTCAATAAGTTTCATAACAAATTTTAAATTAGTATCAGATTAATTTCAAGATAATAGGTCGGGTAAAAAATACAAATCAAATAAGATAATTTTAAGAATTTATACAACTATCAAATACAAATATACATTTATGCTAAATTTAAATATTGTATGCTCAATATTTTACTAAATTATTTCATAAAATGTTTTTACTAATTGATAAAAATGCATCATTATTAAAATAAAATATGAGTGAATATAGTGTAATCTATTAAAATAAGTTAATAAAATATATCTCATTTAGGATAGATCTTGACATTTTTTTAAATATTTTTCTAAAGTAGTAGTATTTTTGCAAATATTGAGAAAATTATAATTATGCATAAGAATTATAAATAAATATATATAAATTTCTCTTATTGATTCTTATATTTTTTTTTATATGAATTGATATATGATGCAAGTTGGGATTCTTCAGGTCAAGATATAGTTGACCTACCCCAATTTTATTTTTAAATGTGAATTAAAATTTCTGATTCATCCTTGTACTATGTAAAAAAATATTAATTTTACTCAATCAAAAGTATGATAGGTCATGGGTCAATCCATCATAATGTCCACTTTTACACAAAAAATAATATAGATGAAGGAAGTCTTAGCAAATAGTAAGTTAGCAATGGTATCTTCAATTTTTATGAGGGAAAAATTGTCATTAAAAGTAACTTTTGTCATCCTTCCTGAACATCCCTTATGCTTTCATTAAACCATACAAAGAAGTCTTCATCATATTTGATCGGTAATCACAAGCACTTAATTAGCGTACCATACCTAATCATTACTTCAGTCTAAACACTCAAAAATTCAACCGAATTAACTAACTATTGCTTTTATACTTTGATTAATTTTTATACACTTTTTTATGAAATATTTATATACTTATGCATACGTGAATGATTTAATGCTGTCATTGCCCAGGCATTGTAGACAGGAGAGGTGGTCCCAATGTCTACCATGCTTACATTATCAATAACCTCTAGGTAAGGGTGAAAATGGGGTAGAGTTGACTCCAGAGCCACCCTGCGGTAGCCCTAATTTTATATATGTTCAAGGCAAACATTTCGATCATTTGGGATGAGACAAGTTACGATTTGAGGCTTGTTATTCAATTCTGAGGGTGGGACAGACCGACTATGTCCCGACCGACCTTGACTAGCCCCACCTCGCTAAGTGTCAATAAGTCGTATGACTTGCTTAAATGAATATAGTTTTATTAAATAAATGTATTTAACTTTACGACTTATTAATGCAAATATAGTTTATATGGATGTGCATTTAATTGTATAACTCATTTATGCAAATAAATTTTTATTTCTTAATTGCATATATGTTGTTTAAGTTATGTCCTCAACATGATTTATCAATGAAATAAAAAAATTATTAATTTTGTTTACATCTTTCAATATTGTTCTGAAATTTATTTGTTTTAATTATAATTTAAAATTATACATCTATGGTATTTTATTACAAGTTGATATACATATTTGTCAAGGCTAAGTTGCAAAAATGAAATTATAAAAAAATTTTAATAACGCTTTGTTATAATAATTGTATTTTACTCCACTAAATAATATTAAAATATTAAAATATTTAACTTTTAAATTTATCGTAAATGTAATTTTACATCAATGTACATATAACTTTTTAAAATTACGGAACTTCAACCCACTTTTTCGACCCAACTTATTGTCTGAAAACCAACTTAAAGTTTATAGTAAGACCTATTTAAAAATAATAATAAGGGTTAGACTGACGTTATCTCAATCTAGTATAAAAGGTATAGTAAAACATGATTTTCAAAAAATAAGATTAAAGTTTAGCACATCCTAACCCATCTTGACTTGCGTCTTCCCCTGCCAATTTTCAAAACACTGCTACGCCAATGGTAATTCAACATATTTGACGTTGATTTGAAAAGTCTACGTGACCTATGCAGGTGGAACAATTTTTAATTAATTATTATTCGTTGCAACAAGAACAATTAATAATTTTTGAAATAAAATTTAAAATGTTTGTTTTCTTGTATTGTTTTTATATAAGTATTTTTCAAATTTTATTTAATTATATATGTTTTCCTTCATGTTTCATTTGTATCTTTGGAATTTCAAAAATCTATCTAGATGTTTTTCCTACACGGATTGGTCACGATTAAGTTTTCATTATCACTCGGATGAATTACAGTTCAATTAACTCCTGGATCTAACGGGTTGGTTAATTAATTTGATTCAGATACGTTCAATGACGAGCTCTTCTTCAGCGTCGCCAACCACACACTGACGATCATCATCGAGGTGGATGCTATTTTTGTTTGAGTCCTTGGACACCGATATTTGTGCTGATGGCACCAGGCCAGAACCAGACCGCCAATATCATATTCGTTTTCATCAATACCCAAATGCCACGTTCTTCATGCAGGTAGGCCAGGCCTTACGGTGCAGGACTCAGCACCTTTGACGACTCCACTAATACCGTCGGATTACTCGAATACAAGAGACCCACTTTGGTGCCTCAGCCTCATGATTCATCAACGCCGGGCCTTGGCATTAAGAGGCTTTCAGTCGTCGAACCATCTCTTCCACGCACCTATCAGCAACACTGCATTTGCGGCCGACTACACCAGCAAGTTCGGCAGCCTGGCCAATGCGCAGTACCCGGCCGCTGTCCGGTCTTACCAAGTGCTACCTTGGTTCCGCTGTTCATCTTGAGCCATTATCACTTACAAAAACATATATTTTTTAATTTTTTTCATGGACAAGTAAATCTAGATATATTAAATTTATAAACCAAATTTTACTATTTTTTGATATTTTTAAATATTTCTTTTGGATTTTTAAAGATAGTGGTATTTCTGTAATTACTTGAGATACATAATTACGGAAATGTCATTGTCTTTAAAAATCCAAAACAAATACTTAAAAATATTCAAAATGGTAAAATTTAATTTATAAATTTAATACATATAAATTTACTTGTCTATAAAAAAATTAAAAAATTAAAAAAAATATACTTTTGGGCTGAACGCATGATCAGAAAGCGTTCATCTTATTATCTGCCTCTTCTTTCTTCTTTTGCTTTTCTTTTTAGATATCTACCAAAATTAAATTTTGTTGTAGAGATACCCATGTTAGTTAATTTGTGGCCGTCAATCCTGGATAAGACAGTTAAAAGTTATTAAATTAACCAATGACTCCCTTGGTCCGCCGTAACTATAATTACAAGGGCACTTTGACTCATTTTGGGCAGGGAATAAAATGCGACAGCTCGATTATCTTACTGCGGATGGACCCATGCATTAATTACTAATTACAACAGATTGTACTTTTAAATCAAGCTTCGTACGTTTAATTAGCTGGACTCGTGCATGCATGAGATGTATTGCTACCCATTTTAGGCTCATCAAGCATTAAAACTGCAGCTAGCCGGTCTTCCAGCAAGTCGTAGCTCTGGCAGGTGTGTTGGGTAGCCTGCCCAAATACAGGTTACTGCCTCCAAGCGTGTAGGTAGCCCGAATTCAACCTCCTGTGTGAAAATGGGAGGTAATATCTATCTATCCTCCCCCAATTGATTACCTGTAGCATTTCATTTCTCCAATTTTAGAACAAATCCTCCTGCATTGTATATTAGACTGTAGGTGCAGTTGGAAGTCCTTAACTTTTTAAGGCATCTGGATTATTCATCCCTAAACTGTCAACCGTAACTGGCCCATGGATAGGTATCTGAAAGTTGAAACTGTCGATACAGTATCCATGGACCTGTGTATGATCAGAACACTGAATAATCATTTGTTGAAGAAAACATTATAAGAGGAAGAAAATAGTAAGTGTCCAGTCCAATTAAGAAATATGATTCGTAGCCATGATGATGACGATGAAATATATATATATGTTTAATCACGCAATATGGACCAGTGTATAATTAGGACTCAATCATTTATAGCAACCACTAAACCATTTATGGTTGTACTGTCTACTGACCAAATAATTTGCCATGAGTCAAGCCGCAACTAATGCTTCACGAGTAAAGCTTGCCATAATGGAGTGTTAGTAAGGATCACTCATTTTTCGTAATCCTGTGAATGTGATGTTTTCCATGTTTACGATGTGGCAGATCAACGGATGGGAAGGGTGGGGTGCATAATCCTGTGATTACGATGCTTTCCATGTTTTCGATAGGGTAGCTCAAATGGTGGGCCATGTACGTATTTCTAAAAGAAATTATTGGTTCAATTTCTATAACGGAATCTACCTCATGGCTGAATAAAATAAACTTTCTTTATCAGCACTCCAAGAGTCCGGCCGCTCGACCAACGCAGAGGACAGTCACATTCGAAGAGGCCCAACCTGTTTAAAATAAGCACTGCCACCCAAAAGATCTCTCGAAAAACATGTTGTGTCATATTTACTTGTATAAATACTCGTGAGAGAGCTAGGGAGGGAGAAATAATCCAAATCTCGAAGTTTCAAAGGATTCAGAGAGAGAGAGAGAGAGAGAGATGGCTGCAGTTTCTCTCCTTTTATCATCAGCTACATTGAAAGCATTTCTAGTGGCAGTGGGTTCTTTAATCCTGTGGGCTGAGTTCGCAAGAGCTGAGTACACGGGGATCACCAGGCACTACAAGTTCAATGTATGTAATAAGTTAGAGGCATGCAGCATCTGGTTGAAAGCTTTGTTTTTTTCTTTTTGTCAAACCTATACATACAGCCTTCTAGATTGAACGTAATGATCTTACACATTAATTTCATCCAACGCAAGTAAAGATGATGATTACCTGACTGTCGGTAGAAATGAATAAGAGGTTGGATATAGCTTTTAACAATATGAATTCTCTTCCCTTATTCTTGTCTTCTTAGTTTAGGGGTTTATTTTTCAGGGTTTTTGAACCTGTGTATCAAACAGAACTACCAACTTATATCTGTTCTTACCGCTTTTGTTTCCAGCGATCAAGTAATTTGAGTGATCTTCGATTGTATGTTCTCCACAGACGACATGCATGTCATATATATGCTGATTACTTTGTCAACATGGATGTCGTAAACACCATATATAAGTCGATCAAGCCATACGACATTGATGTCGGTTGTCGCATGTTGATTGCTTTATTTAAAGGATCATATATATCCGGCATGGATATCTTATCCGTGTTGATTACTTTAATTTGTCTGATGAATTTTCCTCCTCATTAAAATTTTCAGATCCAATATAAAAATGTGACACGTCTGTGCCACACAAGGAAGTTGGTGACCGTGAATGGTCAGTTTCCAGGGCCAAAGATAGTGGCAAGAGAGGGTGACCGGGTCGTGGTTAACGTGGTCAACCATGTTCACAGCAATGTCACCCTTCACTGGTAGGGAATACGTTCTCCACCCTCTGTATATTTTGTAGACCATGTGGATATGGAGCCTCCATTGAAAATATTGTATAAATAAAAATGATCGAACGGGGTTGATGATTCACTTCTACACACGAAATGCATGAATTACTAATTAAATGCTCTCTTCATCACAAATGGGCGGTTGTTGTGGTTGTTTTTGGGGCGCAGGCATGGGGTCCGGCAGCTTCGAAGCGCATGGTATGATGGCCCAGCTTACGTGACCCAGTGCCCCATCCAAAGTGGCCAATCATACGTCTACAACTTCACAATCATCGGGCAACGAGGAACTCTCTTCTGGCACGCACACATCTCATGGCTACGGTCCACCCTCTACGGGCCTATCGTCATCCTCCCCAAGCCCAACGCCCCATACCCTTTTCCTCATCCAGACAAGGAAATCCCAATTATCTTCGGTAATTAGTCACCGGCAAATCACAATTTCAAATATTTCATTTTATAAGTAAACTAATAATTAATAATCTGTCACTCTTCTAAATGTTACCGTCTATATGCGATCTTCAGGTGAGTGGTACAATGGAGATCCTGAGGCTATCATTGCACAGGCCCTAAAAACAGGGGGTGGCCCCAATTTATCTGATGCATACACTATCAATGGCCTTCCTGGACCCTCCTATAATTGCTCAGCAAGAGGTACATATCTCATTCATCCATGTTTAATTAGTGACCTTTGAGGTATATGTGCAAAAAATGTATATATATATATCAACTATAATCATGATTTGGAGCAGCCCCAAATCCAAGTCGCTGACTCAGTCCAGTTTGGGTGGTAGCCCAGATACATTCAGACTCACGGTAGAAGCCGGGAAGACGTACCTTCTCCGTCTGATCAACGCTGCACTCAACGGAGAGCTCTTCTTCGGCATCGCCAACCACACCCTCACCGTCGTCGATGCCGATGCCGTCTATGTCAAGCCCTTCAACACCAGCGTCATCCTCATCAGCCCGGGCCAGACTAGCAACGTCCTCCTAAGAGCCCGAGACGACGCCCCAAATGCCACATTCGTCATGGCCGCACGACCTTATGCAACGAGCCCCGTGGGCACGTACGACGATTCAACCACCATCGGTGTCCTAAGATACAAACAGCCCCAGTCGCCTTATACGGTAATCCCAGGCATCAAGGCATTCCCCGTCTTCAAACCGAACCTCCCGCCTGTCAACGACGATGCCTTCGCTGCGGCATTCGCCGAGAGATTCCGCAGCTTCGCCGATGCTCATTCACCTTGCAAAGTGCCAAAGAGAGTGGATAAGCGCTTCTTCTTCACAGTGGGCCTTGGCACGCACCCATGTCCGGCAAACCAGACCTGCCTAGGATTTTTCGGCGCGAAGTTCGCTGCTTCCATCAACAACATCTCTATGAGCCTACCCAAAAAGACTGCCATCCTCCAGGCCTACTACTTGAATCAATCGAAGGGGGTTTTTGGGAAGAAGTTCCCGAAGAAGCCGCCTCAACCTTTCGATTACACTGGAAATCCTCCGAGCAACACGGTAGTTAGGAGTGGGACGGAGGTGATGGTGCTCCGCTTTAACACGACGGTGGAGCTCGTAATGCAGGACACTAGCGTGATTGGGCCGGAGAGCCACCCCATGCATCTCCATGGCCACAACTTCTTTGTAGTGGGGAAAGGCTCCGGGAACTACAACCACAGCAAGGATCCTCCAAAATTCAATCTCTTCGATCCCCTGGAGAGGAATACCGTGGCAGTTCCTTCTGGAGGTTGGGTCGCAGTTCGTTTCCGGGCAGATAATCCAGGTAATTAATTAGTAGCTGCTACTCATATATATTTTTTATACTAGATTTCCACTTCCAAAAAACTCACCGGGACGAAATCCCATTCATTTTAGTTCGTAGTTGTTTGATAATCGACTCCAACGAGGAAGTGCTAGTGTCGGTCAACCTACTTTGACTCATTTTCATTACTTATTTTAGCCGTAAAAAATCCATACAAATATCATTCGTATGGTTTCATTGTACATGACGGTACGCGAAAATAGGTCAAATGGATATAATAAATAATTTGACATTGCCTCATCAAAAAGAAATAATTTGATATTGACGTATTTGTTTCTAGTAAAAAATTTTAAAACTAAAACTTTTCATTCTTTATAATTTTCTTATTTTTTTGAATTTTTTTAATATCTTTTTATACAACTACTTTATTTTCAATGATTTTAATACAATTACCCATGTAATCAGTATATCTATTTTAACTTTATTTTCTTTATTCTTTATCATTATTTTTGTGATATCACATTATTTTCTATTAATTTAAAAAAATTTCGTCCAAAATTTTTATCACTATCAAAACACATCATTAACATTAATTTTAAAATTGTACTTTCAATATCTAACAATCTAATAAACGATTTTATAAAATATCATTACATTCATATGTGAATGAGATTAAATATTTTTTACAATTTACACATAAATATATGTTTTAAAGCAAATGTAACTCATGAACATTTTTTGTTTGGATAAAACTTAGTAGCTGAACAAATGAGATTAAATGCAAAAAAATGCAGCGAATTTTTATATTAATCATAATACAAGCGGATGATGTTACACGGCCCTCAACAATCATGAAATGGATGATTAATCTTGATTTTTGGATAATGAAAATGATATATGCAGGTGTATGGTTCATGCACTGCCACATCGAAGCCCACTTAAGCTGGGGTCTTAGGATGGCGTGGCTCGTGAAGGACGGGAAGCATCCGAATCAGAAGTTGCCGCCTCCGCCATCTGACCTTCCACAATGCTAAAAAGCTTCCCCATTTTTATAATCTTGGGATGCTAGTTTTGGGCGTGACACGTGAAATAATTCGCCGAAGATATATTAATTCATTTCATTTGTAGAGATTCATTTTGGCGAAGTTTTGGATGGATATCTTTTACTTGTTTGGCCTGAATTAATGCTCAAAAAACGTCCTGTAGCACCCGCCGTGAGCGCTACGGTGGCCTCGGAATGGTTTCCCGGGCCTTGAAAATGTGGATCGTGTTGAAAAGCAACGTGGGCTTAGATTTCCTGCATTCACATGGGGTAAAACGCATTAGGCTTCATATCTTTTAGGAAAGTTGGCGTGTGGGTATTTTCTCGTGATTTCGGCAGCATAACGGCTAAGACGGGGCTTTCCGTACACGGGTCAAGTCAGAAATCCGGCAGCATAACGGCAGCGTATTATGCTGGGATCCGTGGACCCGCGTGCACCCACCTTGCCGGGGCGTTAACTCAAACACGCACACACAAAAATAAAGAAAAACGGAGTCGCCACTGATCTTTAAAGGGAGATCAGACCCTGTTTAAAGAAATAAGGCACTAATAATACAGAGATCGGGTTCCGGCCTACGGATTGAAGCAAATATGGAGAAATCTGCCAACCCGAGGCGGTTTACACGGCGTGAAAGGGGGTAAAATGAAAGATTTGAGAGAATGGGAGAGATGGAAAGGGGGCGTGGAGGAGGGAGCGTGGCTTGGAGAGCGTGAAAAGCCGGGACGCCGGGGTGTTGCTGCAGACTCCCGCCCTCCCCTTGGGATGCCTCTCTTCAAGTCCTCTCAAATGAGAGGGGGTGCTCTCCTTTTATAGATGTAGGAGTGGGCTTTGGGCTCTCTTGAGGTCATGGACTTAGTCCATGGACTTGGGCTTGAGTGGGATCATGGACTTGGTCCATGGGCTTGGTCTTGAGTTTGGGTTTTGGGCTTGAGTTGAGAGCATGGGCTTGAGCTTGGTTGAGAGCATGGGCTTGAGCTTGGTTGAGAGGTGTTGGACTTGGTCCATGAGCTTGAGCTTGGCGGGCTCCTTCCATAGTGGGCTGGAACTAAGTGGGCTAGAGCTTGGCTAAGCCCGTTATTTTGGGTGGGCCGTTGTAGAGGCCCAAAATTGTAGAGAAGCCTACTTCTGAGGCTTGGTGGGCTGCATTGTGGAGCCCGTTGAGGTGGCCTATAGGAGCTTCGCTCGCGTGGGCCAGATCTGGTTTGTTGAAAAGCCTGCTTCGAGGCTTGGTGGAGCTTCGCTCCGTGGGCTGTGTTCGGAAGGGCCTGCTTAGCTTGCTTGAATCTCCTTTTGCCTTGAATTTGTTTGAGTTTGGGACTTTTTTCCATTTTACCCATTTTTGGGCCCAAAGGTGGGGTGTCAACAGTTGCCCCCCTTTGCCAGAGGCGTCTTGACGGTGAATGACAAAGTACTTGACACCCCTTTTGGCATTGACCTGAACACTTTCTTTTCTCGCTCTTTTTCTTTCTCCCTTTTTCTTTCGTTCTTTCTCTCTCTTTCTCTTTTTTTTTGTTTTTGTTTTGTTTTGTTTTTTTTTTTTTTGTCTTCTCTTTCTTTTCTTTTTTTTGTTTTTTTGAGTCGCTTTGCAATTCCTACGAACTTAAGATGTTTCTTCCGGGAGAGTGGTCCTTTTTGAAATTTTGTGGACTTGCTGCTTGTTTTGCACTAGTCTTGAATCCGGATGATTTCGCAACTCTTGTAGATGGCGAGGAGCTTTCTGCAATTTTACCAAATTTTAGGGTCTCCGATAGGAGGTTTCCCTCTTTCGGTTGCTCTTTTCCTCTTTTCATCGCCGCCGCCGCCGCCGTTGCTTGATGTCGCCGTTCGGGGTTTGCTTGCTGTCGTAGTAGCCTTGCGAGCGGCGCTGTGGAACCATTTCCTCATGTAGCTTTGCCTCCCGGGTCCCAAACTTTGTTTGTTGTAGGATGGAACATGATATAAAAGTAATTTGTGTTCTTTTTCTTCAGAACCACATGCCTCCATGTTTCGGGATGATGTAGATGCATTTTTCTCCACCTTTTCCTCTTCAGCCTTCGTTTGTAATTTTTTCTTTGTATCTTGAACTTAATGCTTCTCTGGCATGCGGCTTTGGTAGGTTGCCCCCATACTTCTCTGGCATGCCCCCAGTCTTTTATTTTTTGTGCGCTTTTTGCCCCTTGTGAAATATTGTCTTCACCGGTTGTTGGCGTTTTTCCTGCCAAGCTTGATGGAAAGACTATCTGGTAGCCATTTTGAAATATCCCTTGTGGATGTGTTGACGGAGATGTATTTGTGACGGTGGGTTGATAGATGATGGTTGTGTGCCCTGCGCGTTCTGCGGCTTCCGGGGCTAACCTTGTTGGCTGTTCGACTTCATCGACATTGCCTGTGTTGATGATGGTTTGTTGAGGCCTTTTAGATGCCTCTGCTTGATTGTCTGTATGAGGGATAACTTCATTTGTGACTTGTAAATGGTCTCTTCTATTTTGCTTTTTTTGTGCAGGAATTTCTTGAAATTTGTGCTCTTCGGCTAGCATTTCCTCTTCTGAGGTGTTTGTCCACTTTGTTGATAAGATTAATATTTCACCTTCCATGGCCGGGCATGATTGTGTAGAAGATGATAACAATGACTGCTTTGGAGGAATGCTATGAGTAGAGGTGTAAGGAGCTTTGGGGTTCTCTTCTGCATTTCTAGACTGCGGGCATGTTGGTTGGTTAACTGGAATGAAGACATTTTCTGGGGAGAAGTGTGGCAAAGTTGGTTGACTTGCTATCTTGAGAGGAGTTCCCGGGTTTGTAAGCAAGGTATTGGAGGATGTTTTTTGAACAATAGGGGATTTATGTGAAATAAGATCCTCTTGCATAGGCTTGACAGGTTTTCCCAATAAAATGACTGGCTCAACCCATTTTCTTTGAAGGGTGATCGGGTTGGCATTTCGGCCTTGTAAAACGACATGAGCATCATGGGGTTGGACTTTTGTTATGAAAATAGAAGGGTCGAAGGTTTTGGCATTACCCTTCACAAAATTGACTTCCATGCCAATGTCCGCTATATGAGGTGTCTGGCTTGCCTGTTCAAGATGAATTGCATTTTCTTGTTGTGGCCATGGGGAGATGGTGTCATGTCTAATTCCCGCCTCCACTTGGTCCCCGGCTTGGAGGAGTTGAGTGAAGTTGACATATGGGTGAGAGATGAGGTAGCCCGAGATGCTCGGGTGCGTTGAGTTGATGACGATGGAGATTTGCTCATCCAACGACAACGGGCTTTTCATCTTTGCCGCCATGGCACGCCATCTAGCCACGTACTCTGAGAACGTTTCATCATCTTCTTGCTTGAGCGCTTCGAGATCGGCCCTTTTGGGAGCCGTGTTTAGCATGTAGGAAAATCGATCCATGAAAGTGAGAGATAGATGCTCCCATGTTTTGATTTGCTTGCAGTCGAGCGACGTATACCATTCAAGGGCGTCTCCTCTCAGGCTATGTTGGAATAGCATGACCAAAATTTCCTCCTTTTTTACCAAAGGGTATAAAATACTGCAAAAGGCCTTGATATGGGCATGTGGGCATGAGTTTCCTTCATAGGTAGGGAGGGTTGACATTTTGAAATTTTCAGGTAGTTGTGCATTTGGAAATGGGCATAAGTCTTCAATTTTTACCAAATGAAAGTCCTCCTCTTGCTGTCGGTCAATTTTTCTTTGTAACTCTTGGAGTTGGCTTTGAAATTGTATCTTGACCTCTTCTATTTCGCCTTGCACTTTCGCTAGGCCATGTGATCTTTGAACTAGGATGGATTGTGAGCTCGAACTCGTTGTTTGTTGATGTCGTGATGAAGAGGATGACGCTTGATGTTGTTGTTTTGCCATTGATTGACGTTGCTCTATTATTTTGTAGAGCATGTCCTCCATCCGTTGCATTCGTTGCATCATCCGATCACATTTTCCAAATGGGAATGCAGTATTTTCCTTTGAAAAATGATTTGTCGGCTCCATGTATGCGATCTTCAGCTTGAAGGCAACTAGAACTTTAAGATATATAATTTCTTCACTCTCTTTTTTCTTTTTCTTTTTTTGCTTTTTCTCTTAACTTTTTTTTTTTTTTTGCTCTCTTTTTTTTTAACTCTTTTGTTTGCTCTTTTTTTTTGCTCTTTTTTTTTTACTTTTTTTTTTTTAGTAGGAAGTCAAAGTAAAATTATGGAAACATGATATGATGCCCCCCGGTTTCAGAACCAAGGGTAGAAAGGTTGATTAATCATCTTCGAACTTGAAAAGTCATTGCTAGCTTACTGCCGCGTCGCCGTGATGCCTCTGGACGTTGCTGTACCTTTATGCCATGTCTGTGCCTTTTCCGTATTGGTCTTGTCAGCGCCTTTATGTCATGTCGATTGTCTTGTCAGCCTACAGTTGACTTCTAGGCATGTAAGCTTTATGTCACATTAATGGTCTTGGGTCAACCGTTGACTTCTAGGCACGTAAGCTTTATGTCACATCAATGGTCATTTCAGCGCCTTTATGTCATGTCAATTGTCTTGTCAGCATACAGTTGACTCTAGGCATGTAAGCTTTATGTCACATCAATGGTCTTGGGTCAACCATTGACTTCTAGGCACGTAAGCTTTATGTCACATCAGTGATTGACTTGCTTTGCCTTCGAGATATGGTGAAGAACCTGAGCAATCAATGAAAATGGGTTAGCACTTGTAAACAGATACTAAAAAAAAAGCCAACCTTTGGATGTATACTCGCAAGTCCGGGTCCTTTTGTATTTTTTGAGATTTTATTTGTTTTAAGTTCCACGCGTGAGAATGTTCGAGGTCCACAGATTTGGGTTTGCCTGAGGCGTCTCTGGAAAAGTGACCAGTTCGCTTGAAGCGTGTCTGGAGAAGGACCAGTTCTCTTGAAGCGTGTCTGGAGAAGGACCAGTTCTCTTGAAGCGTGTCTGGAGAAGGACCAGTTCTCTTGAAGCGTGTCTGGAAGAATGACCAGTTCGCTTGAAGAGTCTCTGGAAGGAAGACCAGTTCGCTTGAAGCGTTTCTGGAAGTGTGACCAGAAAACACTCAGGTTATGAAAAAGAAGTGATTTTTACGCCGGATTTAACATTAATTAGCTTCATTCTTGCTGGAAGTTGTTCCTTTTGGCTCGTATTAGGTGTCTTGACAGTCACAAGGCGGTATCCAGCAAGTCTTCACGAGTTCTGTCCGTTTTTTGAGCTGGACGCCTCTGGACCTAAAAACTTTTTAGGTTTCTGCACGATTTGGGTAGAAACTTCAGAAACTCGCTGCCGGATGACGGGAAACCGCCCGGAACTCGCTGTTCAGCGAGGAAGAAGCTCCGATCTTCCAGTTTCTGACCCCCTTGCGCCGATGTAGACCTGCAACGCCGTCCCCAGCGGAGTTGCCAAGCTGTAGCACCCGCCGTGAGCGCTACGGTGGCCTCGGAATGGTTTCCCGGGCCTTGAAAATGTGGATCGTGTTGAAAAGCAACGTGGGCTTAGATTTCCTGCATTCACATGGGGTAAAACGCATTAGGCTTCATATCTTTTAGGAAAGTTGGCGTGTGGGTATTTTCTCGTGATTTCGGCAGCATAACGGCTAAGACGGGGCTTTCCGTACACAGGTCAAGTCAGAAATCCGGCAGCATAACGGCAGCGTATTATGCTGGGATCCGTGGACCCGCGTGCACCCACCTTGCCGGGGCGTTAACTCAAACACGCACACACAAAAATAAAGAAAAATGGAGTCGCCACTGATCTTTAAAGGGAGATCAGACCCTGTTTAAAGAAATAAGGCACTAATAATACAGAGATCGGGTTCCGGCCTACGGATTGAAGCAAATATGGAGAAATCTGCCAACCCGAGGCGGTTTACACGGCGTGAAAGGGGGTAAAATGAAAGATTTGAGAGAATGAGAGAGATGGAAAGGGGGCGTGGAGGAGGGAGCGTGGCTTGGAGAGCGTGAAAAGCCGAGACGCCGGGGTGTTGCTGCAGACTCCCGCCCTCCCCTTGGGATGCCTCTCTTCAAGTCCTCTCAAATGAGAGGGGGTGCTCTCCTTTTATAGATGTAGGAGTGGGCTTTGGGCTCTCTTGAGGTCATGGACTTAGTCCATGGACTTGGGCTTGAGTGGGATCATGGACTTGGTCCATGGGCTTGGTCTTGAGTTTGGGTTTTGGGCTTGAGTTGAGAGCATGGGCTTGAGCTTGGTTGAGAGCATGGGCTTGAGCTTGGTTGAGAGGTGTTGGACTTGGTCCATGAGCTTGAGCTTGGCGGGCTCCTTCCATAGTGGGCTGGAACTAAGTGGGCTAGAGCTTGGCTAAGCCCGTTATTTTGGGTGGGCCGTTGTAGAGGCCCAAAATTGTAGAGAAGCCTACTTCTGAGGCTTGGTGGGCTGCATTGTGGAGCCCGTTGAGGTGGCCTATAGGAGCTTCGCTCGCGTGGGCCAGATCTGGTTTGTTGAAAAGCCTGCTTCGAGGCTTGGTGGAGCTTCGCTCCGTGGGCTGTGTTCGGAAGGGCCTGCTTAGCTTGCTTGAATTTCCTTTTGCCTTGAATTTGTTTGAGTTTGGGACTTTTTTCCATTTTACCCATTTTTGGGCCCAAAGGTGGGGTGTCAACACGTCCATTTTAGATTTTGGTACCATGTACAGGTTTCCTAACGACCACCAAATGGGAAAAAAAAGCGAAGTAAAATTATCACCTTTACACGTGCAGATGCGTATTAAAATAAATCAAAATATCACGAAAATTTGAAGGGGCATGCCGACGTGAGTGCTTATGGCACATGTCTTAGCAGCCACCTCAGCGCTTTTGTTGGTGACCATAGGTCAAAATTTATAGAAATTTTTTTAAAACGGATGATAATATTATATAATGGATTATTATTAAACTAAGTAATAACCCACATGTTTCATATTTTATCTTTTTCTTTTACTTCTTTGTTTAGTTTATAAAGATGTGATCTCATGTCACGGGACTCATTTTTTTTATTTTTTATAAATATGTAGAGCTAGATGTATTTAATCTATAAATTAAGTTTTATCATTTTTAGATACTTTTAAGTTTTTTTATTTTTAAACACAGTGATATTTCTTAATTTTCTGAATAAGAAATTTTGAAAATTACCACTACGGGTGTGTTTGGTAATGAATAAAATTTTTGATGAAAAATTTTGGAAAGTAAAAATTATCAAATGATGTGATATGATAGGAGTAATGATGAATAGTAAAGAGGATAAAGTTAAAATAGATAGGTTAGTTGTGTGAATAGTTGTGTAGAAATGATTGAAAAGTATGGTAGTTGTATAGGAAAATATGAAAAAATGATTAAAAAATATAATCATTGTGGAGAATGAAAAGTTTTAGATTTAAAAAGTTTTAACTTGACATTTTCTATTAATCGCCAAACACACCCTATGTTTAAAAAATACTTAAAAACATCTAAAAATAGTAAAACTTAATTTATGAATTAAATACATTTAACTCTGTGTATTTAAAAAATTAAAAAAATATTTGTGGAGGGTCCCACGACCGAACATATGGTAGCATGGGATTACCCTCCGTATATCAAACTTTATTATTCTTAAATTTTTGTGTATATATATTTTATAAAAAAAAATTTCTTTTCCATTTTTACGTACAAGGGAGTGAAGGGAATGTGTTTTTAAAATTTTATAGAATATATATATATATATATCCAAAATAATAAACGAAACACACACTCCTATAAAGTATAAAAAATCAATAAAATATATTAAATTAATAATTTCATTACTTAACTAAAGTTGTGTTTGGTAATAAAGAAAAGTTGTCAAGTTAAAACTTTTCAATCTAAAACTTTTCACTTTCCACAATAATCCTATTTTTTAATTATTTATTTACATTTTTTTATACAACTATCCTACTTTTCAATCATTTCTACACAACTACCAACACAACTAACCTATCTATTGCAACTTTATCCTATTTATTCTTCATCATTACTTCTATCATATCACATTATTTGATAACTTTTATTCTCTATAACTTTTCATCAAAAATTTTATCCATTTCACAACACACCCTGAGTAACAACTTAGTGCACAAGTATGACAATCCCATTTATAGCAAAGCTACGGGATAGTGTACATTTGTTCCAACACTTCGACAGTCGTCGCGAACTCCGATGGAACAGAAATCCACGTTCCAAAGTTGTCTTCTTTTCCCGTACTTAGGTTATTTCAGTCATTTCCTCCTAACGGCCCTCCATCTGAGGCATAGAAATCTGCGTTTGCTATTAGCTATCTGAACGTGCTGGCCAATCACGCACAGAATACAAATGCCAAAAATTCAGACAATAAGAATTGATATTTTTCGCTGTGTAGCTGAAGTCATAAGCGCCCATCGATCTTGGTCTCTGAATATCGGACAGGGAAATCTATAAGAAAGAAACTTGTCAAAATGAAATTTCAACAAAAATGCAATATTTGTAAATTTTTTACGGCGTTATCCATCTAAATTGACAGCATAAGTTGGACGGTTTAAAATTTAATGCATGAAGATTACACGGGGCTACTGAAGAAATAACACAGGTTATGATGGAACAATGGGTCATTTACGATAGT
The DNA here is from genome assembly GCA_030490835.1 of Annona cherimola. Lineage (NCBI taxonomy): Eukaryota > Viridiplantae > Streptophyta > Magnoliopsida > Magnoliales > Annonaceae > Annona > Annona cherimola. The sequence goes on along the minus strand of CM059971.1, from coordinate 106,037,053 downwards.
GGATTACGAAATTGGAACGGACCGAAATAAAAAGGCTGCAGCGTGCATGGCGTTGACGTGTGCATAGATGCCTGCCACCGGTCAGTAAAGCGGTTGGTAACGCACACCTTAGTCCAACGATATAACCCGCATTTCGCCTCCGTTTCCTCCTCCATCTCGGTTCCACGCTCTCTCTGCTCCGTCAAAACCCGAAACGGAGAGACGCCGCTTGTCCGTCGCGACGAACGCCGGCGTCCTCCGTCACTCGACGGCATTCCGCCAAATAGCCTCTCCAGAGCTGGGATCCGGCCACCTCCGGCGGGCATTTTCCTCATTTCCGCCGCCAAACCCTAAGTCCGGGAGCAGAGAAGGTGCCCAGCAATGCGGCGGTCGTATATCTCCCTGCCCATCGTCGTCGTTCTGTCAATGATCGTTGTGCTTTACTACCTGACGTTATTTTACGTCATAGATGAATGGCTGGGATTGAAGACGTCGGCAGGCCTCTTCAACGTCGGGGCGCTGACGCTGCTTGTGGGCATGTCGCTCGCCACCTACGCGATGGCTATCGTAAAGGATCCAGGGCACGTGCCGTCTTCGTTCATGCCAGATATCGAGGATCCTGATAGCCCGCTTCATGAAGTCAAGAGAAAGGTAAGAATTTTTTCCACTTTGCCTGTGGTTTCCCATTTGGGCGTATCCTGTTTGCTGTTTTCATTGTCTGGTTTGACGCATTGGGTTTCTGAATTTAGTTTTTGGTGAGGAGGGACGTGGATTTCGGCCAGGCAATTGGTCGCTGAGCTTTATGGAATGGGGCTGATAATACGAACCTGATAGGTGGATGGATTGTTGTAGAAAAAACTGCAATTTCTTACTTTTATGGAATTTAATAATCGGATCCGAAACTAGGATGAAGAAATTTTTGATATTTTCCACTTATGTTCATCCAAGGAAGTTGCTTTTGGTTTGTTCTGTGCATGCATGATGCATGAACTGGAGGACATGATGGTTTTTTAAAGTACGAGGATGTCATGGACAATGGCATTGGATGGATCCTTCAAGTGTTTTTCATATGAATAGCAGGGATGGACTTTAGATGAGCGTAGCCTGAAAGATTGATATGTTTAACAGATCTTCTGATTTGCTGGCACTTCTTTGTCGAATTTGACTAAGGTTGACCCTTGCCATTACGATGGGTGATTCTTTTGATGGCTGTCAAACAGATAGGATGGCCATCGGATATTATAGATGGTTTCAGAGTCTCAAATATGCGCATGCATGCCTCAAGTACCGGCTGTTGTGTGGATGCATGCATGCATAAACAATTCAGGGTGCTCCAGTGGCTGGCACTGAGCTCATATCATTGTGGCAATTCTGCATTTTCAATTTATTATTTGGAGTTATTTATTGAATTTATTAGGTATGTGATACATGGTTTTGAAGGAATTATGGTTAGACAACATTTAAGCAGTTGTGATAGGGGGCAAGGTATTGAATAATGACCATGAAATTATGGTTGTGGTGGTGGCTATGTCCATTAACTTCTTCATTCTTTTAGGAATTGCGATACAATTTATTTCTTTTTTTAAATGGAAAATGGAAGTCAATAACTTTATGTTAGCCTTCATTTGTAACATCTAGCAAAGCATGGCATTTTCAACTTCAAAGAGAAAGTATCGAGAAAAGAAAAAAGAAATACTCACTGTTAAAAAATTAGATGGGGCTTTCGTTAACTGCCATGGATTCTTGACAATATGCATAACGGTCTAACGGTCATTATCTAGAACTTTGTAGCACCACGTGTTAGGTTTACGCATGTCATGGCTTGTGTCTTCTCTGTTTAGATTCTACTTGCAGAGGTCGTTTAACTTGCATGCATACATATGGCATCTGTCGACGCGCTCTAAGAAGCAGGCCCTTTCCATACTTGTCGTGCTAATGGCTGTCCACGTGTGGGATAGCCAAAGTTGAGGCATGAATATAAACCATCTGGCCTGAGTTCTCTTTTGGTAACAGTTGATGGCACATTGGTGGATGGGATTGTTCTTTAAGGATGCTGTCTAAAAAGGTTAATCTGGTGCCACGTATTAGGTTGTTACATGTCAATGGCTTTTATATTCTCTGTTTAGATTCTACTTGCAGAATTGTTTGACCTGCAAGCACGCATGCATGCATGCATATGACGTCTTTCTATTCTTACATCCATGGAGCACCAATAATGTTCACTTGTGAAGATCACAAATTTGGTCTTTTTTGGCCAATTGTTTTAATTAACCCAGTGATTGAACAAAATTTTTTTCTAAGTTTTTTCACCTTAGAAAGTTTCAGCAAAATTAATTCATATATTCATTCTCCTCAAAACCAATCATTTCAGCTGTTGTTTTCATTTCCCATGGATTATTATTGATACTTTGTGAGAGATTGACTGCAGAAGATCGGTTGGGGAGCTTGTTTTTGTTTCTTTGTTTTGTGGTGTTTCTGAAGCCTATTTTCAGCTGTTAACAACAAATGAATTAATTAATTGCCCCACATTGCTTTATGAAAAATATAGATGAAGATGCACATCAACAAACGTGTAATAGTTTAGATTGATAATTTCTTGTTGTGTTGTTTCACATTAATTTGATTCTTTGTTCGCTACATAGTGATATTGCATCAGCACCCTGACAACAAATACTGGAGGTGTCATTATCATTTCAGCAAACATTTCTTATGTTTTTACCTTGGGTTTATTGTCTGCGTTCCTGGGCTTCGTCTGTTTTTAGTTATATCTTCAAGTTTTGAACTGTTGGATACGTAAATTAAATCATTTGAATCCTTAAATCTAGAGGACTGCGAGCTCATATATCTATTGTTAAAATCTCAATACTCTATCTGGCTTAGGACAGATCATTTTCAACCAAATAAAACCTGACTTCCTTTTGTAGCATTTCTCCTACCAGGGTGGTGATTTAAGATTCTGCCAGAAGTGTAACCACTACAAGCCTCCTCGTGCACATCACTGTCGTATTTGTAGAAGATGCGTGTTAAGAATGGTATGTTCGAAATGGTTAGTGATTGATTTCAGTTGGTGCAGAGTTTTTCATGGTCTCTAGCTAATGATATCTGTTGCACGCAGGATCACCACTGTGTCTGGATAAACAACTGTGTGGGACATGCAAATTATAAGATTTTCTTTGTCTTTGTATTATATGGTGTAGTTGCATGCGTCCACTGCATGGTACACTAAGATCGTGTTTCTTACTTCTTTTTTATTGCATGGAAGAGAACTTCTCGTTGTGTGAAGAAAGAGTCCTTTTTTTGTGTTTGTAGGGACTGCTGGTGGGGAATGTGTTAAATGTTGAGAGGGATGCAAGTGGAGGTTCTTCCAAATTTGTATATGTAAGTTGATTCTTGGTTTTCTCTTGTATTGGAGAGGAATTTTATTATCTGGGCGTGTTTATACCAACACGTTCTTTCAAAAGGTTTGCTCTTCTGGACAAAAAGTGTCCTGGAAGATTCATCTACATGATGATGATGATGCCATGGGAGCATAATCCATAATGAAGTCCTCACCTTACAGGTGGGGGCAGTCATAGAAAGTCGAATCTCAGGAAATGGATATCTGCATGACTGCATGGCATGGTTGGACCAGTGTGCATTGTAAAGTTGGACACTGATATGAAGTTGAATGGCTGATAGTGGATAAACAGCAGATTATCAATGGACTGTCTGGGTTATAGGGCCCGGACCAATTTCCAAGCACTAAAACCAGCTGCTGGATAATCTGGTGAAGGTCATACTGGCTGGTGTGCTGATGGACCATATATGTGTTGTAACGGAAGATCAGCCTATCTAAACAATCATCAGTGCCTGAACAATGAATGACCACATCCTTGAGTTCACTTCAGGCTGTTTTGTGTGTGTGTGTGTGTGTGTGTGTGTGTGTGTTTTGTTTTTGTTTTTCCTTTGCCAATGCGTGCCTTCATTAGGTATTGACTGTCTTTTTCTCCGCAGATCATTTGTGGTCTAATAGTGTTTCCTTTAACTGTGGCACTGACTGTCCTCTTGGGCTGGCATATCTACCTTCTCCTTAGAAATAAGACAACTATTGAGGTTTGTCAATTATTGGTTTTTGTTCTAAGTATGTAAACCTCATCGCTCATTTGCTGGTTTCTGAAATTTTAAAAAATTATGATGCATTGGATTTTTACAGTATCATGAAGGTGTCAGAGCTATGTGGCTAGCTGAGAAAGTTGGACACAGTTATCGGCATCCTTACGATCTTGGGGCATATGAAAACCTCATATCGGTAAGAATCTACATGACATCTTTCACTTGCTAAAGAGGAGTATACCCTTTATGACGCTCACCACTGACATCTTTCTCTTAGTGATTAATCTTTAAGAGTGTTTACGTTGACAGCTCCATCGTCCAGACAGGACAAAGACAATATGGTGATATTTTGAAAATCAGGTCATTTTGATAATCAGGCAGGTCTAAGGGTTAATAGATGATGGAAGTTGTGGCCTGACCTGCCTCATCATATGAAAGGCCTGTGCTTAGTTTCTATGCTTGAGATAGGTGGACAGTTTGACATTTATGTTGTATTTACAACATGCCTGGTGGATTTGAGTTGGCAGGGTGTCAAACTTATTCCATGTTGGATATAGGTTCAACTGTTGGAAGGCTCTTCAAGTCAAACATTAATTTTATGCTCTGGCAGTGTTCCAATGCATCATATTTTTCCTAGTTTGTGGCTTCCTAAAATGATTGAAGAACTTTCTAGTAAAATTGATAAATGAAGCATTTTAGACAGTTGGAAAATTTTATTTATTTTTATTTTTGGAAAAAATTGCAAAGTATATAATTTCCCAATTTAAAATCACTTTTAGAAGTACTGTTTCACTATTATAAAAATAGTGATCCCGTTAGGCAATATATATATATATATATTTGATATTTTTAATAAAACTGTTAATTTAAGTGTATTTAGTCTACAAACTAAGTTTTACTAGTTTTAAAGATGTGTATATTTTTTTGGATTTTTAAGCAGAATGGTGTTTTAGTCATTTCTAACAGTAGAATGACCGAAATACCTTTGTGTTTAAAAATCTAAAAAAAAAAATATACACATTTTTAAAAATGGTAAACTTAGTTTATAGATTAAGTATACCTAAATTAATAATTTTTAAAAATTCGAAAAAAATTTAAAATAAGTTTTTTGCCCAAGTGAAGTAATAGTTTGCTTAGCCTTGGCTAATAAGATCATTATTTTTTTATAAACGCTAAGAAGTTGTACTAAGGGCTTAGGTGTGACTATGTAAGGTTGTAGGTGAGGCACACACTTGAGTGATGGATGGTGATCATCACGTAAAATTAACTAAATGTATAATAATATAATTTGTAAGAATAATGTAATGAGCTTATTCAAATATTAAATATTATCCGAAGTTATAGTCATTAAGAGTTAAAGCCACCTCAAACTTTGTTAATCTAATATTTGAATTTAATGCTACTCAAAAGACCACAATTAATTCTAGAAAGAAGTATAACAATTTAATTAACCAACTAATAGTTATACTCAAAGAAAGGGAGTGGAGAGGATGTAAGGCATTTTATTTGGAGAGTGTTTGTTAACAACAAAAACTTTTCAAATTAAAATTTTTTATTCTAAAACTTTTTATTTTCCACAACTACTTTATTTTTTAATTATTTTTTCAATTTTTTCCTATATATTTGTCCTACTTTTTAATCATTTTTGCACAATTATCTATATATTTGACTTATCTATTTTAACTTCATTTTCTTTATTCATCATTACTCATATCACATCACATAATTTTTTCTAATTTCAAAAACTTTTTATCAAAAGTTTTATTACTTTCCAAACACGTTCTTGGTTAAATCAATAAATAACAGAAAACAAAAAGGGTCACGGGGCCATGCACATGGCAGCTTAGCATAAGGTGTGTGCCCTAGTGAAGGGGTCTTGTCTGACCTCAGCAAAGGTGTACAGTTGCACCAAAGATCAGGTCTGCATTCTGCCTATAGATTTAGTCATCTTCTACATATGGATAGATGCCCTTCCGAAAGGCAGGATCAGGCCTGTCTCAGTTTGTCCTGTTTCTGGGTCTGTAACGGCCACTGGATAAATTGCTGTTTTTAGTTGACCCGTCTGACTGGGGAGTGGGATTGACCTTCCAACCCAAATCCCAGGTTTTTGTTAGATCTAAATTATCAATTATCTGAATTGCGCTGCTTGGTTGATTTGCTGTTGAAGCTTGATCATGTGCATGCATTCGCTGTAAGGAGCAGCAATGCTGCCCACTGATATTGTTCCTTTGAGGCAATCATTAGTGGATTCTCACTCAGTCCTGTTTAATGCTTTCAGGTTCTTGGCCCAAACATGCTAACCTGGATATGCCCGACCTCAAGTCATATTGGCACAGGTCTCCGCTTCCGGTCTGCTTATGACAGCACACACTCAGCCACACCTAGAGGGCATGTTTGAAGTAAAAGGTTATGTATTTATGGCCTTCTGTTTGTGATACTGGTGCGAAAGGAGAGAAGAAACCGTTTGCAAGAGGAAGAGACCTGGCACATGGCGGTCCGTTTGGGACTGCATGGCATTGATATTGTAAATTATCCTACAAAGGGTGGTTTCGGGCTGTTATTTCAACGAAAATCAGTATAGTTCAACGGTTGTAGTTGTTAACAGGCTCAGTGAATTGTAGAGATATAGGGGGAGAAAGTTCATACACATGGAGGTCTGTTCTTTTATACAACTGTGTAAGCTTTGCGGCTTCAATGCATCTTTTTCGTACCTTTCTGTCTTCGTTGTACCTTTTTATTTCTTTTTGCCCCTTTTTGGGCATTTTGCGCATAGCCTCTAGTTCGATGATTTGTATTTTCTGCCTCACGTACTTGGCAATCGTGTATTCGCTCGTGCAAAATTGTCATATGGAAAGATCATCAAGGCGGACGACACCTTAAAATTTCATTCCAGTAGAAGTAAGGGCGAAAATCAGGTTAAGAGTTGAAAAAGGGCTTGCTACCCTTGCTTAGCTCTGCGCTCCCTCTCTCCAAAGGAGGGAACATTTTTCAATGCACCCCCATGTGTATTTAACTCGTTTTTCTTTATTTTTTTGATTTTTTTTTTATACAAGTGTTAATTTAGGTGTATTTAACATGTATATCAATTTTTACTAATTTTGAATTTTTAAAATCAATGGCAGTTTCGTAATTCATAAATTACAAAATTGCCATTGATTTTTGAAAAATTCAAAAAAATATCTAAAAATATTTAAAATTGATAAAATTTGATATACATACTAAATAAACCTAGATTAATACTTATATAAAAAAATTTCAAAAAATATATATAAAAAATAGATTTTTGCACCCTAGTGCCCTGTATCGCTGCACCCAAAGGAGATGCTTTTATGTCCGCTGTATTGCGTCTGGATAGTAGATGGGCAATTCATGCAAGGTTGGGAGTGGGCTCTTTGAAGCCTTGCGTGGATGGAATGATTACCAAAGATGAGTAGTCAATGCATTCGGCGTCAGAGTATTTGACCAAACACCCAAAGGAAGTTGGTAACTGAATAGCAACTATTGTTATTTTGACAAAAGGATTTGATGATTATTGTGAAAAATAGGATTTGATGATTATTGTGAAAAAAAAGGATGGCCTCTGCAGTAACATTTTCCTCCAGGCAACCCAATACTCTGTCTGATTGGATTTTCTGCTTCTTTCTTACCTTCAAGTTCAATCGTTCTTTGGCCTTGATTAGGGCTACAACTCGGGCTCATGAAACTCAAGTGTACCTCAACCGTAACCCTAACACTATTTCTAAAACCTCAACTCTAATCCTAATCCTATTTTTGAAATTCGGACTCAGGTTGAGTTTCGAGCTAGAATTTGGGTTAAAATTATTATATATATTTGTTATCTATCTTATACTTATTCAACTTTAAATCTATTATTAAAAAAATCAAAAATAATATTTTTCTATTTTCAAGCAAAAATTTAAGAGTGTTTAAGACTGTAAACAAGAAAAATCTCATTTAAACATTGTCTTTATATTAAGTAGACTAATAGTCATTTCTCAAAAAATAAAGAGTAGGCTAGTAGCCTATTTTAGAAAATAAAAAGGTACATTATTTTCCTATTATGCAATTTAATATTAATATCATAATCATATACATAAGCATTAATATCTAGTTATAAGAAAAACCTTATAATGTCAATCACAATAAAAAATATTCAACAATCACAATATTAAGTCAAATAAATTACAACAAATTTATTTCAAGTGGAGTAAATATCTAACTACTAATTTCATATTGAAACGACCAAATGATAACGTCCTACATAAGTAATTAAGTTAAAACACCAAATAAAACATCTTAAGTTCTAAAAATAGTCTTCATTTTTTTTTGTTATGAGATTATCACTAAACCAAACTCTTTTTTCCTAAAAGAAAATATAAAAATATAATATTATATAATTGAACTTAAGGAAGAATAATGTTTATATATGGTATAAAATAAACATAATATATATGAGGGGAATGGAACTAGATTTTTATGGAGTATAAAATAAATATAAAATATATATGTTATATATAATTCGAGTTTGGGTTTTAGCTTAACTCGGGTTCAAGTTCTTTTTAATTTGAGTTAGGGTTGAACCCGGAAAATCGAGCTTGGGTTTTACAGTTGACAGCTTTAACACTGTTTCAATTCGGATTCGATGGGCGGGGTTCGGGTTAAGCCCGGCCCAAGTTGCACGCCTAGCCTTGACAACTGTTGTACAGGAAATGGGTGGGGGCTATGCCGATTCAGTTAGCATAATTTTAGTCGAGGGCTGATTTTATGCTACGGATTGCATATTCGCTAATTTACGATTTTAACATTTTATCTGTGGATTTTTAAAAAGTCAGCTAAGCCGTTGGATGTAAATTTAATGCTGCTCGGGAAAAAAGTACAAGGTACACACTGATGGTAAATGGTTGCAGCAAATCAAAGCCAGGAGAGAGAAACAAAAAAATTATTCGAATTTTTCGGCGGCAAGGTTGTAATCGTCGTAAGGAGAGAGGGCCTTCCTAAGAACTCCTGCAGTAGGAACTCTCATGTAAGGAAGACTGGAACCGTGTTTCCAAAGCTGCTCTCCTAGAAATTTGCCAACGTGATTGGGATAATTCCAATCCTATGATGAAATTTCTCTACTTTTTTAATTGCTTGCGAAATATTTTTTAGATTCTAATTTCTCAATTCTCATTAAGCGTCAATTCCTCATCACTTGATCTTTTTGTTTACGCCAATTCCTGATTCTGAAGCATAAGCAGAATCTCAATTATCCCACTGACGGGGTGTATTTTGTAATAAGGCTCCACTTCAATCACACAAAAACTAATCTTGGAAGTAGAATTATATGATTTTCATTGAAGGATATCAAGCCAAGATTACAAATCGATCGATGGCTAAAACTACAAGGAAAACACAAAAAAAGATCAAGCGTAAGCATGCAACCTTGGAGCAAATGCAAATGCAAATGCCTGCAATTCTCAATGGCAGCTGCTTGCTAGTCTCAAAGCTAAGCAAGAAAGCAGCAGAAGCTGCTGATGCTGCATGGGGCACCTTTGGTCCATTGCTACCAGCGAGTTAGAAAGGAACCGGCTAAAGACGACACAGATGGCATGTGGGTGGCGAATGGGCATCAATAGCGGCTGCGCATACCATGTGGCAGGAGTTGGAGACAACAGCAAAATCTACAATGCCAAAGCAGCTAAAAACCAATCCAAAGGTGGCCATGCCCAGAGCAAAAAAAGCGCACATGGACGAGATGGCTGGCAGCGCTGAAAGCATCTGCTCTGGTGGCACACATCAACAACATCGAAAGGTTCTTGGCCAGCTAGCAGGACGGCTGAGGAAGGAAGAAGAATCAAGCTACTGACATTAAAATCTATGGTGGTCCAAGTACATTGAAGCAGAGCATTTAAATAAAGAGTTGAATACACCACTCCCCCCAATCCGCCTGCACCGCCTTCTCCCTTTTGGTCGTTATCAATGACATATCGTCAATAATCCTCATGAGCAGCATCTTAATCGTCCCACTCCTCCCAATCCATAGAATCACCTTCCTCCTTTTGATTGTTACCAACAACATATCATTATTATCCCTCATGTGTAGCATCTCAATCATCCCACTCCCAATCCGCCTGCAGTGCTTTCTCCCTTTTGATTGTGTAGCCCTCAAAAGACTATCCTTCGAACTTCCGACGACCTCCATGCCTCATCCCCCTTCCTCCTCGGCCACCATGTTATCGTCGTCTGCATTTCCTTAAGTAGCTATTGCGGCAACAATGGCCTCCTTTAGTGCCTTTTCCCTTCCAGAAGCAGCAGTCGGTTAACCATTTAATGTACGCGTCACCATTAGTATGGACTTTGCAGCTCTTTTCTGAGCAGCATTAAATTCACATCCAACGGCTCAACTCATCTTTTGAAAATCGATGGAGAGTATGCAAAAATCGTAAGTTAGCGAACATGCGATGCATCGCATAAAATCGGCCCTCATTTTAGTCGAGGATAAATCTTTCAGACTGCTTGTAAAAAAAAAAAAAAAAAAAACCCTCAGATGTAGAAGGGCCCCAATTTCCGACATCGGTTCTAGCTCAAATCATCATCGTCACAAAAATTGTTGTTCCTTAATAGCGCATAGATATTTTCACCTTTCTGTATGTAATTCCCATCCTTTCGAACAAGCAGAACAAGCAGAAAAGATTCGCACAATGCACAGCTTGTCATGTGCTGAGCATATAGCCAAACCTGCTAACAGAAGTTGAAAAATGCCCACGTTATAACCAATTTTTCTTTCATAAGTAACCTCAGGAAATCTACAAAATGAGCACTGAACAATCAGTGCACCAAACATTCCCCTCTAATGCATCGCAAATTCGCAATGCAATTGCAGGATTAAATCTAGGAGCAGAATCGGGATAAGTCATATTGAATCAGAGTTTGCTCAACCTTGACTTATTTTTTCAAAATCTCGTTCGACCATATTGTTTACGTACTGAGTCAACACAACAAGGTTGGTTCTATTCTCACTTTCTTTAAATAAGTCTTATAACAAACTTCAGATTAGTATTGAAATCTGACCAGTTGGGTAGAAAATGTGGGTCAAATACAATAATTGTAAGAATATATATACCTATTAAATGTAAAATTAAATCCATGTTAAATTTAAAGGTTGAGTGCTTTAGCATTTTACTTATTAATGAGAGTAAAACACTTTTAGCTACAGTATTGTAACTGTGTAACAAACTTATTGAAACAAGTTAGCTAACGGTGTAACTTGAATCGGATGGAGCCGAATTCAACCTACCAAACCCGAATTTCAACCATATTTGAATTTGCATTTTTACCACTTGAGCCCCAACCCGATATGTAATGTAAATGTAATATGTGTTTATTTTATATTATTTATATTTACATTGGAATATGTGTTTGTCATGTTGCGGTTATATTATAAATATATTATATTATTTTCATTTACATTTATCTTTATATTTCTCTTATTTACTTTTATGTTTATCAATTTTCTTTTTTTATTTATTTTCAACGTTAAATTTTCTTCCAACACCATACGATAGGTTTGTTTGGTATTTGATAAAACTTTTGAATGTAAAATTTTTAGTGTAAAAATTTTTTAAATGAAAAAAAAAATAGTATGATATAATAGAGATAATGATGACAAGTAAAAAGAAGATATAATAATTATCTGTATAGTTATGAAAAATGATTAAAAAGTAAAATAGTTGTATAAAGATATATACAAAATGATTAGAAAATAAGATACTAGTAGAAAACGAAAAGTTTTAAATTAATAAATTTTTAAGAATATCAAACATGCACTATAAATTACTATATATTTTTTAAAAAATGTAGCTTGACTCGTTATTTTTTGCTTACATGATTTATTATTATTGTATATTCATATGAAAATATAAACTTGTTATTCTTATCTTATATGTACATTTGTCAATTGAAATTCTAACCCGAAAAACTCAAATCAAACTTGATTTTCACAAATAGACGTAGAATTTAAGTTTTACAAATAGATTAAGATTAAAATTTACATTTTATAAATAGAATTAGAATTCATGCGAACTTAGATTTCATAGTCAAAAATTTAACTTGCAACTAAAATCAATACTCTCCTCTGACCGTTCATGTCAATTTTGAAAATTTCATCAATATTTAAACAATCTAAAGACTCATTATATCAAACTTACATATTAATTACTATCAAACATAACTTTAAAAATTAAATTAGAGTATAGTTAATCATGAATAACTTGAGAAATTTGAAATAAAGAATTGAAATAAAGATTGAAATAAGACTAGGCTCCTTCTAGACCGATATACATACAGCGATGTGATTTGTTGCACTCAGATGTATTTAACACTTTTTTTAAAAAAATTTGAAGCTTTTTTCACAAGTGTTAATCTAAGTGTATTAAATTAATAAAATGCCACTAATTTTTAAAAATAAAAAAATTAAAAATATTTTAAAATGGTAAAAATTAATATGCATGTTAAATACACTTACGTTAACAGTTGAGTAAATAAATAAAAATAAATAAAAAAATAAGTATTTGCGTCCAAGTGCATCTCAGTGCATACAATCAGATTCCTATATACCAATATATAAACTCCTCTTCTATGTAACCAAGTTATATAGAAGCGGAGCCGTGTAAGCTCTTCGAATTTAATATTTTAATCCTTAATGTAAAATCTAATTCATTTATTGTATTTAACACTATTCATTTATCTACGAGACCAAGTTTCATCTCAATTAAGTATATTTATGGACCACATTTGTTCAAAAATAGTATTATTATGTGTAAATTATGAAAAACGCTTAGATCTATTTACACATGTATAAGAATATAATAATACTTTATAAGATCATTTATCCGCGCATAAATAATCTTTTAAACAGTTTAGATATTGAAAATACAACTTTAAATTAACATTAATATTAAACTATTTTATTACGTTGATTTTTAGTATGACTATTCACAATGATATTGGACAAATAAAGGATTACCAAGATAAACTAGAAATGATGTTAAACATAATAGATAAAGTAAATTTTCCATCAACCATCAAGATTTTAAAATTAAATAAGTTACATAGAAAAGGGTTTCATTAAAGCGGAGCCAATATATATGTCCAAGGTTGAGATTCTTCGGGTTGGAACATGGTCGACCAACCCAATTGAGTCAAAATTTATATCCTTGTACTCCACCCAATTGAGTCAAAATGTATATCTCATCCCTGTACTGGGTCATAAAAATGTTAACTCGACCCTGTTAAAAAGGTCATAAAAATGTTAACTAGACCCTGTTAAGAAGGGATCAAATCAGGAGCATGACTCCATAAACCCTTACATACATATAACAGAACGCCAGCTGCTCCCATTGTGTAGTTTTCAGCACTTTCGACTGCTTGAGAGTTTAAGCCCACCTGAACACCCAAACACAGCTTTGACAAAATTGTTCCATGCCAAGGCGTTCATTTTCATAAAAATATATATATCTTCATACAGTGTTAATTGTCTGTTAATTGTTTGAAGTACTCTAAAGTTCTATACTCTTGCATCCCAGTTGCATTCGTGAAATGTAAGAACCATTTTCCACAGCTGTGATTCTCCTGGCAGTAGTAGCAGGATGGTCTATTTACTTTTACCTTTGCCCTTTCCATGGGCTTTCTTAGACTCCAATTTGGCTTGCATGCGAGCAGCAGCAGCAGCTTTTGCTTCTTCTCTCTTCTTCTTCTCTTCCTCTTTAGCAGCTGCCACAATCTCCCTTTGCTTCTTCAGCTCTCTGATTTTTAAGCAAGCATGCACGAGTTACATACAATGGAATTTGATATGGACCCAGTCAGCTGGACAATATCAAAAGTGGGCATTTTTAACACAGGTGGCTCATACCACAGCAATAGGTACACACAGCATATGCAGAAGACAGAGACCACTCATATGACTGCCCTGACATGGGCAAATTTCCGAGAAATTGCAGCAACGCATGAATCAGAGACCATCTTTTGACTCCTGGATTATCACTTTAAAATGCAAACAAAATGATCACGTGATTCAAATGGGACAATGACTTGTGGCAAGTAGATCAGGTCCGGAATTTGATGTTGAATAAAGAAGAGGCATGTATGTCACACAGGTATTTCTTGAAACACGAAATTTAAATCTTGAGAATCGCATGATTTAGTTGATGCAGTCTTATTGTTGTGAACACACAATTTGTATAATTGTTATAATTTGAGTCAAATCATAACTGAATTGGTTGATTTAATAGTTCGGTTCAACAGTCAATTTGAAATTTTGAACTAGACCGCAGTTACAAATGCAACATAATAATTTTATTATAATTTATATTCTATAAACAAAAAAATTCTTTTAAATGGATAATCCCAAATGACAATGATCATTATAGTTCTTCAATGATAAAAATCATAAGATGCTACAGATTCTGCCATCAATAGTTGAATTTCTGCATCTATACATGCTTCTCTAATGTAAGCATAGAATTCTAGACATCCTCAGCATTCGAAGTTTTAGAAATTCCAAGTAAGCATCTAGATATTCTTGAGGTCCTAATGAACCAACCATTAGCAAATGCAATGCAAGTTAACATAAGAAATTTGGACAATGTAATTAAGTCACCCACACACTTGTTTATGTTAAAAAAAATTTGCATGCAAGAACCATACAATGAATTATGTACAGAGTTACGTACATGCAAAACACATAATCCATGTTTAAAGAAAAATCTAACCATAAATCATTAATATATGGGCTTAATAAGCAATAATATCATATTGAGTAAAGGACAGCTTGGAGCTTCAGATCAGTACGGTTCTCCTTTAGATTCAGTGCTTCATGTCCATTGTAATATTTGTAAAAAATGCTCTCTTTTAAAGGTGAATGGATTAGCAATATTCTTAAGTTACTACTTAACTGTACAGTAAAAACAGGTTTCTTTTTCCTCCCTCTACTGTGCAAAAATATCTTCTCTATTTGTTATGTTCTGAACGGGATAACATTTTAAAAATTTCTGCTTCCTACAGGATCTGCCATATTTCAAATGTTGATGTACACGGGTCCTAAATTTGGCTGTTCCAGAGGAACACAGAATACCTAATCATGGAAAGTTCTCAATTTTTAATCTGGACCATCATTTCATCATGAATATCAATCCCTTGGGTCAGTATACCAAGAAGACTTGTCGTTACTTAGATATAAGACCCGCAGATTTGTATGATGTTATGGCCCAGACTTAAACAACTAGCAGAACCGACATATTATATGGACCCAGTCAATACTCCATAGTTTAATTGCAGTGTATGCACATTGTTGGAACTTCAGAGCATCCAATAAATGAGGCCTAAGTTGAAACTTTTGAATCCAGAAACAAATACCACTGAGAAAGGAAAGTGGCAAGTTTTAGGCCACAGAAAAATTAAAAGAGATCCTCCTATTGGAACAACTACAAGGAGATATTTTCACTTACTCCAGTCTAGCCTTTTCATCTGAAACACTTCCAAGGCTTGAACCTTTTCGAGGTCTGCAAGCCACCAACTCCACCTCAAATATAAGTGTTGCACTGAATCATGTAAATACACCAGTCCATGTCATTTCTAAGATGGAAGGAATTGTTAACACTAATTATCACTGAAAATAAATGCTTGAAAGGAGTTAAATCCAAAATAACAGAATAAATGTCCGATTACTTTGGTGGTATATCTGGTGGAGAACCAGCGATTCCATAGGCATAGTCAGGTTTGCAAGTGATCTGTGCCACTTCACCAACCTTGAAAAAGAGTCGCATAATTGCAATTAATATACCAATCAAAGAGTTCCATAAGCACACGAAATATGAGCAATTATACAGTATGGCAATTTAGCTGCTACAAAGACATTCCAGTGGTTTTCAAATGCAAGATATCAGCTGTGGACCAAAATCCAGTCCTTAAAACTCAACAGCAGGAGCATAGCTGTCTCAATGCTCAAACACATCTAAATAAACCATCAAGTACTGACATGCAGGGACCCGCTGATCTTGTGGATGTGTTCTGAGCCATTGCATATGCTAGTGAACCCACAAGATGAGAAAACCAAGTCTTTCCAGGGAAGGAGACAGTGCATGCGACGAGCATTATCCAAATCCAGGCAGCTCTAACAACCAATACTGTACAAAGGGAAATGGAAAATGGCTTACCTTCATCGTCTTCACAGCAATGTCCCAAGCCTTGATGACAGTTCCCTTTCCAATCTCAAAAGAGAAAACAGTATTATCTTCATGGGTGCTATCAAAAACTTCACCAGTTTCAGCAAGGACACCTTCATAATGAACTGTTCCACATGCATGGATTTAAAATTAGGAGTCCAAAATTATGATCAGTTAATTAAAGAACCTTCTTAATACCAATAGTAAAGAACAAATACCCAAAAGCTTTTAGTCCTAGATAAAACCATATTTTAAAATCAAATGCCATTTCTTGTAAGTGCTACATGATTATATAACATAAATCCTCTAAAAACAGAGATAGACAGAAAAAAGGAAACAGACACTGTAGGCAGGTAAGGCAAAAGAATTATGCATAGCTTGATATGCAATCACAAGCACCAAAAGCAACTTGGAAGTGTATAATGGAGTAAATAAGTGCACTATCAAAAGTTGGATTGAAACATTTCGGAAGTGCAATTTTCACTTTATCCCCTAAGGGTAATATTTGAGAGTTAAAAAAATAAAATTAAAATAGATATGTAGTTGTATAAAAAAAATGTGAAAAACGATTGAAATGTAGAGGTAATAATAGAAAATTAGGGTAATTAGTAGGGGGGTCAAAGTCGGGCTGGTTAAAGTGTGCTCAACCTTGACCCTACTTTTTAAAAATCATGTTTAACTCTACTTTTTATATCAAGTCGAGACAAGGTTGGTCCAACTCTCACATTTCTTTAATAGGTTTCAGGACAAACTTCGGGTTTATTTTGAATCAGTTTAGGGACAACGGGTTGAGTTAAAAAGGCAAGTCAAAGTATGATAACTTTAAAAATTTATATACATATCAATATAAAGTCACATCTATGATAACTTTAAAATGTTGAATATTTCAATATTTTACTATCTAGTGAAAGCAAAACATAATTACCATGAGAAAGAATCAGTAAAACATTTCTGTCTAATAATTCCATTTGCAAGTTAACCTTTATGAATACGTGTGTTTATCTTTATCAAAAATAATATAAATTAAAAATTTTGAATTACAATTAGAACAGTTAAAATGCAAAATAATAATATTCATTCTTGAAAGATGCAAACAACAGTGATAATACTTTTTATTTCGTTGAGAAATTATGCAGAAGACATAATATCCACACAAATAAGTCATAAAGTTAAACGCACATCCACATAGACCATATTCACAATAATAAATCATAAATTCTTACAAAATTGCACTCACATAAACAAGTCATATGGTTTATAAAAATAAATTGCACGTATGCGGGATGGGGCAGATCAAGGTACTTCGGGACATGATCGTCCCGCCCCTAGGCAAAATCGGGGTGGGTTGGGGTGAGTAATGAGTCAATTAAAACCCTATTTTCACCCTTAGTAGTTAGGCAATTAAGATGTCAAATCATATCAAAAGGCGTGTAAGGAGTGAACATTTTTTAAAATAAGAAACTTTTACATGTTACCAAACAGAGGTTTAGCATACTTGTATTCACCATGTACACAGCAGATCAGCTGCTTGGTGAAATTGCAGTTTCTAATTAGATGAAGACATGGACTTTGGATTTGGACTTAGGATTTGCAACTTGCCGGGGAATGAGAATGGTAATGGTACATGAGTGATTCATTTCATATCTGATTAGAACAACTGATGTGACCCAAACATTCAACTGTTAAAAGACATTTTAAATCATGCTGATTTGATCTGTTCCTACCAGGATTGCAGTGACGAAATAGCTAAAGATTTTTATTTTCCTTTCTTCCTTTCCTTTCTTTCATTCATTCGTCCTTTCTTTTTACTAAGAAAAACAGTTTTTGACAAAGACTTCCAACAAATTTCCATCAGATTTTTGGAGCTGCAGGAAATCTAATTCCTCACACAGTTCAGGATCATACACAAAATGTAGCCTCATCTGAACAGTTGAGCCTCTTGCTTAAAGGCAATGAAATACCAACACCCAGATTTAGCCCTTGTGCCTTGCTTCAATAGCTGTCACCATTAGCCAACTTGAGTAGTTTCTAGGTAGTGGTGCATTAATAATAAGCGGCCATATTGACCTTTATTTGAATTGAATTCAATATGTATCTTAATAGGAATTCAAGTGAAACTGAAAGCCACCACCTCCTGGGCTATTTACAAGGTCTGGCACATACAAACTGCCTCATTCAAGTTTGCAAAAGACAATATGGCTCATCCCGGGTCTTCGTGCCATTAGACAAGATAGAGCCAGAGCAGGACATCTACAATGACTTGTGATGGAAACCATATGCGACTAGCCATGACTAGCATACTTCAATAGAAAAGAACAGATGCTGGAAGGTAATCAGTGTTAAGTTCCAGAATATACCTTAGCACTATAATTCAGTAATCTTTTGTTCAACAGAAAGAAAAGAACAGATACAGGAAGATCAAACTCACCATCAACATGGGGAAGGCTCTCTGTAGGTGCAGGGGCATCAGGCTTGGCTCTCCTGACAATTTTCTTCATTACACCTCCATCCCCAGTTAGATCTGCTGCGTCTCCCATGTTTCTCAGGTTTCAATAACCTGTCAGTACACAAAGGAGGAAACACTGATAAATGGGATTAACTGCTAGATCATGAACATTCAGGTTAGTTAAGAACATCAGAGCATTAGCATAGCCTTCTCCTAATCATCTCTTTTGGCTTTAGAAAACCCCATCTAACCTGGAACAATCTTTATTCTTTGACAAAAGTTCAATCGATAACCACCTCATATCACCCGTCTTGAGGACAGGATGATTTGACTGCTGCCATGAGATCACAAAAAATGATACCCGTTAGGGAATTTGCCTGAGTGGCCTGGGCACATCACTGCATGATAACCCATGACAGCTAGTTTTTGAAGTTCAACCCAGCCAACCCACTAAAAGAAAAAATTACATGGTTTATCTCCCTACATGTAAGATATATAACCAGGTAATACCAAAGAGTCATTGACAGGACCCTCTCTAGCTCACCAATCAATTGTGCAATGTGCTTCTATTCTGATCAAAGTAAATTTACCCTAAAACAGAAATATAGATTTCCTTAATAAGGATACTAACCAGTTATCTATTCAATAAAAACATCTATTTTATCTTCAGTCACTTTACTTTTAGTCAATATCCCCTAATATTTTATATCAGTTTTTCTCTTCATTTTCCACCTCTTTCCCACTTATTTCCCAATTTTTAGACAAACCCAAAGTGCTTTTAGGCACCTAATCAATATGCTAGGATCATTGATAACGGATTTCATCTAGCATATTCCACAAAACCTAAATTGAAAAAAAGAAGGTGAGACATCCAAAAAATCCTGAGAAGCAAGCATTGTTGCATAGCGGGAAAACACAGCTGCTTGCCACTAGAGTAAAAGCTATTCGAAGTAATTCAATCCAAAAAGGATTACCTATGTTGAGGAAGCAGTCCGTAGAAAGTTAGAAACATGGTGGTCTTTTAAGATCCTGAACATGTATAAAGGATTTAATTGAACTTTTAAAAAAAAAAAAAAAAACCAGAGTCTTTTGGTAACAGGCCTAACGTAATGGATCCCAGATGCAATAGATAAGTATGCTGAATACTACAAATTCCAAGGACACAACCAGTTGTCAAATGGTATTTTTGTCATAAATGGATGCAATCCCTTATCCCCCGTCTTTTTTCTAGTTGGATCAACAATTCTGACAGGCAATAAAACCATGACATTATTAAAATTCCAAAGAACGAAAAAATTGCCTACTATATTTATGCTTCCCAAACATTTCCTTGTGACACCAATGCATTTTTCATCCAAAGGTAGAGAAAGTAAAATAGATTTAGCTTCTCGGTTCCCCGACAGATAAAAATTGAAGGAGATATTGACGGGAAATCATCATTACTTCACTTCCTTCACATTTTATGCTGAAGTTTGAAAACTCTCTTTACAATGTTTTACGCAATAGCAATGACCCAAACCTATTTGCTTTGACTCAAAAAGCTTCTTGCGCAGTGGGAGGACGATCCTCCGCATAACATGCATGTGCCTTCGGGCAGTGAGGGCCCAGAAATGTCAAACGATCAAGCAATCCCCACAACTGAAATTTCATGTTCATTTCTGGGGGGAATCCCAAAATCGCGTTCCAAAGCCGGACTCACCTCGGTCGCTACAAGCAACCAACCTGATCAGTTGGGCATATTCCCAATCCATCTAACCGGCAGTTACCACAATTAATTTACGAATAGTGCCATCAGAAAAGAAGGAAACTAGGAACAAGCTGCAACAGCAGCCAGAAAAGGGAACCGAAAAAGAGTGAGAAAGAAAGAAGACTTACCGGAAAACGGGAGAGAAATGGAGAGGGGAGATGCGAGGGATAATCTGTCGGACGGATTCCGGAGGCAGCAAAACTTGCAGCGAGAGGAAAGCAGCAGCCATTCTTCGAATGTATCTAAAGAGAGAGGAATCCGTTTTATAACCCCCTTCCGCCCGTCCTGCTGCCCACCGCAATGCATTCTCCATCTAACACGCACCTACGGCGTCGCCGATGCGATGGCTTCGTGAAAAGCGTGTGCAATCCAAGCCGTTTACTGGTGTCGGCCCCACCTCGATTGTTTTTCGCGGGGAATCTATGCTAAATAACTGCTCGAGTCGGCGATCTTGTTCATTGCTTTTTTGCGACGTGAACGGTGCATCGTCGATCCTTCATCCATCTTGGGCGCAAGTGCAACTCGGTTCTGCCGCCGTAGCACACTCAGTTTTTAACAGCCTGAATTGGATCATCAGATTCAAATAATGTTTTCAGATTTTTAAACATCTGTGTGTATATATGTATTTAAAACACCCTTATTTTTAAAAATATAAAAAATATATATACATATATTCAAAAATGGTAAAACTTGATTTATATATTAAATACACTTAGATAAACAAGTATACGAAGAAAAAAATAAAAAAGAAGTTATTTTAAATAGGATTTTTTTTTTTTTTTTTTTTTGATTGAGTTGGAGCCACTGCTCACAACTGATGAGAGGGGGATTCAAAACCCTGACGCTGGGCATGATTGCCCGCATGAGCTACCAACTGCCCTATGGCAGGTGCTCAAATAGGATTTTTGAGATGGGCTAAGTGAGACATTTACTTAGCCCAGGCTAACAAGATCATTCATCTTCTTAAAATTGATGGAATTATAGCTCGGTTTTAGTTGAAGCAAAGAGTTTTTAAGTGGAATTATACACACCGATATTAAAAAACTGCCCTTTCACAACTCTCACACTTGGAAAAACATATTATAAATACCTCCACACTTAAGGAGGACAACTATAAATACTCACATTACTAGAAGGATACATGGTACACACTTGCACTAGATAAGTTTTAAACCCAGGTCGTTTGACAACATTACCTTTGCACCTGACCACTAGGACAACAACCCAGCGGCTTAATTTAAAGGGTTTTGATTATATACATTTACGTGTACCATAATTTACAATACATGTGGCTCAAAATGCTCCCACATGATCACAAAATTATAATCTAATATACCCATTATATTTAAAATTGTTTATTTTATTTGCATACTAATTTTCATCCAAATTAAATATGTGTACTGGTCTCATTTGAAAATAATATAAAATTAATATAATAAAATAGTTTAATATAAATTACAAATTTAAAATTATTTTTTCAACATATAAATTATCTAAGATATAATTTATATATACATAAATAATTGTCTAAAATAATAATATATTTAAGTGAATTTAGGGCCTATTTTGAGGGAAATGTGTCATAACTTATAGTTCATGTAAATGTACATGACCATATCTCTAATTTAAATAATTTAAAATTTTTAACAATTTGTGTAACCTGTAATAAAATGCAG
This sequence comes from Annona cherimola, assembly GCA_030490835.1. Lineage (NCBI taxonomy): Eukaryota > Viridiplantae > Streptophyta > Magnoliopsida > Magnoliales > Annonaceae > Annona > Annona cherimola. The sequence goes on along the minus strand of CM059971.1, from coordinate 106,014,913 downwards.
AGGTTGTTCACAATTAAGATAGAATGATCCTAGAATGGAATCTCCCATTTTTTTAAAATATTTTTTATATTTTAAAAAATAACAGCATACTTTTTTCGTTTCTAACAAAACTTTTCTCCATCACAATATATCTTTTCCTATTCCAAATGCACTTTCATCCCGAATTTTTATCTTATTCTTATTTTCTACTTTAAATTACGTAGCATAAAATATTAATTTTGATTTTTTAAGACATTATTTGGTCACCTAAGTAGGGACGGAAGTGAGGAAGGAGGAAATAGAATATTTTTAAAAAGTAGGAGTCATGCATTATAATATAGGTAAAGTGCGAAAAAATAGGATGGTTGTGTGAGAAAATAATTGAAATATATGGATAAAAGTGAATAATGTATGATAGATAAATAGTTAATATACCAAACTATTTTCTGAAAAGTACAAGAAATATGGTTTCCCAGTTATCATTTTTACCAAGAGGTGCTTAAATTAAAACAATAAAATAATTCTCATATTCAATTCTTAAATGTTAGTTTGAAATTTGGGTTAGGTTAAGAAGGGGTAATATCAGGCGGTGTTGTTTTAAATATTTGAAAATATTTTTTTGTATTTGAGAAATACTTTATGAAACTGGTTTCATAAAAGTAATTTCATGAAACTCTCTTCGTTTTTTAGATGTTATTATTGATGCAAAATTCAATCCATTTATCATATTTAACATCATTTATTTAATTAGAAGATCAAGTTTAGTCTAAATTTGATATGTAAACAGGCCACATTTGCTAAAAGTATGTACATTCATGTATAAATTAAGAAAAACGTATAGATCTTTTCGCATTTATTAGAATGTAGTAATACTTAATAGAATTATTTATCCACATATTAGTTATATTTTAGATGGTTTATTTGTTGAAAATATCACTTAAAATTGATATTTAACGTTAAGGCATTTAGTATATTGATTTTACATGTTTATAAATGGGGCTCATGTATAATGATACTAGATAAATGAAAAGTTTTTATGAAAATATAAATGATGTTAAATATAATAAATAGAATTGATTTTTCATCAACCATCTAGATATTAAAAATTGAGAGAGTTTTATGGAAGCATCCCATTTATATTTAATCATTTATGTAGTAAATACATATTCCATAAAATATCAATTCTTTTTTTATAATTCTATTTGGAAGCAACATATTTACAATTCAACCATCTAAAAGAATACTTTTTTTCTACTTAGATGCAAAGAATTTTCCTCTCCCTCCCAGGAGTCGGGACGACTAGAATGTTACTTTGAACGAGCATCAGTTATTTATTTATTTTGGCTAGAGCGCATCGCTCCACAGCCATGCATTCGACAAGATTCGATACCTGAAAGTACTTTATTTAAAATGGTATAATACATTTATCGGAATTATCAATCATGTAATTTCAATTTTAAAGAAGTAAGTTTAGCCCTGAAAATTGGCAGCTTTGCGTCTAACATACATCACAGGATGACAAAAGTCAAGCCTAACAATTAGCTTGCTCGCTATAAGATCTCTAGAGTTTAGCGTCTATCTTCCTAGCCCATGGCTTTCATCATAATTAATATTTCTTTCGAAAATAGGACTTTGTTTTTTTTTTATTTTTTATTGGAGTATATTTTACAACATATCTCAATTCATATAACATTTAAAGTTCTGCAAATTTTTCTAAAGAAGACAACAAGCTTCTGAATATCAACTGGGAGACCACCAGCTCCCACCCAATATAAAGGGAGACTACACAAATGCCCCCACGCCAAGTCTGTTCGAACTCCTACAGTGGGAGTCGAACACGCACGGCCCGCTGAAACAAGGATTCCGCTCCCGCTCCCGCTCCCGAGGCGCTAGTTTGGTAAATGAGACTTTGTTTTAAATAGATATTTCACTTGAAAATGGGTGCCTTACCTTTTTGTTGGTATTATAGCTATTAAAAAATTTTAACTATCACTATTTTTTTAACATTACATCTTATCTTTCCATATATAAGCGCCCACTTTGCTAACATTATACACTTCTTTTTTAACTGACATTACAAATAAGCTCGGAGACATTCTTATAGATTCCATACTATCTTTTGACAATAACACTAATTTCTTCATCCCTTAGGCACTCTCATAATAACGGAAAGATTGTTGCCACCACTTTATACTATTGCTGCTGTTGGTGTGCTCTTATTTTTTAGTAAAGAGAGAATGTCATGGCTTGCAGTCAAACTCACATCAGCAGGAAATGATGCCGAGTGAATTACCACAGGGCTAATGCCCCAGTAGCTATATAGCTCTTGTTTTATTGGCATTGGCATATATTTATGAAGAGCGTTTATTTAGTGCACTGGGTGCACTTAGCTTCGATACATCATGAGTAAAACTTTTTAAAAATTTTTAAATTTTTTATATAGCTACTAATCTAGGTTTATTTAATATATGTATCAATTTTTACCATTTTTGAATATTTATAAATATTTTTTGAAATTTTTAAAAATCAATAGCATTTTCGTCATTTGCAAATGAATTAAACAAAATGGGTCGTGATTACAAATTACAATTAATTGTAAGACAGGGGATTCACACCCAATTCTCTGTGGAATTATGAATCTTTTTGTCTTCGGCAGATTTCTGCAAGAGAGTTTTAGTTGGAAGAACGCAACCATAGTACCGAAATCAATAACAAAAAAGAGTGGCTTAGCAATAGCGTACGAAATGCCCACTGAAAGAACCTGATGGTGGAATCAGGCCCATCGATGAGACTTGCATCTGGCCCGCAATCCTATTTTCATAACTGCTGTTCAGATGGCTATGCGTGTCTTGGGCTGCAATCCAATCTTAATGCCGAGACACCGATGTTCAAATAGGCTACGCGTTACAAGTTTGAATGTGGTGTATGATATAACTCGAAACCGACAGCGGTTTGAATCTAAAACCCTCCAAACCCTCCAAAAAAGACGGAGCGCAATCCTATACACCCGGGTGCATTGAGCCTCAATGCACCCGGGTGTACTACACCTATTTTTTTTTTTTTTTTGAAATTTTTTTCATGAAGCTGTTAATATAGGTTTATTTAACATATGTATCAATTTTTACTATTTTTTGAGACTTTTAGATATTTTTTTTAGATTTTTAAAAATCAGTGACATTTTCAGTAATTTTATGTTAAATAATTTTAGATTAACCATTGTGTAAAAAAAATTTGTAAAAAAAATATAAAAAAATAGATGTAGTACACCCGGGTGTATTGAGGCTCAATGCACCCGGGTGCATAGGATTACGCTCCAAAAAGACAGGCTTGTAGAACCCCAAAGAGAGAACTAAAGAGAAAGTAATCAAAACGCACGGAAAACTCATAAGAGAACTCAAAAATAGCGTGATTGCACAGTATCTTCTCATCCCAACCCTTCATTAGCACTACAAATTAAGCTTAGCTTATACATCCCATTGCACTTACCTTTAGTGCATTCAGGTGCAAAATTTTATTTTTATTTAAATTTTTTTTTTAATAAAACTGTTATATATTTAACGTATGCATTTAGTCTTACCATTTTTAGAGACTTATAGATATTTTTTATTTTTAAAAATTAAAGATATTTTAGTCATTTTTAAATAACTAAAACAGCTCTACTTTTTGAAAAATAAAAAAATCTATAAGTCTCTAAAAATAGTAAAAATTTATTTATAAATTAAATTAGATTAATAATTTTATAAAAAAGTTTCAAAAAAATATTTAAAAATAAGTTTTTTGCATTCGGATGCATTCAACTATAAAGGACATGTTCCCACATGTCTCTAAAAATTATAGGAAAAAAGGCACCTTAATTCCTTTTAGATGGAAAAATTTGATGAGACTTTCGATCTCATCCTTTTTTAAATTCTTGTAGAAAAAATTATGAAAAAGAAAAGAAAATTTAGAGATCTCCTTTTTATATTAAAATTTAGGAACTTGTATAGACTAAATTTAAATTATTTACAAAAAAAAATGTAAAAATTTAATCTACGATCTTCTCTCCGGTCTGTGACAAATTCTTTAAAATGAAGAAAATTTCTAAGATTTCTAAAGCAGAATGTAAACTTAGCTTCAGTGTTTATTTTTCCACCCTTTTTATATTTCAAATCACTGTCTTTTATAGTTATCCGCTTCAAAATAACTATTGTGGTCGTGGCTTGAGATGTGATAGAAGTTACAATACGTTCTAGCAGGATCATATGGCAATAAGAGTAGTTGTAATACGTGATATGACACATATAATTACAACATGTGTGGTAAAAATTTGTATAACTTAAAATATGCATGACAAATAAAGATTTTACATGCCGCGTAGTAGGATAATATTTATATTAAAAAATACCATTTTTAGATAAAAACCAATTTTGTTGACTGTATGTCGACAAATATATTGGACAGATATAATTCGTATGATTTTTATTATCAAAATCAACAAGGGTTAATATAACATGTATAGAATTTAGCCATATAATTTATATATTAATTGAATATCAACATTCCTGATTCCTCTTCTCAGGGAGTGGTCCACTCGAGTGACTAGCTTGGACGTAGCTCATATTCTTGCACAGTGACAGACCAAATGGTACAAGTCGCTGCCCACACAAAGCAGCCCACGTGAGCTCCAACATCAAATCAAAGTGCACTACAGCCAGTGTCGATCTTGACTATATTGTCTCATGCAGCATGGTGTCCTCCATCAATGATTTGCATCAGATCATGTTCTCGTGACGCGCTAAGCTTACGCTAAGGCTCCGTGGGTTATCCGTATCTGTCTAAATGATTATCCCACCTTATTACTTGCCTATGCAATGAGCTTTAACTCACAATATGTTTCCTTACTAAATACTCTAAAATCCTCTCTTTCCAGTAAAATTAATGTATTAATTTTCATTTACCTCAGCAACCTTAGTTTGTGTAAAATATTGAAAAATATACATAATAATATATATTTTAAGTTAACAGGTCAAAGTCCATGTAGGATATCCTACCTAACAAGAGTTTACTCTTTGACCAATTGGGCCAAATAATTAATAATGGGTCTTGCCCAATTATTATAAGTTGTGGGTTATATTTTTATTTTTATTTTTGAATATTATTTTAATAACCCGTATTGCTCGATTGACATACAGGTGATTCTGTGGTTTTAGAGGTTTAAAGTTCGAGTAGGAGATTCCGCAAAAAAAATTAATTTTTGCACTTTTGCCTTCTCAGACATGTAAGTTCCACATAATAATATAAGATAAATATCCTACTAGATAAGATGAGATTGAGAATTGAATTTAAGTTAGAGTGATAGGATTTTATCGTTTATTCCTGATAATTTTCAAAAAATTTTGTATAATTTTACACTAATTTCACTCCTTTAAATATAAAAATGTTAATTAAATACAGAATTTATGTGAAACTTCATGAAAATTATATTTTCATAAAATCTTTAATTAAACTATAAAATGAGCCATTTTGCAATATTTTTAAAAATGTAAAATTGTGAAGATAATTACACATGCTAAGATCAAATCAACAAGCTAGAAAATTTTAAAATTGAAATATGAATTAGCCTATTAATATAATTTGGGCAAATTTATAAAATTATTTAATTAAGAAAATCATACATAAAAGTATAAATATATTCTAAAATATGGGTATAAAGAAAATCATTATGAAATCTTAAGATAAAATTTCATAAAATAAATTCAAAGGGGGATAAAAAGTAAATTAAAAATCTCTTCGAGCTTATTAAAATTATTTTAACCGAAATTATATGTTTAAATCGACATTTTCATTTTTTTTGCATGAGTACAGGTGACCGTGCACCCCAGAGCAACGTTTTGGTGCTCCAACAGTTCCATCCTCCCCAAATTCGGCAGCCATGGATTCTAGAACCAAGCCTCCATCAACCGCATGATCTTCAACAGCAGCACCGGAGGTCGTTCCTTCAAAACGAGGCAGCCATTAAAAATTTCCAGGCAGCCGTCCAAGCAACCATTAAAAACCCACCGTATTCGGTCATGCCCCTTTTCACCGAAGCTAGAAATTTCGAAATCGGAGGTAGCGTAATCCAGCCTGCCACCATTTCCAAGTCCCAAATTCCAACGCCCAACCATCAACCACTGATGCAACTAGAAATTAAAACCAAGCAACCATTTTTAGAACGCCAAGCACCAGCCATGGCTGTCCTGCCTTCCTCAACAACCCGAATCTATTCCAAGCAACTGCCCACCTCCATCGATTCCAATAGCAGCAGGGAAGAAAAGCCCCACGAAAATTCCGTCCACCAGCCACACCCTCCATTCAAGCTTCAATCACCAAACGGCAGAACCCACAAATTTCGGCAGCAACGGCTCCATTTTCCAATTTCCCCAATATCCATCCTCGTCGAGTTCACCGCCCCTGTCGCCTCTTTCTGTTCGGCCAAGCATCTCGCCACTAAATCGAAAAGCCCAACTTTCAGCTAACTTCCAAATCCATCAATTTCCAGCAGTTCCCAATCGGATTCAATGCGTGTAGCCGTTGCCTCCCAACAAACAAGCGGCATTCCTGCATCAAGCTCAAACGGCATGCTACAGATATCCACTTTCCATTCCCGAGCTGAACGAGTTCCACATGGCAGAATATCAAATGCAGAGAACGTGAGAAGGAAGGTGAGAAACAGGCAGGCCAAAACAAAGGAGATCAAGGCGAGATCCAAGGCAAAGAGCACCTGCAATCAACTTTTAGGATGTGTTTGGCAACAACAAAAAGTTTTCAATTTAAAACTTTTCAATATAAAACTTTTCACTCTCCACAATTATCCTATTTTTTAATTATTTCTTTACATTTTTCTATACAACTACCCTACTTTTCAATCATTTCTACACAACTACCAACACAACAAACCTATCTATTTCAACTTTATCCTATTTATTCCTCATCATTACCCCTATCATATCACATAATTTGACAACTTCTCATCTCTACAACTTTTCATCAAAAGTTTTATATATTCCCAAACACACCCTTAGATGAAAATCCCACGTCGTTTGGGCAAGAGACTACCCCTCTCATTACCCATCTCTAAAAGGGGTTGTGATCCTCAATGCTCCCGGGCACATATAACTATATGTTTTTTTTTTTTTCAAAATTTTTTCATGAACTTGTTAACCTAAGTGTATTTAACGTATATATCAATTTTTACCATTTTTAGAGTTTTTTAGATATTTATTTCGGATTTTAAAAAATCAGTGGCTTTTTAGTAATTTAAAATTACCTAAAATGCTACTGATTTTCAAAAATAAAAAATAAATATCTAAAATACTCCAAAAATGGTAAAAATTAATACATAAGTTAAATACACCTAGATTAATAATCTTGTAAAAAAATTTTGAAAAAAAATTAAAAAAATAGGTATATGCGCATGGGAGCATTGAGGCTCAATGCTCCCGGGAGCATAGGATCACAGTCCCTCTAAAAGAGAGCTCCCTTGACACACCTCTCACACACATTCCAAGTGGGTAATGCTCCAAAGGCTTGGATTACTTCTCAAAGAGGGGTATTCGAGCAAATTTCGGGATAAATAAATTTTCTTTTAATTGTAATTTTTTATGCTTTGTAGTTGTTAATTTTAAATTTATAATTTTTAGATTAGATTTACTGTTTTATGCTTTGTAATTTTTAAATTAAGTTTAATGCAACTTCCTTTCTTGCTTTCGTATATTAAATTTTACTTCCGTAATCTTTTAATTGCTTCGCTAGTTTATATTTAGTTTATGCAATTGTTAATTAGTTATAGTTTCCTTATCTTTATTAATCTGTTCTCGTTCTTCTTTCTCTCTCTATTCTCTCTCTAATCCTTCTCTCCTTCTTCTTTTTCTCTCTAATTCTTTTCTCGGTTCTCTCTCTACCTTTTCTATGCCAATGGAAATATTCTCTCTCTTTAATTTCTTTTCTCGTTTCTCTTTCTACCTCTTCTATGTCAATGGAAATACAGTTAAAGTACTTACTCTCTTCTAGATTATAGCTCTATGAAGCTTTTACAAATTTTGCACAAGTAGGTGGCGAGTCACACTCCAACCACGCACTACTTTGCCTTTACTTGGTCTTGGTCTCCAATATTAAACCAAGTGGAATTACAAACAAAAAGAATGAAAACAGGAGTCTATACTTTACAGTTGTGCAAGCAAAGTTTCAAGTCATAGAAGAACTTGTAGAATGAATAAATGGATGTATACTTGAGCACTTGTAATCAAAGAGCACAATTCTTCTTGTAGATCTCCTTAACGAGCACTTGAATGCTAGAAAGTTAGAAGGTGAAACATACTTCATGCTTTTGCTTACCATCCCCCTTCCATTTGATGGGTATTAAATAGGAGAAGAGTAAATTTGAACGTTTGGTAGCAGGTGGCGCGCATTTAATGCACTAACATTCGAATTTTTTCGACCGTTACGATTCAAGTTGCACTTGGAGTCGACCTCGGGTGCAACTTCACCTAAGTTGCAAATTGGAGTCAACTTAGGTCGCGACTTCGATCTTCAGCTCTTCAGTCAGGTTCCATTTCAGATCAACTTGATCTCAGACTTAACCAAGTCGCAGATGAAGTCGACTTGGGTTGCAACTTCACACTCTCCTGGGTTCATTAGAACCTTAACAGAGTGTAAACTTGATCCTTTAGGATAATTGTCCTTGTTTATTTATGTTTTATCTCCATAAGTCTTCACTTGTGTTGTGGCTTTTAGAACTTCTTGAATATTGAGCTTGGTCAAGTTCGTTTGAGTATTCTTAGATGAACTTGTCTTGAATCTTAAATCATGTCAATATGATGTTTCTTGGGTCAAACTTGTCATCCTTGGGCTTGAAACTTCATGATTTGAACTTCTTATATCTAAGTTGAATGTTGGGGTCGACTTAGTTTGCAACTTAACTCAAGTTGCATGTCTGAGTCGACTTCATGTGCGACTTCACCTAAATCGTATATTGGAGTCAACTTCGGTTGCAAATTGACTTTATCATATTCAACTTCGGACCCCTAAAGATACCCAAGTCGCTGACCGAGTCGACTTGGGTTGCGACTTCACCTAATTCGCATGTGAAGTCGACTTCAGTTGCGACTTCACCTGCTCACGCATCCATATTTTCAGCGCTATCGAAAAATGACCCTTTGAAGTTGATGTTGGAGTCGAATTCGGTATTGACTTGATCTAAGTCACTACCTGAGTCAACTTAGCGTGCTACTTGACCTACCAAGTTTTGAATCTTGAAATATCTAATCCTTAATACATCTCAACACACATATTAGTGCCTTAAAACTTCTCAAATTAAATTGTTAATCATCAAAACATAGATTGTGCTTGATTTATCATTCGTTTACAACACATTTTACACAATTATAGATGAAACCCATATATAGTGAGAGTAAACAAATAAGAGAATTTTTCCAATAATATAAATGATGCTAAATATAATAAATGGAATGATTTTTTTTATCAATCATCAAAATTTTAAATATAGAAGAGATTACATAGAAAAAGAGTTTCGTAAAAGCGAACCCATTTTATCTTTATTTTTTCAAGTGCTTCTCTGATTTGTTTTGAAAGAAATGCAATAAAAGGGAAGAAAATCCGAAAAGAAAAAAGAGAAGATTTTCGCATCTATACTTATATAGTTCTAGTGAAATTCCAACCATGTAACAAGATTTTAAGAAATTCTACCTGTACCTATATGTAGTTTTGCTTAAATTTGATGTGTATCATTTTCCATGTGTGTTTGGGAAGTGATAAATGAAAAAAATTTGATATCAAAGTTTTTGAAATAAGAAAAAATGATGTGATAAGATAATGGTAATAATGAGAAATAAAAAAAATAAAGTTAAAATAGATATGTTAGTTGCATAGGTGGTTGTGTAGAACTAATTAAAAATAAGATAATTTGTATAGGAAAATTGAAGAAATAATGAAAAAAACGTAGTTGAAATGAGTGAAAAGCTTTTTTAAAAACAAACGCATGGTCGGCGGAAGGCAGTCAAAATTTCTTTAAAAGAAAAAACACGAAAGCACCCCTATAAAATTCGATGGACTGCTAGTCTACTACTGGTTACTTTACAATTGTTTACCTGAGGAGACACAAAAAAGCAAAGAAAAAAGAAACATATGATCTGAACAAAGACCATTGATAGTTTGAAGCTTCACTACCAATTAATATAGAATTTCTACAATGATTCATGAAGTCTGAATGCTCATATGTAAAATCAAAGCACTAAATCCACAATTTGGCATTCACCTGATAGAGCCTTCTTCTTCTCATCTAGACGGGGGGGGGGGGGGGGGGGGGGGGGGAGCTAGCTGCAGGACTTTATGGATTTCAGGTGGATTTCATCCACAGATTGCAGAAAAAGGGTTGCTGCTGTCGAGGAAGATGGACCTTAGAAGGAGATGAGATGACGGTGAATTTCAAGGATACGGATTTTGAAATGAATGTCGATCAATTTTGCATAAAAGGTGGTTGGCTATAAAGGTAATGGCTGAGATGGGTTTAGTGGGTTCCTTTCTTAGCACTGCTAGCAAATTCTTGCAGTCGCCGGATTTCATGCCATCGGAATTGAAAGGTTGGCGGCGAGTGTAGCGATATTGATGATGGGAGAGATTTTGCCATTCACGTGGCTACAAGTGAACTAGGATTCGACAATGGATTTGTAGTTAAATGATTTTGCTTCATAAACGATCACTGGGATCTGTAATCAAAATTTCTTTTGCTTTTGTAGTTGTGGCAGGATTTTGCAATCCGCAGGCCCCTAGCATCTATCGGTAAGAAGATAAGTATATTATAGTAATCCGAGAGTGTTTTCATATTTGTCTACATACAGCGTATTTTTAAAGAAAATTAACAATCGTTTGCTGAAGGTAGGTACGCAATTTTTTGAAAACTTATAATATACTTACAATTTCATTAAAATTATGTAATTATGAACATAAAAAACTCCAAAAAAATCTAAAAGAAGAATTATGATGTTGGCCAAAATTCCTTTTTCTTTGAAAAGATCTGTGTCGTATTATTTATTTTTTTAACTTTTTGCATTTTCAACTTAGTCCAAATACATATTTGTAATCTTTTAACTTCATAAGTGTAAATCTAATAACATTGTTAGTACTTCATTAATAGTCTCCCCCCGGTAGAACCCGATAGGCGAAAATGTCGCGCTCGAGCTGGGGTGGGAGTTATCGGACATAGAATCGACGGGAGACGAAGGAGGAAGGATACACAGGAAGGACTCGCTGGCAGCAGGTGATCGTCGGTGTTTGAAGGAGACAGACGGTTCGGGGCAGGCGTCTCGGGGTAGGGGGTGGACTGGAAAATGATTCCGAATGTGGGAGAACTCCTGGGAGCAGAACTTGAAACTATGGCCATCTCCGGGGAAGCCATGAAGAAGCTAGCTCCGGGCAAGGGAGAATCACTACTCTGCTCTATCTGGGCATCGAAATCCTACAACAAAGAGCTCTTCAAATCAATGATGCGAAGACTGTGGAGAATTCAAAGTGGGTGTCAATTTACTGAGATGGGAGAGAACTTATACCAGGTATCGTTTGTGGAGGTGGAAGAGAAAGACCGTGTATGGAAGGGACGCCCGTGGAGCTTTGAAAAAAATCTGGTATTAGTTGCAGAAATAAAAGAAGAAACAGACATAGCACACCTGGTGCTCGTTAAAACGCCACTGTGGCTGCATGTTACGGGGGTGCCGTATTTGGTTGACAAAGGCTACGTGGGTCGCTGCATTGGGAAATCATTCGAACATATGTCTGATTTGGCGGCAACTGAAACAGAGTTGAAGATGAAAGTGACAATCGATTGCCGGGAGCCCCTCAGACGGGGATTGTTCATACAAGTCGGGGCTCAAAACAAGCAATGGGTCTCATTTCAGTATGAGAATCTCCCACTCTTTTGTTATCTTTGTGGGAGAATTGGCCATGCACACAGGAACTGCCCATTAACTCTCACTTTACAGAAAATTCCAGCTGAGGTAGAGATGCCGTATGGGAACTGGATGCGTGTTGGGGCTAAACCATTGAAGCTGAGGACCGAAGACTCTAACAGCAATAGGGCAGCTCCAATTAAATACTTGGGTTTGAATCCTTGCACCCAAGGGAAGCAGGCTGAAGCAATTTCTGGCCAGAATGAAGACCGGGACAGCACGGGCTATCAGTTGCTTGGAAACTGGTTTCTGAATGGGCAGACAGTTGAGTCGGAGCAGAATAAGGTAAAGGAAACGGACGTCAATCCAGGGGCCTATAAAAGTCACTATCCGCTTGTGCAGGCAGCCCCAACTGAAAATGGGAGATTGAACTCGGCCAGTCATGAACCCGTCCAAGAATCAAATTCTCAGCAACAGCAACATGCTATGGAGCAAGACAATTCCAAACCTGGTTTGCAGCAACCTTCAACTGATGCGACCGATCTCAGTTCGTGGCCCTCAAACCCATTTGCTACTGCTGAATTCTCAAACCCTTCTGCTACATTTGCTACTGCTGAATTCTCAAACCCAGTTGCTACTGCCGATTTCTCAAACCCTTCTGCTACAGCTGAAGTTCAGAGTGCCATTACCAGAAACTCTTGTGAGAACAGCAGTCCATTTGCTTTAATGGCTACCCCTTGTAGGCAGCCCCAACCAGTAACGTTCAAGGAAAAGGGGGAGGTGCGGACAGAACAGCTGCTGTGTGTAATAAACAGAAAGGAAGAAACTAAGGACATAAGAGGAAGGAGGTTAGTTTTGGGGGTAAGAGAGAACTCCAGATTGTATGGTATGACACAGAATGACTCTGAGTTGGACGATGTGTGTGGAACCCCAAATTTTATAATCATGTATGAAATCCTAAGGTCATGAACCCTACGTAATGTATTGACTTTTATATGAAATAAATAAATGATTTTCGTAATATATGGAATTGAAGGATCAAATACTTACTTATGAAATATAATTTCAAAAGAATAGTAAATGTGAATACTGAAACGTGAATAGTAACTATGTGGTTAAAAGAAAGTGATAAGTTAATCACTTTGGATTAACTTAATCACGAAAAGACCAAATTACAATTTTACAAAAGTGAGATTAAATTGTAAATTTAGAAAAGATGATTGATTGGTAATTTTGACAAGAGTGGAGACAAAAAGTAGACTCAGTGGAAATTTACAAAGGTTATATTTGGAATTTAAAAGAAAATGGAGGGTAATTTATGATCCTACTAAGATTAGTTATGAAAATGAATTTTTACAAATATTTTGAGAAGGAATTTCAAAATTCTGAATTATACAAATTGAAACTGTTCAAATTCACGGACCTTATGGAAAAATAAAAATAAATGAAAAATTTTGGGCTAATTAGGGGCTCTAATTAAGGGCCTATATTCATCCTTACTGTTTTGATTAGATCTAAACATGTATAACTCGAAATCACATAAAAATTTAATAGAAAGTACTAAATTATGTTCTCTCTAATCTAGACGGATCAGATTATGAAAAATAGTTGACTAAATTGTCAAACTTGAATGTATTAAAAAGCGTGCCAAAGGTTATAAATTCCACGCATGCACGTAAGTTGATATTTTGATTTTTTTTTATATAATTGTTTAGTTAATTAATATCTTAATATATATAAGGCTGTTTAAGATGAAACTTTTGGAGCAAGCCTATTTTAATATACCCTACATAATAAATAGATTAAATTTTGAAAAACATGTCTACAAATTTTTAAAATGAAATTTATGCCAAAATATGATTTTGATTAAGTTAAAATATGTACTTAGCTCCAATTGAGGTGAAATTTTATGGGTAATCCTATTTTAACATGCTCAATTTAATGAAGGAATGAAATTTTGGAAAACATGTCTCCAAAATTTTAAAATGAGACTTTTATCCAAATATGAATTAGTTCATTAAAATAAAATAGAAAATTTTTTCAAAATTCTAAAAGCTACATGTTGTGAGCATTTGGATATATACTAATAAGAAAAATTTTCATAATATATAAGTATGTATATAGACAGTTATGAATTAATTTATGCAAAAAATAATAATAATAATAATAATAAATAAATAAATAAATTTTGCATGAACGTGGACAGCTATGCATGGTCGGTAATTGCGTGGCATCTACATGTGAAAAACGAAAAATTCACACAAGTGCTGGACGTCCCAAAGAAAGGGCAGCTGTAATTGTTTGCTGATTTATAAAAAAAGAAGCAGCTGCTGGACTTAGATTTCAGCGGCAACTGCAGTGTGGTTAAAACTCAACCATAGTACACCGCTTAAAGGATATATATAAAGAGCCGTTGCTGGAGGCTATTGAGGGTTGCTGAACTTGGACGTTTTGGACGGGCAGCAGCAACAAAAAAAAAAAAAAAAAAAAAATTGTTTCTTTTAAGACAAGCATCAAGCAACGTTAAAGCAACGGTCTAAGGTATTCAGCAAAGCATATTTTTATTTCACGTCTATTCTCTTCTGAACTGCTGCTGGATGGTTATATAATTTCTACGTATGATATTTTGACTTTAATACTTTTAACAATCTATGCAGAACATTGATTAATAAATATAAAACACATGTTGTAACCATATTTAATCGTTCCTACATAAATGTTTTGCATTAAATAGAATTTCAATCTATACGCTGCTGGACATTCATATACCGTTTTATTAATTAAGCATGATTTTTTTTCTTTTCATGATTTTAATTAAACTCTGAAATTGCTATCCTATTCCATGCTTAAAATCTGATGCAGAAGCTCTACCCTACTGAACGTTAATGGATAAAATTTATGTATATATTAATTCAGCTGCTGGACAATCGATGTTGCTGAATATATAATTAAAGTCATTAAAGTAATTCAGTATTAAACTAATTTATGGATATTTTCATGATTTATTTGATAAGGCTAAGTTAATCTTGATATATTGCTTTAAATCTGAAGGTTATGTGATGTTAGAAACCAAAATATGAACGAGATAATAAACGATTGATGTTTGCCATGAAAATTTTTGTACAAGCTCATTACATTATCATTAAGGAACGACCAAAATTTCAGTTTAAAATATTAAGCGGGTTGCAAATTAAAAATCCGAGAATATTAATTTAAACAGGGTAAAACGGGTGACAGAATTAGTCCTAGTAAATGATTTGTCATAATTTTTGTAGATGGAATTTTAATCTGAAATTTTGATATGATGTACAAGATATTATTATTATCACACGAAAAATATTAAATACGATTTTTTTATGACATAAGTATGGTTTAAAAATAACGTGATTAGGGCTGTTCCTAATTTTACAACACTGTCCAGCACAGTGAAAATGTCAAAATAAATATATAATTTTAATATTTATTGCTGAAATTTTTATGAGTTTTAAATCATGTAGTTATTGATGTATGACAGAAATTTCAGAGTTAAATACCTTGATTTGATTATAAATCAAGATTTAGAGAAATTAGTACACCTGATTTCAGCAAATGTAAACAGTAATTAGTAACATGATCATGAACAATAATCATGAATAGTAAACAAAGTAATTTGGGCAGAAATAAGATTGATTTTTATAAGGATGTATGAATGGAATTTTTGAAGATTTTTGGGATAAAAAATCCATATGTGAAAATAGAGACTAAATTAACCTCTATGAGAGTTATGAAGAAAAATAAAGTGATTATGACATATGCATGGGTTAGAAACCCTAAGATGAATTCAAATTTAATAATAGAAATGTGCAAGCATGGAATATTATGTCTATATGAGAAAAATGGTTCTTTTCATTTGCATAGGAAAGGAAATGAGTACAAGTGAAAGATACAAGTTGACTACGCAGGTAAGCAAGCAAACCTTTTGAAAATACAATTTTATACGATCTTATTCTGAAATCTTAAATTGTCTTGGAAATTGCTTCGTTAAAAGCAAATCCTTTTAATGTTGAAAAATATTGAAATGCAAATGTTGAAAAGGTTGTGTTGAAAGGAAAATGAGTTTTTTTTAAAATGATATTTGAAATAAATGTATTGAATAGTTTTATTTCAAGGTTTTGAAGTATTTTAAGGATATGTTTCAAAGGTTCTCTAAATATTGGATTATTTTGGAATTTCCAAAATCCATTGTTTCGAGCAGGATTTAAGGAAGGCCAACACGATAAATTAATTTGAAAAACGATTTGAGTAATGTTCAAAGGATTATACAAGTCTATCACATATAGAAATGAACAATAAGACAGGTAAACAAAAGTATATGATATTAGATGAAAGTTTCAAATATTTTTAAAGATGTTTTGTCATTCAAAAATTATTTACAAAAACGGTTAGAAAATATTGTTATTTTAAATGTTTCTTTGAATACTTCAAATGAGTTATGAAATATAAATGTTTTAAGGTTGGTCATCCTTACAAAACGTTTTGAGTATATAACTCGTTAACATGGGTTAAGCCCAGTTTTCAAGATTTGAAAGAAATACATACTGAGGTCTGTAGTATTTGATAAAAGCATGATAGCATTAAGCTTTTAGAAAAAGGACACAGATTGTGGTCTGTGGTTTTTATAAAATCATGCTAGCATGTGAATGTGAAGGAAAAGTGTGCACAAGGGTTATGTACTAGGTCTACTGTAGAGGATATGCATACCGGACGTGATTGCAAATTGGGCCCCCTTTGCATAGGCCGAGTCGCTTGAATAAGGCTAAATGCCGGCGGCGCCCTCCCTGCAATGGGAGATGGACACGGATAGCCGCCTGGCTCGTGGGCTATCATCTGGAAGGGTTTCTCTCCTAAGGAAGGATGATCACTTGATAAGTGTCACCTACTAGATGGACAGAGACGTATTGCATGTTGCATATGCTTAAAAAGGATTTTATGAAAAGTATTTTAGGACATGACAATGTCCTATGAGAAATGGAGCTTCAATGAAAAATATTTTAGAACATAAATATGTTTTTATATGTCAAGTTTTACAAGCATATGTTTGCCATGAAATGGGATTATGAAATGTTCATGAAAGATATTTATGAAAAGGTTTCCTCCAATTGCTAGTCGAACGCTTGTTAAGCGTCTACTACTGAAAGGTGAGAAATGCATTTAAAATGAAAAATGCTTGCTTATTGAGTTTCGACTCATGTTTTGTTTTCCCCAACCATAGACAGGTACCGCACAGGCCATGCAGAAAAGAAAAAGAGTATGAAGAAAATTTTTCAACAAACTAGTCTGTATATGGTATGAATGATTATGTGGAATCTTCAAAATATGTATGTATGAAATGTTTAGATTGAAAGAACTTGTGATGTAGATAAGTCAATTATTATGATATGAATAATATATGTGAAATTGATATCAAGGATATGCTCATATATGATGACATGATGTTATGTGATGAGATATTACGAGTATCATGTATAAAATTGATGACGAGTGTTTGTTATATGATGAAAGAAAAAAGGAATGAAAGGAATGAAAGAAAAAAAAATTTGGACGAGATCCAAATAAAAATCCCGCCGTGTGATCAGGGCAACAATCCTGAGTCACGTTTACCAATCGATAAAGATCCCGGAGTAAGGCTTCTAGGCACCCTGGGTCGGGGCGCCACAATGTGAAAATCCAGAATGATAACAATTGGGCAGAAGCAGCTGAATGGTATTCAAATCAGAAGGTGACCATGGAGGATTATAGTAACGGTCTGATATGTGAGCCGGCTGAAGATAAAGGGGAAAACAGATGTTTGAAAGGCAAATGGAAAAGGATGGCCAGAGTGGGGAAAGATGCTGGAATTCAAGCTCTCCATGATTGCAAAATGGGGGGATCCGAAAAAAGGAACTATGAAAGTGAAGGGGAAGCGAAGGATGGCTCTCCGACCAAAAGAAACAAAAGGGCAAGCCCCGTTTTGACTGAGGCAGAGGCTGAGGGAAGTCCCCAGCCCTGCCTCACCTAAAGTGGCGATTATAGCCTGGAATTGCCGAGGGCTTGGGAACCCACGAGCAATTCGGAGCCTTTTTGAGCTGGTAAAGCGTCAAGATCCCTGTTTGGTCTTCCTAAGTGAAACAAAACGCAAATCCAATGAGATGGAGAGCATTAAGAGAAGACTTAATTTTGACTGCTGTTTTGTCGTGGAACCTCACGATAGATGGGGAGACTTGGCTCTTCTTTGGAAGAACAACCAACCTGTTAGCATCAGAAGTTTCTCGCCTCATCATATTGATGCAAATTTTGGCGGATGGAGGTATACTGGGTTTTATGGTCACCCCGAAACTCATCTGAGACAGTCCAGTTGGCAAATCCTCAGGCAGTTATGTACTGGAAGTGTTGAGGGTTGGCTTGTCATGGGTGACTTCAACGAAGTCCTCGGCCCTAGCGAATATATCAGTTGCAGGAATTGACCTCAGAAACAAATGGATATGTTCTGCGAAATCATCGATAGTTGTAATTTAATGGATATGGGATTTGTTGGTCAGGCAATGACATGGAAAAACAACAGAAGAGGACGGCAGAGGGTGGAAGCAAGGTTGGATAGGGGGTTGGCTTCTCTACCTTGGATGAACAGATTTCCTTATGCAAAAATTGTCCATCTATCGCATACTACTTCTGATCATTGCCCCATCTTGCTAGTTTTGGACTCTAGATTCGGCAAACGTAGACCGCGAAGGGAGTTCAAATATGAACTTTTTTGGGCCCGGGATAAGGAAGCCAAAAGAATTGTCGAACATGTGTGGGACTCTGTGCCCCCAACGATCTTGAATGAAGCTGACTTGATTTCTTGGAAGCTTAGACGTGTGGCTAGCGAGCTCTCAAAGTGGAATGGAGGAAAGAGGGGAAATATACGGAATGTAATTGAGCAGAAACAAAAGGAGCCGACCTTTGTTTCCCTTTCAAGGCCCAGCGATGCTAGGGACAACTTGTTGCAAAAGCTTAGGCTCCAAATTAACCTCCTTTTGGAAGACGAAGAGCAAATTTGGAGAATGCGTGCTAAGTCTCATTGGCTCCACGAGGGAGACAGAAACACACGGTTCTTTCATAGGATGGCGTCTAACAGGCGAAGGTTAAACTTTATTGAGGCAATGAAGGATCAACAGGGAAACTGGGTTAGAGATCAAAACCAGCTTATGGATATGGCGGTTAAGCATTTCTCTGATGGGTTTTCATCGTCTAACACAGCGGAGGCGCCATGGTTGGAGACAGTCATCTCGAGAAGAATTTCAGACGATCAAAGGCGTGGCCTCACCACACCATTGCAGGATGAGGAAGTTATCAAAGCAATTAAAGGAATGTACCCAACCAAGGCCCCTGGGCCGGATGGGATGTCTGCAGGATTTTATCAGAACCACTGGAACAAGGTCGGAAGTGATATCATCAATTGGTGTAAATCCTTTTTTGAGGAGCGAAACCCTGTGCAGATGCGCAAGCTTATCATGAAGGCAAACGCTACCACGATAATTCTGATTCCTAAGAGGGTTGAAGCTCAAGATTTTTCACATTACATACCCATTAGCCTCTGCAATGTCATGTATAAGATTGTGGCCAAGGTCCTAGCCAACAGATTAAAGCTGGTTCTCCATGATGTCATAAGTGAGGAGCAGAGTGCCTTTGTCCCAGGTCGACTCATTACAGATAACATGCTGATTGCTTTCGAGGCTATCCACTCACTGCGTAGACGCAAGAAGGGCAGCAAAAGGGACATGGCGATCAAGCTTGACATGTCGAAGGCATATGACAGGGTTGAATGGATTTTCCTAAAGCAGATGATGGAGACTATGAATTTCTGCCCGACCTGGATTGAATGGATTATGAGCTGTGTTTCTACAGTGACATATAGGGTCAACGTCAATGGTTTCTACTCATCATACTTCCACCCTCAAAGGGGACTTAGGCAGGGTGATCCTCTTTCTCCTTACATATTTCTCTTATGTGCGCAGGGACTTTCAGCTCTGATAACCCAGGCGACTGCAGAGGGAGCAATCCACGGAGTGCGGCTTCGTCCACATGGCCCAATGATATCCCATCTACTGTTTGCAGATGATGCTATTATTTTTGTTAGGGCATGTGAGGATGATGTCAGAAATGTATTGGACTTACTTTGCCTTTATGCTAATTCTTCAGGCCAACTGGTCAACGTGGACAAGACGGAGACTGTTTTCAGCACAAACACGGAAGGCGGCGTCAGAAGAGAATTGATCCAACTTCTTGGGTCTGAGGGATTGGACTTTCAGCAATATCTGGGACTCCCGGCCTGGCTTGGTAGATCCAAAATGTGTGTCTTCAAAGGCCTTAAAGAGCGTATATGGAAATGGATTCAGGGATGGAAGGGAAAGTTGCTCTCTTGGGGCGGTAAAGAGGTGCTGATCAAGGCAATTGCGCAAGCTATCCCGACGTATGCTATGAGTATCTTCCTGCTCCCCAAATCATCGATGGAGCGACTAAAAAATGGATAAAGGATCGGGTAGTTGCGGCAATGGGGGAGATACGATGGCTTGAGGTTGACTCGGTAACTCTTCCCAATGGCACTACGGAGGATTCAATCTTTTGGAAGCATGAACCCAACGACAACTATACTGTCAGGTCGGCATACAGAATGTTGAACTCGGATGATACGAGACCTGCCCTTTCGGGAACCCTAAAGGCAATTTGGCAGCTCAAGCTCCCATCTAAAGTAATCATCTTCGGGTGGCGACTTCTCATTAATGCGCTTCCCACGCTACACAATCTTTCGTGTAGGGGCATTATTGTGGACCCATGTTGCAAATTTTGTATGACTGAGATTGAAGATGCTAACCACCTATTCCTCGGGTGTGTACCGACATTGGGGGTAGGATGGAAGGCTGCCAGGTTGGCCCAACAAGGCATATCTGTGTTAGATGTTCTGGAACTACTTGTGAAGCAAAAAAGGACAAAGGATCTTGTTATGTTTATTCTGTGCTGCTGGAGACTGTGGTGGATGCGGAACAAACTCAGAGAAGAAGGTATCCAACCAATATTCTTGGGCGTGTTGGATTGGTGTGCGGATTTTCTTCATCAACATTGGATGGCCAAATCGTGTGTGCAGATGGGGGCTCTGGAAAGACAATTGGTACCACGATGGATTAGACCGCCTTTGGGGTATGTAAAGATCAATGTCGATGCCCGTTGCAAGCAGGAGCTCAGAATATTTGCCTGTGCTGCAGTTATTAGAGACTCCCTGGGTTCCTTCATTGCGGCAAGGGGATGGAAAAGGAATGGTGTAATGGAACCGCTGCTCATGGAAGCCACTGCTTTATCCCTGGGGATTAAATGGGCGATCCAAAATGACATAAACAATGCTTTGTTCGAAACTGACTCCCTTACCCTCTGTCACTTTCTGGCAAATGTGACCCCCATTTCTTCCCCGGTGGGCCTTATCATTGAGGATATAAGGTCAATTCTTAAAGTAAAGTCTCACTTCTCATTACACCATGTATTAAGGCAAGGGAATGATGTTGCGCACACTTTAGCTGACATTGTATCGGGATCTTCTTTGGCCCACCATGTTTGGTGGGGCAACCCCCCCAAGCCATTGTTGGGAAAATTTGTAATGACAATTTTTTGGCAATGAATTGCTCGGATTTCTCGACCCCTAACCCCTTTCATATTGATTGGGGTCAAGGGTAGGGTACATCCTTTCTTATCAAAAAAAAATAATAATAATAACATTGTTAGTTTTTAATCATTTATTTTCAAAAGTGTAAATCTAATAATATTGTCTGTATTGTTTATGGAAGATACAGGGGAAGGAGTAGTCAACTGTAAATTCTAAACACCACCACAATAATTCTCATCCCCAAGAGAAGTAGAGCAAGTAAGATCATGGACTTTGGATCAATAAGCTTGTGTAATGTGGCATACAAGATCCTCTCCAAAATACAGGCGAATAGATTGAAGGTATGCTTAAGGGGTATTATTTCATATCAATAAAGTGATTTTATTTCAGGTAGGATGATTACTGATAATATGCTTAATGCGTACGAAGCAATTCGCCATTTGAGGAAGAGGAAAAAGGCAAGAAGGAGGAAATGGTCATCAAACTTGACATGTCAAAGGCCTACGACAGAGTAGAATGAAGTTTTCTGTTTAAGATGATGTGAAGTATGATTTCTGTGCAACTTGGATTGAATGGATAAAGATCTACTTGGGTACGGTTAGATATAGAGTGAATTTAAATGGCTTCAAATAATAGTTCTTTAGTCCGAGTAGATGCCTGAGACAAAATGACCAGCTATTCCCTTGCCCTTTTCTTATATGTGCTGAAAGTCTATCTCGACTGATTGAGGACATGACTCAAAGAAGGCTGCTGTCAGGGCTTAAAATCTCTTTAAAAGGTCCGGTTGTCTTGCATCTATTATTTGCCAATGATGCCCTACTCTTCTTGATTGCAAACGATGCTAAAATCTCTAATATGTTTGAGGTGTTAAGGATATATAGAATTTTTGGGTCAAGTGGTGAATATTGATGAGACTGCAGTTTTCTATGGTGGAAACACATGCATCATTGTCAAGGAAGAGGTTCAAAGATTGTTGGGGTCCAAAGGAAAGGAGATCAACACCTATCTAGGGCTTCCAACATGGATAAATTGATTGAAGAAAATGGTGTTCAAGGAGTTAAAAGAAAGGATAAGGAGAAAACTAAAAGGATGGAAGGAGAGCTTCCTTTTGGTAAGGGGTAAGAAGGTCCTAATCAAAGCCGTAGTGCAGGCAATTCCATGTTACATGATGAGCATCTTATGATTCCCAAAGAGATATGTAACAAAATCAATAGTCTCATTAGCAGGTTCTGGTGGGGGAGACAAGGGGAAGAGAAAAATGAGCAAGGTGACATGGAAGGATATGTGCATGTCAAAAGATGCAAGAGGGATAGGATTTAGGGATATAAATGCTTTCAATTACGCACTGATGGCAAAGCAATTCTAAAGGCTAATGGAAAACAACAACTCATTTTGCTACAAGGTGTTAAAGGCAAGATACTTCGCACAAGGAGACATATGGGATTGTAAGGTGAGACCATCAGATTCTTATCTATGGAAGAGTATTATGAAATCAAAAGCAATAATCATGGAAGGCAGAGAATTGGGAATGGCGAGTAAGTGAGGTTTTTTCATGACAAGTGGGTTGATGTGAAAATTGTTAAAGCTAGACCATTACCACAAGCATCTCAGACAGCGAGAGAGTGAGCTGTTTCATGGACCATGTGGACGGCTACTGGAATAAGGAGAAGATATGGGAGGGATCGAGACAATATGGTGGGAGGAGAATAAATCTTATTCTTTTTCCTACACATCTTAAAGAAGACACGTAGTTCTGGGAACCCTAAGCTGATGGTATTTTTAGGGTAAAATCTACCTATAAACTCTTAAAACCAACCTTATCTTGTTTGTAGATCACCCCAGAAGAAAAGCTCGCTCAACATATTGAGGCTAACACTTCTACACTCAGAGATATATGGAAAGCTAAAATCCCAACAAAGATCAAAGTGTTTGGATGGTATCTAATTAGAGATGATCTTCCCATAAAGTCCAACCTAATCAACAGAGGTGTAGCTGTCTACCCAAAATGCAAATTATGTAGCAATTCAAGGAAGAATACTAAGGTAGTAGAACAAAGAGAAAGGATTGTGATGACCAGGAACATACGGGCCCTAAGATGGTGATTAGGTGTATCTTCAAACTCTTAATGGGAGCAAGGAACAAGGGGGAAACTTGGCTTGTCTTTGTTTTTTTGTTGGTGAGTTTGGCATCAAAGAAATGTTGCAAGAGTAGAAAGAGTATAATCAAAGATCGAAAATGTGTTCGAGTGGTGCAAGAATTACATAGATCAATATACTTCAACAGGGATAGTGGTTCCTCTAAGTGTAATGGAGAGACAACTACAAACCGGATGGAAAAAACTTGCGTAGGGGAGACTCAAAATCAATTTGGATGGTAAGAGAAACCTGGGGGGGGCTGTACATGAGTTGGAGTGATCTTAAGGGATTCAAGAGGCTAATTCATGGCTACGAAGTGTTGAAAAATTGAAGGTACAACAAACACACTGTTAATAGAGGCAACAAAATTGTTATATGAAATAACACGATGCAAGGAAATGAGTGTGGACAAGGCATATTTGGAGAGTGATTTGTTGTGTTTAGTCGGTTTCTTGAATAAAAACACAAGTATCAAACCCCAATAGAAGCAACTCTGACAGTGATCAAAGAGAAAGTGCAGTAGGCGGATTCAATCAATTTCACTTATGTTCTTGCAAAGGGGAATGAGGTGCTTCATAGCCTTACCTCCTTAGCAGCGTCAAGCTTTGTTGAAAGTGTAATCTGGTGGGGTAACCAACCATGTTTTTGTGTCAACTTTTTGTACATGGATTCCTCTGGCTAGCTTGGCTTTTTTGAGTTATAATACACTATACATTCCTTATTAAAAAAAATATATTTCTACATTTCAATCAGAAATGCATCTTCCTCACCATTGTAGTCCTCTACAATGTGATTTTGGTTGATATTCTTTTCTATTCCACACTTCTTCCTTTTTTTGCATGGTGAGTATGAAAAACTACTTAATAACTGTCACGAAGGGAAGCAGCCATATGCGATGTGGGACAACTGGTGTTAGACCATACCCATGGTGGGATTAATTATTTCCCACATAATTAAAATATCTAATATTAGGGAGCACTTTTTATGAGTTTCTGAATCTAGGCTGTGAGCTAGCTTCAATTAGAAACACATATAATGCATGCATGAAGACCATTATTGCTGGTCGGGATGCATTTCATATAGTTATGAGTTATATGATATTTAATGACCCATGGCAAAACGATCGAATTTCATCTTTCCTTCTAAAAGAGATCCAAGCCAGAGGTAGAACTTAGAAGTGGATACAGTACTTTTGGGGGTAAAAAGAGGTATTTTTCCCTTGTAAATTCCTCAATGAATCCTAGCCAGTTAATCTCTTTCTCCATAAGAGTCAACGAAAGGGGAAGTAGTATGTGTCCCAACATCTTGTAGACTTCCCTCCTAATTTCAGCAATTCTTGTGAATCACAGTCAATTTAATTCATTTTGCATAGTTATTATATCATTTACTTTAATTTCATAATCATGTCAATCCTTTTATCTTATTTTTACCTTATTAATGACCCACATATATAGTATAGATGCTTCCGTATCTCAAACAACATATTTTTTTATTAAGGTATTTTTATATCACATCTCAATGTATCTTACAATCAATCCTAAGATAATTCTTAAAAGATTAAATAGGTAGACTACAAGCTTCTAAATATCAATGAGAGAGACGACAAGCTCTTAAGTATCGAAAGGGAGACCACACGAGCTCCCAAATTAAAATTGGGCCAACAATCACGGCAGTGTAATTTGAACTCAACTCTAATGCTCCCTCCACGTCACGTCTCAATTCTGGGCATTATGAAGCTCATTTGGTCTCTTGAACAACATATTAATGATTGAATAAGTTAGCTGGGCCAAAGTGTCCGGTTGAGGGCAGCAACATTTGTACTTGCTACAGATGCAACTTTAGGCCATGCATCTAAACTCCTCACTCAAACCTATCTTGAGGAAATTATAAGGTTTTATTCAAATTTTCATGATACTAATGTTGTGCATATACTTTGTATTACATATATGAGATTTATTAGCAGCATTCTAAATCAGGATATAGCTGTCTGCAAATGGGCTGTACATTATGCTGAAATCAAAATCGCACTAGTTATATAGCGTAAAATCATTTATTTTATCTCATTCCAAAAATCTTTCAATACAAGTTTTAGGTGGATCGTACCTGTATGAAAAATATAGATTTTCGTGCAAATGATGAAAAACACTTAAATCTTTATATATATTTGTTACGATGTTATAATGCTTTACAAAATTACTTATCTATAAAAGGGTTACATTTTAAATAGTTTAGATGTGAATTGACTGCTTTTAAATTAATATATAAATTAACTAATTTTATTATATTAATTTGGTACCTTTTTTAGAGAGGGCTCTTATGTTATAGTTAAGTAAATAAGTTTGAATATAATAAATTAATTGGATTTTATTTTTTCATCAGATAGGCCTCAATTGGTTATATTTTAGTATATATATGGATAATGATCTTGTTTGCCTAGTTGTTGTGTCCTCGAATATTTTATATATTTAGTTTTTTTATTTGTATGTGAGTCCATGTATATTTAGTTCATATATCAAAATTTATTTTTTGAATTCTTATATAATTTTTTATAAATTTTAAAAAATAAATAAATTACCATTTTCATGTGCATTGGAATGCAATAAGGTTAAAAATATTTATTTCTGAAATCTTATTAAAGAATTTAAAAATGGTAAAATTGTGTCTACTGACTAAATATACGTATGTCCAAATAAAAATGAAAAAATTTTAAAATATAAAAGATGTGTTTGGAAAGTGATAAAACTTTTGGATAAAAAAATTTTTGTATAAAAATTGTTAAATTGATAAAAAAAAAAATAGTGTGATATGATAAGGGTAGCGATGAGGAGTAAAAAAAATAAAGTTAAAATAGATAGATTAGTTGTATAAGTAATTATTTAGAAATGATTGAAAAATAGAATAATTTATATAAAAAGATATGAAAAAATAATTAAAACATATGATAATTATAGAGAGTTAAAAATTTTAGATTAAAAAATTTTAGACCAAAAGTTTTATTTATTGTTAAACACCCTCAAAATATCAATGTATCCTTGCTTCTGACATGAAGTTTTGATTACTAGTCCTCTAAAGGGTCATTTCCAATTATGTCAATGTCAATGTCAAGCTTAGGAAGGCGTGGACCAAAAGATGCATTTGCCCATGTGAATGGCACATGCTGGCGATATAAATTCCAAGATTTCTTACGTTGGTACGAGAGGGCCCGCATTTACGACTACATCCACAGGCTTTTTTTGCTGAAGTGCAGCATGTGAGTGTTGACGCTTCTAAACGTGTGGCTGCACTTTCCCCTTTTGCTCAAAATGTCGTATTTGTGGCACCCGCGGCAGACGAAAAGGGTATTTCAGCTAGTATTCAACGGGATTGTTGGATAATCTTTTTTTATATTCGAAAAATATCTTTAAATATTATCCATACGAGGTTAAAATTCACTTCAACTGAAAACTTATATGAATAAATATTTAATATCATTTGAAAGTGGATATAAAACTGTTAAAATTTCTTTAAAATTTGAAAATAAATCTATAATATATAAAGTTAAGTAAATTTTGGGATCATAAATTATGCATAAAAAATATTGTACATAATTAAGCTTTTAAAAGTACAATTTAAATACCAACCGAGGCTAGCTCGGTTGGTCGTCAACAGCGGCGCGGAAACCATTTCCGCGATTGGCGCGGGATCGAATCCCGAATGGGATTTCGGTCCCAAATACATAGGTGTGGGAGCAAGGTTGTCTCCCGGGTGGAAGAGGTGTGGGAGCATGTTGTCTCCCGGGTGGCTGTTGGAAGCTGTGTCTTTCAAATTCTTTCATGGAGCTGTCTCCAGATTTCTTTGGGATGTCACGTCTGTCCCCAAATTTGTAAGAATGTCTCAGGATCTTCAGTATAATATGTGTTGAGATATATGTAATTATATACCAATAAAAAAAAGTACAATTTAAATAATAAAAATTAACAAGTTGTTGTTTAGTTTAGGTAACGATTTAATTGTATTTATCATTACACTCATCTTTATCGGGCATTTGCATGTATATTTTAGAAAGTAGTAGAAAAATGCTAGAGGAAGGAGTGAACAAGATAAATGCTTTTACTCAACTTCGAATTCTAGATTTCAGTCTTACACATCTTTATAGATACTCACAAAAACCACTTGGTCATCGAAATTGGTTATTAAAACCAGAAAGGGTAATGATTATGCGCAGCCAGTTGCATGTATATATGATGGTTGCTGAAAAAAATATTAATAGAAAATTAATGGAATTTTTACGTTATGAGTATGTTTGGAAAGTGATAAAACTATTTATGAAAAAAATTTGGCATAAAATTTTTAAAATAAGAGAAAACGATACGATATATAGGGGTAATAATGAATAGTAAAGAGAATATAGTTAAAATAGACATGTTAGTTTTACAGGTAGTTGTATAGAAATAATTGAAAAATATGATAGTTGTATAAGAATATATAAAATATGATTTAAAAATAGAGTAGTTGTGGAAAGTGAAAAGTTTTAGATTAAAAAATTTTTATTTGAAAAAGTTTTGAAGATTAATTAAGACACCCATATTAATGGGCAATAAACAAGGTAGAAAAAGACCTCTCTTCTACCTCACTTTCAGTGCAACTGATTTTTCTATTTGATATCTTTGCATGGCCATTGCAATAAATATAATGTCTTCAAATTAGTTATACGTAACATAAATTTAATTGCATGTATTTTAATTTAGCCTCTATGTACTTATTTGGTTGCATATACATGGGGCTCCGCTTCTATATAATCAGGTTACGTAGAAGTAGTGTCATGTAATTCCTTCAAATTTTAAGATATTGATCCTTGATTGAAAATCAAATTCATTCATTATATTTAACATCATTTGTTTACCTAGAAAACTAAGTTTCATCTAATCAAGTATGTGTATGGGTCATATTTGCTCAAAAATATATATTCATGTGTAAATTATTAAAAAATACTTAGATCCATTCACTTGCGTGAACGTAACAATCCTTTATAAAATCATTTATTCACATATTATTGATATTTTATATGGTTTAAATGTTGAAAAAACTACTTTAAAGTTGATAATTTAGCATCGAATCATTTTATTACGTTGATTTTACACATTTATAGGTGAAACCCATATACATTAAAATTAAAAAAATAAAAGGATTTTCAGAATACTATAAATGATGTTAAATACTATAAATGGATGTAATAGATTTTCTATCAACCATCAAAATTTTAAAAATATAAAGAAATACATAAAAAGAAGGTTTTATAGAAGTAAGACCAATATACATATATATACTTCGCCTGGCCACATAAGAGATTAACTGTCTTTTTTTAATAGAATTTTCTTACAAATAACATTATCCATAGGTTATTTTCTTGCATTTAACATAATCGATAGCCAAAATTTGGTTATATATAATATTTAAAGTACCCACTTTCATTTGATTTGGCTGTATTTAATACTGTTTGTAATTAATTTATCTCTAAAAACTTTTCTTGAAATAAACTTCAGCAACGGTATTAGGAAATATTGATGGTCGATGTCCCTTAGGTAGAGTAGATGGTTGCGGTGCTTAGATAGCACTATCATAGTTAAAGAGGAAAATCTTAAGCAATGAGTTCCCTGTCTTTCTTGATGAGTGGAAAAATTAAATAGACCGCAGAACTAAATAATGACGACAAATTAAAGTAAAAATAACTTTAAGAACAAGAAAACACATGGAATTCTTATGAAAGTGACAAAATTTATAGTACAAACGGAAGATGGCACAAACTAAAACGAAGGTGTTTCTTACTTTCTTATTAATTAGTCTATGTGTGGCCCACTAAAATTTCAAAAATATATAATTTTTAAATTTTAGGTATATTTGGGAAGTGATAAAATTTGTTGATGAAAAGTTTTAACTATAAAAGGTTTTAAAATGAAAAATTTTTGTGATATAATAGGAATAATGATGAGAAGTAAAGAGAATAAAGTTAAAATAAATAGATTAGTTATGTAGAAATGATTAAAAAGTAGAATACTTGTATAGGAAGACATAAATAAATAATAATAAATAAAATAATTATAAGAGTGAAATTTTTTCGTTCAAAAAAATTTATGCTAAAATAAACACACCCAAACGGAAAAATATTTTTAAATAATTATTTTTATTTGATTGCTCCCTCCTAAATAAAATTACTTAACCCATTCTCATCAAATTGCCCTCATTGACTAATGTGCATCTGCCAGTGAGTCTACTCTTGTTTATCCAGAGTTTTGCCAAAATTTTGGTTTAATTTGCCTGGTCGCCAACTCATTCGCATTCAACTGGGGCCCAAAACTTAGAGCTTTCTCGTTGGATTCACTGTCGTATTGACTGGCTTCTGAGTTCTCATGCGTGAATGATATTTATATAGGAAACGACAAGGTCTCATCATTTCAACTGCTCCAAATTTAAGGATAATGTAGCCTACCCACTAACATGGGCTCCTTAAACACGGGATTAGAAAACGTAAACAGGTGAGACCATGTAGTGGGGATGTCCCAAAAACGAGGTTATCGCACTATCTCGCCAAACTTATTCTATGAAGGTCCTTGTCCTCCTTGAGGGACACTTGGACCTTCCCAATTATTGCTAGGCTTTTCGGTAAGGCGACATAAACCCACTGTTCCAACACTTCAAAAAGAAATCAAAAGAAAATCCTTGCAAGGAAATGATTTCTTAACTCATTCCGTCATATCACCGCATGACCCCGCGTCTACTTGCCGTCACTAAATAGTATTCCAACCTTTAAGCTAGAAAAGTTTCCTAAAACATATGCCTAGGACTGTTCTCCTTCCAGAGGAATACTCATCTATGACCAATGTAGCTTCTTCTCCCAAGTCATATGAAAATCAGATTCTTATCGGTTAATAAATATATAGTAGCTGGGAGAAAATAAAAAAGCGGAGACGAAGTACGGGCGGTGCATACCTTTTTGATACGTGAGATATTCTCTCTACCTCGAAAGGTTCTGCTTTCATCCTTCTCCGCCAATGCAATGCCATGCGAAGACAGCGGAAGAAGACAGGCCAGCAGGGACACCACGCCACCTCCATACTTGCAAATTTCCAAATGGAGGTGGGGTTAAAACTAAAACCAAAAGCCTAGAACTCTCCATTTCCAGTAGGGGTGTTAATGGTTATGGTCAACCCATCAACTCGCTCGTCCAACATGTTTATAAATGGATTTGGATTGAGATTTTTGAATAAATGGATTATGATCCGCGAACCTATTTAATCATTTAATTAAATAAATAGATTAGGGTTGAGATTTTATACCTCGCCAACCCATTTAGTAACTTATTTAACCCATATAACCTGTTCGACCCGTTTAATTCGTTCAACCCATTTTACTTGCTTAACTCATTAAAGTTTTATATATATACATGTAAACCTCTTGGTTATTTTCTCACTCTAAGTTTTCCTTAAGTTACCTAATTTTTCATTTTTTCACTGCTATCCTAATTCCGTTTTCCCGTTACTGTCCTATTTCTATTTTCCCTACGCTGAAAATATCATCTCGTCTTTTCCCGCGAGATCATCATCTACTAGAGATTAGACTTTCAGGTTATTTGTTATACAACCTACTAACCCGTTTATTAAATGAGATGTAAATGAGTTAGGATCGAAGTTTTTTAAATAGATTAATAAATAAAATTAAAATATTTTAAATAAATTAAAATTAAGATTATACTTACAACCGTCCAACCCGATCCGCTGACACCGCACGTAAGCCGGAGGGGGATCGGACGTGGAAAGGGGCCCACCAGCTGCAGCAGCGACCCATGTGGAAGAGAGGGTTGGCGTTTGGACTCACCCACCCTAATTGCTGAAAAGACATGCAGCAGTAGCCACGTGGGGAACCCTCTGTCGGGAGGAGGAGCTGATGTGAACGTTGACCCAACACGGCCCTTGCAATTGCTTGCATGACTGTTTAGACTCGGAGCATCCGCATCTTCCTTTCCTGCGCCTGTGAGTGAGGGCCTGGCTAAATAATAACGATTGGTAGCTAGACAACATCTATGGGGTGGTGAGGTGATGATGGTGTGATTAGGAGACCGTAGTATCAAGGAGAAAAATGGAGTTTGGTAGTTGGGCAGACATGAATGGTCTTTTTCTTATATTTCTTGTTGCCTTTGCGCTTGGAACGGGTGAAAGAGGGGGCCGGGGTGTGGCGCACCCATATTCCGCAATTCCTTCGTATCCAGCCAATGATTCATCTCATTTTTCTTGTTCGGCAGTGGAGTTCACGTGCATTTGTCCAATTGGTGGCCGAGTTGGATGTCTTTTGATCGCTTTTAGTCCAGATATCCTCAATCGGATTAAGAAATCTTCTCGGATGTATGCATGTACTTCGGCCGGTTTTGATATTCTAGGAAAAAGGAAAATAAATGTAAACTAGTTGGAACGAGCGAATGACGACAACGCTAATCAGGAGGCGTGTGTGGTCATCAAGTGTTCAACTGTTCATGTATGCCTCCGCAGTTGTGAAATTCCACCAAATGGGTTTGGTCTGGCACCGAGAGAGAGCGAGTCAGTGTCAGGTAACCATTCAGTCCTCAAGACGACATGGTTAACATCATTAGCCTATCTGATATGTATAATGACCTGAGTCCGCTCGTTAGTCCTTGGATAGATCCCAATCGAATCTTATAATTCTCTAATCATTATTTGCTGAAAAAACATCTAAACCTGATTCGGATCTCCCATCTTGTAACGATACGTGATCACGTGGGTCTCAAATCTTCTAACATTTTGACCATATCGCTCATTTCATGAGATATAAATCATATGTAAAATAATTGGCGGCTAAAATTGAGTTTTTTTATATTTCATCATTTCCCAAACATACCCTAAGGGTAAAACTTGAGTTGAGTAGGTCCTAGCAGGGGTCCATCATACTCTTATTCTATTTTTTAAAACTTATACCCTACTTTATTTTAGGCTGAGTTAATTTTAGACTTATTCTTCCATATTTTTTCAAAGGTCAGTCAATTCTGATTTTAATTCTAAATCGATTCCAAATATATATATATATATTCATCTTCAGGAAACTTGTCTTGAAAATATGGTAAATAATTTGACAACAATAGTGATTGTTTAACACATCTTCCATACTAAATATTATAGAAAATCCTATGGCTAGGATTATCCTATCAGTAGAATTTTGATTGTGAACTTGTGATAGTTTTAGATCAAATCTAAAGTTGTGATTAGCATGGATGATTTTTTTGTTGTTTAGTTTTTACCACTAATTTACTTTTTGGTAACTCAACTTCTTTGTCTTATTATATCGATGAATATGAATGACCGTCATTCGATCAATAGTTTGTGTAGCATGGGTGCCAAATGTTTGCTGAAGTCAAAGGGCGAGAGGGTAAGTCATCAAGTGCATTAGTAGACTTGGTATTTAAATATATGAATTAATATTATACATTATATAGACATATGCAATTGGGCTCGTAACTGGGAACCAATCTTACCTAAATTTCTGCAAGTATTTTGTACCAAAACTGAACTAACCCTACAAGTTGAAAAATCACCTATTTTAAAAACCTTGTCCTATCATTTTTTACTTCGGTGAACAAATGAAATAGTAATAATACTCGAGGGAAATAACATCAATACCAAAGGGGGCATCCCTGCAACCCCAATAAACAGATGGTCTTTAGGAGTTTATATACAACATACACTGAATCTAGATTGTGAAATTGCCAAATGATTCACTGAACTCTCTTCCTACGTTCTAGCTGGCGAGAAGATGTGATAAATACATGAATATGGATGGTGAGTGTCCCTCCATGACATCACATGCCACTGCCATTATGCTACACTGCTATAATTCAGGAATCTAAAAGAAATTAGTTATGCTTGCTGCCCCTGCCCCTCACCGAAGAAAGACATCTCCCGCTTATTATCTTAAAGGATCTACACAATTGAATTTGGGCATGTGGGACCCATCATTAATTCTCAACCTTCTCTCAGTGCATCTCATCATCGATATGACAAATTGAAAAATATCCAAATTAATCTATAACCAGTAATTTTTCACCATCTATTATCTATATCATCCAAGCTCAGTGCCTTGAAGATAAAGGATTATAAAAAGAAAGAATTGATTTGCAAATAAGATATAATTTGACTATAATTGCAAATATACCACATAGTTTTAAAATTACATGAGTGTATTTGTAAAAACTAAATATACCTATTTATTTTTTGATATTATAAATATAACTACTTATGTTGCATATCTTTGTAAATATACTCAGGCCGTAATGATGCAGTAATAATGACATAAAAACATGAGTATATTTGTAATTATGAACAAATTTGTAGAGTAATTTGTGATTTCTGAAATTATATAGGTATATATTTGCACTTATTATCAAACTGAGTGAGTGTGATTGCAAATTATCATAAATTTAAATATTAGCAATAAAAGTAAGAATTCAAACATTTGGAAGGAGCAAACGTATTTCTCCAACCCAAGTCCACGAAGAAGCGTTTTGCTCGACAATCATAGTCATGCAAAAGTTACAAATAATGAAAAATAAAGAGATCGCAAATAACTCAATTTAATATATTTAGTCGAGAAATTATTATCTCTGTTCACCCAAAATCCTTGTTGCTCTCTGCCTCAAAAAGAGTCCGACAATCTCAAAATTTTCTATTTATGGTTTGCTAAATTAAATTTTCATTAAAAATATTTAGTTGCTGGAAAATATATAGCAGCGGATGTGGTTGTCGGTTTAAACGTGACCAAAAACATCGCAGCGTATGTAAACGCCATGCTTTATTTGGTTAGGGGTGATTTATTAAAAAATTAATAAAGACAAGTCGGATTTTGGCCGGACTCTGTCATTTTTTTCTGCGGCTGCATGCGTTACCGACTTACCGTCGCGTCGTTCTGTCTCCAGCGCTCATTTGCATTTTCCGGAGCGTGACGCGTATGTCTAAAATGTTAGTAATTCATTTATTCACCAACTTCGGAGTGACGTTTGGTAACGTTTAAAACGGTGAGATTGTAGGAAATGATGAGAAATAAAAAGAGAATATTTTGAGAAATGTGTGATTGATAGGAAATGATAGGAGTATAGTTGGAATAAATAAGTTTGTTGTATGTAATTGGTAGGAAAAATGATTGGATATAAAGGTAAAAGTGAGAAAAATAGTGTGATTGATGGATAAATAGGTTTCCCAATACCAATCATTACTCTATCAATCACACTATTTTTTCTACTTTTACCCCTACATTCCAATCATTTTCCATACCAACTACATATAACAAACCTATTTATTCCAACTATACATCTATCATTTCTTATCAATCACACATTTCTCAAAATATTTTTTTCATTTCTCACCATTTCCCACAATCCCACAATTTGGAAATAGGCAGTGGGAAACGTGGGTGGAAAATTGCGGGGGCACGGATTTCAAAACACCTCATTAATTAACAAATCATTATATTTTTCTAATTTTATTCTTATATTCTAATTATTTTCCCTGTCAAATATCTTCCAACAAACTTATTTATTTCAACTTATCTCTATTATTTCATATCAATCACACAATTTAAAAAATATTTTATTTTTTATTCCCACCAAATACCACATTTCCCACAACTTTTACCTCAACAAACGTGGACATGACCAAACGTCCCTAAACACAATGGGAAACCATGCTTCTCAATTACCAAACAAGGCCATATTGTACGTTTGCGGGTTGTACTGCGTCGCCTTCGATGGCAGTGCCACAATTGGCCAATTCGTGTAACTCACTCGTCTAAACTTTTTCCGGGAAATCAGACAGGATCGCAACCATCAGCTCCCTGATCCCTGAATCAAACGACCAGGATTACCAGTACTAATTAATGGCGCTCAAGTAATCTTTCCCATCCATTCGATAGCTACATCGGCAAATGGGACAATTTTGAATTTTCTAGACCGATGGACGGTTGGATTTCACAGAATCATTCGCGATCAGATCTGCGTCGGGTCCTTTTTTATTACACGAAACGGGATGTACGGACAGGCGCTGGTCAGGCCCGAGTTGGCCCAAAAGGACAGAGATGACCTCACTAGTTTAACCTTCTTAAATTGTGGTGTTCGGGCACAAAACAAATGACCCATTCATCTGGACATCCACGCCGTGTTAAAAACAAACAAATTAGTTGATTGTGCGCGTATTAGCCTATTAGGTAATTTCATATTTCTATGACATTCCGTGGCAGTTCCACGGGTGCGGTAAAATTTCTATAGCCGTGAGGTAAACTAGTATTACGGCAATTGAAAATGATCGGAGAATAAAGGGGGGGATGACCTCATTGAGGTGGGTTACTCCGCATCAGAAAAAAAACCATACAGCAGGTATTTACAAAATAAAAATATATTAAATCCATCCCATTCCCATTGGAAATTGAAACATGTAGACAAAAGACGTACTGATCCACCCCTTCGATAGATCTAACATTCTTTTACGATAATACGGACGAATCTTACGCCACCTCTATGACACGTCAATTGGATTTTCAACAATACAAGCATCTATAATACCAAAACATAGAATAATAAAAATTAACGGTTCAGATCGTTCGAGAATTAAATCATGTGAACTCTACAGAGAGACGAATGCTAGCGGTTGGTGACCACCCGAACGGGATATTGTCGTTTACCGTCCGTTGGCGATCGGCCAGTGAGGTTCGTCGAGGGCGCATGCAACTGCAGTCATGAGTCAGGAATACGTGTCCACGCTAGAAAGGACATCGAAATCTAGCGGCTCTTCGCGCGCCTCCGGGTTCGCATTCACGCGCGCGATCGGGCGCCAGCGTCGGAACAGTGAAGCAGTTAATTCGCTAATGTGCAAACAAAGGCCAAGCTCAATAATAACGCATTGTTTCTTCAAATAATAATAATGCATTGTGCCAAGAAGAGAGAAATACTTGTACGCAACCCACAAGATGCTCTCAATCGTCCATTTTGGACAGCCACCAGATTGATGTATAAGATTGCTTGGTTCCCAATCCATTACCGATGGCCTAGATCTCTGCCAAGAATGCAGATTGGAACGTACACTCGTAGACATGTTCTTAATATATAAATTAAATTTTATTATTTTTGGAAATACGTACATATTTTTTAGATTTTTAAATATAAAGTTATTTTAGTAATTTATAACAATTAAAAATGGCTAAAATATTTCCATTTTAAAAATATATATCAAAAAAGTTAATACTTGATTTATGTATTAAACATCTTAATTAATAAGATTATAAAAAAATAAAAAATAAACGCATTTTTTAGAGAGTTAAACAAGTCATCACTTAGCCTGGCTAATAAAATTATTCTTCAGGTTCTTTTGGGCAGTATAAAAAAAGTTTTAAAAAAATACAAACACTTTCGACAACAAGAATGTGATATTTTCATTTTTTTAATAATTCTTTTTTCCAATTATTACTACACTTTTAATAAGTATTCTATATTTTTTCATGCAATTATATTATCTATTTTATTTTTATCTTCTCTATTTCCACTAATTATCCTTGTCGCATCCTATCAATCCGCAATTCCATCTACATTCCAAAAGTAACCTCAAATTTCCGAGGAAATTTGTGAAGGGGGAGAATCCTTGGCGTCAAGGGCATTTTCGGCCATTTAAAAACATCGCAGTTCGCGCCCGTTTTTCGGCTCCAGCTACATGCCTACAACTAGAACTTAGAAGTGACAGGCATTGCCCGGGCGAGTGAGGTCTTCCCCACCTCACCTCTTTGAAAGGCAAAAAAAAATAAAAAAAAAAAACCACACGCGCGCGCGCACACACACACAAGAAAAGAAAAAAATTACAGTCCCGCGAGTGAGATTCCACACCCGCTATTTTAACAACTAGCTCCCGCTGGAGTGAAAGATCTCGAAACGTCAGGTCCCCAATAAAACCAGCAGCAACTGATTGGAGGGGCCGGCCGGCCCAGCCGCTGTTGACTGTTCCACTACACATTTAAAAGGGTGCACTGCAGGACCACGCAACGAAAAGGGAAACTGCCATTTTAGGATTATCCCAGCCATCAAATGGGTGATCGCTTCTCGCTGACGATCGTCCCCCTTCGGATTGGGAAGACGGGATTCCTGCTTCATTACAAGCGGCAGATAATTACACTCGCTTAGTTTTTATATGTCCAACCATTCTCCTCCACTAGCCTGATGTCAGCGCTGACAACTTGGGGGTGTCTATCAATAAGAGGGGTGCGGTAAGTAGCATCCTTCACACAACAATTCAAGTGGGGCACTGTTTACACCAGCCCTGACAGATGAATGCACCAGTTTTCCCCACTTTGGCAGCCGAGAAGTACGAAGAGACGCTGCCACTTTGCTAAAAATAGCAATCAAGGGTGGCATCGAGTTAATCGGCTCGGGCTTGGATGTCAAAAAACTGAAAATGAAAACGAAACAATGATAAAGCTGCGGTTCTCGTCGCTTCGATCAACAGAAAGATTGGAAAAAAGACGCCCGCAAAACGAGAGGGTAAACCCAAAGGCCAGAAGAATACCATTCAAGGAAAGCTTGTCGGAATCTGATTTTTTAACTCATATTCATGGACGAAGAAGAATCCGCCTCCTAAGCAGCTAGGATAGTGAAAAATAGAAACAAAAAAAGATATTTACACCCATGTAATTGTTTCTCTCCTTCGGCTTCTAGACAAAGATAATGGAAAAAAAAAGGAAGGAAAAGGTGGGTGGGAGGAGAAGACCAGGAGATTTGTTCTAGTAATCTCTGTACTCTCTCCAGCAGACGAGCATGGTGACGCAGCGCCTCATGATGTAGAACCTGGCTCTCTGCTCTTTGACGAGGCTGGC
This sequence comes from Annona cherimola, assembly GCA_030490835.1. Classification (NCBI taxonomy): domain Eukaryota; kingdom Viridiplantae; phylum Streptophyta; class Magnoliopsida; order Magnoliales; family Annonaceae; genus Annona; species Annona cherimola. Next base: position 105,976,340 of record CM059971.1, on the reverse strand, counting down.
GCATTTCCTGGTGAAGGAAGATCGCCCGTGAGAGGAGCTCCTCATGAAGCCTCCCTCTCTGCTGCTTCCCTTCTTCGAAAGCTTCCACTTTTCGTCCATGTAGAGCTGGGGTGCGGCGGCGGCCATGAAGGGGCCCCTCGAGAAACAACTCCTTTCTGCTGCCGAGAGAGAGAGAGAGAGAGGCAGAAATGTGCAGGATTTTCCCCTGCTCGGCTTTTTCCTTTTCTCGCTCCCTTTTTTTCCCTGATCTGCTTGAGATAGAGCTCCTAGTCGATGAACGAGAAGAGGGGCGAGATTGGAGTATTTATAGGGGAGCAGATGGGTTGCCCGCAGGTATCACCTGGGCTTCTGCCTTTACCTCCGACGGCCCACCATCTTGTGTGGACCCCAACCCTCTTATAGAATATACTTATTTTTTTCATTGTGTAATATTTTTCCTCCAGGGTTGCTTCTTCCTTTGTATTATTATTCATTTTCTTTTCGATTAATGAGGTATGTTCCCAATATGGGCTTGCTTATCTCGGTGGGGTGTTCAGTCTTCCTTAGCGCATCCACTCAACGAGACTGTACCCATCCTTTTGAGTTTTGAGTCCGTATAAAATAAAATTATCATTCTTTTCACCACTCCGGCCGAGACCACAGATGATATACGGGCGCCAGTTATAGAATAAAGATGGAGTTCGGCAAGCAGTAAAAAAAAAAAAAAAAAAAAAATACTTTTTCTAATACTTTGCTATACGACGACTTATTTTATGGTAATTTGTTCATATTTTTAGACACATTTAATTTATTTATTTTGAGTGTGTTTGGCATTTTATATAATTTAAATTTTTTTACTTTCTATTGTTATCTTATTTTTTAATTATTTCTTTGTACAACGATCCAAATTTTCAATTATTTCTGCGCAAGTATTTATACAATTATTTTATTTTTTTATTTTTATTTTTTTTAATCTATCCTTCTCATGTCAGATCACTTATCATATTCCAAGCATTTTTACTCCAAAAATTTAATGGAATGCCCAACACACCTATGGTCATATCCTATCTTACCCGATCTATAGCAAAACGTTGAATTATAAAATATTTTCTTCTTTTTTTTGCCCATGGATTTCAATTATTTGAGTCACCAAATGCGGCGTTTATTACCTACGTGCAACCATACAGAGAGCTTCATGTTGTGGCAGAGCGTGTCAGGGCTTGGCAACGTGAGAGGCCGGACGAGTGCACCGAAGAAGTTCCAATTTTCAGGTCATCATTTCTCGTGACTCACGACAAAAATCCATTTTCAATTGCCAATCTTCTTTTCTTTAATTCCTTGTTCGCATTGCAATTAACAGTAACTTTATTTTGAGGCTTGTTTTATTTGACTAAAATTACATATACAACTAATATATCTATTATGAATTTATTTTTTTATTCCTCAAAGTTTCCGTAGTTTCATTATATTATTTTCTTTTATTTAAATTTACACTAAACACTTTTTTCTAAAAATTTTATCACTTACCAAATACACTCTTGGTGTAAAAGTTTTTAAATTGAGAGAAAATAATATAATATAATATGATAACGATAATAATAAAAAGTAGAGAATAAATTTAAAATAGACATGTGAGTGGTATGTATAATTATGTAGAAATATTGAAAAATATAGTAGTCGTATAAGAATATATGAAAAAATAAAAAATATATAGTAATTGTGGAGAGGAAATAATTTTAAATTAAAAGTTTTATACTTATCTAAACACAGCCAAAGTTATCTTAGTAATTTTCAACCATTAAAAATGGTTAAAATATTCCAATGATTAAAAATTCAAAAAATATATCTTTAAAAATGATAGATTTTAATTATTTCAATTAACAAATCTATGGAAAAATGCAACAAAATTAAAATAATTTATTAACGTGTTACTTAGCCTGAACTAATAAGATAGTGTCTCTAGAATAAATAGAAAAAATGTAAAAAATCGTGCTTGAATTATTTTAAGTGGACCGGATATGAATTTACCACCACTGACTAGGCAAAAATGATTAGTCAAAATATTAAGTATGTACAGTGCAGGAAATCATTCTACATAGTCTCTGAGTAGGAATCCAAATCTATATAGGAAATCCATTAAAATATATATATAGAGAGAGAGACCCGATCCTGTGAAGTCCGCTGTAAAATGGACCCCACATATATTAGATTGTAATGAAACTTATACACTCATTTATCCATATATAAATCATACTTTAGACGGTTTAGATGTTGAAAAAATCACTTTAAACTTGATATTTACATTAAACTATTTTATTACGTTGATTTTGCAATATTTTAAGATAGAGACTATACACATGTTGGATTTGGATGAAAATTGGTATGATAATAAAGTGAACAATTCTAAATACAATTGGTGGGGTGGATTTTCTATTTATGATTAAGTGGGGCCCACAGTGCATGGACTGCACCGTGCAGTCGCATGCACCGGATCATTTCCCATATATATATATATAGGAATATATTCTGGTGCAGCATGCTGCACCGGAATTTTCGGTGCAGCATCGCTGAAATGGGCCCCACATGATCATGAAATCATGATCTACTCCACCCATTGTATTTAGAATAATGTATTCTATTACCATACCAATTTTCATCCCAATCAGATATGTATATGGCCCCCATCTGAAAATGGTATAAATCCAACGTAATAAAATAGTTTGATGTAAATAACAACTTTAAAGTATCTGATTTGGATGAAAATTGGTATGGTAATAGAATACATTATTCTAAATACAATGGGTGGAGTAGATCATGATTTCATGATCATGTGGGGCCCATTTTTGAGCTACTGCACCGCTGTTCTGGTGCAGTGACGCTGCATCGGAACAGCTCTCTCTCTCTATATATATATATATATTAGGAAGTGATTTCATACACTACCACCGGTTCGTTACTGTTACCGGTTCGATTCGGTTGAACCGGAAAAACCGGGAACCGGTCACAAAACCTGTTCAGTGACCGGTCCGATTTTAAAAACATTGGTTACACGATGCCTTAGACGTTGTGTTGGTGTAATGTAATATTTACACATGTAAAAAATTATCTTTTTCTCTCTTTATATATTTCTTATAAATTCAAAAAATAACCATTTTCAAATATTCGATGTTAAACGGGGCAAAAGACGTTTATTTTAAAATTAGAGAAAAATATACAAATTTTTAAAAATGATAAATTTTTATATGCGAACAAAAATATAGTAACTTAGGTAAAAATGACAAAAGTGGAAAACAGCTCCATATATCTAGGCTCCGTGCATATCTATTTATTAAAGTCGGTTTGTTTAGAAGAAAACAAGGATAGAGATTCCAAATGAGTCAATGTATTAATGATCTAAATAGCCTTACTTTTTACAAATTTATCCATATATTCCAACTATTTTTAAATATTTTTTCTAAAGTTACTCAATGTATTTTTACTTTATTTTCACCTCTACGCATGTAGTATCCATTACATTCCCCACTGTCCGTTCCCATTTTCACCACCCCAAAACGAACCTAAAAAGGTCAATAATCTGATGGACAACGATGACTTGATGGACGTTGGCACAAAGGGTTTTCCACAAGCATCATGGGAAACTCTGTAGACGGCGCTGATTGATGATGGACAATGTCCATTCAAGCCAATCATTACACGCATGACAAGTTCTTTTCGCATGCGCGATGGACGTTTTCCAGCCATTTGTGGGTGGGGCCCATCTGGCTGCGTGGTGAATCTAGTTTTTCAAAGCTCTTTGGGGAAAGGCCATGGCCTATGCCTATCTAATCATCATCAAAATAAAAAGCAAGATATCTCGCAAATCCAAACGTTGCCGAATTTCAAGAGGTTTGATCTTGTCTTCCACTCCAAACAAGAATCCGATTAGACTAATCACGCGGGAATCAAAGAGTTCCGGTCGCCTGCCATTTTCTGGAGGTTAAGCTTAGTAAGAAAGAAAATTTGTGGCTCTCATATGATTTTTTCAAAAGCCATCCAGACCGTTAACAACGTGGGCCCGTCGAGGCTTAATCCGTGTACCAAAAATTGGAGCCACTCGAATTTTTTAATCTTGGTATTAGAAGTTTTCGGCACATTTTAACCTCAGACTAGCAAGGAGAAAAGGATTCATAGACGATGGACGGATTGGATGATTCAAGCTGGGGCCATCTGCTAGTTCTAGAATCACGAGCTTGTTTTAGAAACGATTCGGAGGTGGCGGGGAATGTGATAGAAAATCCGATCGGGAATCAGCAGCTAATGATGGTCCGTGGACAAGGTGGCACTAGTAATTTTGACCAACTCAATGCCATCTTGTTTGGTCTTGGTCTCTTTATGCGAAACCACAGGATCATGCATGAAATCTCTCTAATTTCCCGCTAGGCCTTGGGAGTTGATACACTGGCCGGGAGTAATGCTTGGTACTTGTCCGGCAGCAGAAAGCTGCACCAAATGTTATGACTCAAACAGTCCAAAAGATTTCATGCAATGGGCCACACGCAGCAGAATTGGAATTCGATTGTGCCCCAAGATTTGGGATGTGAACACATGTAACAGTGCTGGATTTTGAATCATCTCGGCCAGGCAGAGTAATGATTTGAAACTGAAACCATTTTGTGGCGTGGGGGGTGAGACGCACAGAACCCCCCGACACTCTAGTGCATGGTAATCTGCAGTGCATGCCCGTCATTTCTGACCCAACACCTCGATTTTGTTTGTTCCGCTGCCCGTCACGCGAGTGGCATAAATGCCGATCTGGTCTGCTCTGCTCTTCTATTCATGGGGGCGACCAATGAATGTGAGCATGGAGAATGCATACGATTTAGACAAATGAGAATGTGGGTATGATTAAATTAACAAATGAGGGGGGCGCCTCTTGTCACGTTTGGATCCCCCTGAGCTAATTCAATGAATTGGAAGAGCCGGACGGAACAGAGCAGAGCAGAGGGTGGCCCACAAGGTGATGGTGGAAAGGCAAAGGGCACCCACTGAAATCGTACCATAATTAGGGGAAGGAAAGGAGCGAGTAGGAGTCTCCACTCTCCACTCCTGAGGATAAGGATAGGATACTGTACATTGCCTGGGGTCGATATCACGTTATTCCTCTCTGCCTGTAGAAGAAGGAAAGACGAGTAAAAGTAGAAAAAAGCTGGGGCGGGAGGGAGAAGGGAAGAGAAGAGCAGAGCAGATACGGACTTAGTTTAGTAATTCATGGGTTGGGTAGCGACAAGCTAGAGACGGAGACGCTCCCCTCCCCCCTCCATAGGTTGCAATTATGAGTGTTAATGGTCATGATTAACTTATCAACTCGCTTGTCTAATTTTTGAATAAATGGATTATAATTCGTAAACTCATTTGACTATTTAATTAAATAAATAGATTAGGGTTAAAATTTTATAACTCGTCAACCCGTTTAGTAACCCATTTAACTCATATAACCTGTTTAACCCGTTTAATTCGTTCAACTCATTTAACTTACTTAACTCATTAAAATTTTATATGTATACATATAAACCCATTGGTTAACTCACATAATTTTCATTTTTTCACTGCTGCCTTAATTCCATTTTCCCGTTATTGCTCTATTTCCATTTCATCTATGCCGAAAACACCTTTTCGTCTCTGTCTAGGAGATCATTATCTACTAGAGTTTATGCTTTTAGGTTATGTGCTATACAACCTATTAACAACTTAGTAACCCGTTTATTAAATAGGTTGTAAATGAGTTAGAGTTGAAGTTTTTTAAATAAGTTAATAAACAAATTAAAGTTGAGATATTTTAAATAGGCCAAGATTAAAATTAGGCTCTAATCCTTCAAACTTTATCTGTTAACACTCCTACTTAACACCCCTAATTGTAATTCGAAAAAGCCAGGGAGGAGGCGAGCTAGAGCAAGTCACATGTGAAATGATGGTGAAGGCGGGCCCCACGCCCGCGCGTGTATCGGCGCGGCTTGATTCTCCGGTCTTCGGCCTTTCGATCACCCACCCGCACGTGCCGGTCGGCAGAATGGGTGGGTCGTGTCCCCTGTTTGTGGGGACCCCAGTCAACAGGTTCAGTCGTCCGTAGTCAACGTGATGAAAGTGGGGTGCGGGGGAACCATTTCTCTCTCCGTCTTTCGCTCTCTGCTCAGCAAAAAGAGAAGTGAATGAGGAAAGAGGGGCCAAGCAGGGAAAGAAAGAAAGGGCGAACGCAAGCCTTGCCAACAACATGGAAAGCGACGTTTCGTAGAAATCGTTCACGGGCGGAAGAGGATATAAACAATGCATACATCAATTCCAGGCGGGGCGGGTACTGCTAGCGTTGGAAGTGAGTGATTGTGGGTGGGTGTGTGTGTGTGTGTTTTGGGGTGGGGGGTTGGCTTGGAGAGGTAATTTTTCCCCCCTGTTGCAGCTGCGCCTATCTGAGCGGGTGGAGCCCACAGCGATGGGGAGATGACATCCCACAGGGTTCCCTAGTACTGCAGCGAATTCAAAACTCGGGTGAGATTGAGAAGAATATACATATGCTTAAGTTGCAATTCTTTCCATTTGGGCTACTTGGACGATGAAGGGGAAAGGTAGAAAGAAGATAAGTGCTAGAGCAGAGCTGGCGAGTCCGGACATCTCAAATGCCTGAGCCTGACCACCCACCCCGCTTTCCATACAATATTACTTACGCCCCGCAGCATGCACGTAGAAAATAGCCAAAAGCAGCATTCTTGGCAGGCAGAATCAGGCATACCGCAAGTCCACACTCATATGCCACAAGTACGTGTTCATACTTTCCAAAATGTGGGCGGTGTACCAGGTATTAATTTGTGTTTTCTTTGCAACCTAATGCCTTAACCAACAAAACCCAAGTGACACATATTGACTTTTTACATGTAACCAATGTTTTGAAAACCGGACCGGTTATTGAACCGGTTTTGTGACCGGTTCCCGGTTTTTTCGGTTCAACCGGATCGAACTGGTGGTCGGACCGCGGTTGAACCGGTAACAGTGACGAACCGGGACGTGACCGGTTCACGGTCCGACCGCCCGGTTCGGTCCAGTTTTCAAAACACTGCATGTAACCCAACAAAATTATTGGACATAACTGTCAATACATACGGCTTTTTTTTGGGTTTGCATTATTATTCATAATTTTAATCAACTTCACTAATTGAGCATAAAACCGTCTTTTGTTTGTATCACCAGACGGTGATCAAAATTTTTACGTTTGAATGGTAAATAGTAGAGTGTTAATGGTGATAGTTTCAGCTGTGTTGATTTCAATATGTACATGGGGCAAAACGACGATCTATGATGAGATGTGTGGTTACTTTGTCATGTTCTTATTTGGACACACTGTATTTCATCCGTTTTCAAGACATTCTAATTAATTTATCACTGGCGAAGAAACTACTTGAAATGGGTAGCATCGAAGTGATGATAGCAACCCACATCAAATTCAGGCCTTGTTAGATGGACAGTCACATCAAAAGTTCAAAGCTCGTGGCAGACAGCATGCATCAAATGCAAGCCCTTATTATGAAGAGCCGATTTTCAGACATGATTGGCCTACCGGTCCTAAGGCCTGTTTGGAAGGCACTGTAAATAGTTATATGCTGCTGCTGCTTTTTATGTCTCAGTGTGCTTGTCTTCATATGTTGCTTTGGATGCACTACCGTTTCGTAAAATTGGCAAAACTCACTCGTCAAGAAAGATGTCGACTAGAAGTTTTCTACAATTTCATCGACTCCCAAGATTTAATAATTAATCACGAGTTTAGACATTAGCACACAATCAGAGTGTACGCTTGGCCATAATTAATTACGGACATGTTTAATTGGTTTCATAAGGGAGGCAAAAGGTATTCTATCTTGACATTTTTTCAGTCCAATTTTTTTTTGAAAGTTCTCTCCATCTATTTAACATACCTAACAAAGAAAAAATCCATCACAAGTCGATTCCCTGTAACCACAAATGAAGCCTCAATCTGTCAAGCAAACCAGCTGGTACGAAATAGCAGCGGATGGTGGCTATGAACAGGTTGTTCGGGCAAAAACCATAGCTCTGTTTCATTTGACACAATGAGTCATCTGCATGTTTAATTGCTCCGCGTTGTATAACGATATGACCCGAATATTTGAGTTTGTTGTATCGTGCGATCAACAACGTTGAATGGGGGGAACATTTGTGCGAAAACTAGCACAACCAACACTATCACATGGCGCTTTCCAAAAAAAAAAAAAACAAAAAAAAAACATTATTGTAAGGCATTCAGGCTAGCCAAAATCATTTAATCGGTCCCAAGCACTACTACTACCTCTTGGTTGAGCCCAGATTTTTTGTTTGATGCCTGATGTGGGCTCCTCCTACCCATTAACATGCTATTTAAAACTCATATCTGCGGAACGGGATTTCCGTTCCCAGCCGGTGCGTGGTTCGATCCCTCGTGGATTTTGAATCAAAATTTGTGGTGGGGGCATGTGGTCCCCCTTTATACTTAGATGGGAGCTAGTGGTCTCCCCACTTGATATGTGGAAGCTTGTTGTCGTCTTCCATTGTAAGCTTGTTAGAATTGTCTCAGGGTTTGAATGTAATATGAATTGAGATATGATGTAAAATATCCTCCAATCAAAAAAAAAAAAAACCTCATATCTGTGTGACTATTTTGTACCTCACTACCTTGTAAGGAGAATCGCCATTGAGGTGGATATTTGATTGGGCATCCAAATCAATACGATGGGTTCAATACCCATCTCCAATAATGTACACTTATGTTCATCATCACACATCAATACGCAAATCGATTAGTGTTTGTTCGCGTGAAGTATTTGTTTACGTGAAATTTAAAATAAATATCTATTTATTTTTTATGATAATATTAACTTAAAATTTCAATTCCGTTTATCAACTCCAACCCAAACTGATTTTTAAGGGTTGGGTTAATATATTTTTATGAATGAGATTCGGGCATGGTTGACGCCAACCCACCATTGTACTAGAAGAGCAGATGGTCTCCTAGGACCCTTGTTCAATGCACCCGGGTGCATTGAGCCAGAATGCACCCGGGTGTACTTCACCTCTTTTTTCTTATTTTTTTTGAAAATGTTTTTACACGACTGTTAATATAAGTGTATTTAACATGTGTATAAATTTTTATAATTTTTGGAGATTTTTAGATATTTTTTTTGAATTTTTTAAAATCAGTGGCATTTTTAGTAATTTAAAATTACTAAAAATGCCACTGATTTTAAAAAAATCCGAAAAAATATCTAAAAATATTTAAAAATGGTAAAAATTTATACACATGTTAAATAGATTTAGATTAACATTTTCATAAAAAGAAGTTTCAAAAAAAATTAAAAAAATGGGTAAAGTACACCCGGGTGCATTCTGGCTCAATGCACCCGGGTGCATTGAACCAGGGTCTGGTCTCCTAGCCTATCATCTATTATAAACCTTGTCGGGGTATAGAACAGAACTTCTTTAATTTTAAAAAAAAAAACACTTTTAATATTTGATTTTCTTGGAGAATGCATGAATTATTAAAAATATAATTGACGTATTATTCCAACTTTAGGTTGATATAAAACGAAAGGGTGGCACAACAAGAGAAAGATTGTAAGAGTTTAATTACAGAAAAAAAACTGAATCAAAAAAATGAACACGATGCGATTTATCATCCTTGTGTATAGCTAGTGAATTGTGTGAGGAATTCTATCGCAACACCAGAAATACTATGTGGGGCATTTGTGAAATATGTTGGATTTGGGTAATGTAGAAGCGTACTTGTATCTATCGTTGTCATAGATTCCACGTAGAATATTAGGAACAATCTTATTGAGTGCAAAGTCTTTTCGTACAATACTTTTTTCCCGTAATACTAGCAGTCGATGGGCAACCATAAGTGTAAATTGTGCATAAGAGAGACTCAAATTCACCAATTTATATAGAGCCTTCCCATCATACTCGAATAGAAAAAGAATTAACCACTTAAGAAATTATCATATTCCAAAATATGCCGAGTTATCACTTTTATGTAGAATCTAGAATTATATATTATATTAGACCACTTTACAAGATCTCACAAGATCTAATATGCTTAAAAGATCTAACATTCTCCCACTTTGCCTAATATATATATTTTAAATTTTTTTTATAAAAAAAATAAAATTTCTAAATTCAACATTTGAAAACTTCTAGATGAGTGCTTTCATTTGAAAAACATGTCCAGTTAACAAATATCTAATTCAACATTTATACTTAAATTAAGAAAATTTGTTAATATAGATCATGACGGTTATATGCAATATATGCACATTTCCTTCCATGCATCATGATATTATCCAATTCACTTAATTAAATTCTTAATAGTGGATTTACAATAATGTGATATATTTATAATAATGTCCTACTTTAATGTCAGATAGACATGTCCTTCTGTTTCAACCACACACAATAGTTAATAAAATATTGTAATAAAACATAATGAAAAATTAATAATCCATTATTAAATGTATATCGATTACATCAATAATTGTCTCATACAATAAGACCCATTTCTTTTATATGTTCTGAAAAACACTAGGCACTCAGCCTTAGTCATGGGATCAACTATCATGTATTTACTGCCAACAAAACTAATGGATATAAGATGATCGCTAATCCTTTTTCGTAGTGATATGAACTTAGCGTCAATATGCTTGTTAACCCCAATAATTCTTTTGTAATTGAAGAAGCTAATTGTTGATGAATTGTTACAATGCATTCTCAGATGTTTAGAAATATAATCTACAACTTTAAGCTATGAGATGAATTTCCTCAACCATAATACATGTGAGAATGCTTCATGATAGCAACAAACTCAGCTTCCATAGTGGAGTCAACAACACGATGTTGTTTGCCACTCTTTCATGAAATTGCTCCACCAGCTAATAGAAAAACATATACAGATGTGGACCTTCTAGTGTCTAAGCAACTAACATAATCTAAAGTCGTGTAATCGATTATTTCTAATTGATTGGTTTCATCATATGTGAGCTTATAATTTTTAGTTCCTTGGAGATATCGCCTATTTCATTAAGACTTATTTCATCAATGGTGCATGCTAACTATAGTGCAACATAGTATATTCTAGCATATTCCTTTATTATTCTTTAACATCTTTTTATGCAAATATTGTATTTACTTTTTTAAAATGACATGGATTTTATTCTAATGCGCTGGGCTTCCATTACACCAAGGTTTATCAATTTTTTTATCTTTTATTTATGTAAAACTGCTAATCTAGGTGTATTTAGTTCATACACTAAGTTTTATTATTTTTGAAGATATGTATATATTTTTTAAAAATTTAAATATAGAAGTATATTAGTCATTTTTACGTTTTAAAATTGTATTTATGAGGCTACTAAAAATAACATCTTTTGAAAATGAATGTATAAGTATTAAATTTTTTAAAAATATATCTTATATAGTAAATAAAATTTTGCAATGCATGTGGATTTTGAAATCATAATTAAATGCACCTTGATAAATATGATAAATGGTTTAAATTAAAAAAATAAAAAATAATTGTCTGATTAGCGGGACCGTAGTATCCGACCAGTTCAACAGTCTATTAATCGGTTCGTTTCAAGGACGGTTTGTGAAAAAATCTGAAAACCATTAGGACTAGAGGTGCAACTTGGGTTCATGAAACTCGGGTTTATGTCAACCCTAATCCTAACCCTATTTACAAAATATTAACCCTAACCCTATGTGTAAAACCTAAACCCTAACCCTATTTTTGAAAATTGGGTTCAGGTTGAGTTTCGGGTTGGAATTTAGGTTGATAAATTTACATTTTATTTAAGAGTGATAGGTTTAAAATTTTATATGAATGTATAACAATAACAAATCATATAAGTAAATATAATAATATATAGTCAAACCAAATATTTTTAAAAAATATAACAATATAAAGAAGATGAGTGATTCTGTTAGCCCGGACTAAGCAAACGTCTCACTTAGCCCATCCTAAAAAACTCATTTACAATAACTTTTTTTGTTTTTCTCTTCGTACACTTATTTATCTAAGTGTATTTAACATGTAAACCAAGTTTTACCATTTTTGAATACGTGTATATATTTTTTTTTGAGATTTTTAAACATTTTTGTATATATGTGTTTAAAATACCCTTATCTTTAAAAATCTAAAAAAATATATACACATATCCAAAAATTATAAAATTTGTTCTATACGTTAAATACACTTAGATAAACAAGTTTCTGAAGAAAAAATAAAAAAATTATTATAAATAATTTTTTTGAAGTAGGCTAAGTGGGGAATTTGCTTAGCCCCCGCTAATAAAATCATTCATTTATAAAGAATATCTTTAGAAAAAATTTAACATAAAAAAAGATAAATGAAGAAGATTATAGAAATAAAAGATAAATATAAATGAAAATAATATACTTTATTTATAATATAATTACAATATATCAAACGTGTATTTATAAATATAAATAACATAAAATACAAAAATATAAAGAAATATTGTTTAGATATTATATGTAAAATATATTTTATAATACATATAAAATAGAAATCGGGTTCGGGTTCACTTGAACTCTAACCTTATCACATTTACAAATCGGGTTTACCGGGTTCGGGTTCTTCAGGCTCGGGTTATAGAAAAGTAAGTTCTAATACTGTTAGAAATAAGGTTCAAACTCAACCCGGCCCAAGTTACACTCCTGATTGCGACCGTGTTAAACCGTGACACTCGGATGAACCGGGCTTGGTTGGATATTGATATGCAATTTTAAAATTTTGAAAAATTAAAGGCATGATTCCTTTACTGCCACGACAGTACAGTTAATACTTTGCCTGCAAGCTCTTCGAATTTTGACACGATCTAAAATAATTTTCTTGCAAGGAGCCAAGGACGCACGCCGCAATCTTTCCTACCATCCCATTCCTAGCGGATTTTAATGCCAAAAATTAAGTATTTATACCTGTACTTAGCTTTAGTACACTCAATAATCATTTTTCAAAAATTTCTTTTATTTTTTTAAAAATTCATACATGAGTCCAAGTTTGAAGGTTCCCTATATATAATTTTTTTAATTTTTTGATTGTTTTTATATTTTATTTTAAATTTTAAAAATAAAAGCCATTTTATTAAGAAAATAAAATAGATAATGCACCCGGTGCATTAAAGCACACGCTAGAGCACTGAAATGATTTTTTAAAATACTAATAGTAACTAACGATGTTATGAATGATAAAAAGTAGGGAGAATGTTTCAATACAACCAGATGCATTGAATCTCATTTATTATTATTTTTAAATTTTTTTATAAACTATTAATTTAGGTATATTTAATTTATAATCTAAAATTTATCATTTTCGAATGTATGTATATATAACTAAACTGCTCCTATTTTAAAAAATAAAAAATATAAACAAATTAATAAAAGGTAAAATGTGGGTTATAAATTAGATACACCTAGATTAAGAGTTTTATAAAAAAAAAAATTTTAAAAAATAAAAAATGGGATTTTCAGCTGTTTCAATGCATCCAGTTGCATTACAACAAACCCCAAGCAGTACATCTTTTAAATCCAAATAAATTGAAATAACGAATATAATTATAATATGCTAATGTCACAGTTTAAAATGGTTCGAACTAATGGTTGAACCTGAACCGACGTTGAAACAATTCAATCCGCCGATGAGTTTTAATGACATTTATCTACTTGGAGGCATGTAACCCGGATGTACGAAATCATTACTCGAATATAATGTCCATTCATCGATTGAATGGGATACGGCAGCGTACCAAAAAGGAATGGAAGCGGGCTGGGCCTGGGCTTAAAAATATGCCCGGGAACCGACTTTGATGTTATATGTTCTAACGGTCCAGTTCGTGGCGGAGAGAGTAGGGTAGATATGGGAAAATTCACGTAAGGGAGCGTTTCTAGCTGAGATTTAGAGAGAGAACTTGTAAATTTGTTCTGTAATCGTGATATCAGCCGATTTGAGCTGATATTTTCAATAAAATTTCTACCATTTCAAAATAGATCCAGTCGGATCGCGTTAAAGGTATCTGCCATGAAAATGGTAGGGAATTAAGATTCTCCCTCACATGAATTCTCCAATCTCTACACTACTCTCTCCGCTATCAACTCAACAGCTATAACATATCCAAATCAAACCCCTCATCACAGTCGGTTCCTGACGATATTTATAAGCCCAGGCCCAGCCCGTTACATTTCTTTTTTGTACACTGCCCTCTCTCTTCATAAACTGTCCTCTCTCATATCCTCCTATTAATACAAACTCTATCATCTAAACACTGAGATCTAATAAGTTAATTGGTTAAATCCAATAACGTTGTTTGAAAAATGATATTACAGTAAATCCGCCAGAAAAAAAAAAACGGAAAATGATTATAAAGAGAGCGCATTACAAGGATCAGGCCAAACAAAAAGCCTAAAAAATTTTAACTTTTGTATTTATTAATATCCATTTACACGATATTCGCAATGTCAGACAAAAAATCCCAATAATAGACCATAACAAAAACGTTATGAATAGATCCGAATAATTGACATAGTTCATCCGCAACATAACAAGAATACTTTCGGATGATATTTGAAGAGCCCTAATCATTTCAGACGTGTATAAAACACATATTTTTTAAATTTTTCTAAATTTTTTTTATTCTAATTATGTTTAATCTATAGATTAATTTTTACCCATTTTAGGGATGTATATATATTTATTTTAGATTTTTAAATAGAATTTCGCTTTTATGTAACCAGGTTATATAGAATCGGTTCCATGTAATCCCTTTAATTTTCTAAGTTATTGATGATTGATTTAAAATTCAATCCATTCACTGTATTTAACTTCACTTATTTATTTAAGAGACTAAGTTTTATCCAAGTTAATTATGTGCATAAGCCAAATTTGCTCAACTATATATATGTGTAAATTACGAAAAATATTTAGATCTATTCATACATATATTATAATATAATAATACTTTATAGAATCATTTATCCACATAGTGGTGATATTTTAGATAGTTTAGATGTTGAAAAAATCACTTTAAAATTGATATTTTAGTATTGAACAATTTTATTATGTCAATTTTACACATTTATAGATGAGATTCATATACAGTGAAATTAAAAAAATTAAAAAAATTCAAGATACTATAAATGATGTTAAATATAATAGATGTAGTAGATTTCCCATCAACCATCGGGATTTTAAAAATAGAAGAGATTACATAGAAAATGAATTTCATAGAAGCCGAACTGTTTTTAAATATAGGGGTATTTTGGTCATTTTAATTCGTTGGAACGTTACTAAAACATCCCTATGTTTAAAAATCCAAAATAAATAAGTATATATCTCTAAAATTAGTAAAAATTTGATTTATAAATTAAACATAACTAGATTAAATGTTTCGCAAATTTTTTTAAAAAAAAATAACAAAAAAAGTTGTTGGACAGGTATGAAATTGAAACGAGGATATTTCACACTGATTTGAAATGATCATTTTGCATATTTGAAAGATAGTTTCAGATGAGGAATGTACATTTGCATTGAATTTCCTTGAACCACAGGCGAATGCCCGTAATTAGTCAGTACTTAATGATATAGGCCTGCAGGTTTGTACCGCAAGAGGGGAAGATAGGATTTGGAATTAATTGCACATAACCAACCAATTTCCAGCCTGTCTTTGACTGTGGAAGAGTTGGACATCAGGCGTGAACCATTGTCATCGGCATCACAAACCTGCAGGTACATTGTTCTATTGATAAGTGATACCTGTTATGGAGAGATAAATGCAGATCGCATCATATGAGTTTAGCTGTGTTTGGTTTGAAATATATATATATATAGAGAGAGAGCTGTTCCGGTGCAGCGTTATTGCACCGATTTTTAATATCGAGTGTGTTTGGGAAGTGATAAAATTTTTTATAAAAAGTTTTTGGCGTAAAAGTTTTTAATGGGCCCCACACATATTAAAATGTAATGAAACTTTATATAATCATTTATCCACATATAAATCATATCTTAGATGGTTTAGATGTTGAAAAAATCACTTTAAAGTTGTTATTTAAATCAAACTATTTTATTACGTTGAATTTATATCATTTTCAGATGGGGCCCATATACATATATGATTAGGATGAAAATTGATATGGTAATAGAATACATTATTCTAAATACATGGGTGAAGTAAATTATGATTTGATGATCATGTGGGGGCCCATTTCAGTGATGCTGCACACGAATATTTCTGATATATATATATATATAGTCTAAAAATAAAAATGGTATAAATAAGTGATGATAATATGATGATCAGCCATAATTACATAAAAAACAATACAACAAAATATTGGATGGGTAAAAAATTTTGCGAAGTCGTTAACCTGCAATTAATCGGAAGTAAATCATATACGGGTCGATAACCAAAGCGTATTTCCCATTCATAATTTCTATTTTTGTTCATTAAAATTAATCTCTTATCCAGCCCAAGCATATTAAATCAAATTTTGTAATAATTTTTAATACAAGAACTAAAAGAGAAACTATATCCCGGATCTGCATCCCTAGCCATAACTTGTAGCTTTTGCCCCAGGAACAAAGATGGTAACAAATTTTGTTGTCCATTATAAAATTTATTAAAATGCTTATACATTAGTGGCAATGCAACAAATACAACTTCCGGAAACAAAATTAGCAACGGTTTTTAACTACGGTAATTATTGATGGTATGCTGCTATTAATCATGGATTATGATACTAAACGGTAGGTTGTTACTGGTTTTTTCTTTACTTTTATATGAGCTCAAGCTACAAAACTTCAATCTATTTCCTACTTGCATGTTCTCAGGACAGGGAACGAAGTAGGCAAGTAGCTCATAGTCTGGATGCATTTGCAGCGTCGAGCTTGGGACAAAGAACGAAGTAGCTCATTGCTTGGATGCATTTGCAATGTCGAGCTCACAAGGGTGCATGACTTGGCGCAGTTGCCAACAGTCCTTTATCCTCATTTTGCCACGTCGCCTTCACACCACCCCATGACCCCACCTCCCTTGTATTGTGTGCCAACTCCTACGTGGCTTCACAACAGACTTGGACTGTTCTAATCCTCTTCTGTTTTTGAACGTCCCTTTTTTAGTAATGAAAATAGATGTTTTATATAAAAAGTGTATTTAATTTGTTTATCAAGATTTAATATTTTTGAATTTATATATATATATATATATTTACGAAATTTCAATATTTTTTGTATAAGATCATGATCACAAGCTACTAAGGGTGTGTTTGGTTGGGGGTAAAACTTTTGATGAAAAGTTTTTGAGATAGAAGTTGTCACATTGATAAAAAATGATTTGATATAATAGGAGTAATGATGAGAAGTAAAGAGAATAAAGTTAAAATAGATAGGTTAATTGTATAGATAGTTGTGTAGAAATGATTGAAAAGTAGTGTAGTTTGTATAGGAAAATATGAAAAAATAATTAAAAAATAGAATAGTTATGGAGAATGAAAAATTTTAGATTGAAAAGTTTTGGTTGACATGTTTATATCCCAAACAAACACACCCTAAATTACAACAAGGTATTGCTGTTGGGCATCTCAACAGCGCATTGGCAACAATTATGACTACAAATTTTGTTGCAGTGTGATATGATTGATGATGCATGATCCTGGCTATTTTTTTTTTATGGAACATCCTGTCTAGTTTTAACACAATATTATATGTTGCGGTCTTTAATTATTAAGGATGGGATAATACTTAATGTGCTTTATTTACAACATCCAATTAAATGGAACGAGATCTGAGTAAGAAGAGAAGATTATAGTAACAGGCAGGAAAGTCAGTTTGTAAAAGACAATTATACACATGATATTTATCTTTAATTTCCACAAATTCTTATACTCATAATATTTTTACCCGAAATTCGTTTTATTCTCATGTTGTCAATACAATAGTTATCTACCCCACTAAAAATGATTTTTCCAATATAAAATTCCCTGATTATAATAATTCAGCCCTTATATGATTTAATTAATTATGGTAAATTATTAATTGTTACTTCAAATGATTCTGGAGTTATATTAGGATTAAATAGTTTCAAGTAGAGAAAGCTTCAATAGGCAAAATAGTATTTTTTAATAAATAGATAATGGTTATATTAATAGTGTGGGCACGATAAGAATTTAGAGTGAAATATTAGAGTACAAATTTTTTTTATGAAATATTAATATAGATATAGTAGAAATTAAAAGCAAATGTTATAAATATAAGAGTAATCTTTCTTTTGAAAAATGGAAAATCTCATCATAAACTCCTTCCAAATGAAAATAAGGTGAGTTCACTGAACACAAAAATTAGTGACAATACTCAACAGATTAGTATGTACTAAAAGGCTGATCGTCTCATTATTTGCGCCAAGAAACCTGTTAGACTCTATTCAAGGGGAAAAAGTTGGAGATCTCTTCATTTGTATATATGCCAATGTCTCCATCATTTCCGCGGAAGGGACTAAGGTGCATGTTTCATTTTTGTTTCTCAGGTGACTAGATGTAGCATAATAAACGAAGGGCATCGTGTAACAAATTAACAATATATGTTCGGCACGTGAAGAGGGCCGCAGGGCTAATAAAACCTATTAAATAAGGAGCACAACTTTATTTTTTAAATGTTGATAATTGATATAAAATCTAATATTTTTATTATATTTAACACCATTTATTTAGTTAAGGGAACAAATTTCATCTAAATCTAATATACATATGACTGTATTTATTCAAAAATATGTATATTCATGTGTAAATTAAGAAAAATGCTTAGATCTATTGTCATATATGTTAGAATATAATAATAATTTATAGGATTATTTATTCATTTAGAAATAATATTTTAAATGGCTTAGATATTAAAAATACTATTTAAAAATTTGTTCATTGTGCAACTTGTGCTGGGAAGTTGTGCAAGTGATTTTAGGGGAAGCGATATTCGAAAGCTTCCGCTACACATGCTTTTAAGCCTTGATTGTGTCTAAAAATGGGGGAAAGCATGTAAAAGCCGCACTACCGAGCCAAACTGATAATCCAAAATATCATGGTGGAGATAAGGTCCCGTCAAAAGCAGAGCGAAACGGATCTAGACTTATATAATAGCCCACCTAATCACTTAAATAATAAGAGAAGAACTGGGTAAGTATCAATGATCATCATCCGAGATGATGGACCTAATCAACTTGTTTTTGTTAAACTAAACTGCAGTTTGAAGAGATAAAGTTTTCTTCTAGAAGTTTATTTGCACATAATACCTTTATAATCTTTAGATAAATTCCCTTGTAATATTGCAAAATACTTTGAATTTAAAAGTTATCCATCTTTAGTTTTTGGTAAAATAATTTACTTCGATTATGCAGACATTTCAGATGTCTCAAAAAACGTTTTTTATTTAGTTATCCTAATAACCACAAGGACAAATGAATATTGTGATTATAATTCCAGTATTTTTATAGTCCAACAACATCAACGACGAATTAACGAGTTAAATATACATTTTACTTCAGCCGCATCAAATAATTTTAGTTTATTTATCTACCTATCATATGGCACACTAAGAGTAAACAAACTCCAAACTCATGAACAATACGATGACAAGTAAATGCCGGTAATCTGGAACTCTGAGCAATAAATTGAACGTAGGGACACCGGGATCGATATACATAGTTGATCTCGTCCAAAAGCCAGGTTAGTTGGCACATGATTAGGAGGATGTGATGTATTGCCACGAGGAAAACGAGAAGAAAAAAGAAGAATAGAAATGAAGAAAAGGAAAACCAAATAAATACGATAACATTGGTATTCCTAGGAAATATAAGTTTTCATATTTTTGTATATCAGTTCATTTCTAAACTGCTAATATCGATACCAGTAAGAAAACTTGTAATATCGATATTACATTAAAAAAAAAACTAGTAATAACAACATTATCCATGTTATTTACCTTAATGGATTAGATTTTAAGGGTGTGTTTAGAATGTGAAATGAAATATGGATGAGATGAAATTTCTTACTTCCAAAAACAAATTCTCATTCCAAATAAAATAAGAACCTAATTGTCTTATTCTCCATGTTATTTTTGCCATTTTCAGTACTACTTTCTATTTCCAATATAATTGATGGAGATGAAATGAATTTTTTATTTAAAAAATTCTCATTCCCTGTACTTTACAACTAACTTTTCTTGGTTTTTGTACTACTTTTCTCATTTCTTATGTTATAGATGGGGATGAGACGAAATTTTCATTTAAAAAAAATTCTCATTCATAGTATATAACAAGTCACTTTTCACATTTTTCATACTATTTTTTCCATTTCTCATATTAATTTACTAATTCTCAACATAATTTCTTGCATTACAAAACACAACAACCCTCTTTCATCCATCATTTTTAAAAATATAAGATAACAATGAGGTTGGATAAGACCAAGAAGAAAAATAAATGAACACTGTCCCTTTTTTTCTAAGATGTGAGAAGAGTAAAGATAGAGTGGGTTTCCGGAAGGGGTTTTGGACAAGAGGATCCAGTGGGGGACCCTGCGTATCTTCAATCAAATCAATGGATTAGCAGGTCGTGAGATGTCTCCTTGTGACGATAGAAAAAGTGTGGAAACATACCTGACCACCATCTTTAGTTGACTGGGAGAACTGCATATCCAACCATTGTTTTTGGATCCATTGCTCCATTGCCACAGACAATCTAACCATAATCTACAAGGCCACAAAGTTTCAAGACGCCTGTTTTCACAAGAAAATGGATAATGGGAGACGCTTTTTTCTTGTAAAAAGTATTTATATCGATTCAAAGCTCCCAACAGTTCTTGGTATCGAAATTACCCAAACCGAAATATGACAAATATATCTACTTACGAAAATGCAAAGCAAATTAATATTGCAGCACATTAAATTTTGTTTTCTTAAAAACTATTTCGCAAATAATAAACAAGAAGACAAAAAAGATCCAATATTTTTACACTACTCGACATGAAAACTAATTGCAAATGTGACTTTTATGGGCTCACAGGAGCAAAAAAAGAAAAAAAAAAAAAAGAAAAAGAAAAAAAATAAACAACGACTCAGACAGAAGCCTAGAGAACATATGTCACTGAAGCGCTGGAAGAAAGCAAGAGCTGATGGAATGCATTCCCATCCTTATTTTTTCATTGGTGTTAGAAAAAGTACAAGAAGTGAAAGAAAGGGTACTAACTTGCTGTAAAGAAAAAGAGTCGAACGGTTTCAGCGCCCTGACTAGAAGCCAAACACAAATAGCCCAGAAGAGTGTCCATGGAGTGCAGAAACAAATGTCACCGTAATGAATCCCTACCCATTATTTCCCCTTGGAGGAACGTACAGGCTGCGAAATAAATGGATTCGGACGGTTTCTGTACCCTCAAAGTCCGTGTGCATATGTATGTTATTCGAATTATGGAAAGGGTGCATTTTACATATGGGCTTAGAAGGGAACAATCCAGATATTATCAAGCATTCAGTATCAGGAAAAATGAACCCAAATGAAATAATGACAGAGAACGAGTGATAGAAAAAAAACGAGAAGGAAAGGAAAGGATAGCATTGCAACAAGATTACTAATCAGCATAAAGAAAAGCAACCACAAACACAACAAACTTCGTTGAATATATTTAATCTTTTGGAATATAACATATATTTGGCTATATTATACATATTTTGGCTACAAAAACATGTTGGTTAACTTTTATGGGTGGATAGTATCAACTGCTGTCTAAAAGTCCATTTTTTGTAGATGCTAATAAGCAATCCATATAAGGAATAAATTTATACAATTGCCATGAAGAATAAAAAATTATAGACTTGTTTAAAGAAAGAAAGAAAGAAAGCATTACCACACTAGCAGATTTTCTTAAGGTGCACACCTTTTATGACCGTCATCATACGAACCTGAAGGTTATTATATAAAAAGATTATAACTTAAAAGAGTCATTTATTGCCGATGCAGCATCATCAAGATTCCCATCGTACAAAGCCTCTGGAAGTGAGAGAAGGGTCTACCAACACCGCATAAGCGCCTCAAAGTATGTGAATCTTGATGATGCTACACAAGCAAACAATGACTGGGTCTCTCTTTCTCCGTCGATGGTCGTCACAGCCACCCATTACTGTTCACGGATCAGACAAACATGTAGGAAACAGTAGAGCCTTAATCTTTAACCCTAACCCTAAAATGATTGAATCTGTGGAGGATTCCGAAACGGAAAGAGTGGGCATCAAAAAGCAAAAAAAACACAAACCAACATCCAAGAAGGTGAAATTCAAGAGACCCACTTGAGAAAAAAGGCCATGGGCGAGTGATAGCTCCTAGGACAATAAGAAATAAGAAAGAACTACTTGCATAGCTGTGGAGAAATGAGGAAACAGATGCGAGAAGATTGGAAGAGAAGGAGGTGGAGGAGGTGGAGGAGCTGGGAGTCATAGGTAGGGATGTATGGTGGGCATGGACCGAGCATGGAGAGCATAGATATAAGGGCTTCAGCGAGAGAGAGAGAGGGAGAGAGAGAGACGGTGGGGGAAGGCCTATCTGTTGTTGGTGATGAAGTGTCAGGCAGGTTGTACCCATGACAATTATCTATTGTAACCTTCAGTGCTGAAAAACCGCCAAAACATTTTGTCCCTCCTGCTCAAACTCCAAACCATAAACAAGGGCAATCAAGGCACAAGGGAAAGAGAGAGGCTAAAGCGAAAAACCCAAAATATATAGGGGGGAGAGACTAGAGAGAGGTTTGTATTTTAAATTCTACAGTGGTGGCGTTCTGTTCTGTTCTGAGTTGCGTCCACTGCAAGGATTTTTACGTGGACGGAATTGATAGACCCTGGCCGCCGAAATTGCCTGGTGGATTGGGTTCAGCACAGCGAGGCACTCGAATCACACCCATTTATAGCCTATAGACGGATGATTTTCCTTTCTGTCAATTTCTCTTACTATTATTACTGTTACTATTATTTTTCCAGGTAGATATATTTGTCTTTTTGGGTATGATGCTCAGTGGTTGAAAATAAAATCCTGACCGTCGAAGCTCTTTCCAATGTTGATGGACTGGAGGAGTATGATGACATGGTCAGCTGCGTGCGTCGCGTCTGTTATTTTCGTGTGATGTGGAATGGCTGGGGTCTGGGGTTGGGGTCCAGCGGTTGGGCGTGAAATCAAGTCCTGAGTCGACCCAAGAGACCGAAGGACAATCAATGTGAATTCTGCTGTCTATGTTCCCCACCACACGTTGGGCCCCACCATGTGCCGATGGAGTTCCCAATCGATATGATGGCCACATCCACCGCATCACCATCGCCATAGATATTTGCGTACGGAGGATGGATGGATGCCTGGTTGCAATTGGCAGATTTTGTTATGTGCGTTGCAAACCGGACTCTTAAAAAAGCTGCACTCAGCAGTCCTCCTGTTTCATTCAGGAACTTTGGCCGATACACACTGCAACAGGAATTCAAATATACAACAGAAAGGAGTGGAACCCTTTTCACATACGTTAAAGTTTTCTAATTACAAATCCAAGCCATCCACCATCTTCATTATTATTCAATTCGCTAATAGTTCAACAGTCAATATGATCGGATTGTTAGATGGGCCATAATGATTTTCTTGGTGCAGTCTTATAAGTTCACATCTATTTTGGAACACCAAAGGGTCCGATCTTTTATAGCTTAGTTAGATAAATATTAATGAAAAGGATGGCTAACATGGATTTATCACACACGTCGTGGTTTGTGAAAACTAGTAGGATTCTCCTGTGGTGTAGAAAAATGTTGTAGTTGGAGAAACATTTTTTTTGTTGAAAAATATTTCGGATATAAATAATCATAAAAATAACTTTAAAACGTCAAAGAATGTAACAGTTTGAAAGGATTTAAGGAACTTAAATGGGATGAAAGAATAGAATGGGAATATAGTAATATGTATTGAGAATGAAAAGATTTATATTGAAAATATAAAAGTTCTATTAAAAATTTAAAAAAAAAACTGTTTGAAAAATGCAGAGTCTTATCTCATGCATATTGGATCATCTGGATCACCAATTTTTGTATTTCGTGCTCAAGGTAAGGGTGTGCTGGGAAATGAGTTTATTTTCTAAGGCTTGTGTATGTGGAATGGTACTACGAGGATATGACAAAAATTTTCATTTTCAAATTTTTTTCTCATTATCAATTCTCAATGCATAATAATTTTCAATTCAATTTTCTTATCTGATCTCATTATACCATCCAAACGTGCAACATGAATAATGATTTTATTAGCCCACACTAAAAATATTGATCGGAGAGCATCTCATTCACAGCTTGAATTTTACAAAATTTCGAATACATGTATGTATTTTTTTTGAATTTTAAGAATTAACAAGTTAGCAGTTTTGGGGGCATTTAAGTTATTTTTCATACCCCAAAACTGTTGATTTTTAAAATTTAAAAAATCTACTCTCCAAAAATCGTAAAATTTTAATATGTTAATTAAATATACTTATGCCACTATTTCCATAAGAAACAAAAAATATACCTATAAATGTCTATGCTAACAAATGAGTTTATTTGCTCGGGCTAACAAAATTAGAAACTTTGTTAAAAGAGTATGGTATGAACTTCCACAACATAAATTATTTTGAATAATCTTATTTTTTTTTTATCACCATCCTTCATTTTCTTTGGTGTGCTTGTTTATGCCTAAAACTTTTTTAACCAAAATTTTTCAATTTAAAATTTTTTACTTTACACAATTATTATATTTTTAACTATTCTCAACATCTTCTTAATTGACTATCCTACTTTTTAATCATTTATACGCAATTATTCATATAATTAATCTATCTATTTTAAAAAAATTTATCACTTCCCAAATGCATCATTTATTTATATGTTACTTTTATATAATCATTTAGCTGATATCATCCCTATTTTATTATTTTATTGAACAGGTTTCAATTTCACTTACACGTCTAAACGTTTCCTTAAATGATGATTATCAATTTAGGAGAGAAAATCTTTATGTGATAAAGGTAGGAGCTTACACTTGGTCACGCAGATTCCCCCTGGTATTTTGTGCAATAATTGCTCCGTAATTTAGGGATTTTGTTGAAGGCAAGTTATATGCATTTGTCAATGGATTAGTAATTTCAACAAATGTTATCTCTCTATTTTGAGTACATAGGAATCATTTCCTATTAGCTGTATTTGTGGGGTCTTTTCAATGATTTTCACTGTCACCCTCGGCTGTCCTTGCTGTTAATTTTGTATGTTGCTTTGCCTGGTAATCAACCAAATAAAAACAAAATATACTCCACCAAGTAAAAAATATTTACTCAGAATCAATGGCCCACGACCTTCTTTGCCTTCTATGAATTGACCAATGATGTATGTCGGTTGTCTTATTAACGTGGAGAACATAATTTTCAGTTGAAAGTATGACTCGTAACCTAGCTTCTGTATGCACCCGTAGTGAAAGCTGATTTGATACATATATATAATTTCAAACTATAAGAAATTTTTTTTAACCATCATTGTCTAATTTAAAATTTTTAATCCGCTTTATCTTTTCTTGGGACGGATTTAGATGGGTGCACTTGTTAATTAATGTGTGACATAATTAACATGATAAGAATATTCAAAAAGGAAAATGATCGGATTTATAGGTAATGATGAGAAAATTAGGATCGTTAAAGTTATTAGAATAGCTAACATGTCGTATTATACAATTATGCACGGGAGGACTGACTACTACGCTTTTTCTATTATAAAAGTGGCTATATATTACATGGCATATTATAAAAGCGGC
Organism: Annona cherimola; assembly: GCA_030490835.1. Lineage (NCBI taxonomy): Eukaryota > Viridiplantae > Streptophyta > Magnoliopsida > Magnoliales > Annonaceae > Annona > Annona cherimola. The sequence continues at coordinate 105,950,448 of CM059971.1, read as the reverse complement.
TATATTATATATTACATGGCATATTGGCACATCCTTAAAAAAATAAAGGAACGTCTCCAAGAACAGCAATGATTCAATGCAACAAGTTGCATAGAAGCGTCCATACAACCTTTATATATATATATATATATATATATATCTACTTAATTTTTCAAATCTAAATGATCAATTTTATTTATCATCATTTGTTTTAGTAAGTTACTAAAAACTCTTTGATTGGAAACTTATATTCTGCAAAAATTTAGCATTTTTAAGAAAGTATTAAACTTTTCCCAAAACGTGTAGCAAATAAAATTTTTTCAATATATGTCATTTTTGTAATAAATATGATAAATGACTAAGATTTGAGAAAAAATAAAAATAAATAACAAAGAATTGTATGGACACTTCAGTACAAGTGGTTATATTGAGCCATTCCCCTTCAAAAAATAACGATAAATTATTTTAAAATAAGTCATAGGCCTAATCAATTGTTGTTACTTTACGGTAGTTCTTCTTATAACAAATTCGTGAGTTAAAATGACTTGTGATTATTTATATTTTGTATAATTTAATTATACATTATAGTTTTGATATCTAAGGATGAGATTCCCATCAAGGAAAATTTTAAAAATTTTCAATCCCCTTATAAATTTTATTTTTAATAGGTTTAATTTTAAATATACCTACTACATTTGCCCTTAATTACAAATATACTCACTAAGTTTGAAACTTTCACATATACCCACTAAGTATGAGTGAAATTTCAAATATACCCATTTTGTCAGGCATAATTAAAAATCTTCGTTATTTATCATATGAAATGTCTAAAATGCCCCTTATTATTTAATAATAATAGTCATTCAACTACGATAAAAGTTAAATAATATAATGGAAACAAATCTAATATGAGAGAAAAACTAGGCAGAATGAGTTTTAATAGTCTGGATATTGCACAAATCACAATAAATGTGAGATTAATAAGGGGTATTTTGGGATTTTAAAATTATTAAATGTTTATAACTGTCATAATGGGTATATTTGAAATTTTACTTATACTTAGTGGGTATATATGAAACTTTTCAAACTTAGTAGATATATTTGTAATGAAGAATAAATGTAGTGAGTATATTCGAAATTAACCTTTTTTAATACATAATAACCGTATTTTTCTTCATTATTAATAATATTTTCATCTTCCAATATATAATATGATATATACCTTTTATAATACTTCTACTACTTTTCTAATATCAAATTTCATTCCATAGCCATTCTAATCCAACAGAAGAAGCCTAAGTGATTAGGTCTAAACTTTCAAGTTTCAATCATACTTTAGTTATTCAAAGGGCATTACCCTTTTATAAGGTAATGATCTAATATTTACCATAAGCATGGAGGTTTCATGCTTACCTTTGAATTTTTTAATTTGAAAACATATATTTTTTTTAAAAATCCAAAATATTTATTATATTTAGTATCTCTCTTGTTTGATCACACTACCAGAAATAATTTTTATTAAAAACTTTTATCTTAAATGAATATTTTTTGAAAGTGAATATATATCTATTTAAAATGTTAAAAATATATAATATAAACCTAGAAAGTTTCACATGTATAATTTGGGTAAAATTGCAAGTGTACTACAACTTTCAAAAAATTGCATCCATGCCTATACCATTTGCTTGAAGTTGTAGGCTTATTACTCTAGTTAAAAATGATGAGAATATCTCTAAAAACAAATAAAATTATAAAATATAAAAATATTTTTAAAAATACAAAAATATCATTTTTTAAAACATTCCTCACATCAAATAGATCTATTTAATGCAAGAAATCTAGTATCTATCTAATGTTAGTAGTATTTTTAAAAATAGGATTTTTTAATGTAATTTGATTCATTTTATAAATTTAGTTGTTTGAAGAGGCATTATGATTTTTTTAAAATTTTTTTTGAGAAGTTGTTTTAAATTTTTTTAATATGTCTATACTTTCATGAAAATTGAGTAGGTACAAGTGTAATTTTTTTAAAAACTCATGATCCATTTACCATTCATGCAAATTATACAAGCATGGATGCAAAAATATCATAAATATGGGCTTCTTTTTATGGAACCTTTCTCTTTTTGCAATCTTCTATCTTTTTTGAAACCTTAATGTTTGATAAAAAAAATTTTACTCTATTTATTGTACTTTGTATAATAAAATAGTTTAATTCTAAATATTAATTTTAGAATTATATTTTCAACATCTAAATTACCTAAAATATTATTATTATGTGGAGAAACAATTTTATAAAGTATCATTATATTGTTATTTATATATAAATGTATCTAAGTATTTTTGTAATTTACCCTGAATATATTTTTCGGCAAATGTGGGCCATACATATATTTGATTTAGTTGAAACTTTGTCTCTTAGCTATATAAATGATGTTAAATATAATAAATTGAGTTGATACTCATCAAGCGTTAAGATGTTAAACATATAAAAAGGTTATACGGAGCTACTTCCTTTTAACCAGATTATATATAACGGGGACCATATAGATATAATTTACAAAAGTTTCAATACATGTAATTTTTGAAATGATAAATAAATACATATGTATGAATATGACAATTAGTTTAGATTTTTAAAAAATATTTTAAAATTAGAAAAATAGAGGTAAGCATGTGACTTCCAGCTTACCATAAGTATTGAATCATTATCATTGTCATCTACACCTATAAAGTTATACTTATACTTAAATATTAGTCTGATAAATTGATAATATGGCCACAAAGTTCGCTGTGTACTCCTTCCGTTAGTCATATTTCATTGAAATTTTGTTGGGAATTATGAAAATACCCTTGACAGTTAACATACTGGATTTCGTCATATTTCATTAAAAAATTTATTAGAAATTATTAAAATACCCTTACTGCATTGAAATCACGTGATAAAAATGCCCTTACCATAATGAAATGACGAAACTTAGTATTCCTGTTCACAACCCATCCTTAGCTGTTAAAATTTTACAGGTTCATGAATGGAAGAAGTATGTCTTCAATTGGAAAACCCTTGTTGATGTAGATTGTAGATGCATAACTTGAATTAAGCACTTCAAGAGCAACGGTTGCATGCATGTATCCGGCCGGTGAGCTAGCGAGGACAGGAAGTTGTCATTGCAAAATTAAATGACCATCATATTAAATAGCTAGCTTGTAGTGAGAGAAACAAAGAATAGATACTCTAGTAGAAGAAGAATTCAAGGTTGTCATGATCGACCCTCGAGAATCATTTAATGAAAGAAGGGAAAGGAGCATTGGTCGGAACTTGTTTCCTAACAGCACAGCTTACTCTGCTACAGGTCCTATTGTTTATACGCATCGATCCAACCTGTCAACAAGGACAGACACCCTGTAAATGTGTCTGAAAAATCTGTCAATTAAACCATCACACATGCATATATGCGTGTGGGCCGAATTTGAGATTTGAAGCTTATTGGGGTTCTTTTTCTGTTGCCTACAGCATGACCAACACTTGATAGGATAAAGCCACCCATTATATAGGCATGTGTGTGTCTATGTATATCTCTCGGTACGGAAGAGACGACATCCGGCCCTAACTGTTGGAACGTGCTAGCTTTATTTAATTCAAGGTAATTATCCTTAATTCCACTTATACTAACCAACTTCTGAAAATACCAAATATACTTACGTATTTTCTCTAAAATTTTATGCATTCACACATCCTTACGAATCTATTAAACGGGACGTTAGCCTTCTGTGAAATGACAAATATGCCCAAGCTGCAATATAACATGAGGTTAGTTTGCTTAAAGCTAAAAATTCGCATTAAAATAATATATAATTTATAGCTGTAAAAGTACTAAAAACTTATTAAAATGTGAATTTTTATCTATAAAATTATAATAAGAATTCAACAAAATTTTAGCGATGCGAGTATGAACATTTTAGCTACATTTAATACATTTCCAGCGGTGTGAGTATGAACAAAATTTTAAGAAAAATGTGAATATATTTAAAATTTTCGAATATAAGTATAATTAGGCATAAAATTCATCGGTAATATGTGGAATTCGTTCTTTTGTTTATAGTTTATATATGTGGAAGAGAATATTAATTCACTGGAGGTGTTGTGTAACTGAGCTAGAATTCAACCTTGTCATCTATTGGCTTGAAAATGACTCTTAATACTATGTTGAAATGGCTTATTTATTAAGCCTATTCAATGAATAAATTTTCAATCCTACAACAAATCCATCAATACACAAATGAATCCCAATTTTCCAATAAAAAATGTCAATTTAGTTTCAAGTAACACTTTTTTTTTTTAATCGCATTGGATTACAATGAAGACTCACACTTCCACCGACATTCAAAGCCAAAATTAACACTCACAAATTCTATATGTCAGACCATTGTTTATCCCTGAGTTGATGAGTAAGACCTTTTCTTGTAGTGGTTAGGGGTGTAACTCGGGCTCATGAAACTCGGGTTCACCTTAACCTTAACCCTAACCCTATTTTTTGAAATACGGGCTTGGGTTGAGTTTCGGGTTGACATTTTTCTATTAATGTCTTTGTTACTTATCCTATATATATAGTTTTTATCACAAACCTATTGTATAAAAAAGTTTAAAAAATAATTTATTATACAAAAGCAAGAAAAATTTAAATACCGCTTAAGAGTAGAAAGAAAGAAACTTGTTTCGAGCCTTCTCTTTGCATCAAGTAAAATAATAGTTGTATTTTGGAGAATGCAGATTTACAACCGCTTTTCATTTTGCAATTTAACACCAATATCACAATAATATACATCAATATTACCATCCAATTGTAAGATAAACTTTAACATATTAATTGTAATAAAATAAAATCATCCAAAAATCACAAAAAAACAAGTCCAACAAGACTATATTAATTCAAATATCAAATTTCAAATCACAACATCCAAGTTAACTCTAAGTCTACAACACAAATCTTAAGTTTGAATAACCAAATTATAACAATACAACACAATAGAAATAAATATTTTTATCTTCCACTGTTGTGGTTCATTGCCCTTGTCTTGCATTATTTTTTATAATAAATAAAAATAATTAGAAATTAACTATGTGAATTTCAATAGTTCTACTGGTTTTAGAGCAATAATAAACTAATTCACAAATCAAAATATTAACCAATACGTGTCAAGTTATCAACAGCCAACATAAACACAAACAAATGACATAATTTTTTTGTTTTTCTTGTTTGATTTTTGTGGTGGGCCCTGTTTTTGTTTTCTATTTGATGTTTTTTTTTGTCCATAATTTTTAGTTAAAAGTGTATGGGTGAACACTACCAGTAGTGGACATCATATGAGTTGTCATTTTAATGTCTATCATATGGCTGTAACTTGTAAGATTCAATGATAGCCAACAAAGTACCCAGATTTTTATAAAAATCATGATTGATTTCATTCATGGGAATTTAGAGAAATCAGAAATGTTTTGACCAACTCGGATATTCGAAATAGACTGTGTTACTTGAGTTATAGCCTTCATAGCATTGGATGTGATGATGGGATTTGAGGAATGTAATTGATGATTTGAATAGGATTGAAATAATTCTTGCCGGGTGGTTCCTTTTCTTCTCTCCAGTTCAGATTACATTTTAGTCAACCCCATTATTTTTTTGGGATCAGTTTGAATCACCTATAAGTTATCTGAGCCAACACTTGTGTTCAATGGTAAAACCAGGGATGGAGATATGAAGTCGTTCTGCTTGAGTGCAGCCTCCAGCATTTGACCAAACATTACGTAAATCTGTAAAATGCAAATGATCCATTTAATGTTTAATCTTGAGACTGATTAGATTTGTCTTTGGTGAAATTCTTGTTTGCGTGTTTTGCCTCAGAGAAATCACAAATGGAAGAAAATATGAGACAACTTGGATCTACAAGCAGGGCATATTTTCAACTCCTTTTAATTATGATATTGCGGTTGAAGTTAGATGCCGGATGAAAGAAGATAACAGGGAGCCGACGAACCGGGATTTGTGTTGCGGGCTGCCGAAGTGCTGCAAGGGATATTGCTGGGTGGTGCTGCTACTGTGGTGCCGCACTCGGGACGAGGTCGCCGACGTCAGAGGCGGAGAAGAAGGACCTGGCCAATCACGCGACTGAAAAATTGCGGGCGTGTAAAAAAATGAAGGAGGCAACCAGGCAGGACGAGAGAAGCGACTCGCCGGGATGCAGCTGCCGTAGGCGACTAGCCGGTTGTTACTGCAGCTGGAAGGATTTCGCTGTTGTCGGATGAATTTCTGGAGGCGCCTGCGCGGGCTGGAGCAGGATGCGGGAGCTGACGAACCGGGATTTGTGTTGTGAGTTGCCGGAGTGCTGTAGGGGACATTGCTGGGTGCTGGGTGCTGCTGCTACCATGGTGCCGCAGCCGGGACGAGCTCACCGACGTCAGAGGAGGTGAAGAAGGACCTGAACGAGAGAAGCGACTCGCAGTCACTGGGATGCAATTGCAGTTGCTGTGGCTTGTGGGTGACTAGCCGGCTGGAAGGATTTCGCTGCTAGCGGCGGAATTTTGGAGGCCGCACGAGCTGGAGAGTGGAGAGGAAGATTGGTGGATTGCTGGAAATTTGGGGGGCGAAATCTGAAATTAAGGCGCCCATCGCAGGAAAAACCCCCCTTTATAAGAGGCTTTGAAATTGGGTTTGGGTTGAGCGGGTTAGGGTTCTTATCAACCCGAAATCGAACCGATTTCAAATCGGGTTTGGGCCGGAGAACAGACAATTCTACCTCTGTCAAACTGCAGGTTCGGCGGGCCGGGTTCGGCCAAGTTGCATCCCTAGCTAGTGGTAGTGTTTCTGTTTTATTATGTTGCTTGTGATTTGTGAGTCCATATGTATCTAATCTAGCTGTACGTGGCATGTCATCTTGCTACAACAACCGTCAATCTGACATTTTTCTAAATCTAGTTGAATGTGTACTTTAATAATTGTAAACGGTCGAATGAGGAGGCCGATTAAGAAGTAGGGAATTGTGGAGATTTATACTGGAGTAGTTTAATTAGCCGAACCAGGTAAATAATTGTGTTTTATTATATGTTTGGTCTGATTTACAACATATATATATATATATATATATATATATATATATATATATATAAACAGAATATGCTAACGCATTTCAAAATTTCTGGATGTCTATGATGATCAATGTATATAGCATCTGGTTTTCCCCTGGTTTTCCTAAAACATATTTCACAGTGAAGGGCGACAGAATCACTAGATTGTTAGTGATCTCCAATTAATCAGTGGCACCATAGAAATGCTTTATTGCATCAATCCTCGTGAAAAAGGCGAAGAATCAGTTGGCTGCCTACAAAAGTCCATGTGAAAAGGATGGCCCACCCATGGATCCGGAAAACAGCTCATCCACCCACTGCACAAAGATCATCTTTTCAATTTCACAATCAGAGAGAGCCAGAGGTGAGCTAGCTAGGGAGCTGGAGTCTTTTGTGCTTACTGAAATCATTTCCATTCTTCTTTATTGGCAACTAATCAAATCAGTAACTATCAAACAAAAGCTCATAATTTTATCAAAAATAATCTCGCTAGTCTCATTCATCTTATCTACAAACTCCCATGCTTCTATGTAATCTTTCTTCTGTGTAATCTTTTCATTTTTAGTATCTTAATTAATGATGGAAAATTCACTCTATCTACTATATTTAACATAAGTTATATTATCGAGGAAGGTTTTATTTTTCTAGTATCATTTTGCATATACTCCATCTACAAATGTATAAAATCAATTTAATAAAATAATATAATGTTAAATATTAATTTTAAAGTATTATTTTCAAGATCTAAATTATTTAGGACATCCTTACTATGTGGATAAATAACTTTATAAAGTATTATTACATTCTAATATATATGTATATGGATCTAAGTTTTTTTTAATTTACACATAAATATATTTATTTTTAATCAAATGTGGCCAATACACGTTTGATTTAGATGAGACTTAGTATCTTGACTAAACAAATGATGTTAAATGTAATGAATAGATTGAATTTCATGATTATCATCAATATATTAAAAATGGAAGGAGTGCCATGGAACCACTTTAATTTAAGCCCTAATCAAATCAGTTACTGTCAAACAATAACCTGTAATTTTATCAAAAATTATCTAGCTAGTCTCATTCATCTTATCAGTAAATAGCTAGTCTCATTCTATCTTATCTATAAATATTGCTAGTTAGCGTCTTATGGGTTAGTTTACAAGATTAGTGCATAGTGTTGATCACTAATCTAGGTTTTCCAATGCCGCCCTTTAATTTATAGGTTGGGAATTATCTTACTAAAATATCCTATCTTTGAAAATCTTAAAGAAATATATACACTTATCCAAAAATGATAAAAATTAATTTATATATTAAATGCACTTAGATAAACAAGTGTATAAAAATAAAATAAAATTTTTTTAGGAGACCTCGAGCTAACCTAATCATTTCTCATTAATTTATAGGATCTAGTTTGCAAAGACACAATTGTGCGTCCATATGAGTAGGGTTCCTTCGGTGCTCTCGTTTCAATTTCTACAATCGAAAGTTTCCACATGGAAGTATTCCGCATTTTTTTATGGAAACCCATTCCACATGTTGAACCGGTTGCTTTTCGTCTCCGAAATTATTACTTTTAAAATATTCATCTATTACATTTATTAACTGTTTTTAATTAGAATATGAAAACTGTCGTCGATGTAAGGGTGGCCCACATCATATTTTCAAGCAATCTCATAAGTTTGTGTTCAATCATGGCGCATCCATGTATCCAATCAGGATCATGCTCTTTATAAATAAAATGGATAAGCAGGGATTATCTTGAATCCAACCCACCTTGATGATAATATGAAATTTATTTCTCCCAATACCTTTAGGTTAATTTGTTTGACTATAAAATTAAATTTCATTGAAATCAAATATATGCATGGCCTTCATCTAATAAAAAGCACGGAACTAACGTATTAATGATTTAATTTAAATAAAAATTTCGAAGCTATTAATTTAACATTTAAAAGCTCTAAAACATTCTTCATGTGCATATCAATGATTTTATAAATTATTATGAAATTCAAAGCATTGATGAAATGGATTTAACTAGTTTTATAGTTTATAGAAGATTATATATTTTAGAATTTTTGTGTATATATATATATAATTAGTAGGCACCGCTTACCTAATATTCTGTTAAAATAAACGAGACCAAACAATCTGAACAATTGGTTGAGCAAATGGCTTGAGCATCTCCTGGAACAGACTGGCTGGAATTTCATAATAAATTTATAAGTTATTATGAAATTCAAAGCGTTTATCAATGGTAACTAGTTTTACAGTTTATACAAAATTACATATTTTAAATTTTTTGTATATATAAAAGAATTAGTAGGCAGAGCTTACCCAATATTCTGATAAAATAAATGAGATTAAACAATCTGAACAATTGGTTGAAGAAATGACTTGAGCATCTCCTGGAATGGACCGGGTTGAACTGAAAAGCCTCCATGCGTCCAGCAAGCTAATGTGTTACTCATCGGAACTCTTGCATATATGATACATGGATGCTCCTGAATGCAGAATTAATTGGGAACTATATGTAGCTAGCTGCTTCAACATTGAAACAGAAATTACCAACTTGGATTCGCAATATATTCACGCTAGTCTTTTCTAATGAGTGAAATAGCTAGGAAAGTTTAGTAATAAGAAAGCATCTAATTTTTTTTATATAGAAAATATATATAAAGAAGTGGCCTGGTAAATACCAGACCATCCACGTGAATTTCAAGAGCCCGTTTGGCTAATGTTTTAAAGTATCATGATACATTGAAATTTCAATACATGATGTTGAAATGATTAACATATTTTTATTTTTAAATATTAAAAAAATATATTTATGCATCACCGAAAATAATAAAAATTAATATATCAGTTAAATACACATAAATTAACAATTTTATAAAAAATATTTTCAAAAAATATTTAAAAAATAGAGTTTTTCACTCTGATGCATTGAAACATTACTCAAAAAAGAAAACCCTCCATTTTAGTGTATTCGATAGATTCGCCTAAACATCTTATGTGTTTTCATCTTAATTTATTCATTAATTTGATTATTGGCAGCATCTTTAATTCTAAGCCCTGCTATTCGGTTAATAAGGCTCATAGCAGCCTTAATATGAACAATGTAATGCTTTAATAATTGTAGTAAACAAAGTTTGGACCGTTCAAACTATTATTTGACCATCTTGTCGTGTGGGGCCCACTAATACATGCAAGACAAAGTCCTTTATAATATTCTCCACCATGATTACTGCCATTGTTTTTGCTTGCATGAAAGACATGCATGAATGATGGATTGATGCCTACTCCATAACGGGAAGTTAGGATCTATTATATATGCTTGCTCGATGGAGAAGACCTATGGTTTCTCCTTCTCGTGAATATCACAATAACATCAGCTAATTAATTCAATCCCTGATGATAGTCATCGCTTATTAGTTAATTAATTAATGACATGACAGGAAACAAAATTAAGCGGTCCGCGAAGCGCATAGGAAAACATACTAACAATCACACAAATCAACGATGACGAAGAGTTACGTTCTTTTATACAACGATCTAATAACTTAATTATGACCCTACGAATTGCCGAAGGTAATTTTTGGTCACTGGATCTTATATATGGAATGAATGATTGAACATATAATAGCTGCATTACATGCATTTCTTTCTCCCTGGCCAATCCACTTTTTCTCCCATCAATCAAGAAAGATTCCACTGCACAGCTAATTACAGCAAAAGCACAACGTCCCCATGCAAAAAATATTAAAAAAAAAAACAGAAAAAGAAAAGGAGAATTGAAGGCTTGTAAATAGAACTGGTTGGAGTGGGACTGCACGTAATGGACCTAATGGTCCACCTACCAAATAATTTTCCCGTGACCTTGACATGAAACTCTTCCAATTGACTGTCCAATTCTCCAAGCTCAGGTTGGTGAATGTCAGTTCTGTCCCTCTTTGAGAGGACCATGCTGGATTATAATATATATATACACAAATATAAAGGACTATGATCGTGTGCATTTGACTGCACCGTGTAGTCCATGCACTGTGGGCCCCACTGATCATGAATGGAAAATCCACCTCACCCATTGTATTTAGAATTGTCCACTTTATTAACATACCAATTTTCATCTAAATCCAATATGTGTGTGATCCCCATCTTAAAATACTGTAAAATCAACGTAATAAAATAGTTTAATATAAATATCAAGTTTAAAGTTGAATTTTCAACATCTAAACCGTCTAAAGTATGATTTTATATGAATAATTGATTGTGTAAAGTTTCATTGCAATCTAATATGTGTGGGGTCCATTTATTATGGTGCAGTCCCTGCACGTGAATGAGTCCCATATATATATATATATATATATTCTTTCTATCCCAGTAATGTATATACTCGTACACTTCCATGAACACCCACTTCTATGTAACACAATCTATTTTACCCACTCAATGATTGATGCGAAATCCGGGCCTTAGCAATATGAGAAAGTATTAGTTATGAATGAAATTTATTCGGTGTATGATCATATTTAATATTATTAAAAATTGTAGATTTATTTTAAAATGACTCCTTAAGTTATAATGAAATCGGACTAATTAATTCAAGTGCATACATCTTGAAATCGTTTGTTACATGCTACGAGTGGTGTATCCTATCCATTTCTGCAGCCATTTTGAATATAATTTAAATCAAGGATAAACTAAAGGATCATTATTCCTAGATTGACAGCTTAATTTCTTTATGTCAGCTGATGAAATCAACATATATACTTGCATGGATTTTAATTCTATGGAACGATCAAAATATTGGTCCAAACCATATAGATCTATTTAGACTTGATGATTATGTGGAATTTACTTTGCTTAATATATTTAAATTAATTTTTATAAGAAAACCAAGCTTTATCAAGATCAAGCATGTATGTGGGTCCAATGTGATAAAAGTGTAAAATCACTTACAAAAATGGTTTGATTTATATATTAAGTTTAAAACCTTTAATTTGAAATTTAGACATACAAAACATTCGTTATGTATGCATAAATGATTTTATAAATCATTATAATGTCATAATATACATGAATGTATCAAGCATTTTCATAATACTATAATACTTTTCTTATTTCTCAAAAACACTTTTCACATTTTCAAAAAATGATAGCCTATTTTTATTTTCAATACAACTTTTCTCAATCTCAATACACTTTTCCATTCTAAAATATATTTTTATCCCAAATTCTCATCTTATCCTCATACCATCCTCATCTCATCCAATCTCTAAATAACCCCTCAATGTAGCTAATCTTTTGGCTACATATAATGTATATTTGGTCGTATTAAATATATTTCGACTATAATTAAATATTTAGCCACAAATAATTGATTACTTTTGACAGGTGATATTTGATTAAATGTAGTCATTTTTTACATCAAATGCACCTAAAAGTACCTTTTAATGTACCTATCAATATTTGGTTGCATTTGATCAAATATAATTGAATCTTGAATTGTATTTAACTAAATAATGCCAAATTGAAAACTTAGTTGCAAAAGTTGGCCACACATATTACTTTTTATGATAGTGTATAAGTTATACATAAGTATACATTTTAAAGAATTATCTAAAAAAAGGATACATGTTGAAGTAGATATAATTATAATGTCCCAAAAGCTAACTTTCACCTTTAACCAACGGTCATCATATTTCATTGAATAAAATTTGGCGACATCTTCCCAGTTGTGAAGCTGGGGAGCTAGATGGAACCAACATATACAAGTAAACTCACATCATATAATCTAAAGATGTTCTTAACTCAAACATAAAATACAAGAATATAAAAGGTAAACAAAATAAATCATCCATATCTCTACCAATCCACCATCATCATCAACCATCTACCAACTCTACAATAATACTAGTCACGCAAGAAGAAATCCTTACCACATCATTCATTTATGGGTGTATTTGGTAATAAATAAAACTTTTGGTGAAAAATTTTGGAGAGTAAAAGTTGTCACATGATGTGATATGATATGGGTAATAATGAGTAGTAAAGAGGATGAAGTTAAAATAGATATGTTAGTTGTGTGGATAGTTGTGTAGAAATGATTGAAAAGTAGGGTAGTTGTATAGGAAAATGTGAAAAAATAATTAAAAAATATGATAGTTGTAGAGAATGAAAAGTTTTAGATTTAAAAGTTTTAACTTGACATGTTTTATTAATTGCCAAACGCACCCTATATATCAAATAAAATCCTTGTGAGAAGAATTCTTCTCACAAGGAGGCTAACTCATGTATGACCTAACAGACTGGATCTTTCCTCATTCCTATCTGAGCACCAATTTTATGTTGGGTTTCTACCTTTGTCCTACCATTTAAAAATATTAACATTGTAAAGCATGAGTTCGGGCCAACTCATAAGTAGAAAAATGGTAAAACTCAAGTGTTAAAGTAAATAAACATCGTTCTCATAAAAATAGCCCAAAACATCAAAACCGCACAAATGCATATGCTCATCTATGAAAACATTAAAACCTCATAATGCATATGCTCATCTATCAACTCATTAGAGCCGTACTCCTCATTTCATTCTCATGCAAGCATCAATGCTCCAAATGTTTACGCAATGCAAAATGGTTATCATTATCATCCAAGTTGCCTTGGTGCCCAGGTGAACTTGTAATCATCAAAGACATCCTACCAACTATGTCGAAACACAACATGGCTCCTCTTATCCTCAGCTTGCCCAGAGAATCATCATGCATATGTCATGTTCAATATGCGATAATGCATCCACCCATCATGCTCATGCTCATGTGTTCATTCTAAAATATATTCATAAAATTAATTCAAATAACTTAAATAATTTGGAAATCATCATTAACTCAAAATAATTTCTTAAGTTACTTAACTTAATTAGAATAGCAAAACCCATGATAATCAACCATCTGAAGAAAGAATTTTTACAAAAATCTCAAATAAAACATCCAAATCAAGAAACATCTATGTCTTTAATAATTGAACATCCATAAGCATCTAAACTGGAAGATCCTACTTATATCTTATACAAATTTTCGAATCTTCAAATCGAGGCTATACAAGACTTTAATCTTTTCTTCACTTTTAATTTAGATCAAAATAATAATAATAGCCTTAATAACATTCAAAAATTCTTTTTGTTAATTTTATTCTCAAATACTCCTATTCTCTCATTCCCAAGTCTCTTCATTACCCCAAATCTTTAAAGATTATTGTTATATTTTATTATAAAATATGATGCTAAGGTTATCCATTTAGATTTCGTGCTCATATTTTATCTTCATAGAAAATTTCTTTATCTACTCCATTAAAGTTTAAAATTCCTAATCAGAACACCACAACATTATACCAAACAACTCCCATATTATCATAATATATTAAATAGATATATTAGATATGGAAAGAAAAAATTAAGAAATTTCTTACATAGTTTCCACCACATTTTCCTTAAATCTTTAACCTTCAAACTCTTTGAAAAAAACCACTACAAGTTTGTAAGATAGTAAATCTTATAGAGAGAGTCTGTTAGAGGGTTGACACAACCTGAAAGAGTACTGACAGAGGGATTGAGAGGGTTCCCAAGGAGTTAAGGTGTGTTTGAGAGAGTCTAGGACAAATCCTAGAGGTGGTGAGACGAACAAAAGGAGGGCGTTAGATGAGCCTTGCCAGTTTCATCAAAGGGGTGCTATAAAAGATTGGACAGAGGTGTGAGAATGTAGAATGTGTAGGAGTCTAGTCTAGGTAGAGTCCTTGTATTTATAGGAGAAATAATCTCCTATTTAAATTGATATTGTGCTTCCATTTAGGAAAGGAGCATGCCCCAATCTTTCAGTTTGTACTCCTTGATTTTGGTGGACATTTTAGAGGTAGTTGGTAGTAGTGTGAGGATAGGTCAACACCACTCCATCACAAATCTCATAGAAACTCCTCGTAGATTCTTTCCTCTTCCTCTCCATCTTCCTTCTTCCTTTTCCTTCCCCTCCCTATCTTCTTCGTTAGAGATACGAAATGGTCAAAGGGTTGAAAATTTTACAAAATGCCTCCTCACTAGTTAAGGTTTTACGACAACCTAATGAAGATTTTGATATAAATATTTTTTGATGTTATGACAAAATAAATCATGTCAACTAAGGTTACTAGTTGTATTTTGATTGTATCATCATGGCAAGCCCATCAAAATTTTGTGGGAACCTAGATTCTAACAAGTTGAAAACTTGTTTACCTTACTACAATTCTAATTTAAGAGATTTTTGTATTAGTATTTTCAAGGTTTGAGTGAAATTCTAGGCATATCAAGTTTTTTGTAAAATTCGCATCTATATCTACAAGGTTTGCTTAAAATTTCATATAAAAATCCTAAACCTGTTTAAAACAGAAAATACCACTATAATCAACAAATGAAAAATACAAGAAAATATCGCTAAAACATTCAAGTTGTAATTTTTAAAAATATTTCTCACATTAAATAAATATATTTAATGTGATGAATGTTTGTAAAAAATATTTGTTTGGTATTTTAAAGTCATTTTCTTGTATTCGAATAGTTTTTGCATTTTTTATGGAAATTTTTTGCATTTTAATAAATGAAAAATGTAAGAAATTATCTTTAAATACCAAACATTATTATTTTAAAATTATTTTCTTGTATCTTATTTTATTATTTATGAGAGTATTTTCATCATTTTCAAAAAATGATTTAGGGTCTATAGTATGCCTGTAATTTTAGGCCAAACTTACATGTATGGACTCCGATTCAGTTGGTGCACTAGCCCTTTAGTGCACTCGGGTGTTTAACCCATTTTTATTATTATTTTTTGACTTTTTTATAAAGCTCTTGATTTTAATTTATAAAATATATAAAGTAAGTTATACTATTTTTAAAGATGTTTATATATTTTTTGGATTTTTAAACATAAAAGTATTTTAGGTTGAAAATTTTCAACTCTTTAAAAATGAGTAAAATACTCACGTCTTTATAGATCTAAAAAATATAAACATCTGCAAAATTGATAAAACTTGGTATGCAGATTGAATGCACTGAGCTGAATAATTTTATTAAAGAATTCAAAAATAAAAGAAATCGATTAACCATCCGGATGTGATAAAATTACAGTGCACTTTATAAATAGAGATGCAGATTTTAGAAAAGTTCTTTCATGCCTGCACTTCCGCTCAAACCTTGTGACTACGGATGAAAAACCCATGGTGTTTTTTATACTTTTTTTGGGATGGTAAAAACCCATGGGAATTTTTTATATTTTTTAAAAACGCATGGGTGATCACGAAGATATCGATTTGATATTAGAAGTTAAGACTTTCCATTCAAAGCCGA
Organism: Annona cherimola; assembly: GCA_030490835.1. NCBI lineage: Eukaryota > Viridiplantae > Streptophyta > Magnoliopsida > Magnoliales > Annonaceae > Annona > Annona cherimola. The sequence continues at coordinate 105,933,968 of CM059971.1, read as the reverse complement.
AAATGGTTCTGACTAAGCTCGTTCTCTCGATGGAGTTGGGTGATGTCATTATATGCAGCGAAAAATGGTGTTGGAAAAAAAAAAGTAAGTAAAAGAAAAGGGCCTACTTCATTGGCAATTGGCATACAACTACACAAGCCATCATGGCTGAATGACACACACGTCAGTGCAGTGCAGCTCTATTATTATTTCCCACCCTGTCATATGGTGAGAAGTGATAAAATGTGTCATAACTCATTTCAACCATTTCTGTTTCTGCATAATAATAATTATTTGGTTAACATTTATTTTTCTACAATAATAGTCAGTTTGTTGGAAAATTTTAAATAATTTTGTTGGCCATATTTTTGTTGTTAGAAGTTTTTTTATTGGTTGGAATCATATATAGTGACATTACACTCATGCTCATTTATCTTTGGAAGCCAACAAGATTTCATTTATCATGGGTGAGATAAAGTTCCTCCATATCCAACTCCCACTAAATATGAGAAGAAATAAACTTCCGCATGCCGCATGTTTTTGTTGAGAATCGAACGCCTGCCATCTTTGAAAAGAAGCACTGGCATCGCTATTAGGGTAGAACAATGATGACTTTTGTTGGTAGAAGTTAAAAGCATTTAGTTCTAAAAATTGATTGCGGCGACAATTAAGAATCTGTGACAAATTGGCGATAAAAAATTAAACTTTGCTGCTAATCGAGTATTTTTTGAGAAAATAATGTAATATGCCGCTAATATTATATAGTGACAAAAGAATTTTGTTGCTAATTAATATTTTTGCAACAAAAACATCATGCGGTGGTGCAAGGTTTGTTGCTAATAATCATTTTTCTCGTAGTAGTCGGGCAGTGCATGATGCATGCAAGGCCCGGCTTGATTAACTACTCATACCCCGTTAAATTGATCAGACCACGCCATCGATTAAATCTTATGAAATGTAAATCAAACTCCGTTATATCCAATTAAAACCGTCGGATGTTATCCAACAGCTGCAACTTGGAACTGCCCTTTTTAACGAAGTTTGGTCAGATTATTGGTTCGGTTGTTACTCCCTAAAAAAAACTCATTTAAAACATTTTTTTATTTTTTTTGCATAAACTTGTTAATATAGATGTATTTAACATATAAATTGATTTTACCATTTTTGAATATGTGTATATATTTTTTTGAGATTTTTAAACATAAGGTAATTTTAGCCACTTTATAATACCCTTATGTTTAAAAATCTCAAAAAATATATAAACATATTTAAAAATGATGAAACTTAGTTTATATATTAAATACATCTATATTAACAATTTTTTAGAAAAAATAAAAAATATTTTAAATGAGTTTTTTAAGGTAGGCTATGTAAGTTATTTACTTAGCCCAAATTAATATGATCATTTCTCTTTGACTATTCAACAAATTTAAACTAAGGGTATCTTTCCATTGGGGGCCTCTTTGATGGTTATATGAAATTCATTCCACTCATTACATGTGGAATTATTTTTTAATTAGTAAAAGTTTCATCCTAATCAATATGAACTTGAGGCCCATGTAATTAATAATATTGTAAAGTTAATGTAATAAAATTATTTGATTTATATATTACTTTTAAAGCAATTAATTCAACGTCAAAGCAATCTAAAATATTCTTCCTATGTCAGTGAATTATTTTATAAATTACTATTACAATCCAATGCATCTATAAATATATCTAAACGTTTTTATATGTTTACATAATTTTATATAAGACTTCGCTTCTATATAACCCAGTTACACATAAATGGTTCCATGTTTCCAAGTGATGTTAAATAATATAACCGATTGAATTTCGTTATTATGATATTAAACAATATGATCGGTTAGATTTACTTTAAATTCAAATTCTCTGGATTGCATCGGATTTGGTCCATAGTTTTAGTAAGTTAGTTAACCCTCATCGATCCTATCAAAGTTCGCTAAACCCTTGTACGAATTAAGTTCATTAAAATGCAACTCTCTTATAGAAATTTTGTAGGTAAGTCTGTTAAAAAACCAGCGTAACAAAAGCTCACACCAAATCCCATCAAAGTTCGCCAAAGGTCCAGCAATTTGACACTTTATTACGCGTAATGTCGTTAAAGCCCATTAAACTGTTTTTTTTTTTTTTTTGGGGAAGAGTGAAAGCCCATTAAACTTGGTCAAAAGTTCGTGTCATATGAAAGTTTGTTAAACTTGTCGAAATTAAGAAAATTCATTAAGTTTTCATAAGATTAATCTATGCAGTCAAAATCTTAACTGCTAGAACTGATGCTGGGATTAGGATGAGATGAGAATGTAATAATGTATATTGAGAATGAGAAAAGTGTTATAAAAAATGTAAAAATTTATTGTTGTATTTTTTTATTGGGGTACTTTACATCCATCTCAATTTATGTAAAATTAAAGTCTAAGAACTTTTTACATTTTTTTAAGATAGATACTACAAGTTCTTAAATATTAATAGGGAGATAACAAGCTCACACCTATCAATTCAGGAAACAAAGCTCACATTCAAACTCATATCGGTAGCTTGGTTACCATGAGATGTGACTAATTGGGCAACCCTGGATTGAAAAAGTTATAGTTGTATCAAAAAGGTACCTTTACATCCATACCAATAAAGAATTAAATTGTCAACGTGATAATAGCCCACCTGATAAAGATTTAGGCCATTGTGAGAGCTTTGTCCCCTATTTTCAAGAACAATGTCTTATGTAGATAAACTTTTAAAATAGTTATGATGAATGAAAATAATTTAATTTTTTGTTGGCATGTGTGGTAAAAACTATCTTAAAATAGAAATCCTCATCATATTTTTTTCTATCTCAATTCTTTAGATCATTCCAAACATATCCTAAACGAAGATTTCCAACTGCTTTCAGGTAGAAAAATATCTATCAGATACCCTTAATTATTTCTCATTGACATAAAAAGGAAAATTAATTGAAAATTTTTAAGATATTTCATAATACAAGTTTAAGGAGAATTTACAAATATACCTACATATTTTATCTAAAATTCCTTTTATACCCACGGGTTTTCAAATATTCTTCTCATACTAACAAATCGTATCCATTATTCTCCTCATATTCATGCCCTTAATATGAGAAACTACGGATGTTAATTCTCAATTACAATGACATTTATACCCATAATGAATATGAATTTTCGCCGACAAATCTAATTTCACCCCGAAACCTCAAGTAGCGTGTCCTCCAAAAACCCTTAATCCCTATTTCATGTGCAGTCGCTGGCAATTTTTGCTGCCTTTCTCTTGCTATATTCTCTGCCTACACAGGGGGTGCAAAAACTCAATACATTCTAACCCGGCTATAGAACTCACGACCTTCCTCTCTGGATTCTGCAGCGATTTTTAATGCGAGCTTCCTCTCCGATTTCCTTATTCTTCGGCGTCCTTAGCAAATTCATGGCAATTTTGGTATTTATTTAATATAAATAAATCAAAAACGAAAAATCCAAACGGTGGCAAATGGACAGTAACGGCATAGTAACGGTGTAACCCGTACGTCGTCCTTTTTGGGCGATTTCTCGATTACCATTTGATTGATCGATCGAATATTGGGTATGCATATCAATATTTGAAAAGCTAAATGGTTTGACATCGGCGTGTGTGTAAGTAAGATTCTGATTTTGATTGTGAACTGAAGCCACAAGAGAATCTTTTCGGTGCAAATGTAATGCGCTAGAATTAGAATGCAGTATGCTTCAAAACGAGCTTTATATTTATTAAAATGTAATAATATTTTATATAATCATTTATCTAACACATGTTAAGGTAAATTGGTATTCTGATTTTGTACCATTTCAAGATGGACTTATTCAGATGTTTAACTTGAATGAAAAATTAGTATACTATTAAGGTAAATAATTTTAAATACAATGAGTTGAGTATATGTCAACTTCATGATTATGTGAGGCACATTTTTAGCATAATACATTATAATTATGGTGTAATCCAACTGTAGATACACATATGTTGACTATGTAGGGTTTTGTGGAAGGCAGTCTTGAAAATATAACTGAGCATTCCATGAAAATCATTTTTGTTTCTCAATATATATTTGAATGTGGTTAAAAAATATATACAGTGATTGAAACACTACCACAAATTAAAATTAGAAACTGAAATCTGTTGAAACTTGAACCTAATGAAACAAGCATATGCATATGAAATCGTGGGAGATTTGCACATTATATATTCCGGTTTGTCTGATTCATGACAGAAAATAATAATACGTACGTTACTATCTCAGAGATTTTGGGTGTGTTTGTTTGGGGCAAAAAAATGTCAAGCAAAACTTTTCAATCCAAAACTTTTCACTCTCCATAACTACTATATTTTTTAATTATTTTTTCACATTTTCCTATACAAACTACCCTACTTTTCAATCATTTCTACACAACTACCCATACAACTAACCTATCTATTTTAACTTTATTCTCTTTACTCCTCATCATTACTCCTATTATATCATATCATTTTCTATCAATTTGACAATTTCTACTTCAAAAACTTTTTATTAAAAGTTTTACCCTTAACCAAACACACCCTTTATATATTAAAATTTGGTATTTTAAAGACGGACCCTTATCCAATGCAAATGCTTGCAATGATCTTCAATGCATACGTTTGCACCACCCCTTTTTATACGTAAACAGTTGAGTTTTTATTTTTAATATTTAAAAATACTGAAAATTAAAAATATTAAAATTTCATACGTAAAAATGCATGCTTGAGCCCATATGATAGTACTAAAAATTTAAAAATATATATATAAAGAAAATGCCTGCAAGTGCTTGCATTGAATCGGGCCGGTTCAAAAACAGCTCTTTCACATGCCTCCTTCGTCTTTCGGAACAAATCCCGCCATATATGCAAACTCTGTTGTACCCCTACTGAAAGCCGGCCTAATAGACAAACCAGAAACCTCCTAACAAGCCCAACTGATTGGAAGATCAGCCGGCCATATTTTGACCGGCTTAAAAAATATATATTTTCAAGATATATTTTCAGTTTTTTTACAAATATGTTAAGATAAATGTATTGAATCTATAAACGAAAATTTACCTTTTTTGAATATTTTAAAGTATTTTTTAAACACAATAACATGTAATAATTTTTTGTCTTCTGAAAATTACAACAATATCATTGTATTTAAAAATATTTAAAAATACTTCAAAATATTAAAAAATGATAAAATGTGATTTTTAGATTCAATATACATAGCTTAACATATTTGTAAAAAAATTGAAAAATATCTAAAAATAAGTTTTTTAGGCCGGCTTAGGAGGATCAACCCCTCTTGTAAAATACCCAAATTGTAATAAAATTCAAATAAATTACAATTTCAATATATCTCCTCATAATTTACATTTGTGTTGTGTACCTAAAATTTCAATTTATCTATTTTTCCAAGATGAATTAAAATAAGTTAAAATATTTAAAATGTAATGGATGAATAAATTAATTTATAATAATATTATGACTCATAAATTCTACTTTGAAGCTATTACAAAAACCATAAGGTTTAAAGTCATTTCTAACCCCACGCCTTTCCGTAATTAAGTTAGGTATGCTTATATATTTATAAAATCAAATAATTGATGGGTTTGGCTCACGTGCAATTCAGCTAAACGTCCCATCTATCCATGTGATGAACTCTTCTAACATGAGCATGGTTTCAAGTAGGTTTTGTTCTTTTAGGTGGCTGGGGGTGCTTTTTTCTATTATAATTAATTTGCTAAAAGCTTCTAGTAAGTCTTTTTTTAAAGGTAGTTTGAAAGCCTTCCAAAAATCTTCACTTGGTAAGAGTGTCCGGTAGCATGTTTACTAAGGTTGAAGAAGCTCAACCCACAAATATCATTCAAAGTAGCTCATTTTTTTCCACATAATTTGGTTGCATGAAATATATTTTAGTTACAGTTAATTTTTAATTACAAATATTGATTTACGTTAGAAAAGTGTAGCGACATTTTTTTTTTGAGAAAAAGTGTAGTGACATCTGATTAAATAAACGTAGTTATTTTTTTCATCCAAGGAAAGCAAAAAATAATATCTAATTAACACAGCTGCTAAAATTTAACGGCAAATAATAATAAAACCTTGGCTACAGTAATTTATTACTTAGTTGCATTTGGTACCAAATGTAGTCAAATTTTTTAATGCAAAAAGTAGTTATATGTAAGAATTATTATTATTGTACTTTTAAAATTAAAAGAGGTAAAATTGAATAATCTAAAAATAAAATAGATAGAACTTTTTGATGAAAAATTAAAGATAATGACTAAAAATAAAAATAATGATAAAAGTGTAGAAATTATTAAAATGTCTCCCAAGATTAGATGGATGAGGCAGAAAAAGAGAAAAAAAACTCTTCTATCCTTCCCAGCGCAGATTGAATATTCTGAATCAGGCAATAAGAGTAAAAATGAATAAAAAAATCGAGTTCAGTTTGGGTCATCGTAACCGTAATTTTGTCAATTTTATCCTAATGTTAGCTAATGGTAGATTGCAACAAATGCAGCTCTGCGGATCGTATTGGCACTTGCACAAGAGTTCAAAAAAGTTAAAATCCAAAAAAAAAAAAAAAAAAGAGAGTTCAAAAAAGAGTTCAAAAAAGTTAGACGACCGAATCTGCCGTGGCCAGCTCAATGAACAAAGCTCGTCGTTTTATTATCCAGAAAATCAAGATAGGGTTACATTTCTCTCAAGAACTCACGGCAGTAATGACCGTGGGAAGTTGGCACGTGCAGCAATACGCCTACGCGTGCCATAAATATTATACAATTAACGACTCCAATATTCCTAGAACACGAAAATCCGAAATGCCTGGAACGAAACGTACATGCACTCCAAAAACCAAAAGAATCCGAGAGTCCCCATGGACGGTCGAGATCAGCACTTGGGTAGATCGGACGGCGGAGGCTGCAGCTTCTGGCTAGGCAGCTTCCCATCCAGCACGATCCACACCATCTTCAGGCCCCAGCTGAGATGCACCTCGAAGTGGCAGTGCATAAACCAAACACCTGATGCGCACACCAACAACACTTGGATGAGGCCTGCAATTGCAAGCATATATAGCCCAAATGGAAGGGATTGGGCTCAATAACACAGTAGAGAATTGTGAGAAGTGAGTCATATACCTGGGTTGTCCGCACGGAAGCGAATGGCTACCCACCCACCGGAGGGCACGCCGATGGTGTTCCTCTCGACGGGGTCGACGAGGTTGAAGCTAGCGGGGTCTTTGTTGGGGTCATAGTTTCCGAAGCCTTGGCCGACGACGAAGAAGTTGAATCCGTGGAGGTGGAGGGGATGGCTCTCCACGCCCAGAATGTTGGTGTCTTGCAGCACCAGCTCCACGCTGGTGTTGAAGCGGAGCACCACCGTCTTCGTTCCGTGGGTCACGAACGTGTCGTTGAACGGGGGCACGCCCGTGTAGTTGAAGGGGACGAGCGGCTTGCTGGGGAAGTTCGTGCTGAAGACGCCGTTGGATTGGGCGAAGAAGTAGGACTGGAGGAGGGCGGTGGTGGGTAGGACGAATGAGACGTTGTTGATGGAGGAAGAGAACTTCGTCCCGTTGGGTCCCTGGCAGGTTTGGTTCTTGGGGCATGGGTCGGCGCCCAGGCCCACCGTGAAGAAGAATCGCCTGTCGACCGTCTGAGGGACGTTGGCGGGGAACTGCGCGGTGGCCAAGCTGCGCAACCGGCGGCTGTAGTTGAATGCGGTGGCGGTGTCGTTGAGGGCGGGGAGAGATGGTGCAAAGAGCGGGAGTTTCTTGGGCTGGGGTTTGGATGAGTTGGTGCCGCGCTTGTATTGGAGCAATCCAGCGACGGTGGTGTTGTCGAAGGTGCCGAGGCCGGTGGCGTAGGGCCTGGCGAGCATGAGGAAGGAGGCATTGGGGTAGGTTGGTTTGGCTGTGAGGAGGACGTTGGTGGTCTGGCCGGGAGTGATGAGGAGGGTGTTGGTGGTGAAGGGCTTGACGTAGAGGGCGTCGACTTCGACGACGGTGAGGGTGTGGTTGGCGATGCTGAAGAAGAGCTCGTCATTGAGGGCAGCGTTGATGAGACGGAGAAGGTAAGTCTTCCCGGGCTGCACACGCAGTTTGAAAGTATCTGCCACACCATCCAAGACCCCACCAATTAATGTTACTAATTATCAATCTGATCCGATTGTAGGGTCCATATACTATAGACACAACGTGAATTATACTTCTAGAAGGAGGACTGACTACCTACGACCAGCTGTACATTTACTTGGCGTACAATCCAGTATTAAGTAAGGGTATTAATTGTGCTTCAAACACGCTTATCAATTATGTATGTGGGGTCGCTGTTGTGTGTAAGGTGGTCAGTTTGCGTCGGAAAATCCAACATGAAAAGCATACTAGATTGAGAGGTTCAATTCCTTGGCCTAGCTATCAAATCAAATGTCTATTTTCATTTCACCACGAACCTTTGGCTGAGCAATTGTACAATGGTCCCGGCAGCCCATTGATGGTGAACGCGTCCGAAATGTTGGGTGCACCGCCGGTCTGGAATGACTGTTTGATCACAGCCTCAGTGTCAGCTTTCCACCACTCTCCTGAGAGCAGTTGACAAAAATTAATATATAATTACTGTTCAAAAATTGGAAATCGAATTAAAATTGATTTTTTTTGTGTGTGTGTGTGTCTCTCTCTCTCCTGTATTTATTTACCGAAGAGGATGGGGACCTCCTTGTCTGGTTTGGCGAATGGGTACAAGGATTTGGACTGGGGGAGGATGATGATGGGACCGTAGAGGGTGGAGCGAAGCCAGGAGACGTGAGCATGCCAAAAGAGAGTGCCGCGTTGGCCCGTGATGGTGAAGTTGTAGACGTAGGACTGGCCCGTCTGGATGGGGCACTGGGTAATGTATGCTGGGCCATCAAACCATCCACTCTGTAGCTGCCGGATCCCATGCCTGTCACCACATTTTTTCACCGTCATTGAAGCAATCCCATGGAAATGAGTTAGTGGTTATAAATGCAGCCTCCTTTCGTAGCTCTCACTGCGCTAATTTCCAATCCAATATCATGACTTGCGCTTCGATGAACTGTCCAGTTCCTAGGCCTACCCATGCCCTCTCCTTTGGCTAATGATAAGACAACAAACTAAAGCCACCGCCACGTTTGAATTATTAGGCTAGTAAATAAAATTATTTTCGACCCGAGATTCGGTTTAGATCTGTCATGATGAAAGTAGCAATTTAATTATTAATTATAATCGATCACTTCATCTGTTCCATTTTTTATTTCATCAATACTAATGCATGTCAATGGATTATTCGAAAACAAACCTCTTTGTGCCGAAAAGTCAACTGTTAAAAGTAACCATGAAAATGATTAAATTGATCCCATGAGTTTCAGTTCCCCTGCCATTCAATGAGTAACTAAGTGTTCATGTCTTTTCTTTTTTTTTTTCTTTTTTTTTTTTAAGAGTCGTAAAATAATATTTGAACACATTCTATGCTACAACTTGTTAACATAAATTTTTTAGTGACAAATGTTTCTTTACGAATTTTTACATTTTTCTAGATATTTTTTCAAAGTTCAAAGAAAATTAGAATATTTTTACCCTCTATTCATGAAGATCCGCCCATGCATGAATGCAAATTGAAGCATCATAAGCACAAATTCAAAACCACGGCAAAAAAACCCAATAAAAAAAACATGAGAAAAAAAATATATATATATATATGCCATTTGAAGAATGATGACTACGAGAAAGTAGCTAGTGGAGCGTTGATTGTGATTCAAAACCATGGCGCAATGACTACTGCCCTTGACTTATGAATGAAATGAAAAACCCGCCCTTTCGGTGTATCATCAATGCATGCATGCACGTCAGGAGGATGGCCGGAAGAACCGACAAATGAAACGCATGATGGTAAGGAAATTAGCTAGCACGATTAGAAAGAGCAGCTACCAAAAGCCCTCTAAAGCACATGCCCTGTCCTGATCATTGCTTGATTGTGCTCGCTAGTGCGTGTACCATCCACTTTTCAGAAGGAAAAGTGCTACAGCTGACCGGGGTCGGGTAATTCGGGTCGCATGCTAACATTAATCATAATTCATTAAAACAATCTCAGCTTTAATCAATTCATTTATAACAGTCTCAACTTTTTCCGTAATTTATTTAACATAAATGACCATGTTGCGAGTTGCTAACAAGCTTTAAACGGGTTAAAAATGGACATAAAATAAACTGATAAATTATCTAAAATGTAACTATAAGTAATAACAAAGATTTCTAATGTTAGACATTTACTTGAAATTTTAAAAAAATTTGCATATATATTTTTAATTGGAATATTTATTTGGTTGTCAGACAAAATTTATAAAATAAATATCAATAAAAATGTTAACTCTTACCTTATAAGTTGTAAATGGGTTATGTGGACTGATAATTAGTTAAATGTGTCAGATAATTAGATTGACAGGTTGGAAAAGTGCAGCCAGTGATCAACACATTTATTTAAACGGATTAATTGAATTATACAAATGGGTTTGCAAGTTAAAAAAAATTTCGGCTGCATCCATCTCAAACTGAGTTAGGTTAGGTTATGTTAGGTAACGTATGCAGTGAACAGTTATAAAGCAGGCCTAGCTAGTGGAGTCGATTGTCATCCACTGGTCTAATCTGACTAAAGGTGGACCAAGTCAATACATCCATCGATATGATTCTCAGATTAGGTGACTGAATTTTGAATGGTTCAAAATTAAAGTCCCATGAAGGTAGAATATCGTACAATGTATGCGACTCTTTCAAGTTAGCAAAATGTACACCACAGTATATTAAAGTAAAACTTTGGAAAGAAATAAAATAAAATCAATAAAAGTTGGTTGTTTATAATAGTAGTAGTAATAATAATAATAATAATTTTGTTAAAATAAATAAATAAGAAAAAATATATGTAAAAATTGAAAATAGTCAGGAAATTCAAGTTAAGAAGAATTACATACCAATGGATTGTCACATTGTTTGAAACATGGTTGATCACCTTAACTATCACTCGGTCGCCTTCCCTAGCAAAGATCTTAGGCCCCGGAAACTTCCCATTCACAGTAATTACGCTCTTCGTTTGGCACAATCGAGTCACATTTTGCAACCTCACCTGCAATACCAAGACACAGCTAATGAAACCATATGCAACAACATAACCGCCACAGCATTCCCATTACAAAAACACAGAGAAGTTCCATTCCATATAGAAGAATGTACGTGAAATGTGTAGTTTCTGGTCACAGAAGCACTTGCAAACCCTGCAAACAGGAAGAAGAAGGCTTTCAACGCAATGAGCAAAGCACCCATATTTCTCAACCTCCCTCTCTCTCTCACACGACAAGTGATCGCTTGGTAGCGGTCGGTACTGGTGACCAGGGAATAGCAATGGGTTGGTTTATATAGAGCTCTGGATAGTGTTTGGTTTAGTAGGTATGGATATGATGAAAAAGTAAAAAATGAGGGCATTTTCAAGGGCACTTACTTTTTTGACCCATGTGGGGTTCACCCTGTTTGGTGGGACTCACTGTAGGTCAAGCTTAATTTTAGAGTGCTGCTTAAGTAATTATTAAGCTTTATCAATTCTGTCCAATTGCTAATTATGACAATGCCCATCTATTACTCCTTTTTATGAATCAACAGTCCCCAGAAGAAAAATCTAGCAATGCCATCATATGGTAGGATTCGATGGCCAGTAATAATGCCATCATATTGTAGGATTTGATGACCACCGGTACATGGTCATACTAGGAGGAAAAATGGCCTTTTCTCTCCATGGCAGGATTGCATCTTAGACCATTATCCGAACAATCATGTGCGATGTCCGTGATTCATGCAATATTGCAATTTTCAAAATGCATCCTTGTAGTTTAGAGCTAGCAGCGCATTAGGTAAAGTGTCATCATTTCAAATTAAAAACCGTACGAAGTGCTAGTAATTTTGGGCCTTTCCTCAATGACCAAATGATTTTCAGGGCACATGCATTGTTGTCTCGTGGCTGCACTGATCATCGACGTGTCCTGTGCATCGACAGACGTCTTGAATATTGCACATTTCTTCTTTCGGATGGTGATGTCCGCCAAAAGTTTTTTTTTTTTTTTTTTTTTTTTTCTGAAGGTGTGTCGCCCGTACCCACCAAAAGGTATTAGTGGTGGGCATTTCCAGTACTTATTCCATGTTTCTGTGCCATGGAAATCAAAATGTTGATGTGATACACGTGTGCTCAACAGTAGACAAGCTTGTTTTTAATAGACGAGACTGCAATGACTGTCCAACTAATATAATATTTACCTTTTCTACTCTGAACTCTGTTTTCAACAAAAATTTTCTAACAAACTAAAATTCCCATGCTCTCGATGAATATCCCCGTGAAAAAAGAGCAGTACAATATTACATCTAATATTACAGTTAAGCTTATTTATATCGGAGACAATTAGCCCTCAATTTATTTTGAAGAGAGATAATAAGTTTTCACTTATCTTTATACAAGACTTAAAAAACTTTCATCTACCTTTATGGAATGTTAAGCTGCTACCAGCTGAACTTCCACATTAGGAGGACTCAAAACCACATCATTGGCAATCAAATGTGATCAGACTGGCAAATGTTTGATTGGCAAAAAAAGAGTAATCTTATGATATTGGCAAAAGAATTTGTACTTTTTTATATAAATAATTGATACCGCCATCAGGGCAGTGCCCTAGTGGTAACTCTTTATGGTGTCGTGGTGCCCATAAGAGTTCGAGTCTTATTCAGTGCAGGTATTTGCTTTTCCTAGATTAAAAGTGAGAGAGTATTTACAATATATCTCTACATGATGAAGGTCGTGAATGTGCAATATCAAGATGTTATAATGTAAGTAACACAAATAAAAAAAACTGATACCTCGGCATTTTAAATGAATTTCTTGCTTTAGTTATAGCTAAATGGATGAATTTATAAAATTTAGAAGTTTCGTCATGTTTAAAAAATATATTAAAAATGTATATGTTTAGTTAAAAATTTGGATTCCAAATTCACACACTAATTTTTTAGCTAAATGTATATTTTTAAACATGACAAACTATTTAAATATTGATAATAAAGTAATATAATCCATAAACCAAATAGTGATTCGGTTAAATTTTGGAAGGGACCGATTAACTTGGATTTATTGTCGTTCTACATGTAATAAGCGCGGTGATAAATACTCAGCTTACCTTCAGATAGCCCTACTTAATTGTCCTGCTAATATGCAATTAATATCCACAAATAACTCCATAATTACTTATAGGAAATTGAGTGCTTAGGCGGCCTATGGATATTACCAGGTCGCTGACTATTGGGAATTAAACATGCTAAGTTTTTGCAGCGTCTTAATAAAAAATGTCATTCAATCACTAGTACGTTAAAAATTACTCATCCAAACGATAGGTAAAGAAAGAAAAAAGTAGGTGCATAAAAGTAAGAGCAAACCGAGAAATCAATTTATCGTCTTGAGAAAAACATTCATTTGTTTACCGAACACAATTCAAACAGGATCTTCTCAAAATTTTGCGTATCTATCAAACAGCCAGTGGCTTTTCTAACTTTTTTAATCTTTGTACCTGTTCCAAGTACTCTGGGGTCCCCATTTTAGTAGTTAGTGCCAAAATAGGTGTTTTCTTCTTCCGGCCAAAAGGTAAGATGCATTGTTTTAACCACTAAGATAATTGTTATATTTCACTACAAGTGGACAAAGATTGTATCATTATCACTTTCGGCGCCACTTACTAATCCTACCATTAATATCATAGGAATCTTCCGACCCAATTCGGTCCAATCATAAAACTCAATATCAAAATTATTAGATGAGCTAAGGTGTTGTTTACCAGAAGTAATGTCCATTTTGTTAAGAATATTCACGAGAATGCTTTTGTGAAATCCTTTTTCTACGTAGCTCTTTCATTTTTAACATTTTGATAATTAATATAAAATTTATTTTATAGTATTATTTATATTATTATGAAAATACTTTCATTTGTCTAGTATCACTATTTATAAGCTCTACCTACAAATGTATAAAATCAACGTAATAAAATAATTTAATGCTAAATATCAATTTTAAAATAGTGTTTGCCACATCTAAACCATCCAAATTATTATTAATATTTGAATAATGGTTTTATAAAATATTGGATTATCTTTTTTCATCAATTATCAATATCTCAAAAATAGATAGAGTTACATTTTTTCTTATTTCTTTTGTTGGATATTTATCAGGAAGCATTTTTGGAAGGGCTCAAAATGAGCCTGTGGAACATTTATCTTGATGGATGAGAATGTGGTTTAATTGTGGGCCAATGACGACCTTTTTACTCTGGAACGGATATAGTTCTGGAACATTTGCGTATTAGCTGTATTGAAATATTTTATAATATAAAGGATATGGTTGGGGGAAGTGACCTTTGACAAGAACTCTGAGAGGGGCATTTTACCAATCGACGGATGAGCTCATAGATTTTTCCGTTAGGGATGCTGGTGGGTGTAACTTCCATATGCTCCCGAATACGTTCGGCGAATTGGTAATTAAATCAATTCAACACTCAGTTATTTTCTATTATGCATATGCATTTAAGACTAGCTTTGATTTCCCCATGCACATTTCAATTGACCATCTATTCCTGGTCCTGATATGATCATAGATGGACGAGAGTCTGAAAATGAAATTGCATTAATGAGTTAGATCGTACTAATTAATAGGTTGGAGTAAAAATTTGAATATGGTTTCAATCAGTTGGGTAAGTAGCAGATCCGTTTTTCCTAAGTTTTGAAGTAAAAATTAAATATATTTTTTAAAAAGCAACTTTAGCCTCGTCTGGTAGCAGTTAGCACCAAGAAGAGTTCAATGCAAAGCTTAAATGATTACCACAAGTTTTTAAGTATTGGTTGTCTCGTTGTTGGGAACAAGAAAGTGCATCCGAGTTAGAATTAGATATACCAATCAAATCAGTCGTGGTAAACTGAAAACATTGTTAGTCCCTGAGATGGGAGGAAGTGGGCAGGGAATGATTGGGGGGCGCAAAGTTGGGATTAGAAATTTAGAAATCTGAAGTGGCAACCCCAATTATGTGATGGGCATTCATGTCTCTAATCCTCAGTCCAAGTTGGCAGATCTCCTATGTATCCGTGATGAATTCCTTTTCAATCCTTAGCTTTGGAGAAGTGAATTCATTTCAAACAAAAAGCATTTACAAATCACTTTGTGAGTTAAGCATGTGTCAAGAATTGAAAAATATAATAAAATTAAGCATGAGGCATAAAGAAATAATGCAAGTGTATTATACACAGCTGTTCCCAAAAAGCGACAATTCCCTATTTGAATCAGTATTTTATCTCTCTGTAAAATGGCCCAGGTTAGTTCCTAAAAAGTAAGCCTGTACTATAACTTCTATTGGAAGACTAACGTAAGTGAGAACAGGTTTTTACTTCCCTTTCAAACGCATATCAACGCCTGTTTCTTCTACGCACGAAATGGCTAATCACATCAGATTTTAAAAGGCTGTCAGATTTCCTTCTTTATGGTTGACCGCTACATCTTTCCAATTATTATTAGATAATGATTTTATTTAACAAGTATATTTTTAAGAATTAACCATTATTAGTTTTACCTTTATCACAGCATTCCTTCATCTTAGTTTTCATTTGCAAAAATGAAAATGCCAATCCTCATATTAGTATGTCGTTTTTCAAGGATTCTGAACCTATGCTCCTGGGTGCATACACTTATTTTTTTATTTTTTTTTTGAAAATTTTTTAACAATAGTGTTAATCTATGTGTATTTAATCTGTGTATAAATTTTTACCATTTTTGGAGTATTTTAGATATTTACTTTTTATTTTTGAAAATTCGTGATATTTTAAGTAATTTTAAATTACTAAAATGTTACTGATTTTTAAAAACTCGAAATAAATATATAAAAATCTCCAAATATGATAAAAATTGATATATATGTTAAATACACTTTGGTTAACAATTTTATGAAATTTTTTTTAAAAAAATAAAAATAAATAGGTTTGTGACCGGGAGCATAGGATTAAATCCGTTTTTCAATACGTTTGTGACCGGAGAACGTGCAATAAAAAATAAAAAAACTGGTCGATCAATTCATCGGATGACCTCCGAATATTGCTGACGTTGAGAGCAAAAATAGTAATATTACAAAAGAAATTATCATCAAATGTTCATTTTATTGAATTAAAATTGGAGAAATAGGGGAGACATTGCAGGGTACACATGAAAAAAATTTCAATGGAGTTATTCGTGGTTCTCTTCGACTAAATAGTGATAGCCGCAAACCAAATGCCAAGATTTGAATCTACATAACAATAACTTAGATCGATCGAACAGCAGTAGGATCTCAGCACTTGGGAAGATCGGAGGGCGGAGGTGGCAGCTTCTGGCTGGGGAGTTTGCCGTCCATGACTACCCAAACCATCTTCAAACCCCAGCTGAGGTGAACTTCGAGATGGCAGTGCATGAACCACACGCCTGTTCCAACATCATCACAAAACATTCTCAACGTCAGCTAGCACGGCAAGCATTTGCAAGAGGCAAGAAGAACTAGAGGAGTACTGACCTGGGTTGTCTGCTTGGAATCGGATGGCGACCCAACCACCGGCTGGAACTCCCACCGTGTTTCTCTCGACGGGATCCACGAGGTTGAAGTTGGCGGGGTCTTTGTTGGGGTCGAAGTTCCCAAAGCCTTGCCCAACAACGTAGAAATTGAATCCGTGGAGATGGAGAGGGTGGCTCTCTGCTCCAATGATGCTCGTGTCCTGCATCACCAGCTCCACCCTTGTGTTGAAAGGAAGCACCAGGGCCCTGTCGCCGGTGCTGGCGAGAGTGTTGTTGGGAGGGATGCCCGTGTAATTGAACTGAAACGGAGGCTTGACAGGGAAATCTGTTGTGTAAATGCCTCGAGATTGCCTGAAGAAGTGGGCCTGGAGGAGGGCTGTCGTAGGCATACTGAAGGAGACGTTGTTGATGGATGCAGCGAATTTGGTCCCATTTGGGCCTTGGCAGGTCTGGCCTTTTGGGCACGGCAGAGTGCCAAGGCCGACCGTGAAGAAGAACCTCTTGTCCACTTGCTGGGGCACATTCGCCGGGAACTGAGCGCTGGCCAGGCTACGCAATTTTCGGACGTAGTTAGTGAAAAATGCAGTGTCGTTGAGAGCTGGAAGAGATGGTTTGAATAGAGGAAGGCTTTTCATGCCGGGGAGATTTGCTGAGTTAGGGTGCTGGTATTCAAGTAGTCCCGCAGTCGTGGAATTGTCGAATGGGGCTTGGCCCGAGACATAGGGTCTTGCCAACATAAGGAATGTAGCATTTGGGTTTTGGGGCTTGGTCTTGAGGAGAACGTTGGTGGTCTGGCCGGGAGTGATCAGCAGCGTCTCCGTCTGGAAGGGCTTCACATAGATGGCATCGACCTCGACGACGGTGAGAGTGGGTGGCTTCGAGCAATACCGAAGAAGAGCTCGTCATTGAGTGCAGCATTGATCAGACGGAGCAGATATGTCTGCCCAGGCTTCACACGCAACTTGAATGTATCTGGGTCAAAACAGAATAAAATAAAAGTATCAAAAAAAAGAAAAAGTCCAAACCACCCCAATCAGAAACGGACCTAGGACTACGAGCATGCAAGCCATTGAACTGGGTTGTGTCTATGGAACTAGAGTTGGGCGGGCATGCCAATGGTTTGAACTACAAACCATTTGCCAAAACCGGCCACCCAAACAGGCAAATACGTGTAGAAATGAATACCTTTTGCTGAACAGTTGTACAAGGGGCCGGGGAGGCCATTGATGGTGTATGCATCGGAGACATTTGGGGGACCTCCCGTCTGTAGAGACTGAGAAATGATGGCTTCAGGATCAGCATTAAACCATTCACCTATAAACAGCACAAGAAATGCTTGCTAATTAACTAGAGGACTAGGATGCATCATTTGTGCTGCTTAATGATCATGCGAGCTACATATATCTTCCTTGGTGTTAATTACCGAAGATGATGGGGACTTCCTTGATGGGCTGGACGAATGGATAGGAGACACCACGTTTGGGACGAATAATGATAGGGCCGTAGAGTGTAGAGCGCAACCATGAGATGTGGGCATGCCACCAAAGGGTCCCCCTTTGCCCCACAATCGTGAAGTTGTAGGCGTAACTTTGGCCTGTTTGAATGGGGCACTGGGTAATATATGAGGGCCCATCAGCCCATCCACTCCTCAGCTGTCGAATTCCATGCCTGTTGCCGTATGAATCATATCCATCAATCAAAAACGATTAGATTATTAATGTAAAAAAAGAAAAAAAAGTTGGATGAACGCAACAAAAATCCGAGTGATGGGTGGGCTGGGCATCATCTGTTTGTATCAGTTCCCACAAGCAGAAAGAGGCTACGTTGGAAAGGACTTCCCATACCAGTGGAGGGAAACATTGTGGTTGATCCGGTTGACGACTTTGACGATGACTCTGTCGCCTTCTCTAGCAACGATCCGTGGTCCAGGAAATTGACCATTAACAGTCACGATGCTCTTCGTTTTGCACAGCCGTGTCACGCTTTGCATTTGGATCTGCCCACAAAAAAGATAGTGAAGCTTTGAAACATTATACTAATCACATCCCTGTTTGTAGTTTGTACTAGTAGAGGGTGATCAGGAGACATACGTTGAACTGGAAACTCTTAGTGGTGCTGGCTTGAGCCTTCTCTGGCAAAACCAGCAGCAGTGCACAACACAAGAACTAGTACAGAAGTGGCCATTGGAGCCGGTGTTTGCAGAAGATAAGCCATCTCTCGATTACAGTTGTGTGTAGCAAAGCTGTGTCTACTGCGCCCATCTCTGTGTGCATTTATATATAGCATGTTTTTTTGCTGATTATGGAAATATTGATCAGCAAGTGGGGAGATGAATAAATTCTATCCTGACGAACTTTTTCAATTTGACGAAATACATTAATTGGCTTCCAACTAATAGGGGTGTATGTGAAGCAATCTAGCAAATACTGACATAGGACCAATATCGATGGCAGCGATGGCAACTCCTAACAGTATTTGGACGTTAATTAAGATTGGATGGTTAATGGCTTAATGCTACGGGTCTTATTGGTGGATCAAGTCTAGGGGTGCAACTTGGGCCCAGTTCAACCCGAACCCAATTTTTAACATTGTTAAAATTCTCTTTTCTACAATTCGAACCCGGTGAACCCAATTTGTAAATATGATAGGGTTCCTCATTTCTATTTTATATGTATTATAAAATATATTTTATATATAATATCTAAACAAAATTTCTTTATATTTTTTGTATTTTATGGTATTTATATTTATAAATACATATTTGACATATTGTAATTATATTATAAATAAAGTATATTATTTTCATTTATATTTATCTTTCATCTCTATAATCTCATTCATTTATCTTTTTTATATTAAATTTTTTCTAAATATATTCTTTATAGATAAATGATTCTATTATTCCAGGCTAAGCAAATGTTGCACTAAGCCTATTTTAAAAGATTCATTTACAACAATTTTTTTATTTTTTCTTCTCACACTTGTTTATCTAAATGTATTTAACGTATAAAACAAGTTTTACAATTCTTGGATATGTATATATATTTTTTAGATTTTTAAAGATAAAGATATTTTAAATACATATATACATAGATGTTTAAAAATCTTTAAAAAATATATACAAATATCAAAAAATGGTAAAACTTGGTTCTCAATATACTTAGTTAAACAAGTATATGAAGAGAAAAACAAAAAAGTTGTTATAAATGAGTTTTTTGATGTAGGCTAAGCGGGACATTTGCTTAGTTCGGGCTAACAGGATCACTCATCTTCTTTATATTGTTATATTTTTTAAAAATATGTGGTTTGACTGTATATTATTATGTTTACTTATATGATTTGTTATTATTATACATTCATATAAAATTTTAAACATATCACTCTTAAATGTAAATTTATCAACCTAAATTCCAACTCGAAACTCAACCCGAACCCGATTTTCAAAAATAGGATTAGGGTTTAGGTTTTACACATAGGGTTACGATTAGGGTTGATGTTTTATTAATAGGGTTAAGATTAGGGTTGGGGTAAACCCAAGTTTCATGAGCCCGAGTTGTACCCCTAATCGAGTACCTTATGCATGTACCCTCATGATCTCATTAAGAAATGGCATAAAGTTCAACAACAAAAAAAAAAAAAAATTGGCATAAAGTTAATCACCAATCCAAAAAAAAAAAAAGTCTAAAGTAGTCAAATTTCACTTACTTGTCATCAAAACTAAGCCTAGGGCAACCATGTAACAATAATGTGGTTTTGTTTAGAAGAGTCCCAAAATCTAGCCAGATTAATTATAAAATTAATTTTTGCAAACAAAATTCATAAGATGGGATTTTTTTTTGTACAAAATTAATAGTTACCCAATAAAAGTTGCAAAATTCCAAAAAGACCAGGAGACAGATGCAAATAGCCGCAAGCCATGCCTATAAAACATCAATCAAATCCCAAAAGAAGACGGATGAGACCGAAAAATCGCAGTCTTATTTCCATGAATTCCAACTGACGGGCTAAGTGCAGATGACTAGGAGGCAGTATATTTTGGACTAAAAATCGCGGATCGCGTCTTCACCGTTCAATTAATTTCGACTTCTAGTTCACATTCTGGACAGCCAAATCAACCGAAAATTCAGCAGCTTCACTTTCTGGTTCACACTGCAACAAATGTCGATAAAAATAGTCATATTTTTGGCTGCCTATAAAGAAAATTTGACCATATATATTGATTTGACTGCAAATAATTATTTTGCTTTAAGTATTTGGTTGCTTAAGGTAGTATGTGCTCAAATCCAACTAATTTTTATATTCCTTGCAATCAAAACCGTCATTGCTTTTAGTGTTTATATTTGGCTATAAATAATGATAGCTATCCGACTAATAAATAATATTAAAATTCGGCTGCAATAAATGATGCGCAAGTAAAATGAAATTTTGGCTGAAAAATAATTGCATAAAATAATTTTTGCTGTGGTTTACAGTTGTTCGTGCTTTTATCATGCCTTTTATATCCGTACTCAGTAAATTTGGAAGAGCCACAAGAAGATTGTATTCATGAGAACTCCACAATTATTTTTTTTTATGGAACTCCAGAATTATTTTTTTTAGAATAAAAGATAAATATAAATAATGAATTTTTCGTGGAAAGAATATTACCTAGTCATGTCCGATCCTCTGACTAAAAGTAACTATCATCTCAATGCTAGCGGTGAACATAAAATTAACAGGATAAAAAAACAGACTAAGAAGCACTTACCGAGATCGAAAAGAAGACTGAGGGTGTGTTTAAGAAATGATAGAAATTTTTATTAAAAAAATTATGTAAAAAATTTTAAAATTGAAGAAAATAATACAATATGATAAATTTAATAATGAGAAATAAAGATAATAAAATTAAAATAAATATGTTAGATGTATGAGCAGTTATGTAGAAATTATTAAAAAATAAAATAATTGTGTAGAAAGAAGTGAAGAAATAATTAAAAAAAAAGAAATAGTTGCAGGAAGAAAATGTTGTATATTAAAAAATTTTAAGTATAAACAAACACCTCGGGAAAATGAAAGTTGATCGACTATTAGTCCCTAAAAATATGAATTTCAAGTAAACAAAACAAAAATATTTCAAATATTACTTTTATGGACCCAGTGAAAGTCAGTCAAAAAATTAGATATGTACATAATGACGTCAAACGTAACAAAGCTAATGGAAAATTTTATATTTGTGATCAAAATAACCACGTGCTCTAGCTTGTCAAATGCAAATAAATGTCTTTCTTGTTCTTTATCATCCAATCATAAAAAGCACGCATTTTGACAAGCTAGCCAGATATAATATTAATACGGATAATGTAATATGAACTTCTTAAAAAGGCTGTGAATTTGCGTTAATTATTTTTCAATAATCCAATTTATTCTGAATATATTATTTCTGTGTAACATTTGAATTGAATTTACGAAAATATTTTGCAGAAAACCCAAATCAATGAACTGAGAGTCATCTCGGTTGGATGGCCCGCTGGTGGATTTTTTAGCCATTGCGTGTTCAACTCTCATGGTGGGAGTTTGGTATCCCATGTAAATAGGCGAGAGCTTGATGTTTTTCATATAAATTTTTGAAGGTCATTATAATATGAAATAAGATATAGTATTGTATACTAAATAAAAAAGAGGACCGATCTTTTCAGACCGGTCGGAAATCCGGTGATTTCCGACAGGTCCAAAAATATTTTTTTTTTATTTTATTTTGAAACATAATTTTATAAACTTGTTAATCTAGTTATATTTAATTTATAAATCAAGTTTTATCATTTTTAGATATGTATATATATTTATTTTGGATTTTTAAAAACAGGGGTATTTAAGTCATTTTAATATTCTTAAAATGACTTAAATACCCCTGTTTTTAAAAATCCAAAATAAATATATAGATATATCCAAAAATGATAAAACTTGGTTTATAAATTAAATATAACTAGATTAACAAGTTTATAAAATTATTTTTCAAAAAAAAAAAAAAAAAATATATTTTTGGACCGGTCGGAAATCACCGACCGGTCTGAAAAGATCATGCGTCAATAAAAAAAATCAATGAAAGCAGTCAAAGTAGTTAAATTCAGTCCGGGAGATCTAACTTGTTAACCATCAAGATCATAAATGACTACATCTCAAGGATGGTCAGACTTTTAATGGTTCGACCTAATCGTATTAAGTTGAGCCACAAAATTTTGATCAAAGATTCATCATTCATGGAAGCTCGTCTAATCAAATCCGTAACTCTCTAACATGATTTCATTTCCAATATTAATCTTATTGAATTTCTCATGATTCATTTTTCTTCCGCCACTATGAAATCTTGCAGGCCACGGCAATGCACACTTGGTCACCAGCATCTCAATTAATATCGGTAGGTCGTGAATCACAGAGGAAAGCAATTGAGAAACCTTTGCGGGGCTGTTTCTTGGTTTCAATGGAAGAAAGTTCGACTTGATACAAACTATAGACAGACATCTCACCAAACTCAAAAACTTCAAGACGCATCCATCACTTCCCTCGAAGCAATGTCTCCGTGCCTTTCATGCCATAAACCCCAAGTCTTCCCTAGCTAGGCCCTACAAAAGATTATTATTGGGTTGGTATTGGAATCATGGATGGCCAGGCATTTTTAGAAAGCATCCATGCGTATTTGCAACTTCAACTCGATCGATCTGTACTGATCCGATGGTGAGCGATGGCATTAAAATATATGGGAAGCTCTGGTGATTGAATTTTGCATTTAAGCACATGAAAAGGAAAGCACTTGATCAGTTGCGAGGTCCTAGCGCCGTACCAACTATTCTCCTCCCGTGCGTGTCTGCCTTCTCATGAACATACACCAACTTCCTTCGATCGACTGACTTCCTTGCGCCCACGTATGCATTTCACGTAATGGCAAGCAACAGGACACGAGGGCAGAGAGAAGCCCAAGCCCTGCATCGGGTGTTTTGACCAAGGTTGCAAAATTGGGTGTTACACTCACACCCACCAAACTTGGCTTGAATCACACCCCACCGCGCTTGCTCCCATTTATGCAGCTGGAAGAAGAGAAAGCACGTGTAGCTCCATTGAAGAAGCTGCAGGCCGGGAAATTATCTGTCACAGACAAAAATACTGGATACTCATCGCATGCTTTATTAGCTGGTTGGGTGTCACTTGATGGATAACGAGAGGAGTGTATATGCACACGTATAGAGAGAATAACTACAGAGTATATCATGTCCTACCAGTTCAATTCAGTATCTTGATTGTTTCTCAAAATTTAAGTCATTCTTAATATTTGACATTAATTATTTTATTTAGATACCAAAAGTTATGTCAATCAAAGTTATGTATGACTGCCAATCGAGCAATGGTTAGTTACAGTAGGTGAAATAAAGCATTTATGCTGTTGTGTGAGTGGATTCGAATCCCCATGCGTGGAATTTATAGTACAAATATAATTCGGGAGCAGTGGTTCTTTCCATTGATATTTAAAAGCTTGTAGTCTTTTTTTGTAAAAAATTATAAGAATTGTCTTAGGTCTTTGAATGTAATATGAGTTGAGATATTATGTAAATATATATCAATCAAAAAAAATTATGTATAGCTCTCATCTTCTAAAAATACATAAAAATGTGTATAGGTTTAGAAAATCACTTGTACTTATGCACTAAAATTTTAGAATGTTATGAAATCATTAATCTAGGTAAGATAAATTTTTATACGTTTTAGATATTAAATTGGGATCTTATAATTACTTATAATAATCAAATTATTTTCAATGGATTTAAAATCATTTTTAAGTAATTCTCAAGTTTGGAAATATACAAGCTATGGATTGAGATGATTTTTGGTATCTAAATAAAATAAACAATGTTAAATACAATATATGGATTAGATTCAACAAAATTATCAAAATTCATCCAAACTAGACAAGATGTACTAAAGTTATCTTCATATGTAGATATGTGTGTGTTGAGGCTAAATGCACCCAATTGCACTTAGCCTCGATGCACCCTGTGTATTTAACATATTTTTATTTTAAATTATTAAAACATCACTGTTTTTAAAAAATCTAAAAAATATCTACAAATCTTCAAAAATGATAAAACTGGATACGTATATTAAATACACTTATATTAATAATTGTATGAAAAATTAAAAAATAGATTTTTGCACTTGGGTGCACCAAAGCTAAATGCACCCAGGTGCACAATATCATGAACATATATATATATATATGAATCAATATGCATATCAGTATTCTCCAAAGAGGTCTGTAATTTATATCCATTAATTTATTTTCCTTTGATCTTGCAATTTTTAATTAGTTCATGTTAGTACCAGTCAATGCCCTATAAAAAAATTTATTTTGGTGATTTAAATTTTTTGAAAAAAGTTAAAATTTAATACTAGAAAATTTTGGTTGTTAAATGGTGGTAACATATATTATACAACAACTATGAAGAAGAAATTTCATTTTTCAATATTTTATGATTTTTGTGCTTAAGTAATCAAATTTCGATTTTGTTGTAAAAGCTAGCATTATCATAATTAAGAAAAAATTTTAGTGCATAAGCCTAAAAAAAGCATCATTATAAGAGAATAATTTGTCCTTTGCTTTCCTTACTATAAAGGTTGTTTGGTTAGTAATAATTGCTTCTTTCTTATAGCGGTGAATGTCAAAATTAGGAGTGTAACTTAGTACCAGGTCGGTCCGAATCGACTCAACCTGGGGTGTGTTTCCTTCCTATAAAGGTTGTTTGAGTTCTATTTTTAAAAAATTTCAAATTAGACGCAATTTCAACCCGACCCGAGAAAACCCGAAATCAGTATTGGATTTGCATCAGCTTAGTACCAAAACCCGACTTGATCTAAACCTGGGGTGTGTTTGGTAATAAGTGAAAGTTGTCAAGTTCAAACTTTTCAATCTAAAATTTTTCACTCTTCACAACTACTCTATTCTTTAATAATTTCTTCACATTTTTCTATACAACTACCCTACTTTTTAATCATTTCTACACAACTAACCTATCTATTTTAAATTTATCCTATTTATTCCTCATCATTACCCCTATTATATCACATCATTTGACAACTTCTACTCTCTACAACTTTTCATCAAAAGTTTTATCCATTCCCAAACACACCCCTGATATTCTTCCTAATTTATTAAAATAATCATATTATTTATGCATTAAGTATTTCAACTATAATTGTAATAAAAAGTTATTCTATATAATCATAATCTAATTAAACTGTAAAACATTTATTCTAAAACTTAAATGTTATTAACACTTGTCCATAAAAGTTCAATATATCACATTGACATTAATTTTATTTATAAATAATTATAAATATACAAACTCTTTAAAATTATTGTATATATACTAATTAATTCTAAGATATATAAGTTTTTACTTTTATTAAACTTTAGATGGTAATTTCATGTAATCTTATTTATTTTTCTTATCTTGATTATTATGTGTAAATTCATTACGTTTGTTATATTTAAAATTATCTTTTGATTAAAAGACTAATTTTCATCAAAGTCAAAGATATCATAGGTCATATAAATATATTTATGTATACATTATTCATGTACGAACGTAATAAAGTTTGAAAAATTCATTATCTCTATTGGTAATTTTAACTTCTATTAGTTTAAATGTAACTAGAATGTCAACCCAAAACTAAGTCCAAAACTAATACCTACCCAATTCAAAAGATAAGTCATCAGTAGCCTCCAGAAAATACATCGACTAACTCGGACTATACTCCAGTGATCCTAAAGTATAGTTTTGAGAAGGTACTCGTAGCTCCTCCGAATCCAGAGAATAGTCCAGAGATATTGCCTACAGGGGGATACTTGTTTCAATCGGTAGTTTAGGGAATGGAATGGGCATGTCTGCTTGGTACAGTGAAGCATCGAAAGCCTTTTCCTCTTGGACAGATAGCGTTGGGAAGGAGAGAAGGAATTTCTACCAGGCTCCTATCTATAAAGAAAGGGTAGACTGGTATAGAGCCCTTAGAAAGCACAGACTGACTTGACTTTCATCGCTTCTTTGCCTGCTTGTTCTATTATTAGGGTTTGGGTTTAGATCAAGTTCATCTAAATCCGGTAGGTTTAGAGTTTGGGTTCACCTAAACTCAATACAACCTGACCCAAGTTGCACCCCTAGTCAAAATATAATATAAAGCCATGAAGTATGACATGAAAGTGTATGTACACCAATATATATATATATATATATATATATATATATATATATATATATATATATATATATATATATATACAAGTACTACATATATAGTAAATGAAACAAATTTACAGAAAGAAATTAATTGTAAGAAGTAATTTAATTCATATATTAATGTATTATGTATTAGATCAAGTAACATAAATCTAATTACACTTAACTAAAAATACTTTTGCTTTTCTTGACGTTTAATTAACTTTAAGGCCTTTGTGCGAAAGAGAGAAATTATGTTAAATCTTAAGTGGGCTTATTGAGCTTTATACATAGATATGAAGGTATTCAGAAATAGATACATATATGCAGGTGCCTGTTTTTAAATAAACGGGTGGGAGAAGACCAGCCGGTTGCTTTTTTATATTTATAAATGCTTTATTTTCAATCTCGATCATTGATAATATTCATCTTGTTGCATTTACTTATGGTGTCCACTCTAACTCTCTAAGATTATGTTACGTACTTGTATATATAAATTTTCCAATAAAACTCATTGTTGTCATCATAATAAACATATATACAAATTAACGGACATCGTAAACCACTTAGATTAACAATACAATTCATGTACATAATATTTTCCATAATCTGTCGAGCATTGAAAATTTTTTAAAGGAGAGTTTAGAGCAGTGACACGGCCAAAGATTATCTCCTTGGTAACAGTGGATCAATGGCTAGGATCAACTGCAGTCTGCATTATATATGCTTTGGATTGCAAGATCGTGCCACTCTAGCTAGCTACTCGATCGATATACAGCAACAGTAGGATATACGTGTACGAAGGCCACAAAATTTAAATAAAGAAAGATGATACGAAAAGGAACCAACATGAAAATTAACAACAAACAAGTTAAACTGGAACACAAGTTCATGAGTTGACTTGGGCAGCATGATCGATTGAGGTGCTCAGATCCCCAACTAATTAAACAGAATAAAACGAAACAAAACAAAATCTTATTGCTGAATTAATGACTTTGAACTGCATGCGGAGGAATGAGTTATGCCTTCTTATGAATGAAGAAGGGCAGAGCTGGGTTTTCCGGGGATGATCAGCATTTGGGAAGATCCAACGGCGGAGGTGGGAGCTTCTGATTGGGGAACGCCCCGTCCTGGACAACCCACACCATCTTCAGACCCCAGCTGGTGTGAACTTCCAGGTGGCAATGCATGAACCATACGCCTGCACCCATTCCACGAAATTAATTAACACACCTGCGTGCCATTAGAAAATTACAATATGCACCGAATTTTTTTAAATGTGTAGGCCCTAGATATTCCTCTTGGTGACATATGGATTTTTATTTTGAAAATCAAGAGGGTTATTATGCCCCTGCTTATTAAAATTTTCACGTTTTCACCTATAAAATTTACCATATTTAGTTACCACAAGTTGCATTTTGCCTATGCCCTTTTGTAAAGTAATTACCACGTGTATTATGCCTGCAATTTTACAATTTTATCACAGTTTGACCCGTTTTCTGATAATGATATTAATTTTACACAATTTATTATATTAATTTTACACATTTGTAGATGTAACCATGTATAATGATACTAAATAATCAATTGAATTTTCTTAACTTAATGAATAATACCAAATGCAATGAATGGAATGAATTTCCTATTAATCATAAAATAAACCAAAAAGTATAAGGATTCGCGGTAACGGGTTTTATCGAAGTTAAACTCCATTTATACGGTAACGAATTTTAATATTTTAAAAGTTCATTTCCTTGCAGTGACTTAGCAATTTTACAATTTACCTTATTTTGACATGCAAATTTTTTTAAAATAATACGTACAACTTACGTTACTTTCACCTACAAACGTTTTTTTGAATAATACATGCAAACTTAGATTAGCAAAGAATAACTTAATTTTAAGCTTAGACACAAATTGCATGAGCACTTTCCTTGAGCAAATGATTTAATATTATTTTACAATTTGGCAGATGACAAAAATGCAAGAAAGGTACAGACAGTTAGAAAATGATTGAAAATTCTTTTATGTTTTACTAAATTATAAAAATACCCTTCCCCTTAAGTAAAAGAGTAATTAGTCGCAACATTGAAACCACTGAATTTTTTTACTTGCCCGTCAACTTATGCATGCATAAGAAAATATCAATACTTTCGAAGCATCTTCTTAGATACAGATGTAAATTTCGTGTAAAAATAAAAACTAATTGAGAAAAATGCAAAATTAAAGTACAAAGACTTAAGGTACGAAAATGCAAATGTGCTCGCATTACTACACTGACCTGGATTATCTGCTCGAAAGCGTATGGCAACCCAACCGCCAGATGGAACTCCGATGGTGTTTCTCTCGACAGGGTCGATGAGATTGAAGTTGGGAGGGTCCGTGTTGGGGTCAAAATTCCCGAAGCCTTGCCCAACCATGAAGAAGTTGAATCCATGGAGATGGAGAGGATGGCTTTCCGCTCCCAGAATGCTCGTGTCTTGCAACACCAGCTCCACGCTCGCGTTGAAGGGCAGCACCGCGGCCCTGGTGCCGTTGCTCACCATGGTGTTGTTGGAAGTGTTATTGCCGGTGTAATTGAATGGGAAGGGAGGGGTGGTGGGGAAGTCGGTGGTGTAGACGCCGTTGGATTGGCCGTAGTAGTGGGACTGGAGGAGGGCAGTGGTCGGGAGGACGAAGGAGACGTTGTTGACGGATGCGGAGAACTTGGTGGTGTTGGTGGGGCCTTGGCAGGTTTGGTTCTTGGGACAGGGCTGAGTGCCGAGACCCATTGTGAAAAAGAACTTCCTGTCGACGGTCTGAGGCACGTTGGCAGGGAACTGGGCGTTGGCTAAGCTGCGTAATCTTCTGGTGTAGTTGGACACGAAGGCAGTGTTGTTGATGGCTGGAAGGGATGGCATCAAGGGTGTTGTTGATGAAATGGATGAGTTGGGGTGATTGTACTTAAGCAATCCGGCGACTGTGGAGTTATCGAAGGTTCCACGACCGCTGAAGTAGGGCCTCGCGAGCATGAAGAAGGTGGAATTTGGGTATTTGGGTTTGGTATGGAGGAGAACGTTGGTGGTCTGGCCTGGTGTAATAAGGAGGATGTCGGTGGCGAATGGCTTCACGTAGATTGCATCGACTTCGACAATGGTAAGAGAGTGGTTGGCGATGCTGAAGAATAGCTCGTCATTGAGAGCGGCGTTGATGATGCGGAGGAGATAGGTCTTCCCGGGTTCCACATTCAACTCGAATGTATCTGATCCATGCACCATACGATTTTTAACGATTTTTTTTTTTTTTTTTTTTTTGAAAAAAATCCTAACAATAAACAATATATACTAACTGGGGATTGGATATCTAACAGTATGACACAAGTGCTGCTTGAAACACTTAAGGAAAACCTTAATATGGCATCATTCATGAACCATGATAGTTTGTAATCACCTTTAGCTGAACAGTTGTACAAGGGCCCTGGAAGCCCATTGATGGTGTATGCTTCAGATACATTAGGCCCTCCTCCTGTCCGTAGAGCCCGTGAGATGATAGCCTCAGGATCCACACTGAACCATTCACCTGCAAACCAAAATTCAATATTATTCACGCACGGGCTGGTTAGTGGTTAGTGAAGTAATCATGCTTTGATCAGCTCTGTAATTTTATTGATAAAATCTAATCCATGCATCATACCAAGTACGACGGGGACTTCCTCATATGGCTTGGGAAATGGGTAAGGGACACCGAGCTTCGGAAGGATGACCAAGTGACCGTGAACGGTGGCTCGTAGCCATGAGATGTGAGCATGCCAGAGGAGTGTGCCCCTTTGCCCCACGATCGTGAAGTTATAGACATAGGTCTGGCCTGTTTGGATGGGGCACTGGGTTATGTACGCAGGCCCATCAGCCCACCCGCTCCTCAGCTGTCGAACTCCATGCCTGCATTCCAGGTGATTCAGACCAGCCGCATATCTGTAGATATATCCATCTTTTAATGATGCAGCAATTTCACTTAGTGGATCTGATGCTTCCCTCGGATGCTTTTATGCATGACATTAGCATGATATTATTTAATTATATCGATGGAACCTATATGCATGCTATAGAAATATTTTGATTCTTCATACACGAGTGTATAGCTTAAGGCCTGTTCATGATAATCCAATCGGATAATGGGATTTAGACTTTTATATTTTCAATTTTTTTTATGTAGTATAATTTTTTAATTTTCTAATACATAACAAACTTACTTTTTTCATTCTAATATAATTTTTATTTTTCAATACATAACCACCCTTTCGGATCCAAATCGTCTCATTCCATCCAATTTGATAATCCTAGACAAGCCCTAAGTAATGGTTACTGTCCAGAATTCGATATCTGCTAATAAGAAATTCCCAATTTTGAGGCTATGACAGGTGAGATTGCCCCATACCAATGCAAGGAGATATTGTAGGAGACATGGTTGACCACCTTAACCAGAAGCCTATCACCTTCCCTGGCCACGACCGTCGGCCCTGGGTACAGCCCATTCACGGTTACCATGCTCTTCGTGTGACACAGCCGAGTCACATTCTTCATTTGGATCTGCACCAAAAACATATACGATCAGCGATCTTAAGTAAACGTCCGAACCACGAAAAAGAAAAAATCAAATTAATAATGCCACGTACATCGAACTGGTAGTGCCTGGTCGTTCCTGCATTCTGAGAGAAGGCTAACTGAGGCAAGAAGAACAAGCTGCTTACTGTAACTGAAAGTACCAACTTGTAAGCTGTAAATGGAAGTGTTGAAACAAGCATTTCTGAATGTTCAAGACCTCCCTCTCTCGATCGATCGAATTTTCTTGTATGTTGCAAGTATTGGTAATGAGGAGAGAAGAGCTTGTCTAAATAGAGCTAGGAAGTTGGTCTCTCTTAATTGATTACGTAATTGTCCTAGCGTTGCTTCTTCTTGTTCTTTTTTTTTTTTTTTTTTTTCACACTATCCGACGGCCCTCAGCAGCTCGTTGGTCGAGCTGAATTTTGGAGTGTTTGCAAAGTAAGAAATTTCTTTATAATTGGGCTAGCATTCAAATTCAATGGCGGATTTATTGCCAAAATAGCCCCTCACCGGCACCTTCGTCTGACAAACATGGTACATCGATAGCAACAGCCGCATCCTCTGTGTCCGTGATAGTCGCATGCAGTCAGTCCAGCCGGCCTCCTTCAAATTAATTTTTTCCAATCCCCTGCGGCTGCATCACTACCTACAACAATATTCTAGAATCTTGAAGACTTCTATTCAAAGTCATCTTGTTCAGACGACAATATTCACCAGATCTAATTAAGAGTACTTATCGTCTGGTTCGGTTTATTGTCGGAATATGCTCATGCATGCATGGATAAAAGGAACTTGGGTAGTCTAATCAAAAAAAAAAAAAAAAAAAAGGAGGAACTTCGGTAGAGTACAGGAAACGCACCAGGGACTATAAAACGAGGAAGGCATAGTCGTATAGATTCCAAGGCACAGGCGTCATAACGGACACGAATTTTTAATGTATATTTGATATATTCTAATATATATTTAATATATCGTTTATAAAATATATTATAATTTAAAGACATAAAATATATTTTTAGAATAAAGAAAGTTGTTTAATTCATCTATTATTTAGTACAATTAATAAATATATTATAAAACTATATTATTATCATATTAATTATATATTGCTAAATAAGATTTGTAGTAAAATTATAATTTTTAAATATAATAGAAAATCATTTTAAAAAATGGATCTCAAAATATCATGGCCTAAAATAAGGTATGATTATTTCTTTTTGAAAATAAGTTAAAAGATAAAGTCTACAACTAGACTCATCCCATCTAAGTTGCACGATGGTTACTCACATAGTTAAAAAGTATGGACTACAATAAATTTTTTATTGAAAAAGAAAGAACATGAAAAGGTGTCAAATTTCCATTTTAGGTGGTATTCGTATTCAAGTAATTAATGTTATTCTACCACCATTTAGTTCTTGTTGAAATAGAGCATAAATCGGATCGGGTCGGCTCAAATTGAGTATTCTTAACCTTAATCCTATTCGTAAAAGGGGTAATTTGTAAATATGTCACTGTAGTTTGACGTTAATTGTAGATATGTCCCAATTATTTTAGGAATTACATATTACCCCTACTAAGTTTGTCCAAAATAACTTTTATACCCACAAGGCATCTTTGCCATCAGTTACTATTAAAATTTAGTTTGGAATTTTGCATAATAACATAATTGACCGTCTGTGGTTTACAATACAAGCATTTGTGCAGGTGGAAGAATTGGCTGGAAGAGATTGGGTGAAAGAAGAGTTTTTTTAAAAAAGAAAGTAAGAGAAAAAATAATTTCAAGGAGGCTTTCTGATTGTCCAATAAATTTTGCATCATTTTTATTTGGAAAATAGCTTAGAAATTTTCGTTTTGCTGGTAGCGGAGAAAATAATTTCTGCCTACTTTTCGTACCGTCCATTTCGTATTTCCTATGGTCCATTTCTTACAGAAAATTAAAGCATTTTTCTCTGAAATTTCCGATTGCTCAACTGAGGAAGCATTTCCGTTTTGCTTTTCTGAAATCAGGTGGAAGCATTTTTGTTTTGTTGCTCTGAAATTTTCTTGCAATCCATTTGGTATTTAGTATTTCTTGCTGTCGGTTTAGGCATTGCTGTATGTATTTGGTATTTCTTACAGTCCGTTTAGGCATTGTTGTACACGTCTATGGTTGGGAAGTATAGTTTAGTCGATTTTTAAAAAAAATGGTGGATGGCAAATAACGGGTGGCTGGAGCAGCTACATTAGTCGGATTTGAAAAAAAAAATTGAACGGAAAAAAGCTAAAGTGGTTCGAGTTGCTACATTAGTTGGATTTGAAAATTTTTAACGGAAAAAAATTAAAGTGGCTAGAGTTGCTACATTAGTTGGATTTTTCAAAAAAAAAATGACGGAAAAAATTAACTAGTAATTTAGTTGAATTTTTTAAAAAAATTAACGGAAAAAAGCGAGCACGTTTTTGAAACACTGGTTAATGGTAAATATTTATAGTAGAACTACTTTGTTATTTTCAAGTTGTATTGTATTAATTTTTTACTGAACAGCCTTTTTGTTTTTGTTACATATTCGCCGTTAACTTGGGTATAAAAGCAATTTTGGGCAAACTTAGTAGAGGTAATATGCAATTCTTAAAACAATGGAGCATATCTGTAATTAGAGTCAAACTATAGAGGCATATTTGCAAATTATCTTTTGTAAAAATATTAACTCAACCCTACAATCAATCCTATTTTTCAAAATTCAACCTAACCATAAACTAAACTCATATAAATTCGTTCGATTCAGGTTACAAATTGAGTTAATAAATATATAATATTTAAAAAATTTTGCTTAATTAAATTAATTTTAAAATATAAATTTTATATTAAAGAATAAAAAATAAATCCTTTTATAGGAATATCTTCCAATTTATGACTTATACATTAACATAATTACTAATTAATCATCTTTCAAAATAATGAGACAATTTCATGCTTACGTATCATTTGATTTTATGTGCGAATATTAAAGCCGCCGGATCCGTTCCATTTCTATTCACGCGCAAACCAACCAACAAGGCCCACTTGAATCCGAGTGTACATTAAAAACCTTCTTCGCTTTTTCTAAAAAAAGAAATCATTTCATGCCGCGAAAGTTGCTGTATACAGTATTGCAATACAAAAACATTAGCCGCAGCCAAACTGATTGAGGTGTAGTGGATGAGTTACGTTTTGGTTGCGCATATATAATCTTGTGGAGGACAACTACTACAGCTAACTATACATGACACGTACGGGGTCTCATAAAGAAAAAACCATATGACACGGTGCAAGTGAAGCACGTCTGGTGGCACTTTTTGGCTGCTTAGTGTTACACGTAGTGAAATTTTCAAGTTGGTGAGGATCGGCTATATATCAGTAGTTGGATTGGTAGACGGTGATCCTCACATCGATCTCAGCCACCCTCGGAGAAATAATGCAAGCACAAAAATGAGGGAATGTTTCTGGGTGGGAAAACCAAAGCTAAATTCAACCTCGCGAACACCAGGATGAATTGAAAACCACAACATTGACTCAGAGATACAATTGCAGATGGACATTGGGCCGTATGTGCTCTCCAACAAACAAACAAACAAACAAACAAAAATGCGACACACAAAAATCTAGGCACCATTTCAGATCGTCAAACATGGAACATGCAATCAGCAAAAGAATAAGTTAACTCATAAACGGAGGGGAGGTCAGATCAGCAGGCGGGAAGATCCAACGGCGGAGGTGGGAGCTTTTGATTAGGCAGTTGGCCGTCCTGAACTACCCACGCCATCTTCAGACCCCAGCTCGTGTGCACCTCCAGGTGGCAATGCATGAACCATACACCTGCACCCGCACAAATATACGCGTCAGCATCAGATTACTGTTCGTGATCCATGAGCAATATGTCATATTGACTGTCTGGAGCTAATATATGAGAGCCTCAATTGCATGAATCACCACATGCATGTATATCTGGGATCCGCAGTTTCTTTCTCATTAGTTAATTGCCTCCTGCGACCGTATGGATGCATTATAATTACTTGACTGACCTGGATTATCAGCTTGAAAGCGTATGGCGATCCAACCGCCGGATGTAACTCCCGCGGTGTTCCGCTCGACGGGATCGACGAGATTGAAATTGCGGGGATCCGCGTTGGGATCGAAATTGCCGAACCCTTGCCCAACCACGAAGAAGTTGAATCCATGGAGATGGAGAGGGTGGCTTTCCGCTCCCAGAATGCTTGTGTCCTGCAACACCACCTCCACGCTCGTGTTGAAAGGCAGCACCACGGCCCTGGTGCCGTTGGTCACCATGGTGTTGATGGAAGTGTTATTGCCGGTGTAATTGAATGGGAAGGGAGGGGTGGTGGGGAAGTCGGTGGTGTAGACGCCGTTGGATCGGCCGTAGTAGTGGGACTGGAGGAGGGCAGTGGGCGGGAGGACGAAGGAGACGTTGTTGACGGATGCGGAGAACTTGGTGGTGTTGGTGGGGCCTTGGCAGGTTTGGTTCTTGGGGCAGGGCTGAGTGCCGAGGCCCATCGTGAAAAAGAACCTCCTGTCGACGGTCTGAGGCACGTTGGCAGGGAATTGGGCATTGGCTAAGCTGCGTAATCTTGTGGTGAAGTTGGCGACAAAGGCAGTGTTGTTGATGGATGGGAGAGATGGCTTGAAGAGTGGGAGTTTGTTGATTGATGGATGATGAGATGAATTGGGGTTGTGGTACTCGAGTAATCCGGCGACGGTGGAGTTGTCGATGGATCCAAGACCTGTGAAATAGGGTCTGGCGAGCATGAAGAAGGTGGAATTTGGGAAGTTGGGCTTGGTGCGTAGGAGAATGTTGGTGGTTTGGCCTGGTGCAATGCTGAGGATGTCGGTGGTGAATGGCTTCACGTAGACTGCATCGACTTCGACGATGGTTAGAGTGTGGTTGGCGATGCTGAAGAAGAGCTCCTCATTGAGTACAGCGTTGATGATACGGAGGAGATACGTCTCCCCTGTCTTCACTTTCAGCTTGAACGTATCTGATATATGTGTAAGTATTTAAAAAAAAAAAAAAAAAGTGTGGGTGTACGTAAAATGTCTTTTTTTTCGAAATTCAAAAAATATGAAAAAAATATATAGTTTTTGATATATTAACAAACCAAAGTATCTAACCTATGTTTACATTTCTGTAAAAAAAATCGATAAAAAAGGATCCAATGCGTTACTGGTTCGCACCCCATCCGCATGTATGTATCCAAGCAAATACGTACTATTGTAGGGTATGTTTGTTTTTAAATTAAATTTTTCCTTCAAAAATTTTCATTATCCAAAACTATGTAATTTTTAAATTATTTTTTCACATCTTCCCACATATACTATGATATTTTTTACTCATTTCCACCACAATTATCCATACAAGTAATTTATATATTTTAACTTTATTTTCTTTATTTATTATCATTATTCTCATCATATTACATTATTTTCTCTTCTTTTGACAACTTTTACTCCGTAAACACTTCAGTTGAAAATTTTATCATTTTCTAAACCCATCCGTAATTAGATATGAAGAAGTGCTGCTTAATAAAAAGAAGTAACTGCTGTGAGAAATTAATTAACCACCTTTTGCTGAACAGTTGTACGTGGGCCCTGGAAGCCCATTGATGGTGAATGCGTCAGAAACATTAGGCCCAGCTCCTGTCTGTAGAGCTTGTGAAATAACGGCCTCAGGATCCGCGTTGAACCATTCGCCTGCAAACCAAAATTCGAATCCATTCATGGCTAGGCTGGTTTATCAGGTGTTACATGCGTAAGGCAAAAATCTCATCCATTCATCACAGATATGTGCATACCAAATAAGATTGGGACTTCCTTGTTTGGCTTTGGAAATGGATAAGGGACACCTCGCTTAGGAAGGATAATAATGGCACCGTAAACTGTGGCTCGCAGCCATGAGATGTGGGCATGCCACAACAGAGTCCCTCTTTGCCCCACGATCGTGAAGTTGTAGACGTAGCTCTGGCCTGTTTGGATGGGGCACTGAGTTACGTATGCAGGACCGTCTGCCCATCCGCTCCTAAGCTGTCGAACTCCGTGCCTTTAATTAATTTGCCCGCAATCCACCCCATCGATCAAACAGAAAGATAATAGTATCAGTGTCCTTTTCTTTCTTTTTCTGTTTTTTTTCCTCATCGTTCTTGTGTACGTGTGTGTGTTGCTCGAATGTTGGAGAGACTATTTGAACCAGTTGCTTGCAACTCATACCAAGCGATATTATCCATATATCTTTTTGTCATGCTGAAACTTCACCTCTTGGATCGATCATACATGACATGCATGCATGGGCTTATTTGCGGGTGAATGGCATTTACTTAATTGTTTTACATTCTCTATTTCCTTAACAAGGTTCATCACTTTTTGGGTATTTAGCAGCAGTTATTTTAAATATTTCTTCTTAACTAATCAAATCTCCACCATTTCTTATTTTTCTTTTAGGGATATTAATAACAGTTATGGTACTTCTTGTGATGTTCAGATATGTCATGTTATACATTCATTTAAAAAAAAAAAAAAAGATTATGTTATGCATATTGCTACACGTACTGTTGGTTAGGACTTAGGAAGCTATATATAGTCGATTGATCTTCTCATACCACATTTCATACCGGTCCAAAAATACATTTTTTTATTTTTAAAATTTTTTTTATAAATACGTTAATTTAGTTGTATTTAATTTATAAACTAAATTTTACCATTTTTGAATATATGTATATATTTATTTTAAATATATGTATATATTTATTTTGAATTTTTTAAAACAGGAGTATTTACCCTTTTTAAAAAATTCAAAATAAATATATAAACATATCTAAAAATAGTAAAACTTAGTTTATAAATTAAATACAACTAAATTAATGTATTTATAAAATAAAAAAATAAAAAATAATAAAAAAATTTTGGACCGGTCTGAATAAGATCGGAACTCCAATATATAAGCTATTAACGTTAGAACAGAAAAAAATTTTAAAATGTTCCGTGGTGCAAAAAGGTGAATACTTAGCACTTGTCAGTCAGTATTGAACCTTTTATTATAGTTAGCTTTGCCTAATTGCCTCTAGAGTGCCGTAAAGATTATTTCCCTAAAAAAACCAATGTTTAATTTCACTTGAAAGGTTTTGCATTTTTTTCGAAGAAATAACTCTTTACATAAATTCATTCGTGCATTCCTGTACGTATGCTTTTTTTTATGAATTGTACGTATGTTTTTTAGTAGGATCAGAAATCTACTGATTTGAATTTTCCTAATCTAAGGTGGTGAGGGCATACCAATGCAAGGAGATATTGTGGGAAACATGGTTCACCACCTTGACCAGAACCCTATCACCTTCCCTGGCAACGATCTTGGGCCCTGGGAATTGCCCATTCACGGTTACCATGCTCTTTGTGTTGCACAGCCGAGTCACATTCTTCATCTGAATCTGCAACCAAAAAATAAAAAAGCTAGACCATTCAGCAATCTTGAACGTATTATCGATGTATTCATTGCGCAACTGTCCAACCAAAAATTATTGCCAGTACATTGAAGTGGTAGTGCCTAGTTGTTCCTGCATTTTGAGCACAAGTCATCTGGAGCAAGAACGATAATCCAATTAATGCAACTGAAATAAATGCTGCCATGTAAGACGAAAACGGAAGTGGTAAAACACTCATTTCTCGATGTTTCAAAACTTCTCTCTCCTCTCTCTCTATATATCGGAACGTTGGTTGAATGGTCTTGTATACCAAATTTAGGTTGTCGGAAAAAAGACCAGGAGAGCTCGTTTAAATAGGCACAGAAAGTTAGTATCTCTTTGAAAATGGGTGATGGGATTAGCAGATGGAAAATGAAGGCAATCTGACATGGGTGCTATTGTTTTAATTTCACCATTAGATGCCGATGGTCGAGCTGAATTGTAGAGTGTTTAGAAAGTAAGAAATTGTTTGTAATTGGGACAAGCATTAATGGACGGATTGGTTGTCAAAATGCTCCCCACCTATTCCTTAATGACTAAAATTAGTACATGATTGATGGGAACAGCTTAATTACCAAAATCGCGTAAGCAAATTAAGAACTAGCTATGGAGCATAAGCACTGTCATGACAGTGGAGCATATTCAAAAGCTAGTTCCATAAAAACCATTAACATAAGTTTTAAAAAATGAAAAAATTGTTGGTGATGGGTCAATTAAGAACATTCCACTCCAACAACAATAGGACCAAAAAGAGCCATACACGTGACATGGGTACCAACTTTATTAGAATTTCTCTTCACAAACATGAAAAGGTTCGGTTACACGATACATGTCGACCTTTTCGCCATTTGTATTGCTCCAGTTGAAATTTGTTTTTTCGGCAACCTTTACTAGTGAGTAAATAGTTTTTATTAATAAGAAAAATCTTTATTAGTACAAAAATTATACCCAGAAGAAAAAATTCTCTTGCTTTTAAGAAAGCTTTTGTAAATTTAAAAAAATCTTTATTTATATGACACTTTCATAAGTTTACTTTGATCGCGCTTTTATAGTTAAATTAAAATTTAGTTATCTAAGTAAAAAAGTAATAAATTATTGACAACCAAATTTCTCCTTAGTCGTTTCTACGTAACATATGTCACTGACTAGAAATCAAATTTTAACTTTTTGCAAAACAATTTTACACTAAAACTCAAAATATTTTGAAACGATTTCTATTCGCATATTTGCACTTGATCGAAAAAAAATTTTAACATCCAATTTTAATAGCCAAAAATATCTTTCGTTGTATCTGCAAGAATATGATTCAACTAATCAAACACGCATGTTTTAATTCTGACTATTTTGGCACTTTAGTAGCTGTTCTGGTTGGACTTTTTTTCTTTTTTTCTTTTTTTTCTTTCGAAATTAATTTTTTACGGTGGCTCCAGCTTGCTGGTGCTGGGTCGTTAAGAGGGATGCCAAGGTTTCAAGGGAGTTCCTACCTCCAGTCGTTCTTATTGGCTCACAGTCTAACAGTTTGTCTTGGTAATTAAGGAAGGCACCGTGACGGCATTATCCAATATAGCTCATACTATTGGAACATTTATCTAGGTAATCAAGGTACACTCTAGACATTAACATATGCGTTTAACTGTATATAAATGGATTTTATTGAAGGAGAACAAGTTTATACTTTTAGTTGTATTTTAAGCTAAAATACATTATTCATTTTTTACAATTAATTGTATTTTTTATTTTTCTTTATAAACATATTTTCCTGAGTGTATTTAATCCATATGCAAACTTTTTTTCATTTTACGTATTTATTTATTTTTAAAAATCAAGTTTTAAGGATTGAAAAATGACTTAAATGCCCCTAAAATTAATAATTTTTAAAAATTTAAAAATAAATATGTGAAAGCATTTGAAATGGTAAAACTTATGAATTAAATAAACTTAGGAAAATGTTTATGAAGAAGAAATCATAAAATTTAAAAATAAAACAAAATAAAGATTAATATATTTTAATTTGAAATACAATAATATATAATGGGGTTTCAACACGAGTTTTCACACTAATGTTTGCTTTAGATTTGATATTAAATTGGTAGGGTATTAGATTCTACAACGAGAATATCATCCATGTTATCATCAATGATAAGTCCATTAATAATTAAGCATCATTATTAATCAGTATTAGGGGGCCTACCATGAGCTTTGTAGAATAGAAGATTCAGAGCTAATCAATTGTTGTCATCATGCCGATAATAACTCTACAAGTGATAACTAAAAAAATCGAAGGAACTTTAGTCTTTTAATTTTGATAACATGCGAGGTGGGTTTATTATTTTTATTAACCTAAGATTCATTATTTGTGTTGTTATTATCATTATTTTGTGGTAATTTATTATTATTAGGTGGTTTTTTATAACGTAAATTATTATGTAATTTATCTTTTTATTGGGCTTTCGTATAACCCTTGTTCAATGAATTCTACATGATAGCTAGTAGGGAATATCTTGTTAGGCCAGCTTCACATATGCTTATCGAAATGCATCCATTGTTTTTTCATGAAATTATTTTTCAAAATATATTTAATTTACATATCAAATTTTATAATTTTTGGATATAATTATATATTTCTTATTTTCAAGAAGTTTCATTTTGAGGGGATTAAAATTACTTAAATACTCCCCCCTCCCAATTTGAGGGGATTAAAATTACTTAAATACCCCCCCCCCCTCTCCCCAAACAAAATGATGACTTTTGAAAATAAAAAAATATATTCATATGTCCGAAAATTATAAAATTTAGTAAGAAGTTAAATACACTATGATAAGTAAAAATAATTCGTGTATAGGACAGACTGACATAAGATTACGTTAGGTGGGCCTAATAAGATCATCCTCGGTTTTAGTATTCTCCATATAAGACAAGGATCAACAATACACCTTAGCAATAATTGTTAAACGAATTTAGTTGCTAAAAATAAAATTTGTTACAGCGCATATAACTATGATTAATTAGTTCAATTCGAAGCCATATGGTAAGACCTTTCTTTTAATTTAATTTTTCATAATTTTCTAGTAGGACTGGGATTTAAATTAAAGGATTGTCATCCTCGTTGATATTTGATTAATGTCAAACTATATGAAGCCAAACATAGATATATCCTGACCCGGATTTAATTTGAACGAAATAATTAAAGATTGTCTCATCAATATTGGAGATGTTCATTGTCGAATCCGTGAAAGAAAATCTTCATTAATAAGCCTACAACTTCAAGTAGCTGCAGGCAATCAGCAGCAAGCCTGGCCAGGATTTTAATGCGGCGGCACATCTTTACCACCAGTGCATTTTAATTGTCAGGTGCATGCATGCCGATAATAATAACTTTTGTTTTTTTTTTTTTTTTCCATGTAAAAGTTCACGTCTGGAGGGTTGCTAATCTCCTGTAACATGTAAAAAGGTGCACTGGATGACCTGAGGGATGTTGTTAGAAACTTAGAATGTGTTGTTAGAAATTTTTTAGAAATAAAAAATACATCTTATCCTCATTTCATCTTCTCCTGTCCTCTTGGATTATTTGAAGGAAATTTTTTTCCGCTTTCTGCACTATTCGTAATGTCCAATTATTCCATTTTTCAATCAAGATATATTTCAATCATTTTTTACTTTTTTCATGTAACTATGTTATCTATTTTAATTTTATTCATTTTATTTCTAATTATTAATCATATTATATTATATCGCTTTTTCATTTTTCAAAAAAATTTCTACAAAATTTGCCCTCATTTTTTCTTTGATGCCAAATGAAGAGTGTAAGAGTGTTTGGGAAGACGAAAGAGAGAAAAAATTTAATGAAAATTTTTTATAATGAATAAGATAATAATATAATGTGATAGAGATGATAATTAGAAATAGAGCGGATAAAGTTGAAATAGACATTATAGTTATATACAAATGCATAAAAAATAAATAAAAAGAAACTTTTTCTTTTAGCCTTTACACATTCACATACTTTTGGTATTTTAGTTTGATATTTATACAAGACTTCCTCAGCTAAAAAATGCCAATAGAAACCAGTTGGCCCCCTCGGCTCCTGCCAAACATTTTCTTCCCACCGTTGTCTTCTCGTATATCGTGCCCAATTTTCTTGAGGAAGTATTTCAGTATACTCTGATACATTGAAACTTTAGTGAACTTAAGTGCAAATTTTATTTTTAAATTTTTTTGTGAAACTGTTACTATATACGTAATTAATGTATAAGTCGATTTTTACTTTTTTAGATATGTATATTTTTGAATTTTTAAAACAATAAGGTTTTAGTTATGTTTTAGTCATTTAACAAGAAAATAACTAAAACTCTCTTGTTTTTAAAAATCAAAGAGATATATATACATCTTAAAACTGATAAAACTTAATATATATATATATATATATATCTATGTAAATACATTTATATTAACAGTTTTATTAAATTTTAAAAAAAAATTAAATGAAGCTTGCACCCGCATATACTAAAGTTTTAATGCACCCTTGTGTGTGCATACGGAATCGTTTACCTTTTTTACGTTGCCGCAAGATAACAATGGGCGCACAGCAGTGATTCCCACTGGGACCTGGTCGTATGCTCTCGGGAGCATTGAGCTCTCAATGCTCTCGGGTGCAGACACCCATTTTTTTATTTTTTAAAAAAAATTATAAAACGATTAATCTAAGTGTATTTAATATATGTATTAATTTTTATCATTTTTAGAATATTTTAGATATTTATTTTTTATTTTTGAAAATCAGTAGCATTTTAGTAATTTTAGTAATTTTAAATTACCTAAAATGCTACTGATTTTCAAAAATCAAAATTAAATATCTAAAGTACTCCAAAAATGGTAAAAATTTATACGCATATTAAATACACCTAGATTAATAATTTTGTAAAAAAATTTAAGAAAAACTAAAAAAAATAAGTGCATGGACCGGGACCACAGGATCAGTTCCCGATTCCGCTTCCCCCAGGCTAAACTGCTGTCTGCGAAGTAGGCAGATTGGTAAAAGGGAGCAGCAGTGTACCCCCACACCTTATCCTTAGGCGTCTACTGTCTTGTGGGGACGGGGATAGTGCGTGCACTATCTTAATCCGTCGCCATTTGCGGACATGTCACGCTTCCCATGACAGCAAGATATTACTGACCAATGATACTACATCGTATCTGGTCAAACGAACAGGGCACGCGGCACCTCTTTCAACTGAACTAGCCATTATCACCACTAGACCACAATTTCATTCGCTGACCAATGACCTGCACGGGAGATTGGACACCAAACGGTGCCACTCACCACACATCAGACCTTGGCTTCATCTGGAATATTCGTTTCTTTGAAGAAACAGAGATATCGATTTCGAGTTAATTATATTATAACAATTGTAATTAAGCAAAGGCTATGATACAGTGCACCCAGGTACTTTAATCTATTTTTTATTAATTTTTTTCAACATTTTTTATAAAATTGTTAATCTAAGTGTATTTAACCTGTATATCAATTTTTACTATTTTTGGAATATTTTTGTTATTTATTTTTTATTTTTGAAAATCAGTGGCATTTTCAGTAATTTAAAATTATTAAAATGTCATTGACTTTTAGAAATCAAAAATAAATATCTAAAATACTCCAAAAATAGTAAAAATTTATACATATGTTAAATACACTTAAATTAATAGTTTTATAAAAAATTTCAAAACAAGGATACCCGGGTGCATTTAACTGCAACTTATTAAGCAATTCAATTAATTATTCAAAAATAATTAAA
Source organism: Annona cherimola (assembly GCA_030490835.1). Classification (NCBI taxonomy): domain Eukaryota; kingdom Viridiplantae; phylum Streptophyta; class Magnoliopsida; order Magnoliales; family Annonaceae; genus Annona; species Annona cherimola. Next base: position 105,889,230 of record CM059971.1, on the reverse strand, counting down.
GTGATTAAATTGATATCAATAAGACAAAAGTTACAAATTGTTCCAATAACCAATATTTTAGTTCAATTAGAACGATCTAATTTTGGAAATTTCATAATCTTACCCAATTTTGATGCGCCTCAACCCCCCCCCCCCCCCCACCCACACACACATATATATATATGAATTATATTCGAGTACAATGGCGCTGAAATGGCCCCACATTATAATCAAATTATAATCTACTCTACTCATTATATTTAGAATAATGTATTCTATTACCATCCTAATCGGATATGTGTATGGACCCTGTCTGAAAATTATACAAATTTAATTTAATAAAATAGTTTAATGTAAATAACAACTTTAAAGTAATTTTTTAACATGTAAACTATTTGCTATAAAATTTATATATATATAAATGATTGTATATAGTTTCATCGCATTTTAATATGTGTGGGACTCATTTTTTGGCAACTGAACCAAATCAACCCTATATATATATATATATATAAAGAAGAGCAAGGCCTTCTTTTGGGCGAAGGCATAACTCCACATTGATGAATAAACGTCTTTCATTAATTGCGGCTGCCCATTGGAAATACGTGACATTAATCCCATTTTATCTTTCATTTGAAGCAATAAGCAACAAGCCGATAGGCCATTCATATCAAATAATATATTTAAAATTATAGGTTTGGCAATGTGTTAAAGGCCCATTTTCTGACATTTAGAAGATGAAGACCAGAGAAAGACGGCATTGGCCTATTTGATTGGAAGGTTAGGATGGACATCGAGAAAGAGCATGCCACGACAGATCCAACCCACATGACGCCCCACTTGCCCAAAAATAACCAACATTCTCTGGCTCCTCCGACTCTTTCCACATCATCATGGTAGATTTTAACAAGGACCACTGAAAATTGACTTCCTAAATTCGCTCAATTACATTCTACTAGCTTTTGGGAATCCTTTTGTTTTGATCAAACATAAGCCGCCTAATTAATTAAAAGCGATTTCTTTATGTTTTGATTATATTACCTACATTGGATGACCTTAACACTAAGAGAAGTATCTTTTGGTAAAAAGGTAAATGAGACAAATCACTCTGCCTAACTTTAAATCCCAAACTCCTAACTCTAACACTCGTATCATACACACTCGTATCAACTACTTAGATGATACTAAGCATTCATTGATTGTGCAAGATGATTCTCATTGAGGACAATTAGTCTAAAATGCATACCTAAATAGTAATTGCGTTGACACCCCACCCTCGGGGCCCAAAGACGGACAATTGGACACAAGATTCAAGCCCAACCAAATTCAACGCAAAAGGAAATTCAAGACAACCAAGCAGACCCTCCCGCACTCAGCCCACGGAGCGAAGCTCTACCAAGCCTCGAAGCAGGCTTTTCAACAAACTAAATCCGGCCCACAAAGAGCGAAGCTCCTACAGGCCACCTCAGCGGGCTCCACAAAGCAGCTCGCCAGACGAAACAAACGGGCTTAGCTAAACTCTAGCCCACTAAGCCTCAGAAGCAGGCTTCTCTACTACTGGGGCCTCCACAACGGCCCACCCAAAAGTCATGGGCTAAGCCAAGCTCTAGCCCACCAAGCCAAGCTTATGGACCAAGTCCAAAACCATTCAAGAGGCCCAAAGCCCATGACCCCAACACAAGACCAAGTCCATGATCTCACTCAAGCCCAAGCCCATGGACCAAGTCCATGACCTCAAGGGAGCCCAAAGCCCACTCCACCATCTATAAAAGGAGGAGCTCCCCTCTCATTTGAGACACTTGAAGAGAGGCATCCCAAGGGGAGGACGGGAGTCTGCAGCAACGCCCCGGCATCCCGGCTTCCATACTCTACGCGCTCCACGCCTCTCTTCCCCATTTTCCCCTTTCCATCTCTCCCGTTCTCTTAAACCCTTTTTATTTTCTCCTTTTACGCTGTGTAAACCGCTTCGAGTTGGCAGATTTCTCCATATTTGCTTCAACTTGAAGGCCGGAACCCAGATTCTGTATTACTAATGCCTTATTTCTTTAAATAGGGGCCGATCTCCCTTTAAAGATCGGTGGCGACTCCATTTTCATTATTTTCTTGTGTGCGTGTTTGAGCTAACGCCCCGGCAAGGTGGGTGCACGGGGGTCCGCAGATTCCAGCATAGTACGCTGCTGTTATGCTGCCGGATTTGTGACTTGACCCGTGTACGGAAGCCTCGTCTTAGCCGTCATGCCGCCAAAACCACAAGAAAACGCTTATATGCCCATTTTTCTAAAAAATGTGAGGCCTAACTCATTTTACCCCATGTGAATGCAGGAAATCCAAGCCCACGTCGCTTTTCAACACGATCCACATCTCTAAGGCCCGGGAAACTCATTCCAAGCCCACCGTAGCGCTCCCGGCGGGTGCTACAAATTGATTTAAGTTGGTATTAATTAACTGATTTCTCAGACCAATGGTGTTGCATATGTAGTTCTATTTAAGGGCATAGACGAAATGAGAACATCCCATAGGGCGGAACTATAATCTTCGAAAATCGTTTCCTTTGACACGCAAGCTATAACCATATTAACGGGCTGGACTATGGTACAGCGTAATACGAGCTATCATGAATAATCATGAGGACCAGAACCCAAGCCCAATAAAAATTTTGAATGCCTTTCCAGGATGCTTTTGGGTTGTCTTCGAACCCCAGTGACGAAATTCCGTAGTTGCACCTGACGAGTGACGAGATGAGGTCCTTTTGTCCGTACCTGTTGATTTTTTGTGTCGATGGGTCCGGTTTCAAACCCCAAACTTTCTGCACCCGAACGGTCGTTCAAATGTTAACATTTTATACATAAAATTGTTTCATATGTAGGACTGAAAATTAAAAATTAACAATTATGAAACGAATATTGCCAGATCATAAAAGGGTTAGTGAGGTTAGCAATAAAAGTACCTCATCCTACATTCCTAGTTCCCACGTTGCTACCATCCCAATGGAGCCCAGAGTGTGTTTCAGAGCCCAACCCGAGGCAACCACACCCTGTCACCCAACCCGTTGTGCGTTTCAAAAATGGTGTCACTACTTGACAAGTAAGTGATTAGCGTGAGTGAATTAAAGATATGTAGAGCAGAAGGTCTAAGATTCGAAATGTGTAGGATGGAAAGTCTAAGATTCGAAATTCAATAAGGATATTTGCCTTATTACCCTTTCTCCAAATTTGTCTGGCCATCCAAGTTGGCCTTAATATAACTTGTTTAACTCAGTTTCATAAATTTAAAAAAAAAAAAACTTGCTTAACTCTTCAACACACCCTAAAAATAAAAGTTTACATTTTAATGTTTATTTTACAAATTACAAATAATTATTAAAAATGAAATCAATATTTCAACTAAAAATAAAAATGAAAATGGATATTTTTAAGTTCAAGTCAATGATTAACGTCATAAGATTTCGCTAATTATTTAAGATTTTAAATATTTTTTATTTTAATTTTTCATTGTCTAATCCATTAGCTACCCATTTTACGGGCCTAACGCAACCTTTCCAGAATAAAGGCGTAGCACAATCTATTTATCTAATATACTAAGGCTATGATTGAATATTTCATAAATAAATTAAGGTTAAAATTTTGTAGAGTTAAGGTTAACCTTCAACGTATAAGGGTCCACCCAGATGAATTTGTTAGCTGATGATCGATAAATAGCTGAAATTAATAAGTACATAAAGTTAGAAATATTAAAATAATGTATAAAAACTCAAACATCATTATAATTTTGTGATGATATGATGACAATTGATTTGAATAAATTTAAACATTTAAATAGTAATTTAATTAATATACTTTTAAATTTTAGATAGAATTTTGAACAAGAAAAAAGTGATTAGAATATCTATAACTACATTTAAATGAAATATTCAAAAATCATATAATTTTTTACATTATATATATTTGAGTTTTTCTCTTAAATAACTAGTTGCGTAGATTAAATTATTCCACACGCCTATTTAGTTTTATATTTAAAAATTATACTTATTACTCATTAATATATTATTATTATTATTATATACATTGAAATGTATATACCTAAAAAGATACGTCGAAAGTCATTAATAGTGGGAATTAACAATTTTTAGTAAAGTATATTATCATAATCTTTTTTTTTTATCATGTTATCGTGTTTGATGACCAGATAACTCATTGAAGACATTCAAGAGAAAGATAATATAGTGCCAAATGATAACAATGCAACTCTCCGAAGATATTTAAGAGAAGAATAATTAAATAAGAGTGTCTTTTTCCAACTTCGGACTCAAAACTTCCCCATACCACACGCTCTTAACTCATCTCCGTTGAGAGCTTGGCCGTCTAAGTAGTAATGTCATAATTTTTTATTAGGGGCTATTTGAAAACAACAAGAACTTAGATGATAAAGCAAAACTTTTTCATAATGGTGTGTTTGTTATTAAGGAAAAGTTGTCAAGTTAAAACTTTTCAATTTAAAACTTTTCACTCTTCACAACTACCCTATTTTTTAATCATTTTTTCACATTTTTCTATATAACTACCCTATTTTTCAATCATTTCTACACAACTACCAACACAACTAACTTATCTATTTTAACTTTATCCTATTTATTCATCATTTTTACCCCTATCATATCACATCATTTGACAACTTCCACTTTTTACGGCTTTTCATCAAAAGTTTTACTCATTCCTAAACACACCCAAGGAAGTTGGTTAGAGTAAAGTTGTCATTTCATACAGTTGGTATCCTGAGCAGCAAGCAGGCCTGTGGAGACATTTGCTGATCGTTGATTTTGCATTGCATGGAAATGCTACTGTAATTTCGCCCCATGCTCTTTTTGACACCAACAATTAATAATAGGCAGATGCAGCCAACCACGGCTATCCACATCGACAATCAGGCATTTTTCTTTCTTTTCAATGAAAACACACTAGATGGGCATTTTGAACCAACAATTAAGGAGCTTGTCGTGCAGCCAACCCGCAATTAATGTGTGACACTGACTTTTATATTTATCCAAACAGACCAGCATTTTATTTAAAATACTATTTTTGGATGATGGAATTCCATAATTTTAACAAAGTTATTTTAAAAATATTATCTAATATACTAATAAATTTCTTTAAAATAAGCATAGAAACAAAAGCCCTACTAAGCATAATTTAGAATATAGCTTAAGAGTGTATTTAACTACATTAAAAACTTTTCAAAATTAGAACTTTTCATTCTTCTATCATAAAAAAAGAACTTTTCATTCTAAAGTTTTTCACTTTCAACAATTTTTCTATTTTTAATCAATTTTCAAATCTTCCTATGCAATTATTATATATTTTTAATCATTCCTATATACCTATCAACACAACTAATACATTTATTTTAATCACCATCACTACCACTATCATATCAGTCATTTTGTCATATTTTAAAAATGTTCTCCAAAGATTTTCTTTTAGAAAATTTACCACTTTCCAGCACACCCTAAAATAACTTCTTTTAACGGCAATAAATAAGTTACAAAAATGAGCCAAAGCAAACCGACAGGCGTTTCTGATTTCATAACATTGCTGAACCCCATAAACCCCATGCTATATTGCAAACCCCAAGAGAGTTGCCTTACCTCAAACCGACAGGCGCTGAACCAACATCCGAAGTTTCTAACTATAATTGCCAGACCCTGACCACAATTTCTACGCACCTGCGCATCATCCCCCGATCTCACGGACAACGAATATATTATTTAAACTAATCTCTTCAATAACAATTTCAACCAACCAAAAAGCGGAATTCGGCTTCCAAATTAAATTACAAAATACTCCATCGATTAAAAAGCATAAAACTCATCTTTCTCATTCCAAAATCCAAGAATAAAAGAACCACCAAAACATCATTGCGATTGCCTACATTACATACGGAGCACTAATTCCTTAAAAAATTTACAAGATGCACACACACACATATATATATATATGTGTGTGTGTGTGTGTCGATTTCGTCAACAGCCAGCAACTCCCCCTCTGGGCAGCATAGCGAAAATTTCTTCAAGATCCGGCGGCTGGAAATATCCCCCTTTGGGCGGATCCCTTTGTTTTCCAAGCGTGGTCCTCTTCCGGGGCGCAGGCGGGCAGATGAGCGCCTTCGGTGTCCGACACTCGACGTGCTTAGGCGTAAGGCAGCCGCTCGGCAACAGTTCCAGGCCTGGTTCTATCTCCATGGGCAGCAAGCAGAAGCAAATTGATCTATCAAAAATTCAGAAACAGAACAAGAAAAGCAGTGCAAGAGAAAAAAGGACGCGAAGGTCTTATTTATGGGTGAATTTTGGAGCTTTGTGCTGGGGCGAGCTGGCGTGTTCGGGAAGATGCTAGAGAGGTGTGTGGTGGCGCATTGTGACAGGTAGGATCGTGTGGGGACGCGTGGCGAGAGTTCGGTGACGCTTTTGTCTACCTGGACTAGCAACTGGCTCCCATCTGCCGTGGGCGGTAGAAGAAAAGGGCGGGAAAAGCAGTCCGTTGACAGCGGGAAGCTGACCCGGCCTGGGATTTGAATTTCCTCCACCAGTTTTCTTGTTGGTTGATGTGTTGGTACTGCACTATCTAAAGAGGGGATTTTAGTGGGAATTGGCGCTTTTCTTTTTGTTTTTGGCTTGGGGGATCACGACTGATCCGAACCGTTTGTTTGACTGATCTCCTTTTCTTACTCCTAAATGTTAAAATGGTTTGTAGATGCTTGAACTTTGGATCTCTTCATGCTTCTGGCTTTTATTTCGACGCAGATGATGGACGCCAAAGTTATTTGACTATGATCATCTAAAATAGTTGTTAAGGGAGGACCGTCTAAATAACGGGGGTTGTTTATTTTTGATGCGAGTACTGCAGCAAAAACAAAACCGATGACCAAACAAACACAGCAGGAAAAAAATAAATAAATAAATAAAAATGGGAGGGGCGGTGGTGTTGTACATGGCAGGCTACCCTGCCTGCCGTCCAAATCGGGGCAAGATCACCCGACGCCAGTGATAAAATTTTCTGGTGCAGTGATAAAATGAATGCGAATGCAACGGTCGGTGCCGTTTGGAAACGTCCGGAGTCAGCAAACCTTTATTAGCCTGCGACTCGCCTGCCGGAGGGTGTGACAGTAATGGGAATGAAAAGTGGGGAACAAAAAAAAGTCAATATATTAATTATGTGATTATTTTATTTTTAAATTATATTTTAGTTATTTTTTCTTATAACCATCTATCTTTTAATTTATTTTTATTTTACACTATGATATTCATTCCATTCTTCATCCTCTATTTCCATTTTAATAGTTGCAATGTATGTTCCAAACTTTAAAATTCTAATATTGCAAGAGGGGTGATAGATGGCAATATGCAATTTATAGGTAACTGAGATATTCTAATTGTATGATCATAGATTCATAGTAGATTTTTTTTCCTTCCTTGCTTGCTTTGTTTTTTTATAAAAAAAAAAAAATCATAAATTGAAGCATTTTATATTCCACGTGCGCCGTGTGGCATATCTAAAGCCTTGGGGAATTGGCAGAATTTAACTTAAATACGTAGACCTCCCATTATTCGCCACGCATGTCGATGTCAAATCCCATGTCCAGATGTTTTCCGGGCGGGCATTTTAATTGCAGGCTTTGAGTTGGTGAGGTCGCTTGCCCCATCCCGTACATTTCGCGTTTAACCAGTAACAAAAACGTGTAGTGGAGACATGAACACGTGGAAAGCCTGTCTGAGCGCGATCATCTGATCCATTATCCGTCTCGTCCCAAACTAGCTGGCTGGGCCTGCTGCCCACCGTCCATATCTCACATGTGTTCTCTTTTATCTGTATCCGTCTAAGAATGTAATTACCTATTTCTAAGTTACGGTTGAAGCCGGGACGGTTTTACCTGGCCCGTACCTGATAGTTTTACTGGCATTGTACGTTTCGGTCCAGGTGGAACCTGGTATTAAACCCTATGCCACCAATTTGGGTCTAGGTTATAAAAGATCCGGATCGAGTTATAAATAGTATTCCAAAAATAAAATAACTGACCAAGCTGGGTTTTGGAATAGCTTAATTTTTAAATCTTTCCTCTCATCCGCAAGGAATTTTTTTTTTATTAATTTATTAGATTTGTTCACTCTTTTCTCGAATATCAAATTCATTAATAGAGAGCGTATGTTTTGTATTATTTAATGAGTTATAATTTAATAAAACCGAGGTGTAAAGAGTCATGGATATTTTTCCCTTTGCTTTTTTATTTTAAAAATTTATCTTTAAAATCTAAACTATTTATTATCTTTATTAATAGGTATTTTTACAATTTTAAAAATCACTTTAATTGAAAACTCGTATATTTCAAAAATTCAAGACCGAGAGTTAATATACAGTAATTAAATTTGAGAAAGAAATATCTAATATTTGAAATATTCATCCACGTTAAAATATTTGAAATATTCATCCATGTGAAATATCTAATATTCACATGGATGAATATTTTAAACATTCTAACACTTAAAAATTTAAATTAAAACAAAAAAAGGTGGATAGACACATGGGTTGCACTAAATCATAATCCTTATCTAAATGATTTAAAATACTTTTTTTACGTACATTAAACTGGGCTGTAAGTTTAAACACGATCAACTAATTTTCCATTTAGATTTTGTGTCTTGAAATTTAATTATATTTTAAAGCACATTGTCTAAGCAATATTGAAAATTTACTTCCCACCGCTGTGAATAAAGAAAAGATAATGAATATAGCAGGCTGAAATTTAAAGGGTGATCAACGGAGTTGCACCATTGTCACAGAGTGTTGAAGTATAAGCTTACTTTGCTTCATGAGGGATCGAGGGTATTTTGGGCGGGCAGGTTTTCTAGCCGGTAGTCATGTGCCCTCAACTCAGTACTAAAAATATAAAATTTAAAATAATTATATGGAGAACATTTATGCGATAAATTAAAAATAGTGATTTTCTAACATATTTTGTAATATTAAAAATATGGGTAAAAGTGATATTTTAATAAATTTTCTTAGTGGGTTTTTATGAAACTTCCAAAATTTGTATGTCAAGACGAATTGTTGGAAAAATTGTGTGCTATGGCAACTTTATGATGGCAACATATTTGATTTATATTTTCTAAAAATAAAGATATTTGTAAAGTAAATTTATAAAATAAAAATATTTATAAAATAATTATTATAAATAGAAATTGAAAATTAAAAAAAAGAAAGGCACATAGAAGTATATGTACAAGTATACAACAACAAATGATAAAAAAGTATAATGAATTTTATTTTTTGAGTTTTAGAATTATGAGTTTGAAAATATGAAAAATCAATTAATAAAATAGATTATCAACTTCAAAGCTGTATTTTTAGCAATTAAACATTCTCAAATATTTTTCTTATATGAATAAATGAGTCTTAAAATATTATTAGATTTTAATGCATCAACGAATGAATTTAAAATTTTCATAAATATATCAAAAGTAAATATGGCCCGTCAATAATATGATTGAGATGATTTTTTATCCATGATAAAAATGGATGACATGGAATATTACAACCTCCTCACTATTTATTCTTATATGAACGACATCAATACAACAGTAACGGCACCGAACTTCATTATTTTCAATGCAAATAAAACACCGGGTGGGCTTTTGAATGGTAATACGGTATTCTCAACCCGGTACTAAATTGGTTAAACCTAATATACAATAAGTATTTTTTAAAAGAACCTGAGTTTTTTCTAATGTTATACCGGGCCGGGTTGGGAAAAATCTGCCCGGCTTGCACCCACACCTATTTGGAAGTCTCACATAGAGACATGGCATGAAAATATAATGATGCCTATTGATAATAGAAAAATTTTCATTGAAAATTAAAAAACTATCTTTAAAATGGAAAATTTTCATTCCGTACACATTTCATTTAAAATTTTTGAATCCCTCGTAATATTGTTCTAAAGTATCTAAGAGGCTTGAATGAAATAGAAAATTGATAAAAATACAATGTTGCAAACTAAGAAAAGAAAAAGTATTATTAAAAATATAAAAAATTATATTATAAAATAAAAAATTATATTGAAAATTAAAAAATGATCTTATTAACGGAGAATCTTATCACATTCTCATTTCAAATTTCTTGAATATTGCGGAGTAGAAGGTCAAAGTCAAGGTAAGGTTTCGTCTGATCAAATGGAATACAATAGGATAATTTGTTATTTACAATCTTTCGTCTTAATGCATGAAAACTCTATTGTTTTCATTTTCAATACTAATTTTTTATTTTCCAATATACAATAATTTATGCTTATTCAATCTTCTCATCTAAATCCATCTCAGTCTATCAAATTGAATAATTACGTACTGACAGGAAAAGGAATTCCTCCTTTTGAATTTCTTAATCATCAGTGAGTTGAAAGTGCTCAATCAATATTTAAAATTAATTTACATATGCCCAAATTCTTCTAAATAGCCTGTCGGCCATGGTAAGCAAAAGGGGTCTCATCAACGTTCGCGTTTACTTTTAAAAAATCTATTTTCCTAGTCACAATTCAAATATAAATTAAGGTGCAGTATATGCCTGGCTTGGATTTCTCTCTTGAAAGCTGCTTAGTTTTGATTTGGGTAGTGTTTGGTTATCTAAAAAACTTTTCAACTTGAAAATTTTCAATTTAAAATTTTTCACTCTCTATAATTACTTTATTTTTTAAAATTATTTCTTCAATTTTTATATAAAACTAACATACTTTTCAATAATTTTTATACAAATACTCATACATCTAAAATATTTATTTTTATTTTAATCTCTTTACCTCTCATTACTACATTTATTGTATCACATCATTTTTTATTTCAAAAACTCTTTATATTAAAAAAATTTCATCAAAAATTTTATCACTACTCAAAGACACCCTTATTTTGATGCCTTAATTATGTTGGGAATTGTCAATGCCTTGAATATCTTACTAATATTAATAACGTGCCTACCTTTTTGCCCTGTATAATTAAATACTAAAATATATTAGGATAATTTGTAAATGAGACCTCAAGTTTTTCCAAGTTCTTAATTTATTTCTCGTAGTTATTTAACTTTTAAAAGAAGAAGTCATAAGTCATTCTTTCACTAGTAAAAAATTTGACCAAATTATGTAACGGAAAACTCAACATATAAGAGCTTCATACGTCATCTCATTTTCATATTCAATGGGTCCAATGATGGATATAATCCCAAATTTTGAAACTTAGAACTGTTAATTAATAAAAAAAGTGATCCTGTTAGACTGATCTAAGTAAAATTTTATTTAGGCCGGCCTAAAAAACTTATTTTGAGGTATTTTTTTAGTTTTTTTATAAACATATTAAGCTATATATGTTGAATTTATAAACTAAATTTTAACATTTTAAAATATTTTAAGTATTTTTTATTTTTAAACATAGTAACATTATCATATTTTGGACTTTAAAAATTATGAAAATATCATTGTATTTAAACATAAAAATTACATTAAAATATCAAAAAAATGATAAAACATAATTTATAGATTTGATACATCAAGCATGTTTTAATTTATAGATTTAATACATCAAGCTTAACATGCCTATAAAAAAATGAAAAGAAATATCTTAAACTAAGGTTTTTAGACCGATCTAAGTAAGACTTTACTTAGGCTAGCCTAATGGAATCGTAACATAATTATAAGCACTCCGATCTCATAAGGCCGCGCTAGTTAATGAAGTAAAACAAATTAAATGTTGATCGAGCACTTTCAACACACCGATGATTAAGAAATTCCAAAAGGAGAAATTCTTTTTCGTGTATCTGTACAGGATTGATAGAATGAGTTGAATTTAGATGAGAAGATTATATAAGCATGGATTATTGTATATTGAAAAATGAATAATTAGTATTTAAAATGAAAATAATAGAGTTGTCATGTACTAAGAGTCTAAGACGAAAGATTTTATTAAAAATGAAAAATCATCCCATTGCATTCAATTCAATTGGATAAAAACCTACATCGACCTTGACAGCCTGCTTTATAGTATTCAAGAAACTCGAATGAGAGAAGACTTTCCATTCATAAAATAATCTTTTCAATTTTCAGTATAATTTCGTATTTTCCAATACAATTATTTATAGTTCTAACACTACTTTTGTATTCTTAATATACAACATTGTATTTTTATCAATTTTGTGTAAAATCTGACAAAATTTTCATTGTTAAGAATTAAAAAGACAAACAAATTTCCAAATTTCCAAAGAAGGATGCTTTAAGTAGCCTGAATATCTATGAAAAATAAAATAATAATAATAATAAAATATATTTTTTTAGCTACTTGAAATCGCTATATTTACGAGCGGCAGCGTATTATACAGCCCGCCCCATGCCACCATTCGGGCAATCTTGAAGCCCATATTTTGTATATCTCGAGTTGAAGTTTCGGCCCATGTTCATTCACTGAGTGTAAATAAGGTTGGGCTCCAGATAAAAGGCCCCGCCTATTGCAAGTGCACATGGAACGCCGGATTATTTTCCGGCTTAAGCCAGTTCGGAAGGATTCGAGGGCATAATATTGCTCATAATTCCTATTATACATAGAACGTTTTAAAAATTACTTTCACACTAATAATATTTCACTCTAAATTCATATCATACTCGTGCAGTTAAAACAATTACTAATTACCCCATTGAAAAGATAATTTTGTTCATTAATAATTTCTTAATTGAAATGATTTAACATTAATATGACTTAATTAATATTAATAATTCATTAATTGGTGACGTCAAATGATTGAAATATCATATTATGGCTAAATTATTTCATTCATGAAAAATTTAAAGAGGCAAAATTATCTTTTCAGCAAAGTAGTTAATGGTCGTTTGAGGGGTGATTTTGTTAAGCCAAGCTAACTAAGCCCAGGCCGAAAAAACATATATTTTTTATTTTTTAAAAGTATGTAGAGTCAGGTGTATTTAATCTATAGTCAAGTTTTATCATTTTTGGATACTTTTAAATATTTTAAAAATTTTTAAACACAGTGGCATTTTCATAATTTTCATAATTTTCTGATTCAAAAATTACGAAAAACGCCACTATGTTTAAAAATAAAAAAATACTTAAAAATATTCAAACATGGTAAAACTTAATTTATAGGTTAATACACCTAGTTCTACGTGTTTATAAAAAAATCAAAAAAATTAAAAAATATATTTTTTGGACACACGCATGGGGGCATCCATACGCCTGGCCGCACCTGAACACCCCTCTGGTTGTTTTTCCATAGTGGATATAATATAAACCTAAAATGAAATATTACGAGTATAAGAGAAATTTTTGAAATGTTATTGGTATATTAAAAATTATGTGCAAAATTTGTAAGGATAAGAGAAAATTTTCTAATATTATATTATAAATTGAAAAAGTTGCATTGAGAATAAAGAATCTTATCCCATGTACATCTCATTTAAGCATTTTTGAATCCTTTGTAACATTCTCGTCAACGATCCTGTCCAAGGTTGTTTCCATTTTCACAATGCTGATAAAAAATCTGTTAACAATGAACACTATGAGAAATTTATCAAAAAAAAATTCAAGTGATGAACGTAACGATGGTCCATGTCATGTAAATGTATGTTATCTCCGAACTTTGTCCAAATGGATCTGCTAACTTAAAGCTTGATTAGTGGTTAATTTACTTTAAGATCTATTCAATTGAATCTTTGAATCTGTATCTCCGTTTGTGTGTACTGGCATTTGGGACCGACCGGCCGTTTGAACCGCGAGCTAGTCACAGTGGGTCGAATCTTGTCAGTTATCCGGTCACGGGTAGTTCATGTAATTGTGCTTAGACGAAATTAATTCTTATTTGATTTCAAAATAAGTGTTCTTTCATAATTTTAACGCACAAAAAATCTGTCAACGGTATTGCTTATCCGAAGCTTTTAAACTTGCGGTAAAATGCTATGAACTGCAAAAGTCGAACGCTCGCCACCCCATGGCCAGTCAAAGTGCCAAATTATTATCTAAAATTTTTGTCATCATAAAGTAGATGTGAGATAACATAATATAATAATAAATTTATTTTATTTCGATAATTTTACCTTTAAAATTTTAGATTCACATTGTAGTATTTAAAATTTCAATTTTCAAATTTAATTGCATTTGACTACAAGGAGCAAAATTTCAATAATATTTATAGTTAATCGTCATTATTTGCAATCAAATATAACTAAATACAAGCAGCGTGACATTTAATTGCAAATAATAGGGTAACTTGTAAAGATGAATGATTCTGTTAGTCCGGGCTAAGCAAATGTTCCGCTTAGTCACCTCAAAAAACTCATTTACAATAATTTTTTAGGTAATTTGCACATATACCCACATAGTTTGAAGCTCATTGCAGATATACCCGCATAATTTCACGAAATGCATATTAACCCCACGTCGTTAATATCTGACGTTATATTTTAAAAAATGACGAAAAGACCCCCATTGGTATATATAGTTTCATGGGAGTAATATGCAATTTTGGTGAAACTATGTGGGAATGATATGCAATTCATGAAACTACGGATGATGGCATTTTCGTCATTTGTCAAAATATAACGTTAAATATTAACGGCAAGTAACGGCGTGAGGTAATATGCAATTTTGGTGAAACTAGAAAGGGGTAATTTGCATTTCGTGAAATTACGTGAGTATATCTACAATTAGCGTCAAACTATGTGGGTATATATACAAATTATCCTAATTTTTTAATTTTTTCTTTATACACTTATTTATCTAAGTGTATTTAAGATATAAACCAACTTTTACCATTTTTGGATATATTTATATATATATATTAAGATTTTTAAAGATAAGGGTATTTTAAATACAGATATACATATAGATGTTTTAAAATCTCAAAAATATATATAAATATATCTAAAAATGATAAAATTTGATTTATATTTTAAATACACATAGATAAACAAGTGTATGAAGAAAATTTTGAAAAAAACTATTGTAAATGAGTTTTTTGATGTAGGTTAAGTAAGACATTTACTTGGCTCGGGCTAATAGGATTGCTCCTCATTTGCAAATACACCTATTTTGTTTATATGTTAAATATACTTAGATAAACAAGTGTATAAAGAAAAAAATTGTTATAAATGAGTTTCTTTAATGTGGGTTAAGCAAGACATTTGCTTAACCCGTGTTAACAGGATCATTCTTCATTTGCAAATACACTCACTTAGTTTGACTATAATTGTGAATATACCGACATAGTTTCAGAAATTGTAAATAATTTTCACATAATTTGACCATAATTGTAAATACATCTACGCCTTTATGACACAATTACTGTAGTATCACGGTATAAGTCTATTTGAAGAGATATGCAAACCATGTGGTATGTTTGTAATTTCAAAAATAAAATGAATTTATTTCGTTTTTGCAAATATACCTACATAGTTTATATATTTTTATAATAAATTATTCTAAATAAATAGGGTAGGTTGAACTTTAATTCATTATTTTTTATTGTTATATTTACATCCATCTCAATATATATTACATTGAAGCCATAAGATATTCTTATAAATCTTGATGCACAACTTCATTAAAGAGATTTGGAGACACAACTCCACATAAGAATTAGGAAAACACACCTTTCACATAACAAATGAAGACAAGAACACCCCTACTATCATTTAAAACCGGGCTAACATGATGCTTGACAACCGGTTTACGATTAGGGTGGCACTCCTGGTGGTAATTTTGATTAACGACAGAAAGCTTTAGTATTAGAAGTAAATTTTGGTTATTTTGTGTTTGAACGGAATGAGATAAAGCAATGAGAGGAGAAGTTGTGCATGATTAAAGGAGCATTTGTATTGAGATGACAAAAATAATATTAAAAATAAAAATTGTGATTATTGCGTATTGTTGGAAGATAAAAAAAATTGGATTTGAAATAAAAAGTCTTATTTTCCATGCACACCCCATTTCATCTAATCGGATGCTATAAACAGGCACTAAATCATTGTCGAATTAAGTATAAGCATTCGTTAGCCAGATACAAGCATGAAACGTACGGGACACTTGATCGGCCCCAGCTGTTTGATTTTATTTTTTACTTCTTAGGAACGCCGCAAACTCGTAAAGAAGAGACACGGATCCTATAGAGATCACGTGCTATGCAACCTTCCAAGTCATTTTTGGAAATTGGAAATTGGAATTTGGAGACCGCAACATAACAATCAACGTCGAGTGATAAATCAGCGGCCACGTCGCTGGTTCTCTAGAATAATTTTCATTTACCCACCAAGAGGAAGCGGCTTAATCCCTGTCGTCCATCATCTCCCCTCTCCACTCCTGGGATGCCGCTCCCTGTTTCTTGCCACGTAACGCATAATCGGCTGACCCAAAACTCCAATCCACTCCATCAGCTCACGTACAGATCCATGGTAATAGATATTAATATTGTAATTTATCCTTCATAAAAGAAATGGGAAAATGTAAATGTCTTGAATGAACTTATCCAAATAGAAAGGTCACAGGAGTGGTGGAGGAATGGCAAGAGGCATGGGTTGCCATAGTCCTGTCTCCTGCCGGCGGAGGAATAGCATGTCATATGGCAAACGTGATCACACGTCGTTGGAAAGCAAGGGAAATGTGGATGGGCTGGTACACGGCACCTACATCACTGCTCTTGCTCCGTGGAAAGTGGTCCAATAGATTTTGGAAAGTACTTTATGTTCACGCCCATTTAATTTATAGAGGTACATTCATCTTCTTTGCAAAGAGTGCCTCTCAAATTCAGGGTCACACCAGTAATTATAATGAATGTGGGCCACCCGAAATCTACGACTTGATATACATATGGTCCATCTAATAATGGAAGAATCAGCCCTTTCGGGCGTTTTGTCTACTCTTGATGGTGCTAAGCTACTAAAATTGACAAAACATGCGTTCGTTAAGCATGCTCTGGAAAGTTGAATGATTCAGAGCGACGATAGATAAGGACGATGACCAATGACTGCCGCCTGAATCTGGAGTTGACACGTATACAGTTTGAACCAGAACGGATGAAGCCCTGACCAAACAACAGTGGATCAGGATCTGAATTTTCAGCAAGATCGGATCCCAAATGCTCGACATCGTTGGGAAAGCCCACATGGCAGAAGCAGCACCACACAAGCGGATCACGATCATGCGATTCAACCGCACCCGTCCGAATTCTTTAATCCAGATAAGATTTTAAAGAAATGTAGCAGTTCAAAGTTCAAATGGAAGAAGCCGGGAGCGATGCCCTCTATTTAAGGAGACTTGCCACGTGGGGAGGGACACGTACTCCCCAACCGTAACAACATCTCCTTTCAGCAGACGACGCGTAGCAGGAGGTAGGAGAACAGCTGCCAGTTTTCCGACAGGCATGAGACGTGGTCTCTTTTCATTGGGAGACCAGCGAGAGAGAGACTCGGTCCCGCCCTCCTCAGTCCTGACGTGTGGTGGGGGAAGGAGGTCATGGAGGCTAGGGTGAGAGTTTTCGTCCGCTGCTTGATTTCTTCCCCACCACACCCCCCATCGCCCCAACCCATCTCGTCGCGGTGGCATCCACTTCATGCACGTGGGAAAAGCCGGATACGTGTCCTTTTATTATTATTATATTTTTTTTTTCCTAGGACACCTTTGACTTTGGAGAGTTACTTTTGAAAATTTTCATGAAAAAAGTGTCCGTTTGCTAATTGATAAAAAAGCAAAAAAAAAAAAAAAATCTTTTCATTTCTTTTGATGCGACTAAATAGAAATGTTTTAAGTGATATTCGCATTTATCTGCCTATTTTTATTTTGTGTTTTTTCTTTTTAACTTTTATTGCGAGTTACTAATTTTATAAAGCTTTGCTTGAAAAATTATTCATATTTGACATATAATTGTTCAGAATTTTGGTAGAAGTCAAAGTTTCGTCTTATGAAATAGCAATCGGAACGGTACCGCACGGGAGACCCATTAGAGGTGGACGATAAAGTTAGAACTTAGAAGTAGCAATGCAGGTAGACCTTAAAATTCACCCAAATAGAAGAAGGTGCGAAAGCCGATCTACATTACGAGGTCCATAGACATTTTCGTTATCCAAAACATGTTTATCATGTGTTAAGAAAGCGTACCGCAATTGCCCGTTGGAATGCATCACTCACCGCAATGGTCCCTCCACGCAGCAACAAAAAATTCTCTACTTTTTATTTTCTAAAATATAAATTTAAATATAAAGATTGTGAAATTTAGTATATTCACATATCTATGTAAAATTTTAAAAAAAGTGCACAACGACTAGGTGATTAGGCGCAACCAATGTTCATCACGTCAATAATATCGACGATATTATTATTTTTGGATGAAAGTTTTTTCAACTATAACAGAATTTATTTTCGGGAAAAAAAACTATAACAGTATTTATGAAAATCTCAAGCCAACCTTAAATCCCTAACTATAACTCTATTTTAAATTTCCCAGCCTAATCTTGTTTTAATTCTATAAAAGTCGGGTTGATTTTAGTTTTAATTTGGGTTAATCGATGAGTGTAGAAAAATGTTGACATTTAAATTTTTTATATTTTTTGCACATAAAATCAATAATCAACAAAGAAATAATATAAAAAATTTATATTTTCATATTGCATGTAGATATTGTAGGGGACAACTATGACATTGATTTGTCATATCACCTCACTTTTTGGCAACTGTGTTGTGCTAAGGTAGCACGTTAGGACCTCCAACAACCTAAGGCTAAAAGTAGCCTCTGACCCCTCTAGTATTTGGTTTTTGTAGTGAATGACAAACTGAGCTTTAGGTGCTTTTGACACGAAAGGAAATATTGTACGATACAATTATGATCTTTATTTATGGCCCGAATCCTTCTTAAATCTTGTGTTTTACCGCGACAAAAATCCCAAGTTGGCAAGCATTATATATAAGGAATTATTCTCCTCAACATATTATTCTTTCTCTTATCAACTTGAACATGGAAGTGCATAGGTGACGGAATCCTCCCGACATCTTCTTTCTTGCAAGCAATGTGCTCCAGTCAATCATCAGAATTTGTTAAGCCCACAATATGAGACCCATAGATATAAAAATATATAGAAAGAAATATTAATACATATTTTTTGATTGGGTAAATAAAGGAGTACTCTAAAGTCCATGGAAGGGATAACAAATGCTACTATGGCATTTACTTAACTTTGAATTTTGGACTCCGAACTCTAACACCCTATACATGCTCATCTTAGCCACTTTTATATAAATAGATGACAATATTAATACATATTGATTATGTAATAAAATTTAATAAATAGAAAGAGTAATGAAAATTTTATGTAATAAAAAGCATTTTGATTATGTGGCGTCAAAAAAAAATCTATGGCATAAAAAAAATCCATAATCCGAGCTATATGTTTATCTAATATTTTAAACTAAAAACTAACTTGCGAACTCCGCAGTTGGAAAGCATAGGATTGGAAAGTAACTTACTTTTGTTGATTGGCTCCCTGAATGATGAGGGCCTTGTTCTGTCAATGGTGAGCACCATTCTACAGGAAATCAAATCTCAAGCTGCAAACCTCCATTCTATTAATTTCCTACTGTAGCACCCGCCGGGAGCGCTACGGTGGGCTCGGAATGGGTTTCCCGGACCTTAGAGAGGTGGATCGTGTTGAAAAGCAACGTGGGCTTAGATTTCCTGCATTCACATGGGGTAAAACGCATTAGGCTTCATATCTTTTAGGAAAGTTGGCGTGTGAGTATTTTCTCGTGATTTCGGCAGCATAACGGCTAAGACGGGGCTTTCCGTACACGGGTCAAGTCACAAATCCGGCAGCATAACGGCAGCGTATTATGCTGGGATCCGTGGACCCGCGTGCACCCACCTTGCCGGGGCGTTAACTCAAACACGCACACACAAAAATAAAGAAAAACGGAGTCGCCACTGATCTTTAAAGGGAGATCAGACCCTGTTTAAAGAAATAAGGCACTAATAATACAGAGATCGGGTTCCGGCCTACGGATTGAAGCAAATATGGAGAAATCTGCCAACCCGAGGCGGTTTACACGGCGTGAAAGGGGGTAAAATGAAAGATTTGAGAGAATGGGAGAGATGGAAAGGGGGCGTGGAGGAGGGAGCGTGGCTTGGAGAGCGTGAAAAGCCGGGACACCGGGGTGTTGCCGCAGACTCCCGTCCTCCCCTTGGGATGCCTCTCTTCAAGTCTTCAAATGAGAGGGGGTGCTCTCCTTTTATAGATGTAGGAGTGGGCTTTGGGCTCTCTTGAGGTCATGGACTTAGTCCATGGACTTGGGCTTGAGTGCGATCATGGACTTGGTCCATGAGCTTGGTCTTGAGTTTGGGTAATGGGCTTTGGGCTTGAGTTGAGAGCATGAGCTTGAGCTTAGTTGAGAGCATGGGCTTGAGCTTGGTTGAGAGCATGGGCTTGAGCTTGGTTGAGAGCATGGGCTTGAGCTTGGTTGAGAGCATGGGCTTGAGCTTGGTTGAGAGGTGTTGGACTTGGTCCATGAGCTTGAGCTTGGCGGGCTCCTTCCATAGTGGGCTGGAACTTAGTGGGCTAGAGCTTGGCTAAGCCCGTTGTTTTGGGTGGGCCGTTGTAGAGGCCCAAAATTGTAGAGAAGCCTACTTCTGAGGCTTGGTGGGCTGCATTGTGGAGCCCGTTGAGGTGGCCTGTAGGAGCTTCGCTCGTGTGGGCCGGATCTGGCTTGTTGAAAAGCCTGCTTCGAGGCTTGGTGGAGCTTCGCTCCGTGGGCTGTGTTTGGAAGGGCCTGCTTAGCTTGCTTGAACCTCCTTTTGCCTTGAATTTGTTTGAGTTTGGAATCCATCTCAATTTTTCCATATTTGGGCCCAAAGGTAGGGTGTCAACAGTTGCCCCCCTTTGCTAGAGGCGTCTTGACGGTGAATGGCAAAGTACTTGACACCCCTTTTGGCATGGACCTGAACACTCTTTTCTCTCTTTTTTCTTTCTCTCTTTTTTTTTTCCTTTCTTTCTCTCTCTTTCTCCTTTTTTGTTTTTGTTTTTGTTTTTTTGTTTTATTTTTTGTTTTTTTGTTTTTTGTCTTTTTTTTTGTTTTGTTTTGTTTTGTTTTGTTTTTTCATTTTTTTTGGGGCACTTCGTAATTTCTGCAAACTCACGAAGTTTCTTCTGGGGAGTGGTCCTTTTTGAAAATTTGTGGATTTGCTGGCTTGTTTTGCACTAGTCTTGAGTCCGGATGATTTCGTAATTTTTGGAGATGGCGGGGAGCTTTTTGCAATTTTAACCCATTTTAGGGTCTCGGATGGGGGTTTCCCTCTTTCGGTTGCCTTTCTCTTCTTTCCATTGCCGCCGCCGCCGCCTGCTGTCACCGTGCGGGGTACGTTGCCGGCATTCGTTGTCTTCTCCTGCGCCGGCCTCTGTTTCAAGCTGCTGCGTTCGTCTGCCCGAGACGCGCCGCTGCCGCTGCTGTCTTCTTCTCCGGCGTCGGTTGAGCTACTGCCTGCTGCTGCCGGCGTCGTCCTCTCCACTTCCGGTTGTTGCCACTGCTTTAGCTGCTGCTGTGGACCGCCATCGCTGGTTCATCTTCCTTTGTGCCGGCGAGGTTTCGCATGGGTGATGCCGCTGTCGGTCGGCTTCTCCGTCTCCGGCCGCTGCTGTTGTTTGCTGAAGCCGTCGCCGCTGAAATCGTCATCACTGCTGAAATCGCCGTCGCCGTCGCCACTGCTGTGCGGTCGCCGTTGCCGCTGTCGTGCTACCGTTTCTCTTCTCCGGCGACGATTGGATTGCGCCGCTTGGTGCTGCTGTCTTTGGCCTTTTTGGCCGCCGCCGCCGTTGTTGGTTCTCCTTCTCTTGTGCCGGCGAGGTTTTGTGCGAGTACTGCCTATTCGTCTTTCCTTTCTCCGGCCGCAGTTGCAACCGGGGTCGCCCGGTTTGGGCTGTGCTACTGCTGTCGTTTTTGATTTCTTCCCTTTTCTTGTTTGCCAGTGAGGCTTTGCCGGCGTTGGTAGCAGCTTCTCGATCTGGCCGGTCTTTGGTGGTGGCGGCCCTTGCAGCGGTGGCCTTTGTCGTTGCCGGAGTTGCTATTCTTCTTCTTTTTTTTTCTTTTTTTTTGATCTTTTCTTCTTTTTTAGCCAACTTGTACTTTTGTAAATCTTGAATGCTTGTATGCCCCATTTTTGGAATGTAAAGTCGTGTAAATACGACTCATTTTTTTTTTGGGATGTGTCTGTATGATTTGTTGCCTTTGCGGGGTATGGATCTTGTAAAATTCTTCTTCTTGACGTCCCTTGTAATGCTTTGATCATTTGTAGGCCGTAAGCCGTTAGAAATTCTGCATAAGGGCTGTTGTGCGTCCATTATATATATAGACCTAAAAACTTTTTAGGTCAGTCAGCGTCCTCCATGATTTCCGCGATTTTTCTGCTGAAATCCGGATTTTGCGGGATTTCTTCGTACCCTCCGGATTGTGCGCTGCCAGAACCGTGATTCACGCTGCCAAAATCGTATTTTTCAGATTTTGTACGATTTTGTCCGTACTTTCAAGATTTTGCACGATTTTTTGGATTTTCTCATCCATCCGGCTCAAAATTTCTTTCCCATATTTTTTGCACTTGTCCTTCAAGGCTACGGGGTTGCCACGGGTGTCTGGAAGTTTGCCTTGTGAGCGGCACTGTGGAACCATTTTCTCATGTAGCTTTGCCTCCCGGGTCCCAAATTTCATTTGATGTAGGATTGATCATGATATAAAAGTAATTTGTATCATTTTTCTTCAGAACCACATGCCCCCATGCTTCGGGATGATGTAGATGCATTTTTCTCCACCTTTTCCTCTTCAGCCTTTGTTTGTAATTTTTCCTTTGCCGCTTGAACTTAATGCTTCTCTGGCATGCGGTTTTGGTAGGCTGTCCCCATACTTCTCTAGCATGCCCCCAGTCTTTTGCTTTTTGTGCGCTTTTTGCCCCCCATGAAATATTGTCTTCACTGATAGGTGGCATTTTTCCTGCCAAGCTCGATGGAAAGACTATCTGGTAGCCATTTTGAAATATCCCTTGTGGATGTAGTGTCGGAAATGTATTTATGACGGTGGGTTGGTAGATGATGGTTGTGTGCCCTGCGCATTCTGCGGCTTTCGGGGCTAACCTTGTTGGCTGTTCGACTTCGTCGACATTGCCTGTGTTGATGACGATTTGTTGAGGCTGTTTAGACGCCTCTGCTTGATTGTCTGTGTGAGGGATAACTTCATTTGTGACTTGTAGATGGTCTTTTCCATTTGGCTTTTCTTGTGCAGGAATTTCTTGAGATTTGTGCTCCTTGGCTAGTGTTTCCTCTTTTGAGGTGCTTGTCTGCTTTGTTGATAAGATTAATATTTCACCTTTCGTGGCCGAGCATGATTGTGTAGAAGATGATGACAATGACTGCTTTGGAGGAATGCTAGGAGTAGAGGTGTAAGGAGCTTTGAAGTTCTCTTCTGCATTTTTAGACTGCGGGCATGTTGGTTGGCTAACTAGGATGAAGACATTTTCTGGAGAGAAGTGGGGCAAAGTAGGTTGGCTTGCTATCTTGGGATGAGCTTCCGGGTTTGTAGAAAAAGTATTTGAGGATGTTCTTTGGACAATAGGAGGTTTGTGCAACATAGGATTCTCTTGCATAGGCATGACGGATTTTCCCACTAAAATGACGGGCTCAACACATCTTTTTTGAAGGACAACGGAGTTGGCATTTCGGCCTTGTAAAATGATAGGAGCGTTATGGGGTCGGGCTTTTGTTATGAAAATAGAAGGGTCGAAGGTTTTGGCATTACCCTTCATAAAATTGACTTCCATGCCAATGTCCGCTATATGAGGTGTCTGGCTTGCTTGTTCAAGAAGAATTGCATTTCCTTGCTGTGGCCATGGGGAGATGGTGCCATGTCTGATTCCCGCCTCCACTTGGTCCCCGGCTTGGAGGAGTTGAGTGAAGTTGACATATGGGTGAGAGATGAGGTAGCCCGCGATGCTCGGGTGTGTTGAGTTGATGATGATGGAGATTTGCTCATCCAACGGCAATGAGCTTTTCATCTTCGCCGCCAAGGCACGCCATCTAGCCACGTACTCTGAGAACGTTTCATCCTCTTCTTGCTTGAGTGCTTCGAGATCGGCCCTTTTGGGAGCCGTGTTTAGCATATATGAAAAGCGGTCCATGAAGGCTAAGGAGAGTTGTTCCCATGTTTTAATTAACTGGTAATCAAGTGACGTGTACCATTCCAAGGCGTCTTTCTTTAAGCTATGTTGGAATAGCCTTATCAAAACTTCTTCGCTTTTTACCAAGGGGTAGAGGATACCGCAAAAGGCCTTGAGATGAGCCCTTGGGCATGAGTCTCCCTCATATGCGGGTAAAGCTGGGATTTTGAACTTCTCGGGTAACTTGATGTCGGGGAACGGGCATAGGTCTTCTATTTTGGCCGAGGGTAGGCCCTCCCCTTGATGTTGTCGAATTCGCTCCTCCATTTCTTTTAGTTGATTTTGGAGTTGGTCTTTGAGGTTTTGGATTTCATTGCGGCCTTGTTCTAAGACCACCTCCTCTTCTTTATAATGATCGTTCCTTGACTTGTGGGAAGATTGTTGAGGTCCTCCATCTTGCTCCATGTTCGGGTTTTGAGAATAGAATGGTGGTGTAGCCGTATTCTGGACACCAATTAGAGGTTGTTTCATGTTTGACAGAGCTTCTTCTAACTTTTGCATCCTCTTGTCCATGGCCGCCATATAAGCTTCAATGGACTGTTCAAGCTGGTGATCCCGATCTTCGTGGCGTGAGGATTGCTCGGACTCCATCCTAGCTGCTCTCTATCTGGTAACCACGGCGCTTCGATCCACGGTTGACTTGCTTCGCCTTCAAGCTATGGTGAAGAACCTGAGCAATCAATAAAAGTGATTAGTACTTGTAAACAAATAATAAGGAGATCAACCTTTGGATGAATGCTTGCAAGTCCACGTCCTTTTGTGTTCTTTGCCAATTTTATGTGTTTTAAGTTCCACGCGTGAGAATGTTCAAGGTCCACGGGTTCGGGTTTGCCTGAGGCGTCTCTGGAGAAGTGACCAGTTCGCTTGAAGCGTGTCTGGAAGAGGACCAGTTCTCTTGAAGCGTGTCTGGAAGAATGACCAGTTCGCTTGAAGAGTGTCTGGAGAAAGACCAGTTCGCTTGAAGCGTGTCTGGAAGCGTGACCAGAAAACACTCAAGTTATGAAAAAGAAGTGATTTTTATGCCGGATTTAACATTAATCAATTTCATTCTTACTGGAAGTTGTTCATTTTGGCTCGTATTAGGTGCCTTAACAGTCACAAGGCAGTATCCAGCAGGTCTTCACGAGTTCTGCTCGTTTTTTTGAGCTGGACGCCTCTGGACCTAAAAACTTTTTAGGTTTCTGCGCGATTTGGGCAGAAACTTCAGAAACTCGCTGCCAGAAGACGGGAACTCCTCTGCAACTTGCTGTCCAGCGTGGACAGAGCTCCGTTCTCCCGATTTTGACCCCCTTGCGCTTGATGTAGACCAACAATGCCGTCCCCAGCGGAGTCGCCAAGCTGTAGCACCCGCCGGGAGCGCTACGGTGGGCTCGGAATGGGTTTCCCGGACCTTAGAGAGGTGGATCGTGTTGAAAAGCAACGTGGGCTTAGATTTCCTGCATTCACATGGGGTAAAACGCATTAGGCTTCATATCTTTTAGGAAAGTTGGCGTGTGAGTATTTTCTCGTGATTTCGGCAGCATAACGGCTAAGACGGGGCTTTCCGTACACGGGTCAAGTCACAAATCCGGCAGCATAACGGCAGCGTATTATGCTGGGATCCGTGGACCCGCGTGCACCCACCTTGCCGGGGCGTTAACTCAAACACGCACACACAAAAATAAAGAAAAACGGAGTCGCCACTGATCTTTAAAGGGAGATCAGACCCTGTTTAAAGAAATAAGGCACTAATAATACAGAGATCGGGTTCCGGCCTACGGATTGAAGCAAATATGGAGAAATCTGCCAACCCGAGGCGGTTTACACGGCGTGAAAGGGGGTAAAATGAAAGATTTGAGAGAATGGGAGAGATGGAAAGGGGGCGTGGAGGAGGGAGCGTGGCTTGGAGAGCGTGAAAAGCCGGGACACCGGGGTGTTGCCGCAGACTCCCGTCCTCCCCTTGGGATGCCTCTCTTCAAGTCTTCAAATGAGAGGGGGTGCTCTCCTTTTATAGATGTAGGAGTGGGCTTTGGGCTCTCTTGAGGTCATGGACTTAGTCCATGGACTTGGGCTTGAGTGCGATCATGGACTTGGTCCATGAGCTTGGTCTTGAGTTTGGGTAATGGGCTTTGGGCTTGAGTTGAGAGCATGAGCTTGAGCTTAGTTGAGAGCATGGGCTTGAGCTTGGTTGAGAGCATGGGCTTGAGCTTGGTTGAGAGCATGGGCTTGAGCTTGGTTGAGAGGTGTTGGACTTGGTCCATGAGCTTGAGCTTGGCGGGCTCCTTCCATAGTGGGCTGGAACTTAGTGGGCTAGAGCTTGGCTAAGCCCGTTGTTTTGGGTGGGCCGTTGTAGAGGCCCAAAATTGTAGAGAAGCCTACTTCTGAGGCTTGGTGGGCTGCATTGTGGAGCCCGTTGAGGTGGCCTGTAGGAGCTTCGCTCGTGTGGGCCGGATCTGGCTTGTTGAAAAGCCTGCTTCGAGGCTTGGTGGAGCTTCGCTCCGTGGGCTGTGTTTGGAAGGGCCTGCTCAGCTTGCTTGAACCTCCTTTTGCCTTGAATTTGTTTGAGTTTGGAATCCATCTCAATTTTTCCATATTTGGGCCCAAAGGTAGGGTGTCAACACCTACATGTTCTTAGGATATGTTCTTAGGATTAGGAATGAGGTAGCTTATAGATTAGCGGGTCTGTACAACTTGGTGGGCATCGCCACTTAGTTTTCTAGTAAATTTGTTATTTTCGGACTTGTCTAACTCTTTGGAATGAAAGACAAAAAACACTTAAAAATAAACTTGTGCAAGCTCTATTGTTAAATTCGAAGTTCAAATTCTGTTATTTCCTCATATATATTTAAACAAAAATATAGGTTGGCCTTGGAGTACTCTTGCAACACGTCCCCTGGTTTTGTGTTGTTGTACAATATTTGGGTATGTTTGGTATCGTGAGTGTGGGAAACATGAGAATTCATAGGATTTTTATCAGCAACATATTTTTTAAGGCATGATTTTGCCCTCTAGAATTTTCATTTTTCTACTTTTATTTTTATTTTTCAATCTACTTTTTAAAATATTCTTTTTTCTATTTCCCACCAAATTCCATGATCTCACAATTTTTCATATTATCAAACATCCCCTTTGCCACATGTTATATCTGGACCTCGCTACAAAATAATGGAAACAAAACAAAAACAAATTTGCTTTACACTTCCAGTAGGAATTAAATTAATGAATTTTTTCGAGGTCTCTTCTTTCTAAAAAAACCAAATGCCTGCAAATTAACGTAGAAAAATAGCAATGATTTTTATTTTTTTTTTGGTATCCCAGCTATTAATTAAGAGGATTTCAACTGGACGCGTGTACATGCGTGAAATGCATGCATAAAAGAACAGAACTCCCAACTGCCTCTGAAAATCCAAGAAATACTGCATGCAGATGGCCTTTTTAACATCCACGGAATACTGCACGAAGATAGGGTAATGTTATTTTCCACCCATCTTTTGCCACTGTAAATAAAATAAAATAAAAAGGATCTGGAGACGTTTGTATGTATTAATTTGCCACTATTGAAGCATTAAAAACTGAAAGTGTCAATAAAAAATGTGAAGTATTAATTGGAAAATTACAGGAGAAAATATCAAAAGCGAAAACAAATTACGAGGTAATGAATCAATAAAGCAAAACAAATACGTATTTTTATTTTTTAGAAAACATGATTATCCAAAAGATAAATTTGATGGCGACAAATTAAATAGAGGGAACAGAGATGACTGGCACGAAGGTCTCCAGCCCGGCAAATAATTAATAAATCAAAGAAATTGCACTGGGAATCTCTCCTTTTATATTAATCTTATTTCTTTCTTAAAAATTGAAATTTGTTTTAGTTTTATTTGGACAGTTAAAATGGCTCCGTGTAATGTATTGCGTGGATTTCACTCGTTCTGCTTTCCTCTTGGCTATCTCTGAGTCAACACAGCAGCACCAGAGGTGTCACACTCGACGAGCGCCAAGCCGTTGAGCCCTCAGCGCCGCATAAGATGGTTGGGGCGCACCACGGCCCGCAGAACGCGACGCACGAGCTTGATATCACACCGTCGAGTCAGGTATACATCGTCATCGTGCAGCCCAGGTGTTCCATGCAAGCGCGATCTGTCCAACACCGGTCTTTTCAAACCGATCAAAATCCACGCTTTTCATCGAGGTCTTGTCTCTCTCTCACTATAATTCCTAAGAGCATTTATTAGAAAATGTGTTTGGAATTAATACATTTGGGGTGTGTTTGTTTGGGATATAAATATGTCAACCAAAATTTTTTAATCTAAAATTTTTCACTTTCCATAACTACTCTATTTTTTAATTATTTTTTCACATTTTCCTATTCAAATTACCCTACTTTTCAATCATTTCTACACAACTATCTATACAACTAACTTATCTATTTTAACTTTATTCTCTTTACTTCTCATCATTACTCCTATTATATCACATCATTTTCTATCAATGTGACAATTTCTACCTCAAAAACTTTTCATCAAAAGTTTTATCTCCAACCAAACACACCCTTGAACTTTGGTCAATTAGTGCGAAGCAGAGCTGTCCGCGGGTTGCCTCCACAGTAAGGTTGGGTGGCTTGCTTGGATTCTCATGTATGATGAATTTTATAATTTTCTTCTAGTGTGGGGGTATTTTTATAAATTTTCCATTGATAAAATTCTCTCCGTACCAGTTGTGAATGTAATTTATCGTAATATTAGTTATCATGATATATAAATATTAATAAAAATAAAGTGAAGTAGAGTGATGTTAAAAGCATTAGTTTTTAATGAAAAGGAAATCGCTAATCAAACATATATGAACATCATGAAATTAAATATAATAATTGCCAAAAATAACTAAATTAAAATATTATATCAATAAAAAGGAGCTTAAAAATAGTATATTTAGAATATTCACATTGACTAATCATATTGTAGGAAATATGTGATGAAAATAGAAAAGACAAAATAATAGTAGTAGTAGTAATAATAAGGAAGTTTTATGTTATTAAACAACACTAAGATGTCAACTACTATTATTAAGAGGTTTTTTTAAAGCAGAAAATTAAAGATGTAAAGCTTTTCTAGCACCTGTCCTTAATCAAAATAGAAGCTAGGAGAAATGTTCTTGTCATGGTAGGCAAGTTATCTAAATGTGGGTGTTGTCCTTAGAAATGTTTTGTTGTGTATTATGAATGCATAAAGTTCCATTGAAATGCATCCATCGCGCTGTTGAGTGGTAACACATCCGGTACTATTGTAAGTGAACCAAGGTTCAAATATCATCCTCTTATGGTGGGAGTACTATATTCCTTCCCCCAGAGTGTTACAGAATTTCTTTTATGGTGTAAGGACTGTTCATATACTGATTTGTAGTATCAGATGACTTTGGTATATATAAATATAAATAAAAAAAAGTTGTATTGAAATTAATAAAAGTTAAAATAAAAAATGAAATAAAGTTTTAGTTTTTAAAAATAAAAAATACTTTTAAAAAATAATTTTTTTTTCCTATACTCGTTCCATTCAACAGGATTGGGATCAAGATTAGAGAAGCGATGGCATATTAGATTTTTAAAAATGATTTTTATTCTCAAATAGCAACCTATTTTTATTATGTTCCTTATAACTTTTTCCATTTACAGCGTATAATATTAATAACACATTTTTTCACTCCACTCCACGAATACGCCCGCTGTGGATAACCCAGGAAAAAAAATGCGCTTTCTCATCAGTACACGTGGGCGGTGCAGGTACAAATTAACTATGCTCATCCGGCCTCCATCGACTGTTTCCTGCAATTATAAGTTCAGGTTTTTCAGTTTGTGGGCAGTGGGCAGTGGGCCCCACCTCTGATTGATCGAAATTGAAGCGACTGCAGGTGGGCCGACTCAAAGTGACATATGCCTCAAAAGCTTTTCAGATGACAAGATCCTACCCGTCCACCTAATCGTTGCCCCACCCTGCTGGTGTCTTTTCTTTACATGTGTAGAAATGAAATGGTATGACAACGAAAAATATTTTCAAGGGCGTATTTGTTTAAGATACACTTGTAAAAGTTTCTGAAACGATAGAAAATGACGTGTGATGAGGTAATGATTAAGAATTAAAAAAAAATAAATTAAAATAGATAGATTAATTGTATGGTTAGTTGTGTTGAAACGACTAAAAAGTATAACAGTCCGTGCGTGAAAATGCAAAGAAATTATTAAAAAATAAAATAGTTGTGGAGAGTGAAAGTTTTATATTGAAAACTTTTATAGAAAAACAAATATACTCTTAAAAAAACTTTTAAAATTAAAACTTTTTTTATCTAATTTTTTTTACTTTTCATAATTATTTTATTTTTTAATTATTTATTCATATTTTCCTATATATGTATTTTACTTTTCAATTATTTCTATACAACTGTACATACAATTAACTTATTTATTTTAATTTTATTATCTTTATTTCTTATCATTACCCTTATATTATTATATTGTTTTCTACAAATTCAAAAAATTTTATGCAAAAAAACTTTTTGTCTGAAAGTTTTGCCATACTTTAAAAGTGCAATATAATGAAGATAATGATTAATGACAAAAAGAATGCTCTTTTTTTATTAGTACTTATATATTGTGACAGTTGATATTATAATCAAGCAACTTCGCAATCTCTATACAATAAAAAAAAATTTCTCTAAATACTCTCATGCTCAAGACTGAAGTGTAAATACTTTTACTCTTTACGAGAGTATCATATCATATCATTTTCTCACTTTTAAATTTTTTCCTTATAATTTTCATCTAACACCCCCATTTTTTACATCTCTTCTAATAAATAGCTTATTATTTTAATTTTATTCTTTTTGTTATCAGTGCCTGGAGCTAGCGCTTTCGAGGTGGTAATTTGCCATTGAGAGGAGCATAATATTTTTTTGAAGGGGGCAACTATGTAAGAAAAAAAAACTATACTTTTGAAAAATTCTAAATTTTTAATGAAAATTTTTTAAATTTGAAAAATTCAGGTGCCCCCGGCTCTACGTGCCTCCTCCAAGATTTGTTACTAATAATTATTTTCATTAAATTAGATCACTTTTTTACTTTTAATTTTTTACCCATTATTTTCTACAGCATACTTTCCGCGCAGTTCCGTACAAGCCTCAATATGGTCATGATCACCATCAACTGCATGCAACTAAAATTAATTTGTGGTTGATGATCAATAGCCGACGTGGCGGCACAAAAATTAGTCCGACGTGCATAGAGCGTCAGGATCAACACCTCGATTCTATTTAAATTGCGAGATGAGGTCCCCGACCTTCTCCAGCGATGGTTTCCTTCTCCTCATCAGCTCATCAACATGCAGCAATCTCTCCTCCGTCTGTCTCCATTTTCTGACTCTGTTGCTTTTCTATTACTACCCATTTGCGTGCTTCTCCTTTCCTACAAGTTCCTGCTGAAATGGGACCGTTCCAAGTCCAAGAAGCTGCCGCCTGGCTCCATGGGGTGGCCTTACATAGGCGAGACGCTCAAGCTCTATACCCAGAACCCCAACACCTTTTTCTCCACCAAGCGAAAACGGTAGATATGTAGACATAATCCATTTCCATCAAAGTATGTTTAATTTGCTATTGTTTTCTGGCTAGCTACTTGGGCTTTTAATTTCTTTCTTTCTTTCACTGATTTTATTTTATTTTTTATTAATACTCTACCAAAGCTTCTGATAAGTGTATATCCACTTCCATGAAAACGAAATGATTGATGAAGAGAACTTATCTCTTGAGTTGTTTGCTCTTTTATTTTTTGTCAAATATTCCTTTTTAATTGATAGGTACGGTGAAATCTTCAAGACGCATATACTGGGCTGTCCATGCATCTTTATTTCAAGAGCAGAAGCAGTGAGAGTGATTCTTGTGAGCAGGGGCCATTTGTTCAAGCCCACATACCCACCCAGCAAGGAGAAGATCATCGGACCAGAGGCCATCTTCTTTCACCAGGGTAAATATCATGCAAGAATTAAAAGGCTTGTGCAAGCCGCCTTTCTACCTTCTTCAATAAAAAGGAGGGTGTCGGAGATTGAGGGCCTTGTTCTCAAGCTTATTCCTGGCTGGGAGAGCATGCGGACCATCAACACGCTGCATGAAATGAAAAGGGTATTTCTTTCTGTTTTTCCTTTTTTTGATTGGTGAAAAGGGTATTTTATATATATACTGGTTCAAAATTTCGTACCCGTAATTTAATTTGTGGCGCAAGACGGAACAGAGTAATGAAAATGGTTACATTTCAAATTGATTACTCATCCGTTAGCGGGATGCAAGAGAGAACATTTGAATATATATTTTAGCCTATGTTGTAATAGAATGTGCTTTATCTTTGTTTAGTTATGAAAAATATTATTTTCTATTCTATAGAGCCCATACGAAATTCGTCCGATGTGAAAAAACCTTCGACTTCAAACTTGCAAAAGAGCAAGTTGAAAAAGCTTGAAGAGCGATCAAATTTTGCTAATCTAACACTTACGTCAACATTAAGTTGAAGATAATAAAACCCCAATAATAAAAATCACTACATTTCCGGAAAAAAATTTGTTGGAGTGAACATGCTTCGAAGGATGAAGGAGATGGAATTGAAAAAGAGTAATGGTCTATTTTCTAGGCCCGGGGGCCTGGGCCATAGTTATTAGAAATTCGATACAACCTCGTAAACGTTTTTGTGAAAAATATCAACTGATTTATTTCTTTCTAGGGTAAATTTGCTAACCTTAAAAAGGCTAATTATATGAGGCCGCAATGCCGTATTTAAATTTTCTAATTTCGCGATTACGGGTTGGCAATTTCAGTTTGCTTTCGACATCGCGCTGCTTGCTGCCTTCGGCCATAACGAGGACGAGGATTTAGAGACGCGGAGGATTGAGGACTTGTATCATTGCTTAGAGAGCGGCTATAATGCAATTCCCTTGAACTTACCAGGAACTCCCTTTCATAAAGCACTCAAGGTAATTAGCGAAGCATCTACTAATCCTCTAAGTTCTTGTTCCCCACATCATATACATATATAATCTATAATCTCCATTTCTATAACTTGGGTTGCCCTTGCTTAATTTTCGCCTAGGTATTTAAGGTTGTGTGTTATTTTGCCGTTGCAGGCAAGGAAGCTTCTTCACGAGATTTTAAGGAGAATAATAGAGAGAAGAAGGGAAGGAAAAAAGGAAAATGGGGGTTTATTAGGAGTGCTTTTAGAGTCTGATGACGACAGAATTCGTTTGAGTGATTCCCAGGTGGCAGATAACATCATCGGGGTAATCTTCGCTGCTCACGACACAACTGCGAGTGTTCTCACGTGGGTTCTCAAGTACTTGAGCGATAACAAACACCTGTTAGAATCTGTCACCGTAAGTAAATTAGTTTCTATATATGCAACCGATCATCATTTCTTCGCTTCTCACGTTTCATTGATTTCTCCATATATGCAATATTCATGTCGAAGGATTTCATTGTTCAGTCGTTATCCTCGTGCCACACATTCGTGGAGCTCGAACTATTGTAAGAGTGCACGTGTACCAAGCTTCAATGCACTCAAGTACAAAATTTATTTTTAATATTTATTTTTGAATTTTTTTAAATTTTTTTTTGTAAAACTGTTCATCTAAGTAGTTTTAATATATGTATCAAATTTTACTATTTTTAAAAAATTATAAATATTTTTTAAAATTTTCAAAATCAATGACATTTCCGTAGTTTTAAAAGTACTTAGCTGGCGGTCCTTTACAAACTACCAATGTTTTGACAACTCAACCGTGGTTCGTGGTGTGAATCAACTGGTTAAACGAACTGAGGTCTGAGTTGTTCATGTTCAGACTGCTTGGTCTGGTCCAATTTTCAAAATATTGCATACAACCATTTGGTCCTGCCATTATCATCCAAAAAATTTACTTGCCCATGGTTTAAGTTCACGTCCGATACTATTGGTCCAAAATTCTGATAAAAGACATCAACATTCCTAATCATTTCCATTTTTTAATTGGATAATCATTTCTATTTGATCATGTATGATGGTATTGGAATCGGTATAGTGACTTGTGAGAGAATTCTACCTATTAAGCTTATGTGAGGACTTGTGGCAGAAACCTTGACTTCCGGGATCTCAGTTGTCAATCAAGCAATCTAAAATGGGTTTTGATACTAATGAATCGACACCCACCAAAATACTAATGGGCCCACCTTACTCGTGATATGAAATTCGCTTCATTGATTGCATTTATATTAACTTATACACACGTTAGGACACTCAGTTTCATCTAAATTAAATATATGCATAAGCCTTGTTTAATGAAAGTATAAAATAAATGTGGGATGTGTTTGAAACGTGTAATAAAATTTTTGTTAGAAAAAGAAAACAATGGAATATAATAAAAATAATGATAAAGAATAAAGAGAATAAAATTAAAATAGACAAGTTAATTATATTGGCAGTTGTGCAAAAATGATTGAAAAGAAAAATAATTGTGTAGTAAAATGTGAAGAAATAATTAAAAATAAGATAATTATTGAGAGTAAAAAGTTATAAATTGAAAAATTTTTGTATAATTTTTTTTTATCTTGTCAAACATCCTTGTAGTAAAAAATTCTTTAATTTATATACCAATTTTAAAATTTAGACTATCTAAAATATTCTTTTATATGCACAAATAATTTTATAATATTCTAACGTATATGTCAATAGTTTTTGCTGTTTTCAAGTTTTTTTTACGTAATTATATGTTTAAAAGCAGGTATAATTACTTAAAATTTTGATTGAAATAATTTGTCATGCAATAAAAATAAATAATGCGACCGATTGAATTGAATTTGATTTGATTTCATCGGAAAGGTGTTCCCATCCACGAGATTCCCACAAAATTTGTTGGAAAACGTAGTTTATGTCTTCCCAAACGGGAGACCCAATATAATTGTGCAAAAGTGCAGGAGGAGCAAGAGCAGATTCAGCAGCGGATGATCGAAGAAAAGCGTACAAGACTAACGTGGGACGATACTGGCAGGATGCTGCTGACGAGTCGGGTAATGGTGCAAGCTTGTAGCTGCCCGCCCAATATTAATCTGCTTTCACATGGACATGCGATTGAAAGGAATTAATTGCATGCAGGTGATACAGGAGACACTTAGGGCCGCTAGCATTCTTTCATTCACGTTTAGGGAAGCTGTGGAAGATGTGGAGCTGGAAGGTTATATAATTCCAAAGGGTTGGAAGGTTCTTCCCCTGTTCAGGAGCATGCATCACTCGTCTGATTTCTTTCCTCGTCCTGACGTCTTCGACCCTTCAAGATTTGAGGTGGGCCACATTCATCGTGCACGTATTTAATGATTATAAACATATAAGGAATGAATGCGGGATGTATAGATATTGCATTTTAAACATCTAGGGTGTGTTTGGTTGGAGGTAAAATTTTTGATGAAAAGTTTTAGAGGTAGAAGTTGTCAAATTGATAGAAAATGATGTGATATAATAGGGGTAATGATGAGGAGTAAAGAAAATAAAGTTAAAATAGATAGGTTAGTTGTATGGGTAATTGTGTAGAAATGATTGAAAAGTAGGGTAGTTTGTATAGAAAAATGTGAAAAAAATAATTAAAAAATAGAGTAGTTATGAAGAGTGAAAAGTTTTGTGTTGAAAAGTTTTAATTGACAAGTTTTGGTCCCAAACAAACACACCCTTAAGGAATGAATGCGGGATTTATTGATATTGCATTTTAAACATCTATGGAATGAATGCGGGATTTATAGATATTGCATTTTATCGAATGACAAGATGGGTTTGATGGTGGACGTACGTACAGGTGGCGCCAAGACCCAACACTTTCCTGCCCTTCGGCAGTGGGGTGCACTCGTGCCCTGGCAGCGACCTAGCCAAGCTCGAGATGCTCGTTCTTCTCCACCACCTCACCACCAGATGCAGGTCTATATTCTCTTTCTTAATTTACTTAATAGCGACCTTTCACAAATTTCTAATTTTATTTCCCATGAACTTGGAATGATTTTTTTTTTATTAATTAATTGGCCGTATTTTTTTTTTTTTTTTATAATGGATGGAACACAGGTGGGAAACAGTTGGTGACGTGGACGGAATACAATACGGTCCTTTCCTGGTTCCCAAAGGTGGACTTCCTTTAAGATTAATCCCCAAGGAGAAGCTATAACTATATATCATCTTGATAGATACCAAATCAGGGTATGGGGTGATGGTGGGTTTGCATTTGTTATGCCGGGCACATGTGTAGTACGTAGGAATCGAAACGCACAAGAAAATATAAGCGTTTGTGATCTCAAAGGGATGAGAAATCGAGGGTACCAAAAAACCCGGAAGTTGTTTTTTTATGTTTCAATAAATGAAGATCACGTTTGGGTCGTCGGGATTGCATGTCCAGATTCCATGTTGGTTCTTCCATGCGACAGAAGAAGAGCTGGCTTTCTCACGGGTCGAATTTTTGTTTGGCGGAAAAAAAAGGTATAACAGCCTTTTCATACATGCATAGGCTTTCGGGTCGATGCGGACCTTCACTTCCAAGTCCTTCCAAGAAATGGGCCACACACGTGTAACATCAGGGAGGAAGGGCCAAATCCGTCTCATGATTACTGTTCGACATAGCTGAGTCATTACTAGGTGAAATGTTGTTGTCACAGCTGTCACGTCTCTTGGGTTCACGTGTTGCTTGGTGCATCAAGACACAAGAATACTTTTCTTTGCTTTCCCCAAAAAAATAATAATAGAATGCTTTTCTTGCAAGAGGTAGGCCCGATTTCCTGAAGCCTGGTAAGATTCGTTTCGGGTTAATTTAAGCTTCTTACTTTGGGGGATCCAATTGTCCAACTTCTCTGTCTTGGATCTTTTGGTATTTAATAGCTGGGCTTCGTAAGAACTTTGTTGAGCAAAGGGTATAATCCAAGTTTAATCACTCGTGCAGCCTTTAAATTCAATTGATGGCTAGTCGAACAAAGTTATCAAGTGTTTCATTTTATTCTTCTAACAACTCCATTTTGGGTTCCACCTTAACTTTGGAATGGTTTCATTCTGGCAAATGTTCGAATTGTAACTTGGTTTCACGGATGAGGCCTACTGAACTGTTGAGGCCTATTCTGTCTCAACCTCGCGATCCATGACCAGATGAACTTCTAGCATATGGAATCGAGCCCATAGAATGCACATGCTAGATCCAAAGTCATTCCTTCAGCAATGTTCGAATGACGATATATATTGAGAGAGAGAGTCCGGTCTGAATGTACCAATTTATTTCGGTAGTGCTGTCTAGTTTGGGCTTTATATTAATGATTTTATTAAATTCAATTTATTTATTTTATTTATCACTATTCATTTTATTTAGATACCAAAAATTATCTAAATCTATAACTTGCATCATTCTTAAAATTAACAATCACTTAAGTGTAACTTTACATTCGTTAAAAATGATTCGTTTATTATAAGGACCCATGGGATCTCAATTTAATATCTAAAACATTTACAATATTCATCCTACTTAGATTAGTGATTCCATAGAATTTTATAATATTTTAAAACTTCAATGTATGGATTCAACTAATTTTCTAAATTTGCATGCATTTTTATACACTTTTAGAAGACATGGCATACACGTACATCCAAATGATATGGTTTTTGGTATCTAAATAAATTGAATAGTGCTAAATACAGTAGATGGATCGGATTTAACAAAATCATCAACATAAGGCCCAAACTAGACAGGAGTACCGAAGCGAATTGGTGCATCCGGATGTATAGAAGCCGGACTTATATATATATTTTCAAGTGACAGTGCAGTGGCGCTGAAATGGGCGCCATATAATGATCAAATCATAATCTAATCCACCTATTGCATTTAGTATAATGTATTCTATTATCATATCAATTTTTATCCCAATTGGATATGTGTATGACCTCATCTGAAAAATGTTACAAATTCAATGTAATAATATAGTTTGATGTAAATAATAATTTTAAAGTAGTTTTTTCAACATCTAAACCGTCTAAAGTATGATTTATATATAGATAAATGATTGTATGAAGTTTCATTACATTATAATATATGTGAGACCCGTTTTTTAGGAGCAACTATATAATTACGGTGCAATGGTGCCGCACTTGAAAATCTCTCTCACATCTATATATGTGTGTGTGCATATGTCGGTCCCGCTTCCATGCTACTTTAATACATAGAGTGGAGTCATGTAACCTCTTCAAAATCTAATATTTCGATCTCGATGAAAAATTTAATCCATTCATTGTATTTAACATCATTTGTTTATCTAAGAGATCAATTTTCATCCCGATCAAGTATCTTTATGAGCCACGTTTGTTAGAAAATGTATATATTCATGTGTAAATTATAAAAAAACTAAAATATCAATTTTAAAGTAGTATTTTGGATATCTAAATCATCCAAAATATCATTTCTACGTGAGTAAATGATTCTATAAAGTATTATTATATTTTAGTACATGTGCGAATGGATCTAAGCATTTTTCATAATTCACACATGAATATATATTTTTGAACAAATGTGACCCATAAACATACTTGATTGAGATGAAACTTAGTCTCTTAAATAAATAAATGATTTTAAATACAATCAATGGATTGAATTTTCCATTAACGATAAAAAATCTTAGATTTTGAAGGGATCACATGAGTTCGTTTCTATATAACCTGGTTACATAGAAGAGAGAACGTGTGTGTGGCTATATAGATATATATATATAATTTAGCTAGCCATGAATAAAGCCATGTGCGTGCTTGTAGCAAAATTAACTTACCATGCCAACTTAATTAGAATTGACATTGGGCCCAGTTCATAAACCAAGTTGTCAAAAATGGCCAGCCCCAATAAAATTTTGAGGCATATCTGAATTGTGGTAAGGCCATTTGGAGCTCGCCCAGCGGCTAATTATGAACTTGGGTACAAGCTTCGTCGTTCTACATGTTTATGATAACCAAGTTCCTGTTGCAAAGTGAACAGCTTAATTCCAAGTGAAAACCCGAGGAAGTCGTGGGCAAGAAGACACCTGCATATGGGCCAAACGTAGAAATCGATGCAACAGGGTTGCTAATGGCGCTCTTGGCCCAAGAGGCCTCTGGGTCTAACGCTAGGCGAGAATCCTGTTTCTCATATGTGGGCTAGTAAATGAACTGAAAAATTCAGCTAACTGGATTCCTCGCAAGGCATCACAATCCAATAATAATGTACATTTGCGTGTGCGCGAGCTAAGTCCCAATTTTGAGTCCGGTCTAGAACAATACTTTCCGTTTACATCAAATAACAACAATCATATCGACAACAAATGGTGTCGTTCACTTGAGTTTTTTAATTGGTATTCTTTGATCCTCGAGTGTTCGTTTTGTCAGCCCAAGCAAATATGAGCTTCTTCTTTTTTATTTTATGTGAAAAGTTATTCATTTACTCAGCTGAAACAGAATCCATATACAAAGGATTTATGAGAAAATCTGTTAGGCATCCTTACCGCGATTTACAAAAACTTCAAATATGTGATGAGCACACCAATTCCCAGTTCTCAGCACATTTAGGAACCTTATTGAGACAGAAGATGCTGAGATGGTTTGTATCTCTTATATTCGGATGCCAACAGTAGCCAAATTTGGGCATCCATCATTTAGCATGCTTATCAGAACCAAGAGTCCGTTACCACCTCCTGATGTTGTATGCCCATCTCCCTTTCCCATGTTATCCCAAGATAATAATTGCACTTTTTTTTTTAATGAAACTGTTAACTTAAGAATATTTAATTCTTCTTCATGAAAAAAGTTTATTTAATTCTTTCGTTAAAAAAGTATACTTAATTCACTTATCAAATCTCAGAATTTCAGAAAAAAAAAAGCCATTTTAGGACGACGATTACTAAATGCTCCAGAAATTGTTATTTTTAAATAAAAATATAAATTACCTCATGTTAAGTCGCGAAAACAAAATCACAGCCCTTAATCGTCTAATAGTTGGATCAGCATGCCAAATTCAATATTGCCATTGAGGACTAGGTCAATCATGGTCTCGAAAAACATTGGCAGCGTCGATTTCTTCCATAACTCACCTCCTCTTTTCCATGTGATTTTCTACCATTCATGTTTTCAATGTTCAAGCCCCTTTTAATTGGGTAGATTTTATACTCCACATGTTGAAATTATGATATCTATGCACAAAGATAGTCAAAAAGGCTTTTAGGCCTTAAACGTGGCCAAGGGTAGATCCCAACAACTAGCAAAAGCAACATGCAGCGATTACAAGGTGTCATTTTCTGCTTGGAATGCATGAACCCCCTTGATACTCGAGCTATTGGTTTACGTTGCACGGTACTCAATTAGACTGTGCTAGACCCAAGCTAGCACTCCACGGACGAATTGAGGTATGAAAATGGGCACTCGCTTATTAGTATCAGTGAAAATTAGATTGAATCTTTTTCATTACAATATAATGTTTTACATCTAATCACCTTTTTGCAATCAATTAAAATTGGGGAAGCGCAGCTCAGACCTATGCCAATTGCAACTAAAGTGTTATTACTATTTGTGGTTGAATTCTCAAAGCTACATAACTATAATATTATCTTAGTTTTATTTGATAATAAAAAACGATTGCATACCGCTTTAGAGCAACTAAATATTTATAGCTAAATAATAAATTGTAGCAAATATATATATTTATTTAAATGCAGTCGGCTAAAACATTAGCTAACATTTGTTGCGGTGTTTGCCTATTGATCTCCGATATTTCATATTAAAATGTAGTTTAGCTGGCTAAACCGCTGAACCAAAGGTGAAACCAGTTCATGATGTAAACGCACTTTCTCTAAATATTGCTATTGAGATAGGATTCTTTATCTTCATTTTCTTCATTTTTAAACGTGAGGCACGTGGTGACTTTTAATCAATGTTTTGAAAACCGAACCGGGCAATGAACCGGTTTTGTGACCGGTTCTCGG
This sequence comes from Annona cherimola, assembly GCA_030490835.1. NCBI lineage: Eukaryota > Viridiplantae > Streptophyta > Magnoliopsida > Magnoliales > Annonaceae > Annona > Annona cherimola. The sequence goes on along the minus strand of CM059971.1, from coordinate 105,847,996 downwards.
TTTTTTCCGGTTCAACCAGTACAAACCGACGGTCAAACCGCTGTTCAACTGGAAAAACCAGTGTACCGGGACATGACCGGTTCATGGTCCGACTTGTCCAACCGCCCGATTTAGTCCGGTTCTTAAAACACTGCTTTTAATTCGCCCAGCTTGATGTTTCGATGATTACGATGCACATGATTTGAGTAGATTTCATTTTAGTATCTGCTCGCGAATGGGATGGGTTTGAGGATGACATGAAACTACTATTCTCAAAACTATTTATTTTAATCCAAAAAAGTCATACTTTTTCATTTTCCTTACCAATTTTATTGAGTATGATACAACTTTTCACATTCTAACAAAATAATATTTTTTTTCATATCATCTCACTCCGGTCCCTTGAGTTACTTTGATTGATCATATGGAATTAAATTGTGGTGTTATTTGTTTACACCAAAAACATTTTAAACTAAAATTTTTTAATATAAAAATTTTTACTCTTTACAATTGTCATTTTTTAATTATTTTTTATTTTTTTAATTATTTTTACACAATTATCCGTATATATATTATTTTAGTTATTCTTCGTCAGGACCTTATCACATCAAATTATTTTGTCTCATTTTAAAAATTCTATCATTTTTCAAATACACGAGAGTCGGGTTCATTCCGTGGGCTGGAGCATCATCCATGTGGGAGGAGGGTTTCCCCATTTCCTAGACCTCCTGCTGCGCCCACGGTATATAACAAGGGTAGTTAGAGGGTCACTTCCATGCCGGGTAGGGCAGGAGTGGGACAGTTCGAACAGCTCCACGTCCGCCATGTGATTCCATCACTCGCCTTACTACCGCCATACACGTGCTCTTTGTCCGCTTCCTTAATTCCAAGTGACCCACATCTTTCATGCCTGGCGTTGACTCTTGTACCGAAATTTTCTAAAAAACATAGGCTTCGGATGCATGAGAGGTTCCATTCTTATAAATTTTGATCCGCCATACCCTGTAGCTGATCTCATTAATATTGGTTCATCTAAACCGTTCACCTTAAATGAAAAAAACAGAATCATCAGGTGGACCTCAATCATTTTATCCCGATGATTTTTTTTTATTTTTTTTTTTGTGAACCATTCATGTAACAAAATATCTAAATAATTAATAATCTTATAATATTCCAAAAAGCTTCTCGTAAATTTGAAGTTCGGATGACTTCATCCAATTGGTGCAGTGAGGCTTTTTAGCATGCGGTGGGACTGCGTCCCCGACGTGCGAAACTTACCCTTTACACGTGCAGGAGGATCAAAATGAAAAAAGAAAATAGAAGTCATGAAAATGAAAAAAGGAAAATAGGAGTCTGCGAGTCAACGACGCGTCCTTTCCTGACCCTGGTCGGACGCGATATCCAATGCTCAAAAAGTCAAACCACATAAGAACAACCATTACCACCACGCATCATCATCAGGGTCACGGAAATAAATGGCTTGTCCTCTTTTACAGATGCGAAGAGCATCACGGGCATTCCCAAGGAGTTGCTCTGTCTATGGGCTCGCGGGTTTGACTCTTTATCATTATCAGGTAATATTAGAAGTCAGCGTGGAAGTTTGGGCCCTGTCACCACTGAAGAGTGATGTGGCTGATGTTGCCCGGCCGCCTTATCCTGCGTAAGAAGGTAAAAACCAGTTTCGAAATTGCTCACGATTAATTGTAATTTCCAACACATTTAAGGTGGGTTTTACAATGGAAAAAACTTTTGAAAAAAATTTTATTTGTAAAAATTTTTAAAATTAGAAAAAATAATGCAATAAGATAAAAGTAATAATAAAAAGTAAAAAAAGAATAGAAGTAAAAAAATGGGATAATTGTATGAGCGGCTGTGGAAAAATAATTGAAAAAAAAAATAGTTGTATGGAAAAATATGAAAAAATAATTAAAAATATAATTATTATGGATAATAAAAAATTTTATATGGATAATTTCTTCTGATTGCTAAAAACACAGGTACTTTGGAACATTTGATAAAAAGGAAGTGGAGAATTTTTTAAAAATTGTTAGAGTGATAATACACAATATGAGTAAAATGTTCGTCATCTCCTCTCACCTAAGCTTTATAGGCATCGATTGATTGAGGAGGATTTCTTTTATGACGCATACCTTAATGAAGCCAAAAAGGCGACTAGCTTAAGAGAGTTCCTCTTAAGATGTGTCTCTTAATGAAGCCATAAAGATGACTGGCTTAGGAGGATTTCTCTTAAGACATGTCTCCTAATGAGGCCATAAAGGCTACATAAACAGCCTCTGATTTCCTTGCCTTAAATCTTTTTTTTTATACTAACATGTATTATCCTACATACCCAAAGGATGAGTATTTCACCAATGTCCATTTAAATCACTCATAATGATGATATAGATAACCAAATCCAAGTTTCCTGTAAAAGGAAGATAAGATATTCTCAAGAGATCATCTTGAGCATACTCAAGGGACTTCTATTATTATTAGAATTCTACTCTCTTTCAACTCTTGATCTCTGAAAATTTTACTCTTAAATCTAATGCTCATGTAAGGACATTTTTAATGCTTTAATTGGGCTTTTAGACATTAAGCTTTCCTTTATAGTCACATCGTGAAGAGCTCTTCTCCTATATAGTCGTGAAGTCTAACTAAACAAATATGTAGAATCTTCTAGCAGCCACTCATGTGACTATGTAGACACTACATGAACATTATAGCCACTTAACTACCCATCATCCAACCCCTTATATAATCTTCTAACTAAAATCATTTGGCGTTAATGACAAAACCACTTAAAAGCCCATGGAGGATCCAATATTATAATAATATTTACTTAAGCAAAGGTATCCACCGCATGCCCAGCAAGTAATGTTGTGAAAACCAAATTGTTAATTAAACCATTTCAATGTCTGGTTTAGGCCTAACCAATTCAATTATTGGTTTAATGACATAGTGTGGAAAATTTTATTTAAAAATATGACTTAAAGTAGCGTGCCAAAAACTTAAAATAATCAACCAAAAGTAGTGTCAATAATATTCCTTAAAAACTATATGCTTGATGTTGGAATGTGCTTCAATCTGTCGAGAAGAAGGGTTGATAAATTTTTTAAACTACATGCTATATTATTTGGTTTGCATGTCAGGTTCGCCATAAAAAGTTCACCAGACTTGCTCTACGATTAGACTGAACAGTAGTTTTATTAGCCGCAATTTGGATTGTAAGTTTCAAATGTATGATTTTTTTGATTTCTTTTTAAAAAAATGAAAACTGTGATGGACCGAGCCGCATTTTCAATAGTTAATGGTTGGACCAATCGAATTGGGTAGTTCGGTTCAATTTTAAAAAATATTGTATATATGATGCATCCTAGACATTGAAAGAAAGACCAAAAATATTTCACTCAGTATATTTTTTGTTATGTTATTTTCAATTCTAAAGAGGTTGCAATCTCCTTCTTTAAAACTTCTTCATAATTAGTTTTCCTATGGTGAACTCTCTGTTCCCTTGTGGAAACAGTAATTAAATTATCATGAAGAAATGTCAAGCACAAATTCTTTAATTCAAAAGGTTTCTGTTCAATTATAAAGCATCATTTATATGCAAGTCAACATTAATACAGAACCGCTGAATATCAAAATGCTTTTCCACTACTGCTTCCTTTACTTAAAAGTTGAAGGCAACTTTCTAGTGTTGGTTTTTTTTTAACTTTTACACCATGTCTTAGCTTTACCACTTGGACAACATGCCCACTCACTACTACAAATGTAGTTAATATGTAGTTTTTTTTTAAAAAAAAATCGGCTGCATATAAATAGATTTGGTTGCATATATTTGTATAATTATAAAGATTTGAAATGTAATTATTTTTACTTTATGTGCAGTCAACAATATTGTTTCATATGATTATTTATATTTAGTAACAAATAATAATCAATTTTAGTCATAGATAGTATTCTATTTGATTTATTCGACATTAGAGGCATGCAAACTAAATCTAGCTATAAAAGTGGCTATATATATATATCTATAAAGGTATTATCCTATTAGCTCGGGCTAAGTAATGATTTATTTAGCCCACTCCAAAAAATATATTTGTTAATTTTGTTTACTTTTTTTGTAACTTGTTGGTCCATGTGTATTTTTTTATATTTGTATATACATCATCATATTTAATATTACAATAAAACACATTCACACCCTCACAGTATGGAGAAAGATTTTTTCTAAACCTCCATCACCGGAAGAAAATTCTAAATTCCACAACGGGAGAAATTATAAAACTCTCATTATAAAGGGACTAATTTGTAAAATATCAAATTACTATACCTGCCACCCGCGTGAGAGGGGACTAGAAGCATGGACATTTGGGCAACAAGCCCTTGTCCATGACCACGATACCACCTACGTTATGGTTCCATATGTATTTGATGTGTAAATTAAGAATTATTATTTTGGATATATGTTTTTTAAAATTTTAATCATAAAGGTATTTTAGCCATTTTAATGGTTAAAAATAATAAAATAATCCTATATTTAAAAATCTAAAAAAATATATGCATATATCAAAAAATAGTAAAACTTAGTTTATATATTAAATACACTCAGATTAATAAGTTTATAAAAAAGTAAAAAAAAATTTAATAAGTTTTTGGGAATGAGCTAAGTAAGCCATTACTTCTATTATAGGCTAATAAAATCGTGCCTCATATATATGAACTTCTATTATAGTGTCCGAATTTAATTTCGAGGCTTTTGGCAAATTTCTTTACAGCAAAAGAATTAAAATTTCCGTCCATGCATATGCTCATATTTATGCCTGCATCAAATGTTTACATGCTATCACATGCACGCAGTATTGACTACATTTTGCAGCCTGTTCTCCCATAAACAAATGTTTTTGACGTTATTAGGAATGTCTTTTTATTAATATATATATTTTTATAACATTCAACTCATATTACAACTATAAGCTCTCAAATACCAATAAAGTATATCTCTGACTCTCAAACATTAATGAGATACAAAGCTTTTAAACCACATAAATCCAAATTCAATATTGGAATTGAGGCTAATATAAACAGCGCCTCTGATCACTGGCGCTGGTTTGGAACGTTATTAGTAAAATTGTTCAGCAGAAATCGACGAAGTCTACATATGAATGAAACGAAATTAATCAGTTGCATAGACAGCCATGTATGGGATAGATGGTGGCTGGTGGCTGTCTGTCCCTTGAATGGAGAGCTAATATGCATTGTCCAAAAATTAACTTTCTTTCCTGTTGGATATAGACACAAGCATATGCGATGTTACTGACATATATAGCAGTTGCCTAATTTCCCGACGGATGGGGGTTAATGAAAAGCTTGCTCGGCCATTCCACTGCAAATTTTTCAAAATATGCTCATTGTACAGCTATATATTTGTGGCCTACAAGCATCGATTGTATGTCTCAAAGGCTAGCACCATCACGTACTGCGCACTCAAAGAAGTTCGATTTTTTGTAACCGATTTTTTATTACAAAAAATATTGAAATTCATTACTATAAAAGTCATGTTCTTGCAAATACTTGGCGGCTATATATACTCATTAACAAGTAATTTATTTACTTTTTTGATGTAAGTAAATTATTTACTTGGTTACAAATACTTTGGGATTTATGTTTTTTTATCAAAGCAATTTTTTTTGCTAATTAATACAAACAATATAACTTGTTGCTTATGATAACCACTATATGAACATTATTCATTGCATTTAGTGAAAGTGCATTTTTTGTTGTTAATAGTTATGATTCGTTAGCTCGGCAGGAATCGAGGTTTTTTTTTTTTTTTTTTTCCCTTTCTAATGGCAGATTTCTACTTTGTAAACTAGTAGTTCTGATTGCTCAAATAGGATGCATCCCATCAACAATGAATTAAGCTTAGAGACATATTGTCTTCCTGATGACAGCTCCGAATGTTGAAACAACTGTTTAGGGTTTTAAGAACATTCGATCATGAGTGTGATTGGATTACACTCATTTATCATCACAGTTTAACGCCTAATCATTTTAGTAAATAGAATCTAATTATTAAAGAAATAATAAGAAGCTCTCATCCTTTGCTAGCTATATTTAATAGAACTTTTATATATCCCGTCCAGTCAAAATGAATTGGTAAGACGATTAGTTTTGGATCCTATCTTTGATGATTCTGTCAAATACAGTTTATTTATTAGTTTTATCATCAAGTGTTTGATTAAGAGAAAAAAAATTTCTAATGCAAATCTTAAATTATTCTCAAAATTGAGAATTACTTAAAGATAATCTTAAGATAAGTAAAACTTAATTATTTATTATAAGGACCCATAAACCAACTAGACAATCATCTTATCCAAAATAATGAATTTATATAATTTCATAATATTTTAAAATTTTAAATACATATCTAAGTATTTTTTAAAATTTATATATATATTATTATACATTTTTAAAAGATGTAGCCCATATACAACTCTCATTGATATAATTTTTGATATTTTAATTAAATGAACTGTGTTGAATACGATAATAGGAACATCAAAATGTATAGGAATTAAAATGTTTATCTCATTTTATCAAAATATCAAGAAATTCCTCTTTTCTTTGTTACATTAAAACCGTAAGTTGTTTCGGTGCAGCGCCACTGTACCGGAACAGTGGTAGATTTACCTAAAAATGGGCTTTATACATATTAGAATGCAATGAAGTTTTATACAGTCATTTATCCATATATAAATTTTTAAAAAATGAGTTACATATTGAAAAAATCACTTTAAAGTTGTTATTTACATTAAACTATTTTATTACGTCGAATTTGTACTATTTTCATATTGGGTCCATCCGATTGGGATGAAAATTTATGTGGTAATAGAATACATTATTCTAAATATAATAGGTAGTGTAGATTATGATTTTATCATCATATGAGGCCTATTTCAGCATCACTGCACCGTAATTTAATTTCGGTGCGATGGCGCCGCACTTGAATATTTTCCGTTAAAACCAAAGCACAAAATTAATGGCATGAGCCAACAGCCATCTTGTCGCGGTTTATGCATCGAATGGCTGCCTGGTAAGGAGATGGAACAGAAGGCATGCAGTCAACCATCTATGGTCTGTTCTAATTTTCAGCCTGAGGATTATTGTTCTCGTCCTGCCCAACTCCCGTATCGTGTATGGAGCCCTCTCTGACTTCAAGAAATTAAGGCCTTCGTAAGGGCACTATGCAAAATTAGAATTTTCGAATCATGAAATCGTGGTCTTCTTCTGCATGCAGCATCTATTTACTGTAATAGTATTATTTTTAATAAAAAGTTTTATTCCCCGCCGCCCCAAATTTTTCGTGGAGGATAAACCAATTTTCCCATTTCATAATAACTAATATTAATTAGAAAATATTTTATCGTTGAAACATTTACTTTCTAAATAAAACCAACATAGATATGCGGTGCCAGCTTGCAATAAATGAATGGATCCACAGTGTTTGACATGCAAGCCCTGTTTGTTGTCTTTTCCGTTAGCCGTAGACATCAATCGAGCCGACTCCATCTACACTAGATTCCCAAGCTGCTAATCCCTGTGAACCAAGATTGACTGGCGTCTCTAGTAAAAATGTAATGGATGAGCTATGCTCATCCACCTGTTTTAATCTCCGCATATCCACTTTACATCATTTGGATCTACGCAGAGCTAATGGCAGAATGATGAGGACCTTTTATGGGGCAAATTCGCATAAAAGGAAATATAATATTATTTGAGAGGGAAACTTCACATGTAAGTTGGTCATAATATTATTTGAAGGGGATAATCACGTAAAAAAGAATTATATTTTTAAAAATTTTAATTTTCAAAAATTCAGCACCATGTGGCACCACCACCGCGTAGAGTCAAGGGAGGCAATTGCCCCCCTGATTTTTGGAAAATTGAATACTCTCCTTGAAAAGTTTTGAATTATTTCAAAATATACAGGGTCTATCTCAAAATGTTCAGCCAGGCTTTTTCGATCATTTTCCCGAAAATAGTCGGCGCATTCTCAACCAAGATAGTCAATTAGTAATCTCTCCCCCCACCACAAACTGCTCCGAATATTCCTCTCAACAGATGTCCAATTGCATGGGCCTGAACCATAACATCGGACATATATAAAAGAGCTAAAACTCAAATCATTCTCTTTAGTGGTTGACCCTTGGTTTAGGTGAATACTTAAAAAGGGTTTGATGGGGATGATGGCATTGGTGGTTTTGGTCCCAATAAGTGTATCCAACCTAAACGCAAAAAGCATTTAATAATCAATTTTCAGAGTTGGCAAGGAAACGAAATCAGGTTAGGGACTTTGGTGGTGCCATTAACTTCTCTTAGGGGAGGATTGGAATGCCGACAACAAATTTGGTAGCCCTCTTACCTTCTCCCAGGTGTATATGGATGATAATGGCACCCACAAATCGGTATTTAAGAGGGTACAACTAAATTGGTCTCGCGCATCAAGCATGATAAATTACCAGAGTATCGAATAACTCCCGCTGGAGTAAAGTGCAAAAACGGTAAATATCGCCCGCCTTTTAATTTCTCTCGTCTACAAGACCTTCTGATCCACTTCCTTGTATTTTCAAAAGCCTCTCTCTCAGATGCATCTCCTTCCTCCCTCCGACTCCTTTCTTAAGTTCTCCATGTCTTTCATTTCAAACGAGCTGAATAATTAACTCGTGGAGTTGGATGGCTAGAACATGCGAGGAATCCAACATCATATCATCATCATCATCATCATCACCAGAGGAGGAGGAGGAGCTGGTGCAAGAGCTTCTGGACGACGAGTCGCCCTTTCTCCTTCTGCCCAAAACCAGTATTGAGGGGTCTGGGTCTGTCCCCAACTTGGAGCTGATTCCGCAGCAAACGTCCATTAACAAGCATTTCATGATCTTCTCTGGCCCGACCATCGACGATATTGAGAACGCCTTGTCGACAGCAAACCGAAGTACCACTACTAACATGGACGAGCCTCGCAGAGCTTCCTCTCGACCGACCTCCACGTGCCTGTGCGTTAGATGGACTTTTGTTTGATAATTACGTATTTTGGGGAATTAACTGGGTGGATGTTTGAGGAAATTGTTTGTTTTAATCAATTACTCATCTTGAATGTGATTTTGTTTTATCTATGCCTTTAGAATTTCAATGATGGAGAAGCGATTGACAAAGATGGAGAACAAGTATACGTTGAAAATGAAGAGCAGCGGGAATGCAATGGCAGACGATGGGTATAAATGGAGGAAGTACGGGCAAAAGTCTATAAAGAATAGCCCCAATCCCAGGTACGTGCGTGCGTCCTCAATTTCTCCCTAGCTCTTCGAGTCTCTTATCTCTCCTTTGTCCGTGCTTCGTGGAATATTTTCATTTATACATGGATTGGTGCATGATTGCCTGACTGCGTTGGGTCATCTAAGCTTTGTCCAACCACTTACCTAGATAGATCCCACTAGTGAATTTGCGAGATATTTCATTTCAATGGAATTCTGTATGTGAAACAAATGCATTTACCGCATGAAAAGTAATTAGACCAATGAAAATAAATGAATTCTATTACGGAACAACTACACGATTTTTTACTTAATCCAGACATATTTTAATTTATAAAAAATGTACAATTAATTTAACAAATTATCCTGCAATGTTTTCGGCATTATTTCTGTTCCATCAGCTTTTGCAATGTTAATGCTCAGTCTCACAGGCTCTCCGCATAATGTAAGCTTGGTGTGTTGAGTTCGACTAAACTCTTTTTTTTTTTTTTGACGCTAAGAATGTGTTTGTTAATGAGTAAAACTTGTTAAGTTAAAACTTTTCACTCTCCACAACTACCTTATTTTTTAATCATTTTTTCACATTTTTCTATACAACTATCATATTTTTCAATCATTTCTACACAACTATCCACATAACTAACCTATCTATTTTAACTTTATCCTATTTACTCTCCATCATTACCCATATCATATCACATCATTAGACAACTTCTACTCTCTACAACTTTTCATTAAAAGTTTTATTCATTCTTAAACACACCCTAAGTTGGACGTAACTGTTGGACTTCACTGCAATTGCCGATTACATAACCTGGACAATACTTTCTACATAACTCTACTACCAACTACTTTTAAGATATTCTGTTGAGGTGAGCGTGTGCAAGAGTGTATGTAATAAGAGGTACTGAGTTCGAAGTTGGTCACAGGCAATTGTCTTGTTTACCTGTCTTGTGCTCCTATAGTTATCCGGTCATTCAAAGATAAAATAAAAATATGTCACTATCTGACGATATCTTGTGAAGGCAGCATCAAAGTTCCATGATAATACTTACAAATAGCTTACTTGACTTAACTTCAATTCATTCATTACATTACAGCTTACAAAATTAATCGCCCTTGATTATATGCTTAAAATTTTCTTACGTTCACTCCCTAAATTATGAACAGTTTATTTGGACCTTGTGGCAACAAGTTTATCCAACAAAAACTTCATTCTCACATTGGCTAAAAGTTTATTTCTTAGTCATAATCTTGTATATTGTCTCCAAAGCTAAGTTTTAGCTAGTGGAGTTGCTGTCGTTGTTAATTATAATAATAATATTATTATTATTATAAAATCAGTCGCTGAATTAAACCTAGTCATGGAAGACGCGATTTGTGTTGCCTATCTTCCTCTTCCTCTAGTATCAATTATTTCATAGAGAATAAAATGATAAGATCGCGATGTCGATTTACATGCTAATCAATTTATACACGATATAATCTAAAAAAAAAAAAATTATACAAAACATCTCTATCCATGATAGAAAATTATATATTTATGAAACATTATTGGTTTTGAACTAGCCGATGATATATATGTCTGTATGTCATGTTGAAGTTTCTATCTTCCTTAATGAAAATTAATTCCGAAGTCCCAAAATTAGCGTGAAGAGGGTGGATTCAACCTTTTCCACGCCACATCATGAGTCATATTTTTTTATATTTTCAAAAAATTTTAAATAAAATTATTAATAAACATATTTAAACTAAGTTTTATCATTTTTAAAGATGTATATATATTTATTTGGATTTTTAAACATAAAAGTATTTTAGTTATATTTCAGTAATTTAAAATGACTAAAATACCTCTATATTTAAATTTCAAAATAAATATATATGTATTTTCAAAATTAGAAAAACTTGGTTTATTAATTAAATATACAAAATAATAATTTTATAAAAAATTAAAAAATATTTGTTTGACCAATTTGAAATGAAATGAGGCCATTTCATACTTGTCTGGGATGATCAAGCCTTTATATCCCTGTGTTGCGGCTATCTTTATCGAAATCCCCATAATGCTACTGTAGTTCCATAGTCAGATCTAGATCACCCATATGTATTAGCCAGTGTTTAATGATCCACATTATCATGTGAATGACATTAAAGCCGATAAAAAAAAAATTTAAAAAAAATTATAACATTGATTTTTTATTAGTAGTGTGCAGTATGACATCCTGTATTACAATTCAATCTATTCATACGGGAGATAACAAACTTTCACTTATTTTTGGGGAAAACAACAGACTCCTCCTTACCAAAAAGATAAAACTCTTATTTATATTTACAAAAGACGAACACCCCTGTTAGGAAAAATTCGAACCCATAACCTGCACTCTACGAGGCATCGGGAGTCACTAGCCGGGCTAAAGCCCAGTTGGCAACTTCTTGCCTGGCGTGCTTGGATGTTGTTGCGGGCACCAAAATGCTTGCTGGCGCATCCAAGTCCACAGGGTTAAAAGTATCTATCCTTTTTCTTTTTTAAAGTGCAATTGCCGCTTTCGCCCTTTATATACTTTTAAAAATTTATAAATGTGGATGGAATCAGAAATTCCTATCTGAAACGTTCCATGACTCTGGGTAGCTAATTTTTTGGCACGCTCCCAAAGGACCATGACAACCCTATTTAAGGGAGATTTTTAATTTTAAAAAAAAATACGGGAGGCAATTGCCCCACTCAACTGAACATGGCTATAGTTGGATATTCGGATGTCATTTTGCTTTTGTATTCAACCAAGCAAATATCGTATAATGGCAATTTTTAAATTTCGTACAGGCGATAGTTTAATTTATTTTGTGCAGTTATGAAAATTTTTCCTTTTTTAAGGGATTTTTGCCAATATAGATACAAAGTTTTACCAAAATTGAATATTGAATTCGTGTTTCTAACTTTGCTATAATTACAAATATGTCTACAAGATTTGCATAAAATTACAAATGTGTCTTTTCTATTACACTGACATTAGAATTTTTCTATAAAATGATGATAAGTTATTTATGTCAATTACATAATTACAATTTTTGCAAATATTATAATCATATTTGCAAAAAATTCTAAATCAATAATATATGTGTGAAATATTGAAATAGCATATACGTCTATGATATTTGAAAAGATTGCAAAATATTACTTGACTTAAAAGTATTATCGTTATTTTAAAAAAAAAAATTCTAATGACATCATAATGTAAGAACATTCTTACAATTTCATGCAATGGAAGGATATACTTACAATTTCATACAAATTTTGTAGTCATATTTATAGTTTCAGCAAAGTGAAGGATATAAAAGCAATATTAGTCAAATTTAGTAAATATATTTGTAAAAATTTCCTTCCGAATCATTACATGTTCATGTACAAAATCTGTTAGCGAGCGTCGTAATTAAACGCCTGTTTTTCTTCACTCGCAGGAGTTATTACAGATGCACTAACCCCAGATGCAGTGCTAAAAAGCAGGTGGAGAGATCAACCGACGACCCTGAGACCCTCATTATCACTTACGAAGGCCTCCACCTTCACTTTGCTTACTCGCACTTCCTCCTCAAGACCCCACCAACTACTGATTATTCTGCGTCTCTCAATCCCCACAAAAGGCCCAAATTCCCACCGACAACCCAACAACCAGCAAGCCTGCCACACGAAGACCCACTTGGAGAGGTCCTCTTTGGAGCTGCAGCGACTGTGTCGGTGGGCTCGCCTTCTGCAGACGAGCTTCCAGCAGCGCGTGTCGGCTCTACTACTGGCAACGGCACGCCACAAGGGTTGCTAGAAGATGTTGTGCCTCTAGTCATCAGAAATCCATCCAACAATCCCACATCTTCAAATGAGCGGCCTTGCCTGTTTGCTTCCCCTTCTCCTCCTTCCTCAGCTTCCTCATCCATTTCTTGGTCTCCTGGTGCTTCTGCTTCCTTTGATATGGGTATTCTTTTTGATATTAGGTGACTAGCTAGATAAACGAACCAAGAGATGTATTATTTTTTTTTCCCTTAAAGATTCTATGACAATGTATAAAAAAGAGAGATGTCTAGGTATACGCAATTGTATGTTGTTTTCGTTTAGGCAAAATGAGTCATCTTAGCCTTGTGATCTAACAAATGCGTCTAAGAATTAATAAAAAGGCTGGGCATGTTGGAATAGATGTAAAACCAGAAATATGATAATATATTTGCATGTGCAGCGTATGTAATGTGCGTGTTATGGTCATCCTCCAAGTCCTGTATATACTTAGCAACGTTATCAAAACGCCGAATGATCATTACCGACCGGTCTGAAATCCGGTCAAAAATATATTTTTTTTGTTTTTTTTTTTGAAAAATATTTTTATAAACATGTTAATCTAGTTATATTTAATTTATAAACTAAGTTTTGACATTTTTAGATATGTATATATATTTATTTTGGATTTTTAAATACAAGGGTACTTATGTTAATCTAGTTATTTAAAAATTCAAAATAAATATATATACATATCCTTTTTGGTAAAACTTGGTTTATAAATTAAATATAACTAGATTAACATGTTTATAAAAATATTTTTCAAAAAAAATAAAAAAATATTTTTTGACTGACCTGTCGGAAAGGTTCAATGCTCTATCAAAACTGTCAGGGAAAGACTCACATCCATCACATATATCTTGCTTATCTATATGGTTATGAAATCAGATAATTATCTAATGGAAATTTCAAAACCTGAGATTGCTGTGATGCCTTAACTATTTTATCGTTATGTTAGGAAAATCTTATTAATTAAAACCATTAATTACCTTAGGATCATTCATGCTAAATCAACAAGAAAATAAATCATAAGTGGAAGCGTACGTGAATCCACTAAAGCAATTATTGTTGAATTCAGAAGTTTTTGGATCTTTCAAGTTAATATTCTAAGGTGTTCTGAAGTTAATGCTCTAAGGTTTTCTGAAGAAAACGATTTCTCTTTTCTAATAGTGGGACGTTAGAAAAGAAACCTCAAATATGCATAACCTGAGTACCACAACCATTTATTTATAACACACTCATCTTTCTAATTTCTAATTTAATTCATCATAAAAATAGAAATTAGAAAATAAACAATAGAGTATCTACGCATAAGAGACCCATATTCTATTAGATAATTTGAGCCCATAAATCTTGCGAGATTACTTTATAATTTTGAGCTACTATTTATGATAGCGTGTATATAATTATTATATATGTAAGTCCAAACATCCAACACGTTATCATTATATTATTATTATTATTTTCTATTATTACTTTTATAATTCTTTTTCCATATTTGTAAAGATAATTATTATTTATATTCTATATTTATTTATTTTCATAATCATTATTCTTATCAAACTGTATGCCCTCTTACCCTTTTTTTTTTCAAAATTTTAGATAATTTTTTCTCATTTTTTGACAGTTTCGAAAACAGACGCTCATGTCTATGACACATGCCACCCTTTGGCACTTCAAGATGATATTCGGGAATGCATATATTTATGGGATAGTGAATACTGATAAAAGTAAAATTACTAAAGGGCTTTTCTCCGTGGAGTCGAGTGCATATTGCACGGGTTTTATTATTTCTACATTTTAAAATTTCAATGGATGCATCGTGTTAACAAATTTTTATTTAGGGGATTTTTGGCAAAGAAACGAATTTTTTCAACATAAAATTTTCAATCTCTACGACTATTTTATTTTTAATTTTTTTTACCTATTCCTATACAATTAAATTACTTTTCAATCATTTCTACATGACTATCCATACAATAAATATTTTATTTTAACTTTATTTTTTTACTCATCATCATTACCTGTATTATATCACATTATCTTCTAATAATTCAAATTTTTTTACAAAAAAAACTTTTTATTAAAAGTTCTACCATTTCCCAAACACTCCCGTAATCTAAAAGTGTGTTTGAGAAATAATAAAATTTTTGAATGAAAATTTTTTTAATATAAAATTTTTTGGATAAAAATTTTTTAATATAATTTTTTTTAAAATCGAACAAATGTAATATGATAGAGGCAATGACGAGGAGTAAAGAGAATAAAGTTAAAACGAATATTTTTTATGAAAAATAGATAAATTAATTATATACATAATTGTGTAGAAATAATTAAAAAGTATGCTAGTTGCGTAGGAATATTTGAAAAATAATTTAAAATAGAATTTTTGTGAAAAGTAAAAAGTTTTAATTTAAAAATTTTTGGTTGAAGTGTTTTATCGATAACCGGACATACCCTAAGGGTGTGTTTGGTATGTTGTAAAACTTTTAATGAAAAGTTTTTTTATATAAAAGTTGTCAAATTAGTAGAAAATGATGTGATATTGTAGGGGTAATGATGAAGAGTAAAGAGAATAAATTTAAAATAAATAGGTTAGTTGTATTGTTAGTTGTGTAGAAATTATTAAAAAATAGGGTTGTTGTATAGAAATATGTGTAAAAAATAATTAAATAAGAGTAGTTATGAAGAATGGAAAGTTTTAAATTGACAACTTTTGCAAATTGTCAAACACACCCTAAATATAAAAAATTAACTTGATTAAACACTTATATAATTTATAACATTAAAAATATAATTATAAAGGATTTCATATGTATTGAACTTGTCTTGGATTCTATACAAATTTAATAAAAATAAAATTTTTAATATTATACAGATATCAATAGAGTGGAATATGATAGACAATTTTTTTTTTTAAAAATTACATAGTGGAAAAAGTCCGGAGAAAAGCCTTACTAAAATACGTAAACTTTTTCGTGGATTCGTATAAAGTTGTTAATGCGTCCTCAATCTAATGCACACTACATCAAATGCATGATATTGATTTTCATATTGGGCGTCCAAAGAACAATTCTCTCTTAATAAATTAAATTTTATATATTCAATATTAGTCCCTTTTTCCTTTTTCATTGATTTTTTTCTCCGCTAATTGCTATGGTGAATAAAAATAAGTTTGCTGCTGTTGTTGCGGGTGTTTTTTTTTTAAAAAATATTTCTTTGACACTAATTTTAAATATATGCACTACATTTTCAAAATTTTAGGTGTATTTACTATGTTTGCAGTTAATCTAAAAAATGTTTATTCTGTTAAAAATTATGAGTTAAATTTTTATAAATGCCCAAATACACCTGTTATAACCAAAATAAAATAAAATAAAATATAAAGAAAATAAAATTAGGACTCTTCGAATTTGAAGCCCATTTGCAATCAGGATAAGATATGACATTCAATTTTTCAATTATGTTCAAAATTTGATGAGTATATTAGTAATTTTACATATTAACTAATGTCGTTAACTAATGTTTTTGAGATTATCTGTAAATATAGTGAATATATATGAAAATTTGAAAACATAATAATTATATTTGTGATTAAGGTAAAGTATAAGTACATTGGATCGGCGTTCTTTAGGTTTTAGTTTTCGCGTAGTGGGCGTTGCCGGAGATGACTCCCAGCATTTCATCAAACACTCAATACCTGGGCGGCGATTAGAACTTGGAGCCGACGGGAGGGAGGGATGAGTGGGGCTGGGACACCAGATTTCTTCTACCGAGAGGCGCAGCGCGTTGGCTACGTTGCAAGATCTGCATTCAAGGTACGCTTTTTACCTCCATCTTCTTTGAATTTTCCGTGAAAACCCATTTCATAACACTCCACTTTCCTGCAGCTACTGCAGATGCAGAAACAGCTTAAGCTAATAAAACCGGGAGCCTCCGTCCTCGACCTTGGGTGTGCTCCTGGTGCCTGGCTTCAGGTCCGCTCCTCTCCTTCTCCTCCTTCCTCTTCTGTGTAAAGTTATAGATATATGGATAAAACAGATTTGTGGTCGATACCGGGCAGACTATGTTCGTTGGTGTCGGGTACATGTAACTTGAAATCTAATCCCTCTACAGTCGTGCCATGACCATGATACAATTGTGTCCACTGCCAGATTGAGTTTACTTATTAATGCATCAAAGAGAGGGTGCTGTTAGCCTGTTAGTGTATTTTTTTTATGATACTGGTGGAAGCTTGTAGAAATTTGGGTTGGGGGGTTCAATGTAAGATTCAAGGGGTCAGTGGCGAATGGACAAGTGATGAAGATGCTATTTTTGGTGTTTCAGTTCTACACCAGCGCTATCATGCTGTGACATGATGTAAAAGTTTTGAATTGAAAGAAAATGATGTGATATGATAGAGATAATGATAAGTAGTAAAGAGAATAAAGTTAAAATATATATGTTACTTGTATGGGTAGTTGTATAGAAATGATTGAAAGGCAGGGTAGTTTTATCGGAATATGTAAAAAATGATAGAAAATAAAGTAGTCATGGAAAGTAAAAAGGTTTGGTTTGAAAAGTTTTTGTTTTAATCAAACATGCCTTAAGTTGTTGTTTAGATAAAATAATGCGTTAAGGGGTTGTTTGGATAGTTTGACAAAGGTGACTGCCATAGTTAGTCTTTTTCATTGAAAATGGATTTTGTGGGATAGATGCTTATGACGTCCTCTCTATGCCTCATAGGAATGCTTCCTTTGGCATTATGATCTTTATCTCAATGATGGAGTCCATAGAACAATTATTTTCCCCCATGCTAATGTATAAGCAGAGAGTGGCCCAGTTGCGCATCAAGCTTTTAGATGGAGAAGGACCCACTTGTTGGCTATGGGCCCTCTGGTTTTATGTCTGCTAGACTTTCTGACGAGGTGTGATGCCTCCATCAACTGGTCTTCTACAAACTCACGAGTTTCCCTTGAGAAGGGAAATCAAGCAATATGAATCATGTTTCAACTGGCTATGCTACACGTACTTATCTTGGGAGCATCCCTGCTGATTGCTTTCTAAACTTTCTTGTATTTTGTTTTACTTCTATCTTTTGGAATAAAGTATTTGGAGCCACTCACATGGAAATATGTTGAACGTATTCTCCTGCATTTGAATAAATAGTATCATGTCATTGGTTAACCTTCTGGACTTTTTGAGTGGCAGCAATATGTTCCAACTCTAACAATCCTGTAGAAAAATGATTTCTTTCTTGCTTGTTAGCAGTTGCAACTGAAATTTTTATTATTTATCTTGTCACCTATTTCTCCCATGCTCTGGAGAACTTTGCTGTTGATTGATCAGGTGAGAAGGTGTTATCTTCTCGACCTTTGCCTGTCAGGTGCATCTGGATTTCATAAACTATCAGTTGCCAGTTTTTCATCTCTTTTGGTTTACCTTTGGTGTTTAGGTGGCTTGTCAAAGTTTGGGTCCTTTCAGCAATGGTGGAGAAGTTGTGGGTGTTGACTTGAAGGTAAATTGGAAGTAACTAGTTCAAGAGATAGCTACTTTGTTCTTTTTCTTCTTAGTGAAGCTTTTTCTCTAGGCAATGTCATGCCATTCTTGAATTAGTGGTCTGTTTTTATCATCTCGATGGTTGCAGCAAATTCTTTTGAAATGCATGCATGGCTATAAATTTTGGTTTATGCCTCCAAATACCATTTCATGTTGGTCCGCGTTGTTAAACTAGTAACACTTACAATTTAATGGTTCTTTCTGAATTTGCGGCTGCATTCATTTAAACTTCCATTCAAGGGGGCTGTGGTTATCTATGATAGGACCGTGATCCACCCTGTGGAGTCAGGCCCTTTGTTTTTGCATGATGGTATGTATATGTGTGATGCAGTATCCGGGATCCAGTATGCTTGGTTCTAAGTTTTCCTTTGTTGATATGCCCAAGCCGATTGACACTCCTAATTATTCTTTGTTTATTTTTATTCGGAAATACTGATTGCAGAGCAGAAAGTGAAGGTCCCTTCTATTCATTGTGACTCAAGGGTGAGAACTGTTTGTGCTGATGTTATGAATCTTGTTAAGGACCAAGCTCAGGCCTTGTCACATCAGGTTTTGTCTCTCTCATTTTTCTATTTCGAACATCCGCTATCAGAATATTGCTAATTCCCTCTTTCTACGTAGGTGCAGAACTAAATCTTAACATTTATAATTTTGATAAGGAATTACAAATAATTAATCAATTGGCATGAAATGACAAACAGATGTTTTAAACATTATTACAGAATTCTGGTCTCCAGCATAGGTTACAATGCAACATATTTTCAGTATTAATTTATCTCAGTTTCACAAATCTCTAGTTACCCGGAGTAGTCTTTGTTCCCCTCAATTCGAATTTTTATGAGGAACCCCTCATTTCGAATTTTCATGAGGAAAATCAGGACACAGATTCATAAAACTCAATAAATGTCCATTTAAGAAGCCCTTTTATCTGTTCGGATGAGGCTTGGGCCTGGATTGGTTATATCATCAAATAGGCTTATCTTATTGCAGCCAGTTACTGGAGTTAATTGTGCGTAAGGATTCAGAATATTTCAGGCAAAAGACTTTCATCTTGCCTGATTCAATCAGTTAAAAGATTTCTTAGTCACGTTGCATCCTTGGCTAAATTCATATTGTCTTTCTTCTTTTAGAAGGAAGGAGAGAGTCAGGAAGATGATATTTGCATCAATTTTTCTTAACATTAATGATTCTAGCCGTTATTATTTTTGGAAGTTCTAAAATTGTCCCTTCCTTTTATCATCATCATCATCAATCATCTTTTGAAATTCACCTCTCCTAACGTCCTTTTTGATTGTGGCACATCCTCTGTAGTAATCATGGTTGAAGGTTGCCTCTTCCCCTCCCAATGCTTCATCAAAATCCTCACTCACCACTTTGAGATAACATCTAAGTATCCAGTCATCGGGTTAGCACGGAGCATGTCTCTTCTTTATATGTATGCTTTCAACTTCAACCAAGATTCCAGACATACATTCCAGGTTCCATGGTCTCATGACTTTGGAACAACCTCTACTTTTTTGCTATCAGTGCCAAGTTCCATCTCGCCATTGCCATCTACTTAATTTCTAACTACAACTTAATTCTTCAACTGACATGTTGAAATGCCTCAATTTTAGCTGCAACCATGTCCTCTTTGCTACTATCCCATGTTAGATTCTTTTGCCTTCACTAATGGAATTGAATTTGTATCATCACCTGACAGCTCAAATTCTCATGCACAATGAGATCACCAAGAGTATGGTTGCACCTTAGAAAAAGAATTTATATTGAGCCCCTCCAATTTGGTTTACAGGATTGTTTTTTACAACCGCAAATCATAAGCCTCCATTCTTGTTTCCCTAGCTCTGGTTCTCCTTTCCCTCTTAACCCAAATATATCCAAAGTAAAACCAGGAACATTAAAATAATCCTAGCATGACACTTCTTATTAGAACAAAAACATTCTCAATACTTAATATTTAAATGTTTTAGACAGATGGTAATAACAAAGAAAATACAAAAGTCATTGAAGAATCCCATGATGTCCATTTGTCTGCTTGACCATTACTGAGATGGTCGCTGATCAGTGGCATCAACCGGAGGGGGAGTCAAAGGTGACAAATCTTTTTTTTTTTTTTTTGAGTTTTGGTGCTGGTGATGGCTGTAAGGGTTCTGAATTGGGTCAACATATTTTAAGTTGATGTCAACCCAACTCAAAACTTTATTTCTTAAAACTGTTGTAACCATACCCTAAGTCCCTAACCCTACAAATTTTGGGTTGGATGGTTAGCAATCCATGTTGCTTTTAGTTCGGTGTGTTTGGTAAACCAAAAAGAATATTTTTCCTGTATACTTTTCTATACAACTATTCTACTTTTCAGTTATTTATGCACATATTTCTATACAACTACCATACTTTTTAATCATTCCTATACATTCTTCCATACAACTACCCTTTACTTCTAATCATTACTCTTATCTTATCATATCACTCTCCTACCTTTTCTAAACATTTTCCCACAACTTTTCCAAATTGCCAAACACATCCTTAATAAATCCTAGTCTATCTTCTTCAATTCTATAAATATTAGATTGAACTATAGTTAAAATGATTTTATTGTCAGTGAAAATATGCATGTAATTGATCTTTGCTTTTTTGCTTCATTTGTAAATAATTTATAAATACTTTAAAGATTTATGCAATTGCAGTTATCCTCATAACAATATACTGAGCACTTGCAAATAGGGCTGAAATTCCGGTCAGGTTACAATTTATGTTTTACAATGGAGTCAATAAATTGGGTCAGATTGAACTCTAACCATTTGACTTTTTTTTTTTAAAATGAAAAACCAGTCCATCCTGAGCAACATCAGGCTGGGTTGTTTAGGATCAGGTTTTTGATCCCTGCCCAATTTATACCCACTGTTGGCTGTTTCCTCTCACCGGACACTGGTGTTACTCCCTCACAGATCATTATCAGACCTTGTTCGGTTGGCATTCTTTTTCTTCTCTTTTATGTTCTGCTTCCACTTCCGGTCTGGTGGGAAAATTTTGCTTTACATAATAAATGACTTGTCAAACTAAGTATGGTGCAAGCATGATTCCTTTTTATTTTTCAGGGGAAAGGTTTCGCTGTGGTACTATCAGATATGTGCCCTGCTATTTCCGGAATCACAACCAAAGATGCTGCATTATCCATTGAGCTGGGGACACAAGCTCTGAGTTTGGCTCTGGGCCATGGTATTTTACCTGCTTTGGATGATCGTGGGGAGGAGCTGACTGCAAGCACTTCTACTTCTGCGAAGAATGATGGTGTTCTTCAACGAGGGGGAAACCTTGTCATTAAGCTTCTAGAGAGTGAAGACACTCAAGGTGTGGACTTCCACATGGCTGCTATTAGTTTCAATGCCGAGTAACAGAGCTTGGTTCTTTCAGTGCATCTAAAAATGCTGTACATGCATTCAAAGTGAAATCCTATTTTTAGGATTTCATCAAAGTAAAATCTAGCATATCTTAGGAGTCTTCTAGCTGCTGCTATTAGTTTGAGCTCGCCCAATGAATTGGCTGGCCTTGTCTTTAGGCCATGAGAAATGTTCAGTTGAAAAATTGATGAAAAAGTCATGATTATTATAGCAAGTTGCAGAAAATGAAACGGGAGCTGTCTAATTGTTGTATTTTTTTTGGCTTTTCACAGAACTTGGCAAGATCTCCAAAACCCATTTCCGGAAAGTATCGTGGTTAAGGCCTAAAGCAACACGGTCATCTTCCAAAGAGATCTATTTGATATGCCAAGGTTTGCGATGACTCTGCAGATGATGACAAGTGAATGAAGCTGGTGAGGAAGATTTGAAGATCCATCCTTTTTGTAGATGGTAGCTTGTCTGCTTTATGATAAAATTTTTACTCGAGAATTTCCAACACATCGAGGAAACTTGTAGCAACAATCATCTTAGTGACCAAAGAAATCAAACGCAAAAAAGAAGAATCAGCATCATTTTCTCCCGTCAAGGTGAATGTATGGATGAACTTCTGAGGACGGTGTATGCGACATCTCTCTTGTTGTTTATACTTCTACAGGTTAGTTAATTAATATTTGTATTTTGGTCTGCTCATGAATAGTATACTTTAATATTTTACTTCAATTTTCTAATCGTAAATTATGGATGCTACCTAATAAATCCATCGCATCTCTGGATAAAAACTGTGGAAAAAAGAGAGAAGATTCTCGTGCGTCCACTGACGCAGGGCATTGTGAAGCCCTCATTATGAGGCGCAACGTTGGACTAAACGAGGCCGTGACTCAAGATGATACGAGGCTTTGAACTGGTTATGCGAAACCCATCAACAAAACGGTGTAAATGCTTTGGGTAAAAATTTCGGCAAGTGCATGACGGGACCTGATTTCATGCGCGTGGTTGGATTTAATATATTTTATTTTTTTTGAAATTTTTTTTACATGATTGTTAATTTAAGTGTATTTAATATATATATCAATTTTCACAAGTTTTGAAAAATTTTAGATTTTTTTTGAATTTTTCAAAATAAGTGGCATTTTAGTAATTTAAAAAATTTTAAAAACCAGTGGAAATTTACGCTTTATGCCTTTACCTAGAGAGGTGTTAAAGGATCCTTTGGACGGGTTAAAGTTTAATCTCAATCCTAATCTTAATCCTGATTTATTAAAAAAAATTCAATTCTGGTTTATTTATTAATTCATTAAAAAATCTCAAACTTCAATTTATTTATAACATGTTTAATAAACAGATTAAACAGATTGTTAATTAGTTGTATATATTACAAATAGGGTGAAACTAAGTTAATTTAAAATTCTTAATAAGCCCGATAAAAAAACTCTTGATAACAAACAAAAAAATATATTGAAAACTCAAAAATATACTTAATTAACTTTAGAAAATGTTTTGAGGAAAAGGAAAAATGAAACTTGAGGGATATGTCTTATATATCACCATAAACTAGACGTCGAGTTGAATATGTTCTTTAGATTAATAAACAGGTTGATGGGTTGTAAACGTTTAATTTTAATCAATTTATTTAATTATATAGTTTAAGGAGTTGATGTAGTATAACCCATTTATTGAAAATTTTTTACTTGCAAGTCATTTATAAATGGATTGGGTAGGCATGTTAACTCAAATCTATTAATACCCTTATTGGCGTGTGGCTTCGGGCACCTAGGCTTTGGCCTGCACCGCAGACAAGGGCCTAGCGACAGAGCAGGATGATATTTACATTTCTCATTGTCCTTGATCTGCTTTGAAAACAAGTTTTAAATGCTTTTTAATATTGCAGTTAACCTAACATATTTATCTACAATTAATTAGATAAATGTGTCAAAACAAATTATAAACACCAATTGTCAGCAGGAATTTGACTCAGGTTCAGTCCGATTTTCCTGACATTGCTTATATCGGGTCCTAATTCTGCAAAATAAGATAACAGATGGAGCTATGAGCTATAATAGAACTTTTATAAGATTCGATAACTCAAATGCGAACTTTTATATGTGAGCTTTAGGTGGGCGTAAATGGCAAATTCCTCTCTGCAAAGCGGGTCATTTGTTATTTCGAGTGTATTCATTTCTCTGCAAAATTCTTACAAACTAAAAATGAATATTTCTAGCACAGTTCACTTTTATGCGTATAAAACTCGACTGACTATTTGCTTAACTATAAAAAAAAATGATAAGTAACGAGTTAGATAAGATATTATTTAAAAAAAAAACTGTGGGATGAATGTAGTATTAATGAGTTAGATAACATATTATTTTTAAAAAAAACTGTGGGATGAATGTAGTGTTTCGATAATTTCTTTTTGGCTCTCTTGTACATTATGGTCTGAAAATCAATTACATTCAAAATTATCCGGGCAGTGCCATAAATACAAACTGGCGGGCAGATCCTCAGCTAATCCCCTGTATCCCAAGCAAGCGCAAAACAAAACAGAACCCCTTCTCCCAGCATACTCATTCGGGAGGGGAGCAAGGGCATGGCTACCCTCTTCCTCCATACCCCGGCGCCACCCGCGCCCTGCGGCTTCTTTTTCAAGCCTTCTTTCCCTCTCCAAATCTCTAGGCCACTCTCTCTCAAGCATTTCCACAAACAACCTCCGCTCACGTTCCGCTCCACACCGAAACCAGCCCCAGTCCCCATCTCTTTCTCATCTCGCATTGATGACCGCTACTACTTCGCTGAAGATCCCCTAAGCAACTACTTTAAGTCACTTCTCGATTCCCTCAAAACGCACCTTAGACCCTTCAAATTGCCACTCCCGACCTCCCCTCTAGACGTCTGCAAATGGGCCGCCGTCATCTCGATCACCATCACGGTCGTCAAAAGGACCATCAACACTTTCCTAAATCCCTTCTTCTGGATGTATTTCAGCTGGACCTGGCTTTTCTGGCCATGGTTTTTCGCCATCGCACTGGCAATCTACGGGGCCTACTGCCTTCGCAAGCAGCTACAGCAGCAAGCCAACATCTTCGAACAGGTTGCGATTATGACTTCGGCTATCACCTGGCTCACCCTCGTACCGCCCGCCTATTTCAATGGGTTTTTGGAGGGTTGGCCATTCGTCTTCTTCTTCGCCTACCACTATTACCTGTTCTTCGATGCCACCATTAGGAAGCGCCTCTACGGCGATCTCTACGCCCGCCCACATGACCCCAAATGGGATATCATGTTACCCAACTGGGCTCGCCTGCTGTTTGCCGCCGCCGTGATGGTGGCTCACTGGCTGGCTGCGGCGGAAGCGCCGGAGCTGCAGCTCATTCCTGGCGGGTGGGCCAACATAGCAATCTGGATGATGATCTTGTTCGTTCAATTCATGAAGTACCATTCGATGTACTACCTTTCAAAGTACTCAGAGAAAGTGGCGGAGCCGAAGGCAGTTGTGCAGTTTGGGCCATACCGGTGGGTTCGGCACCCTATCTACACGTCGGTGATGCTGCTCTTTGCAACATACTTCTTGGCGATGCGTGCTCCATTTAGTTTGCTGTTTGTTGTTGGAGTTTGTTTGGCGTACTATGACTGGAAGGCGAGATTGGAGGAGAATCTGATGTTGGAGACATTTGGGGAGTGGTATAAGGAATACATGAGCAAAGTTCGATATAAGTTTATTCCTCTCATCTACTAGTTAACTAATTTGTTTCTGCAACAAAGGTGTTAGTTTTGCTGTTTCTTCTCTTGGCCGACTGGCATGGCTCTTATGTGAATGATCAGTGAGCAAATCAATGTTTTTCATTGTTGACTACTCCGCACCTTCCTCTTTTTCCTCACTAGAATAGAAAGAGCAAGTCAATGCTTCCTGTGGTTGGTCTGGAAATTAATTAAAGGAAATGATGTCTGATTGTTTGAATAATGAAGAGGGATTGATGGTGGTAGGGTTGAGTGGTTTTGTTCGTTTACTGGAAGTGATGGTTCTAGCATTTCCAATTACCAGGTTAGTCTCTCATGTGCTTTTTCTATCTTCATATCAGTGTGCTTCTTAGGCCGAAATCTGCAGAACCTATAGTTTCGAATCTTGGAATGACCTCTCTGCCTAAGAGTTTCTCTCGAAGCCTTGTTTCGGCTAGTTGGAGGGGTTCACTATAGCCCTCCACTGCCATTCATACTCTTTGGCAAAGCTCTTAGGCTCCACCCAGCGAGTGATATTATTATGTGCTAAAGGATTAAGCTATGATTTTGTATAATTCCGCATCACTGCTCATCTTCTGTGGGAACATTTGTACTTTAATTAGGCTATGGGTACTTGAATCTGCTTCTGGCGTCTAAGCATCCAACTCACTGTTGCAGGTATTGTCCATCTTGCATCAATATATTTTATAAATTCTAGTTTCTAGCTGTGCTTGCTTTAAAAATCCACATTTGCTCATGTCAGAAAATGGTATTCTCTAGCATACCTTAATGTGATTTCATTTCGTTAATAATGTTGGAGTGTGGCATACGACTGATACTTTTCCCCTTCTTTTAATGCATCCATCGAGTAAATATGGATCCGGATCCTGTGAACCCGGGTGCACTTAGCTTCAATGCAGCCGGGTGCATTAACCTTTTTTTTTCGAATTTTTTTTTTTAAAGTGTTAATCTAAGTGTGTTTAACATGCATGTCAATTTTTACCCTTTTTGAAAAGCAGTGACATTTTAGGTAATTTTAGACTAACACTTATATAAAAAAAAATTTCAAAAAAAATTAAAAAATAAGTTAAAATGACTTCAGTGCACCTGGTGCACAGGATCGGAATCCAGTAAATACTGAGGGTTATAGTTCTCTCCCTCTTTTAATTTATGTAAGGGCACTATGCCCCATTTCAGTTGAACCTTGCTTTCTTGAACTAGTTGTCTTGTCCCCCCATGCTGAAGGTTGATCTCATACCATTAATTTGTGATATATATATATTTAGACGAATGATCTTTTACGACCGGTCGGAAATCCGGTGATTTCCGACCGGTCAAAATTTTTTTATTTTTTTATTTTTTTTGAAAAATATTTTTATAAATATGTTAATCTAGTTATGTTTAATCTATAAACTAAGTTTTACCATTTTTGAATATTTATATATATTTATTTTGAATTTTTAAAAACAGGGGTATTTAAGTAATGTTAAAATATTTTAAAATGACTTAAATACCCCTGTATTTAAAAATCCAAAATAAATATATATACATATCCAAAAATGGTAAAACTTGGTTTCTAGATTAAATATAACTAGATTAACATGTTTATAAAAATATTTTTCAAAAAAAAAACAAAAAAAAATATTTTTTGACCGGTCGGAAATCACCGGATTTCCGACCGGTCGTAAAAGATCGGTTCTCATATATTTATGTCAGCTTCCTATATCCTTTATTCAAAAATTATAAGTCCGGTGGTTGGAAATATTATAAGGCTTGCTTCCCTGCATTCAGTGCTAGGCTGGATAAGTAGCTTTTTTTTTTTAATGCAATATTTATGACTCAGATGAGATATGGATATTAGATTGGAAAATGATGTTGTTTGTTGGGAATTGAGAAAAAGTTGTATGAGAAAAATGAAGATGAAATTGTTATTTTTCTGGGAATGAAAAAGTGTTTTTGAGAAATGGGAGGTTCATCCCATCCTTGCCCCATCTAGAGAGTTGTGATTTTGTGAAGAGGCCCTAAGTTTCTCTATTTTTGGCATTATTGATCTTAGGTAGATGACACTTGGACCACGTTACTTGGGTTTAACTGGGTGAAATAAGGCCATGTTGTCACATGTTTAATAGACAAAGTAGGTGTTTGGCAATAAATAATTTTTTTTAATCTCTACAATTACCTTATTTTTTCACATGTTCCTACACAAACTACCATACCTTTCAATCATTTTTACACAATTACCTGTACACTTATCCTATCTATTTTAAATTTATTTTCTTTACTCCTCATCATCGCTCATTTCATATCATGTTATTTTCTATCAATTTAAAAACTTTTACACTAAAAACTTATCATCCAATTTTGTCACTTTCCAAATTCATCCAAAGAGCTAAGATACGATGGCTCAATCAATTTTTAAGGGTTTACCTTTGATTTTATTCAGAATTGCCTACCTTGAGTTATAGGTATAAATGAGATTCTTTTCCAAAAAAAAATAAAAAAATAAAAAGATCCTTAACTAACTAATTAATTCATTAATGATATATTAGGTTCGTTTTCTACCATATTAAAAAAAATACAAATGATTATTTCGCGATTATGAAAGAGTTTTAAGTCCATACTTGTCGGATTTTTTATTGACGGCTTCGAGTGTTCTCCTGAACGCGCCTCCAGACGGTCGATCCAGTAAATTCCATCCTTCCGGTGCAACCCGTAAAATCTTCTAGATTAGGCATTTGTGCTTGGTTGAATCCTAACAGTCATCCAAGTCATCCATTCCTTACTATTTTTAGCAAAAGAATATATTACCAGGCACTGTAGGGGTTAACTTTGGTCGGTTTGGTTGGTCTATTCTACCCGTACTTATTTGTAAAAGGCATACCCTACCTTACTTATTTGTCGGTTCGGTTCCTAGTTTACCCTACCCTACCTATTACTCATAGGGTCGGTTCTGCTTTCAGTTCCAAATCGGTTCATTTAATACTTAAATACAATATTTTTTAAAAAAATTATATGTTATTTTAAATAATGTAAAATAATACTCATTTGTGTTTTAAAATCATATGTACATATATTATTGTTTATATTATTATATAAAAATATGAAGTATAGACCATAATGACCTAATCATTAAAACTATTAATATATTATAATCATAAGTCACAAGTGTACTTATAAGAGTCTTTCGGAAGTCAATGGCGTATATATAAATTCATTTAAATTTATACTTCACAAAGTACAAAATTCATTTAAACTTTAATTTATTAAAATATATGTGCATATAAGATGTTAAAGATAAAGCATAATGCATACTATATAATATATATAATATATGTATATAATTATGCACATATTAATTACCTATATGAGTGCTTATGCGGGTCGGTTCTGGGTACCCAACGTATCTACCCTACCCATACCCTATTTGATGAAGCGAATAATAATTTGTACCCTATATATACCCATAAGTAATATTTTTTACCTTACTCTACTCAAATTAGGGTCGGGTCGGTGGATATCATGGGTATCCTACCTAAGTTGCACCCCTACCAAGCAGTCCCTTGGTGGTTCCGCTATTCGCCCACTTGGTGGCTGATGCGGAACCAAAACCTGCTGGTGTAGGTAACACGTATGTAATTTCCCTCCGGCAACCAGGGTATTTAGGATTAATTTCAAATATACCTATTATATTTATCTTTAATTTCAAATATACTCACTAATTATGAAAAGTTTCAAATATATTCACTAACTATCTCATAAATTTCAAATACACCCAAAGTGAAACAGACGTTAACATAGCCTTCTCTTTGTGCTTCAAAATGACAAAAGTAGCCCTGTAATTTAGAGATTGGTTTTACAAGCCCCTGAATTATTCACCATCTTCCCTAATCCCTTACCCGTCTTTTTACACTCCGACCTTGACACCACCAAGCTATCAGCATTTTACATCTTGGCCTTCTGATGCATCTTGCTCGTCATTCCCCCATCACTCCTCTTCCTCCTTCCTCACGCTACCATCCCAATCCACCCCTTCTTCTCTCCTCGGTTGCCCCTTAATGCTCGATTTTGCTGCAAGCATATGAATTATGCTGTTAACGTATGGAAATTTTAGTTCTGAAATTTTTAAATTTAATATTTTCTTAATGCTTAAACTTCACCCATGAAAAATAAAAGCAACCGTTCTTCAAAGGCATTGCATCTTTGCAGCAAAATATAGGATACAGAAGCAAAGATAGCCATCAGATAATTGAAACAAGAAAAAAAAAAAAGAATCTTAAATTTTTATTTCATTTTAATCTAAAATTTGTGTTTCATTTTGGACAAAATAGAGATTTTTCTAGCTCATCTTCTCCATCAACCGCGACAGCAGCAGGCGGGTTTTCGCAGTGAGCATCCTTGTTTGATTTGATGATAGGCGTCGAATTTGAGATGGTACCACAGATCTGGATTATGGCAAAAAGTGGGTCATCATCACTTTAATTGACTAGAGATTATTTAGACGTTGTTGCGTGTGTGTAGGACTTTGCACACCACCAAAGCATCAATAGTCTTGTCTTCCCCACTGAGGCGACGGATGCCGCTGCCACACAGGCACCTACCACTGACGACGAAACGAGAGCAGCAAAATAATATTAGCACCAGTTTTGGGGCATAAATGAGTAGAGGCAGAGTCTGTCCATCGACGCTTGTTGTTGGGTTCGAAGAGACAAATGGGCAGTGCAATTTTTGTTGTCGAAACTTGTAGGGACTTGCTAAATTTCGCTAATGAGGATGAGCCTCTGTGGGTTTGTTGCCAATTAAAGCAAGGATTGAATTCGCTAAACAGCGCAGTGCGGATATCATGGCTTGATTGATTAGAACTTCAAAATTAGGGTAAAATTCCAAGGCAAAATTTTAGCATCAGATCTCAGGGACTGAAGTGGTAAAGCAAAAATGGTAACTTTAATGTACCTCCTCCTTCCACGTAAATTCACGAGCAAAATCCCATTCTGACAAAATCTCAAGGCTAAACTTGCTTCTGAGGGGCAACTGAATGCTTCAAAAATGCATGTCAAATCAAGAGCAATTTCGTAATTTAAAAAAGTCAAGAAGCCAAAATAGCGCCGCTTGTTATTTAAATCGCGGTTTGCCATATTTTATTTGGAATTTATGAGATACTTAGTGAGTATATTTGAAATTAAAGATAAACATAATTGATATATTTGAAATTAAAGATAAACGTAATCAGTATATTTGAAATTAATCCAGGAATTTATAAGATGCCCCTATTCAGGGGAAGTATTTACTAATCTTTTCCTTAAGAGTAGATGTATTTACAAAAAATTCCATCATGATAAGGGTTATGAAAGGATCTGATTATAATATCGAATATCATAGTATATATAATACTAATAAAAAAATATATTTATCTTCTCCATAAATGATTTCTCAAGATTAAAGCAATGTTTTATCATCAATTAGGTTCATCTTGAAGTCTTATTTGTTATATACGCCTCAACCTTCTTCATTTTTACAACATTGATTATTGATGAATAATTCATTCAATTTATTATTTTTAATATTATTTGTGTTATTATATGAATACTTTTGTTTGTGTTAGTATTACTGTACATGAGGTCCTTTTTTAAATGTATAAAATTAATATAATAAAATAATTTATGTTAAATATCAAACCTAAAGTAGTATTTTTAACATATAAACCATCTAAAGTATCTTATTTTGTAGATAATTGATTTTATAATGTATTATTATATTTTAATACATATGTGAATAAATTTAATCATTTTTCTTTATTTTCGCGTGAATATATTTATTTTTAAGAAAATGTGGTCCATACATGTATTTGATTTGGATGAGACTTGAGACTTGATTTTCTGATTAAACAAATTATGCATATGTGGTGAGCGTATTGAATTTTGTATTAATAATTAACAAAACAGAGGGAGTTATGTGGAACCACTAGTACATATAATACCATTAAAAAAATATATTTATCTTCTCCATAAATGATTTTCTCAAGGCTAAAGCAATGTTTTATCATCAATTAGGTTCATCTTGAGGTCTTATTTGTTGTATACGCCACAACCTTTTTCATTTTAAAAATCTCTTGATGAAAAATTCACTATTTTTGTTATTATATAAATACTTTTTTTTGTGTTAGTATTACCGTAGATGAGGTCCCTTTTTAAATGTATAAAATTAATATAATAAAATAATTTAATATTAAATATCAAGTTTAAAGTAGTATTTTTAACATATAAACTATCTAAAGTATCTTTATTTTGTAGATAATTGATTTTACAAAGTATTATTATATTTTAATACATATGTGAATAAATTTAATCATTTTTCTTTATTTACACGTGAATATATTTATTTTAAGAAAATGTGGTACATGCATATATTTGATTTAGATGAGACTTGAGACTTGATTTTCTAATTAAATAAATGATGTTAGATGTGATGCATGTATTGAATTTTGTATAAATAATTAACAAAATAGAGGGAGTTATGTGGAACTACTTATGTATAACTTTGCACAGAAACGGTGTCCAGAGCATTCTATTATCTTTTGTACTATTGTAATGCTTGTTTTTCTTTCCATCTTATTTACTTCAAAATGCCGGGACCCGTACGCATTTGCACAGTGAAACCTATCGATTTTTACAACGCCAAAACTAACGTCGATTGAAGTTTGCAAAAGCCATACAAATTAAAAGTACCTAAGAATATTTGGATATTAAAGGATCATCTAATTTTCTACTAAGGGTATATTTGGTAAATGATAAAAATTTTACCGAGAAGTTTTTGTATAAAAATTTTTTAAATGAAAGAAAATGATGTAATATAATAAAAATAATGATGATGAATAAAGATAATAAGTTAAAATAAATAAATTAGTTATATAGGTATTTGTGCAAAAATGATTAAAAAGTATTGAAAAATATACTAGTTTGTTAGGAAAATATCAAAAAATAATTAAAAACATGATTGCTATTGAGAATAAAAAATATTAAATTAACAAATCTTAACTTCTAAGAAACATACTCTAGGATAATTTTTACTGAGTTGACAAGCTAAAATTTTTAACAAAGACGACTAGATTAGGTCTCACAGCCTTCACGATGTGTTCAAGTCAAAAGGCTGCACGGTGCAACCGGCCTCATGGTATCATCAACAAAGAAAGCATAGGATGAAAAACCTAAAAGAGTACAACAGAAAAAATACCGTAATAAATATAGGAAATATCACTGCAGTGTTAAAACACGTAATAAATTTATATTACAAAAACTTAACTGAGTTGGTCTAAAATTTTTTCAAATTAAGGGTGTTTTGTTAAAGCCTAAAAACTTTTCAATTTAAAACTTTTCACTCTTCACGACTACCTTATTTTTAATTTATTTTTTCAATTTTCTTATACAATTATTTTACTTTTCAATCATTTCTACATAATTACCTATACATCTAACTTAACTATTTTAACTTTAATTTTTTTAATTTTTTATTGTTGCTCCTATCATATCATATCATATCATCTCATTTTTCTATATTACAAAAAAATGTTTACACTAAAAACTTTTCATTAAAAATTTTATTACTTTCCAAGCACACTTTAAGTCTTTTCACTCTCAACAATTATCATATTTTTAATTATTTATTTTTATTTTTATGTAATTATCTTATTTTTTAATCATTTATACACAATTACCCGTACAATTAACCTATTATCTTAACTTTTTTTTTTTTTTTTTCTCTTTATCATCACCCCCATCTTATCACATTGTCTTTTTATTTTCAGAAGCTTTTACACAATTTATCACTTCCCAGGACACACACACACCAAGTTTCACGAACCTTTGAGGCGTGCACGGTGCAGCCGGCCTCATGGTATCACTAATCAGCGAAAATACAGGACGAAAAATGTAAAAAAGTAAAACACGAAAAAATATCGCAATGAATGCAGGAAATATCATTGCGGCTTTGAAAAACATAGTAAATTAAATTTACTATTTTATATTTTAAAAAACTGACTGGATCAGTTTAAGCTCAATATAACGAGCCTGGCTGTAGAATTTTGCTAATTACAGCTAGGGGTGTTAATGATTATAGTCAATCCATCAGCTCGCTTGTCTAACTCGTTTATAAATGAGTTTGAGTTTGAATTTTTGAATAAATGAGTTATGATATGCCAGCCTGTTTAACCGTTTAATTAAATAAATGGATTAGGGTTAAAATTTTATAACTTGCCAATCCGTTTAGTAACCCATTTAACTCATAACCTGTTCAACCTGTTTAATTCATTCAACCCATTTAACTCGCTTAACTCATTAAAGTTATATATATATGTAAACCTCTTAGTTATTTTTCTTCTGTAAGTCTTCCTCTAGTCACTTAATTTTTATTTTTCTATTGCTGTTCTAATTCTATTTTCTCGTTACTACCCTATTTATATTTCCCCTACGCTGAAAATACCCTCTCGTCTCTTCATGATTATCTACTAGAGTCTAAGTTTTTAGGTTATTTGTTATATAATTTGTTAACAACCCATCAATCCGTTTATTAAATGGATTGTAAATGAGTTATAATTAAGGTTTTTTAAATGAATTAATAAATAAATTAAAATTAAGATATTTTAAATGAATTAGTATTATGATTAGACTCCGGCACTATAACTTTATCCGTCAACACCCCTGCTTGCAGCATCCGTCGCCTTAAACGCGCTGCGGAGGGTGTATCTGTAATTTCACAAGTCGAAGAGCAGAACGCAACTCGTGGTGCTTCCAAGCTCCGCGACGCCCACCGTAGCGCCCCAGAAATCCCCGACCGTCCTCTTTCTCCTTCTTCAAGCCGGGAAACCCAACCCCAATATCCCCGAGAATTCCAACCTCCGCCGATCCTCGAATCCCTTCTACGCTCGCATTTGCCCCAAAGACTTCTACTTTCCAAGGGCATTCGCATTCGCATTCGCGTAAGCAGAACCGCCGCCTTCGATTCATGCCCTTTTCCGTAAAAGATGATTTTTTCTAGACTCGGACGTTCCCTCTCACGCTCCGCTCGTTCCAGATATGAATCAGTAGGAAACTTCTAAACTTTCTGTGCGGTTGTTTTCCTTCATTTTTATCTTCTCTCTTATTTTGGTTCGTGTTTTGTTCTCTGTTTCTGCATCGCAGAGTCTTCTGCAGGGAAATTTCAGTGCAAGATCTGCGCACTTGAACGAACCGATCCTGCGCTCACTCCATACTCGCGGCGAGGATGTTGGTCTAGGGTTGTTGAGACGATTCCTTTTTGCTAGCGGAGCTGACAAGGGTTTGTTTGTTCCGAAGAAGCAAGTGCTGTCGGATTTGAACGCCGTTCTCGCAAACCCCAGAGTTCGTCGGTTTTTCTCTAGTGAAGCTCCGAAGAAGAAAAGTAAGATTGGAAATTTGAAAAAAGATCTCGTTTTTCTTTTCGTTGGGATAACTACTGTGAAAAAGGTTGTTGTTCTTCTCACATTCGACTTCTTTTTTTTGTTAGATTACGAGAATTTCTATCCGAAGGAGAAGAAGGAGATACCCAAAGAGAATGAGCAACGCAAGTCGGAATCCAAAGGTATGACAACATTTTGGCAGAAAATATTTATAAAATGGATTTCTTCTCCTAACTGTCTCTTCGTGTCCTGCTGACCGATCATTCACTCTTCTGAGTCCCCAACGAAAGAAAGGAGAAAAGCAAAAACATTTTAAAAAGAATCTCCCTTTGTTTTGGATAATCAATTTGATAGAAGAAGAGCTTGGGCAGTTTCTCACATCATGCTCCTATGTGCAAAGGAGTCATGTGGTTCTAAGCTTGCTCGGAAAGCTTTTTTTTTTTTTTTGCCCCCCAACTTCTTTTGTGGGAGTATTGGTAATGAGGATATTTGTTGTGTTTTTAAGCGAGGAAGTCCAGTATTTAGCTGAAATTCAATTTAGAATTAACTTCAATGTAGTAGCTTCTTGAGAATTCCTGCTTGGTTTCTCCTAAGAACACCTGTTTGGAAGTATCAAATGGAATTGGATTTGTATGAGGAGGTTCAATGAGAAGGGATTTTTTTGTGTATTTGGGAAATGAGAGCTCGTATGGAGAATGAGAAAAGTAGGGTTGTTATGCATTGGTAAATGAGAAATTGTATGGGAAATGGAAAAGATAATATCTGGAAAAGGAATCCAATCCTCAGGTCATTCTGTCCAATGGAATGCTTCCGAACATGCTCGAAAAATGGGTCTGATTCTTTCTGTCCAATGACCGGGGTATTATTGGAAGTTTTAATGGAGAAGAGAATAATAAATGCAACTAATAGGCGTCATTGTCAAAGATGCAATTATTACATTCTTTTCTGACAAGGTGGTTGTATTTTTATCCTTTTGGCTGATTCATTCTTCCATGGTGAAGGTTTCATCTCCTTCACCATGGAGCAAACATGTCCTCATAACAAATATATTGATACATCTCTATATCCTTGCAATAATTACAATGTGCAGAATAGGAGAAATTGTAGATGGGAAAATTCAGATCTTTTAGTTGTCTCACAGACTATGGAGTTGTACTACCCTGTAATTCATGCTGAAATTCTGGATAAGAGGCTTTGATTGTGATGAATGATGCTGATTATCTTTGGGATTGACGACCTCTTGGCCATTTAGATATAATAAAAATTTCAGAGATGAAACAATTTAAACTTGACTAATATCTTGCATTTTGAATGAACCTTGCTTTTGTTAACTATCAGCCAAAGCTCCATTTATTCCTGCTTTGTAGTAGTTTGAAGGGACCACAAGATGCTTTTACATGGAAGAACCTTAGCCATCTGCTTTCAGCTTGAAGATTTAGGTTCTAGATAGTGAGATAGGTTCTCCAAATCTGATTTGTAATATCTTTTACTGTTGGTGTCTCTGAAGCTATCTCATCATTTCCACTAGAGAAATACTTACCCTCCCTTTGTCTCTTTCTTCAAAGAATATCCCCTTCCATTGGTTGGTAATTTTCAATCATTCATAATTATTAAGCATTAGTTGCGAATTTTGTTTTCTTTATTTTTTTTTTAATAAATTGATGATCGAGCTTGTGTACAATGGAAAAACTTCTTCATACTCTTTCATTTCTGTGTGCTGTTGTCCATGTCTAACATAATCTTTTTAAGGTAATATTTCATCAGTGATCTCAGTAAATCATGGTTTCCAGTTCCAGAAATATATTTCATGGATTTGTAGTTTACCTCATGTTAAAAGCCTTTGAACCTGAAATAACTAGTTCTATGACTCTTTATCTTATTCGACGTTAGTCTTTCACAATGTTCTATTGTGTTTTTGGATTCTTTATACAGATAATTCTACTGCAGATGATCACGGAAATTTTCAAGAAAATTTTGTGAAGCAGTTGCAGAACTATGTTACTCCTCTAATATTCATTGGCTTGCTCCTTTCCTCTTTCTCCTTTGGCCCTCGAGACCAAAAACAGGTTAGCATCTGCTTCCAGAATGGTTGAACAGTTTTTTCATTCTTAGTATTCCAGCTTGCACTTATGCACATAACTCGTTAAGATAAATTCAGACTTGAAAGTTCAGGAAAATTTGACAATTTATAATTAACCTATTTTTCAACTGGAATTTGTGGTGAGGTGGTTGTAAAACTATGTGAGTGATTTGCTTTTTTCCATTCATTTTTCTTCTTGTCTGAGATGTGCTGATTATCTTAGCAGCCCAATTTCTAACCTTCTGATCCCTTTTAATAAGCTGGCTTAAGAAAGTTCAAGGGCCTTTTGATTTTTGTGTGTGTGTGGCTAAGAAACTGTCATGCAACGCTTCCATAGCTTTCTAAAAATTTGTAAAAAGATGTTCAGGTAGGTGGACATGGTTGGTGACACAAAAATCTAGCAAGCTTGGGAAGACTTGTGAAATAAAAGGAAGCTTGTTGTTATATGTAACTTGCTAGAAGATTTTCTGAGTAATAAATGAAGCTTGTTATTGCTCCTACAATGAGTGTTTGCTGATTCCGGTCTGGCTTCAACACTTAATTCCTTTAATTCCTCTCTCCTTTAAAGTTCTCCATGTGAGCCTATGATGAAGTGATATTTGATGTATGGAGTGAACCTTGCATAGGAATCAAATAGCTGAATGTGCTTTCAAGCATTCACTATTATGCTATGAACTTTGGCTGTTCACAAATCACTGTTATTACTCATGTAGTCCATACACTGAGAATGCAATAGAGCAGTCATGTTAGTCCTTTGGTACACAGCTAATCACCTGTCAAGTGTCAACTGTATTATACGTCTATGCACTGAGTTGTCTTCTCTAGGTGTTTTGCATTATAACATAGTTCAATTCGAGATGCCCGAGATTGCTTGCCAGTGGCTTTTCTTATATTATTTTTCTTTGTAACTTGAATGAATAAGGCCCTTTTGTATGTGCCACATATTGTTGTTTTATGGACATTGGTGAGCAATATATTAGGAAGCAACAAGGGAAACAAACATAAGAAAAAAGTCTAATTCTTGTGGAAAAGAAGTCCCTTGAGCTGCAGCTACATCTTCTGTGGCCAAACTTGTGGCAAGATTGCTGCTTTTGGACAATTGCTTTGAAGGCTTCTCATTTGCATGATCAGCTTTTATCTCTCTTCCTTATGAGTTGGGTCCCCATACATTTGTCTCTGGCAGCGTGTAATGTTCTCTGGGTCCTATGTTTGCATAAATGTTGTGCTACTGATGGATTTATCCTTCTGTTGGAAGGAAATGCAAAGTGAAAACTGAAATGTTTGCAATTCACGATGCAAAACTGGTGGTTTTGTAGGAAAGTTATCTGAAATTCTTGATTACTTCTGTAACTGTTTATCTAATGCGTGGATACATAATGTAATACTGTAGTCAAGGTCATCTATATTGAGTGATGTCTTATGGTTGAAAATGTCTTTTATTTTAAGATTATCACCGGCCTATTGTTAGACGATACCTTTATAGTTCAGCTGTTTAAGCCCCTGAAAAGGCAGTTCCTATTGTGAGATAAGGGAAAAAAAAACTGCAAATTGTTTTAAAGATTTGTAAAAGAAATGCATCTTTTTAAGATGATCGAAGAAATCCTACTTTCCATTTGTTTGAAATTCTTGAATGCTGGTTGGTACCACCATATATTAGGTGATGTGATGATAAAATTTCATGCAATGGCATGCCGCACTATAGTTTTCATGCCTGCAAGTTGAAAAATAAATTCGTGTAGATTTTTTTCTGTAATGGACTTGAGAAAAAAAATCATGTAATCTGATTTCAGATGCTTTGGATTTATTCTTGCAGATTAGTTTCCAAGAGTTCAAAAACAAGCTTCTCGAACCTGGATTAGTGGATCACGTTGTTGTTTCAAATAAGTCTGTTGCCAAAGTTTATGTTAAGACTTCCCCACAAATCGGTAATCAAACAAAGGATGAAATGCAAGGACCTGCTGCTGGGCCTCCATCTAGAGGAAATACAAGCCATTACAAGTATTATTTTAATATTGGAAGTGTTGATTCATTTGAAGAAAAACTGGAGGAGGCACAAGAAGCACTAGGAATAGATCCCCATGATTACGTTCCTGTAACTTATGTCTCTGAAATGATTTGGTATCAAGAACTGTTAAGGTTTGCTCCTACAGCTCTGGTTCTAGGAACTCTCTGGTACATGGGTCGCAGAATGCAAGGTGGATTTGGCATTGGTGGGAGTGGAGGAAAGGGTGGACGTGGAATATTTAACATTGGAAAAGCTCAGGTCACAAAACTGGATAAGCATTCCAAAAACAAGGTGAGTCTTGCATTTCACAGTTGTATTTCTTGGTCTTGGAATTGCATGTAGTCTTGAACATGCACAGTAATGTTTGGGCATACTGTGGCATCATGGTTAGTGAGGCATCTCGAGAGTGATTGATGATGGCATTCAAGGCATTGAGAATTTTCTACTTCATGTTGCAGTTTGTGTTATTCCACATTGTTGCAGTACCCATCTGTCTTGGGAACTGCATTGTGCCATTTGAGTGTTTGTCCAATTTTGGTTGGGTTTGTATTGGTGCTGCATCTGGGTTATACCCTCTTTAAGAAATGCTCATCAAGCTTCGGACAAGTCATTCTGATATCTGGATGATTTTTCTTATCCCTATCCATATTGAAAACATGTCATGTGTTTCAATTTGCCAAATGATTTTCCTCTCCAGGTGTATTTTAAAGATGTGGCTGGCTGTGATGAAGCAAAGCAAGAAATCATGGAATTTGTTCATTTCCTTAAGAATCCAAAGAAGTATGAGGATTTGGGAGCAAAAATTCCGAAGGGTGCTCTTCTAGTTGGCCCTCCAGGCACAGGGAAAACACTTCTTGCAAAAGCAACTGCTGGTGAATCTGGTGTGCCCTTCTTGTCCATTTCTGGTTCAGATTTCATGGAAATGTTTGTTGGGGTTGGGCCATCTAGGGTCAGAAGCTTGTTTGCAGAAGCTAGACAGTGTTCACCTAGTATAATTTTCATTGATGAAATTGATGCGATTGGTCGAGCAAGAGGACGTGGAGGCTTCACAGGGGCCAACGATGAGCGCGAAAGTACTCTTAATCAGCTGCTTGTGGAGATGGATGGGTTTGGAACTACTTCAGGAGTAGTTGTTCTTGCTGGAACTAACCGACCTGACATTCTTGACAAGGCCTTGTTGAGGCCTGGTCGATTTGATCGTCAAATAACCATTGATAAGCCTGACATCAAAGGCCGTGATCAGATATTTCAGGTCTACTTGAAGAAGATCAAACTTGATAATGAACCATCATTTTACTCTCAGAGATTGGCAGCCCTTACTCCAGGATTTGCTGGAGCTGACATTGCTAATGTTTGTAATGAAGCTGCGCTAATTGCTGCTCGATGTGAGGAATCACAGGTTACAATGACACACTTTGAGGCGGCTATTGATCGGATCATAGGTGGTTTGGAGAAGAAAAACAAGGTCACTATTTCGATGTTTCCTATCATGATGTTTTTTACCTGTTTTGTTCCTGCCTGTCTTCAATATAGGGTTTCTAAATGTACCAATATAAGCCAAGATTTTCTGATGAACCAATATATTCAGAGGAGATATATGCACATAAACCAACATAGGTTTCTGTCAAGCCCTTATGTCTAAGCTCACCCAAGCTTTAGATGGACTCGCTTAGACTGAAAGCTTAAATTTCAGTTGATAGTGACTATAAAAGTGAAATCCATTTGTGCTATCAATTTTTGATTTCTTTTTTTATTTTTATTTTGTGCATACAGATACCTTTGTGTATATGTGTATAGAAAAGAATATCTTGTCATTAATATGCCCTTCTGATTTTTTTTTTTCCTGGCAATGATTTCAAAATTCTATAAATTTGATAAAAAAAATCTGGATGGGTTGGTGAACTGCAAAGTGCATATGCTGACCATTGTACTGATCATAAAGACTTATGGTTAAACTGGCAGGCCTACATTGGTGTGATTAGATTCCTCATGCTTAAGTGGGCTTTATAATGACCCAAGTCATTGTCCTTGCCTGTCTTTTTCTCCAGGTAATCAGCAAGCTTGAGCGCCGGACTGTTGCTTACCATGAATCTGGGCATGCTGTTACTGGGTGGTTTTTGGAACATGCTGAACCCCTGCTTAAAGTGACAATTGTTCCCCGTGGGACTGCAGCTCTGGGATTTGCTCAATATGTTCCCAACGAGAACCTCTTGATGACTAAAGAACAACTCTTTGATATGACATGCATGACACTTGGTGGACGGGCAGCAGAACAGGTGCGGCGATGTTTTGTTCCTTGTTTCTTCAACTTCCATAATTAGCTCTTTTAGGCTCCAGTAACTCATGTAGCAAGTTCTTATTAGTTTAGCTGTGTGAATAATTGATTGGCTGCCTGCCTCAATCTAGTCTGATCAACTAAGTAGCTAAGTCTTCTGGAACAGAAAGGATGGTTCTAAGGATATCAGATCTTCCTTTCCTGACCTTTTTGTCCCAACAGTTGTGAAAAGCTTGGTCATTTTGTGGGTTCCATGTTTCTCGATGCATCCTTCTGGGAAGGGCCATTGAAGGGATGTTGGAGACGATGCTGAAAAACGAGCTTTATAACTTGAATTGAGAGATTATCCATTGAAGGGTTGAATAGTTTGACCGGATTCTGGGAGTCAGACTCCAGTTAATATGGTCTTCAATTGTCATGGTGCTGAAGATAGCCAAGGGGATTGAGGTGAGGGGCTTTCTAGGTGTACTTGTGCGAGTAGTTTTGAGTTCCCATTTGGTATACATTGTTAGGAAAGGCTGCTGGGGAGCTTTGTAACATCATGTGTAGTTGCTTCTCTAACTTCTTTAGGAACTTAGAACATGATAGGAAGTTGGCAAGTTGCTTTTTGAAATGGACTTTCTGATAAAGTTGCTTTCTCCATTTTGGTTGGTTAGAATGTTGGTGATTTGGCTGCTCCTAAGGTTTGCATATATTTATACAGGGTAAATTCCAAATATGCTTACTGCTTTTATACCTAATTCCATCTATACACACTAAGTTTGAAAACTTACCCGCTAAGTATGCTATCAATTTCAAGCATACCCAATCTATCATAAAAACCATTAAACTATGATTGAAAATGACCAAAATACCCATTGGACCTGGGTTTCGTCTCCTCTGAAGTTGCTCAATGGGGAGAAAATCTGGCCAATATGCAAGATTTGAGAGAGTTTGATTTGCAAGATGTGGCTGTTGTCAGTGACCTTGGAGGATATGAACTTGGATTTGAGGGGTATTTTGGTTATTTTCAATCATAGTCAATGATTTTTGTCACAGATTGGGTATGCTTGGAATTGATAGCATACTTAGTTGCTATGTATGGAAGTTTTCAAATTTAGTGGGTATGGTTGAAATTAAGTGTGTGTTTGGCAACGAGTATAAAATGCCAAGTTAAAACTTTTCACTCTCCATAATTACTATATTTTTTAATTATTTTTTCACATTTTCCTATACAACTACCCTATTTTTAATCATTTCTACATAATTACCTGTACAACTAACCTATTTATTTTAACTTTATCCTCATTACTCCTCATTGTTACCCCTATCATATAACATTATTTGATAACTTTTACTTTAAAAAACTTTTCACTAAAAGTTTTATCCATTCTCAAACACACCCTAAGAGTAAAAGTAGTTGGAATTTTAACTCTTTCTTATAAAAGAACTCCTTGCCAATGGAAAGTCAATCCATAAAAAGATGAAACAAAGGGGCCTGACTGTACTATTGCTGGTTTTTTGTATCCTATGCATCAAAAGGATCCTGCCTGCAACTTTGCTTATTTTTGGTTTCAATTGAAGCGTATTATTAGATCCTTTCTTACCTATATTCTCAAATCGTGCCATCGCATTAGATCCTGTTGTTTGGCCTGGCCATTTACCAAGTGCAATGCATTCTTTATACTTGTACTGGCAAAATTTTGATTGCTCATTCCTTTGTTCATAGGTCTTGATGGGAAAGATATCAACGGGTGCTCAGAATGACTTGGAGAAAGTAACCAAAATGACATATGCCCAAGTAGCAGTTTATGGTTTTAGTGACAAGGTTGGACTCCTGTCCTTCCCCCAGAGAGAGGATGGCTTTGAGATGACCAAACCATACAGCAGCAAGACCAGTGCAATGATTGACAATGAAGTGAGGGATTGGGTCAACAAGGCCTATGATCGGACGGTGCAGTTGATTGAGGAACATAGAGAACATGTTGCACAGGTCGCAGAATTGCTGCTTGAAAAGGAGGTTCTACACCAGGAAGACTTGGTCCGTGTCCTGGGCGAGCGCCCTTTCAAGCCTAGTGAGCCCACCAATTATGACAGATTTAAGCAAGGGTTTGAGGAGGAGAATGAGAAGAGCAACAACCAAGAATCAGAGAGTGATGTTGAGGAAGATGATACCTCGTCATCATCACCGCTTGATGGGCCAGTGGTGGTCCCCACATAGCGAAGACAGGTTTGTGTTTTGTAAATGAAAATCTAGCCCGTATTTCGCTTCTTCTAAACTGTGTAAAAATCAGCATTTGCATTTTTACAAATATTTATTTTTCCAAGATAATACTTAAACAGGATGAAATGCAATAGCTCTGTCACGATGCTCATACTTATGAGACCGAGCTGGTTTAAATCCACCTGACAATCCTATTCAGGCAACCGGAACAGGTTTGATGTTTCTGAGCCTCTATGATAGTGTAATACCTCGGAGATTTTTTTTGCCAGTCTGCACAAGTGAAATTTTTTCTGAGCCTCTAACCGGAACAGGCTTCATATCTATCATTTGCAAGCCTGCACAAGTGAAACTTTTTTATGGCACCGCAAGTAAATTTTTTATTTTTTCTGATATAATTGTGTTATTCAAAGCTACGTTTCTGGCTAGTATGCTTATTCAAAGCTCTGATTTATGTTCATATGTTAAGCATCTTCTGGACAAATTCAAGCAACTGGCACTTGGCTGTTTGGTTTCCTTTCGCACCGCAGGTTATGGTCATTATAATAATTTCATTAATAATGATGATAAATGCCTTTAAAAAAATGATGATAAATGAATCTTTTTCAAATTCAATATAAATGCATTTTTTATAAGATCAAAAGAGGGCAGCG
Source organism: Annona cherimola (assembly GCA_030490835.1). Lineage (NCBI taxonomy): Eukaryota > Viridiplantae > Streptophyta > Magnoliopsida > Magnoliales > Annonaceae > Annona > Annona cherimola. Next base: position 105,803,611 of record CM059971.1, on the reverse strand, counting down.
CATAGCTAGGATGAAATGATTCTGGAATGGAATCTTTCGTTTAATTTTTTTTTCCTTTATTAAAAAAAGTCTTTTCTTTTTTTCATTTCTAATACAATTTTTTCTAATCCAAATACACTTTTTACCATTCTTAATACATAACAAACCTTTTTCATCATACATTTTCTCATATCATCCTAGCTGTAATTAACTGCTGCAGGCATAAGAGATGAATTTAATTTAACCTAGGGGTATAACTAGCTAGGATCACTTTCGGGTCGTACCAAAGCCAGTGGATTGAGGTTAGATTTTTCAATCCTTTATGCATTTAAATAAACGGGTTATGCCCAAGCTATCAACTCATAATTCGCCTGTTTAACCCATCAAATCTGCAGTCTGTTTACAACTCATAAGGTGAGAAAATTAACATTTCTATTAGTGTTTATTCTAAGTTATTTGTAAATATTGACAATGGAAATATTTCAATTAAAATTATGAAAATTAATCTTGTAAATTAATTAAATGACTAGCATTAGAAGTCTATTGATTATTTATGATTATATTTTAAATAGTTTATTACTTTGGCGTGTTTAGTAAATGATGAAATTTTTGACGAAAAATTTTTGGGGTAAGAGTTTTTGAAATGAAGAAAACGATGTGATATGATTAGGGTAATGTTGAGGAATAAAAATGATAAAATTAAAGCAGTTAGGTTAGATGCATTGGTAGTTGTGTAGAAATGATTAAAAAATAGGGTAGTTGTATAGAAAAATTGAAAAAATAATTAAAAAATAGAGTAGTAGTGGAGAAAGAAAAGTTCTAAATTGAAAAATTTTAGTTTAAAAAGTTGTTCAATCCATTTTCAACTCGTTACAACCTAAGCGATTTTAAAAACGAGTTAGGGTTTAACTTCCAAGTTGTATAAGTTGCCTCCGTTATAACCTATTTTTAACCAGCTGGATTCCATTACACCATTTGTGGTGCCCTTTTATTTCATGCCTTGATCATGAGAATTGGAGCCCGCTGCACAAATTACTTAGTGGACTATCTAAAACTTAAAATTATAGGTAAAATTTCCATGGAAATGATTCAATACTTGGGATGCATTGAAATTTTAGTGCATTTCATGCAAAACTTACTTTTTTGATAAGATTATTTATCTATGTTTTTTTAACATGAGTCATGTTTCAGTGTACCGGATGTATTAAAATTTCAATGCACTTGAGTAGAAAATTCATTTTTTGAATTTTTTTGAAAATTTTTAATAAAACTATTAATGTATGTGTATTTAACTTATGTATTAAATTTTCCAAAATGCATATATTTTTTAATTTTTAAAAGTAAGGTAAAAATTAAAAATCTGGTAAATACTGCTATTGTTAAAAATTAAAAAGTATGCATACACATCTCAAAAAATAGTAAAACTTAGTTTATAAATTAAACATACCTAGATTAATAGTTTTATAAAAAATATTTTTTAAAAATTAAAAAACAAATTTGGTAGCCTAGTACATTGAAATATTACTCTTTTAACATGTGTATTGTATTATAAATTAAAAAAACATATTTATTAAGTTCTATGTAGATGTGTATATATTTTCCCTTGATTTCCAAAAAATTATGGGATTTTAGTCATTTTTAAATAACTAAAAAACGTCTATTTTTTAAAAACAAATATACACCTCTCCGAAAAGGTAAAACTTTAACATTTTCGGAAAAAAATTCAAAAATATTAAAAAAGAAATTTTGCATCGAATGTACTAAAATTTTAATGCATCTAGATGTGTCGAAACATTACACTAAAAGAATGGATCCATTCATTCTGATGAAGCGGGGCTCTAGAATGGACCCATCAGTTTCGTATGCTGAATGCGACCCACCAAGGCTTCTTCGATCACAAGATTGTCCCAAGATCATGTGGGGCATTTAAGAAACAAATAATTGAACTTCTCATTCGAATACGATCCTGGCATATTTAAAAGCATGGCATGGCATCTGACGACATGGGGGCATTGAATCTTGGTTCATCAACATCAGACACGGTGAAGCCACTGCTAATCGGGTTTAATTTGAATGGGTTATTTGCCTAGGTACATCCCTCAATTTCGACTTTATATTCCACCCAACTCACGCCAAATAACATTGCTCTTTCCAAGCGCGCGTGCCCAGCTTTGTTTTTTTGTGTTTTTTTTTTTTGATTGGAGTGTATTTTTACATACATCTCAACACATATTACATTGAAGGCTTTGAGACATTCTTACAAATTTGGAGACACTGCTCCATCCAATAATCAGGAAGACACAGCTTCAAACAACTAAACGGGAGACCACGGCTCCCACAACCATCCAGACGGGAGACCAAAGCTCCCAAACACAATTTTTTTGTGTTTTTGTTTTTTGTTTTTTTACACCCCACTTCCACTATTGGGTAACAGTATTATTGTTGATTTGTGGGTGGGAAAATTCGCCCCCCATTGAATTTAGTAAACCACATGAAAAGATTTAAATAAGACCGACATATTTATAATAAATAAATAAAAATTCCGATTGCCTTCTAAATCGCCAGATTTGTGGGTGACCCTGGAAGGCCTCTATCAACATTCAACTCGGTGTGAATTGAAGAAGACATCCCTGAAATCTCGTAGCCTGAATAAAAATATAACATGCAAATAAAATCTAAAGTGAAGTATAAATTGAAATCTTTTATAATAGAACTGCAGAAATAACTTCTATGTTATTATTATTATTATTTTTTTTTTTCGAAGAAGAAGACCTCTTACGTTATTTTTGACCAGCAACTAAAAACAATACTTCTGTGGGGGCTTTGGGGTCGTGAATTTGTGGAGGTATATTTGTCAGTTGACACTACTAAAGCCATTTGCTAATTTAATGGTATTCCACTAATGAATTTTCACGTCTGAGATATGCGTGAAAAAAAATGTTGATAATAATCTTGCTTGCAAACAAGCTGCAAAGCGGGAAATTCGCTCCCCGCCCATGCTAAAGCTAAAATGATTCGAGGTAGACGAGCGAGGCATGAAGTGGGATGTCTTTTTCTGTCGTGTATTTAGTATTTACGACGACCTAAAAATAGGAAAATCTCCCCCATCCTTCTCAATATTAACAGTGTCTCTAATCTGTTGTGGGGTGGACTGTACTTTTTTCTGAATGCCCAATGACTTGAATGACGTAGAGGCCATGTCTCACTGCCCATGGTATTTTGCTTTCCATGATGACTGACTGGCCTTCCCACTGAAACTATGACTGCGATACAGTGATTCTGCATCATGCCAATGTCACTTTAATTTCTAAGGGAGGCTTAAGCAGAAATCAATCTATTCTCAAGCCTCAACAAGAATTTTGAAGCCAGCTAAAACTATATGTAGAGAGAGAGGGCATTTTGCTTTCCATGATGACAAACTGGCCTTCCCACTGAAACTATGACTGCGATACAGTGACTCCGCATCATGCCAATGTCACTTTAATTTCTAAGGGTGGTTTAAGCAGAAATCAATCTATTCTCAAGCCTCAACAAGAATTTTGAAGCCAGCTAAAACTATATGTAGAGAGAGAGGGCATTTTGCTTTCCATGATGACAAACTGGCCTTCCCACTGAAACTATGACTGCGATACAGTGACTCCGCGTCATGCCAATGTCACTTGAATTTCTAAGGGAGGCTTAAGCAGAAATCAATCTATTCTCAAGCCTCGACAAGAATTTTGAAGCCAGCTAAAACTATAGAGAGAGAAATATTCACGTGCAGTGCAACTCCACCGTAAAGCGGTGCAGTTGTACCAAAACGGGCCCCATATGATTATAAAATTATAATCTAATCCACTTATTGTATTTATAATAATGTATTATATTAACTCATCAATTTTTATCCCAATCGGATATGTGTATGGATCCAATCTGAAAATGATACAAATTCATCGTAATAAAATAGTTTGATGTAAATAATAACCTAAAGTGGTTTTTTAACATGTAAACCATTTGCTGTAAGATTCATATATGGATAAATAATTATATAAAGTTTCAATGCATTCTAATTTCTAATATGTATAGAGCCCAAAAATTGGGCAAATGTACCACTATTCCAGTATAGTGACGCTACACTGGAATAACTCTTATATATATATAATATTCAAGTGCAACTTTACTGTACTAAAATTATAGTGCAGTTACTTCAAAATAGAATCCAAATGTTTATAAAATTATGTATTTTATTACTATACCAATTTTCATCTTAATTAGATATGTGTGTAGATCCATCTAAAAATGGTACAAATTCAACATAATAAAATAGTTTGATATAAATAATATTAAAGTTGTTTTTTCAACATGTAAATCATTTGCTATAAAATTTATATATAGATAAATAATTGTATAAAATATCAATACATTTAAGTACATGTAGGACCTATCTTGGGCCAAATGCACTTTTAATTATGGTGTAGGCAAATGCATAAGAAAGGTTCTCTCTTTCTCTCTCTCTCTCTATATATATATATATGAGGAATATTCGTATGCAGTTCAATTACACCGTAACAGGGGTGCAGTTGCGTTGAAAGGGCCCCACATGATCATAAAATTATAATTTACTCCACCAATTATATTTAGAATAATGTATTCTATTACCATATCAATTTTCATCCCAATCGGATATGTGTATGAACCCCATCTAAAAATGGTACAAAATGAACGTAATAAAATAGTTTGATGTAAATAACAAGTTTAAAATAGTTTTTTAAAGACCTAAACGGTAAAAAAGTATGTTATTTATATTGATAAATGATTGTATAAAATTTTATTGCATTATAATATGTGTGGGACCCATTTTTGGGATAACTGCACCACAACTGTACCGGAACAGGCAACAGTACATTTGCTCATTTTTGGACCCCACACATATTAGAATGCACTAAAAAATTATACAATCATTTATCTATATATAAATTTTATAGCAAATGGTTTACATGTTGAAAAAACCGCTTCAAAGTTGTTATTTACATCAAATTATTTTATTACGTTGAATTTGCACAATTTTCAGATGTGGTCCATATACATATACGATTGGGATGAAAATTGATATGATAATAGAGTACATTATTCTAAATATAATGAGCGGAATAAATTATAATTTTATCATCATGTGGGGCCTATTTTGACGCCCCTGCATATGAGCTCTACTTCTCTCTCTATATATGTATATACATAAGAACCTTTTTTGTGCAGTGAAGCTGTACCATAATTAACGGTGCATTTGGCCCAAAATGACCCCATATGTACTTAAATGTATTGATACTTTATACAATCATTTATCTATGTATAAATTTTATAGCAAATAATTTATATGTTAAAAAAATAACTTTAAAGTTGTTATTTACATTAAATTATTTTATTAAGTTGAATTATACTATTTTAGATTGGATCCATACACATATACAATTGAGATGAAAATTGGTATGATAATAGAATATATAATTCTAAATATAATGAGTGGAGTAGATTATAATTTTATGATCATGTGAGACTCATTTTGAGATAACTGCATGGTAATTATGGTGAAATAAAGCCGCACTTGAATATTTATCTCTATATATATACAAAACCTTTCCTGTGCATTTTCTTGTAGCATAATTAACAGTGCGTTTGGCCCAAAATGGGCCCCACATATAGTTAAATGTATTAATACTTTATATAATAATTTATTCAAATATAAATTTTATAGCAAATGATATACATGTTAAAAAAATAATTTTAAAGTTATTATTTACATAAAATCATTTTATTATGTTAAATTTGTATCATTTTCAGATGAAGTCCATACACATATCCAATTGGAATGAAAATTAGTATGGTAATAGAATACATAATTCTAAATACAATGGGTACAGTAGATTATAATTTTATGATCACGCGAGACCTATTTTGAGGTAATTGGACTATAATTTTGGTGCAGTGAAGTTGCACCTGAATATCTATAATATATATATATATATAGAGGGTTGTTCCGGTGCAGTGACGCTGCACCGGAACAGCAGTGCAGTGGGCCCCAAATGGGCCCCACATGATCATGAAATCATGATCTACTCCATCCATTGTATTTAAAATAATGTATTCTATTACCACACCAATTTTCATCCCAATCAGATATGTATATGGGCCCCATCTGAAAATGGTACAAATCCAACTTAATAAAATAGTTTGATGCAAATAACAACTTTAAAGTATCTGATTGGGATGAAAATTGGTATGGTAATAGAATATATTATTCTAAATACAATGGGTGGAGTAGATCATGATTTCATGATCATGTGGGGCCCATTTTGGGCCCATTGCACCGCTGTTCCGGTGCAGTGATGCTGCACCGGAACTGCATCCATATATATATATATATGGGGCTTCACTTTTATGTAACCAGGTTACATAGAAGTGTAGTCATGTAACTCCTTTAAAATTTAAGATTCTGGTCCTTAATGGAAAACCTAATTTATTTATTATATTTAATATTATTTATTTATCTAGGAGACTAAATTTTGTCCAAATCAAGTATGTTTATAGGCTACATTTGTTAAAAAAAATATATTCATGTGTAAATTATGAAAAACACTTAGATCCATTCACACATGTATTAGAATATAATAATATTTTATAAAATCATTATCCATACAGTAGTGATACTTTAGACGGTTTAGATGTTGAAAAAAATTATTTTAAAATTGATATTTTCGCATTGAACTAATTTATTACGTTGATTTTACACATTTATAGATGCAAACATATACAGTGAAATTAAAAAATAATTTTTTTTTTAAGATACCATAGATGATGCTAAATACAATGGATAGAGTAGATTTTCTATCGACCTCAAGATTTTAAATATGAATGAGGTTGAATATAAAGAAGATTTCATAGAAGCATGACTGTGTGTGTCTATATAGATAGATAGAGAGAGAGATAAATATTTAGATGCAGCTTCATTGCACCATAATTGCAGTGTAGTTACATCAAAATGGGCCCCATATGATTATAAAATTATAGTCTATTCCACCCATTGTATTTAGAATTATGTATTTTATTACCATACTAATTTTCATCCCAATTGGATATGTGTATGAACCCCATCTGAAAATGGTACAAATTCAACGTAATAAAATAGTTTAATGTAAATAACAACTTTAAATTATTTTTCAACTTGTAAACCATTTGCTATAAAATTTATATATAGATAAATGATTGTATAAAGTATCAATACATTTAAGTACATGTAAGACTCATTTTGGGCCAAATGTACAATTAATTATGATGCAACTTCATTGTATTGCAAAGGTTCTCATATATATATGGAAAATATTACAGTTCATACGACTACATCGTCTAATCCATACACTGTGGGCCCCAAATGATCATGAATGAAAAATTCACCCCATCAATTGTATTTATAATTGTTCACTTTATCAGCGTATAAATTTTCATCCAAATCTAACATGTGTATGGTCCCCATAATAAAATGGTGCAAAATCAACGTAATAAAATAGTCTAATATTAATATCAAGTTTAAAGTATTATTTTCAACATCTAAACCGTTTAAAGTATGATTTTTATATGGATAAATGATAACATAAAATTTCATTATATTCTAATTTATGTGGGTCCATTTTATATTAGTGCAGTCCAATTGCACATGAATGGTTCTCTATATACGTTGGTTACAAGTTAACATGGGTGATTTAATCAACCACATTTTATTTAACATAATATTTCAAATTCAATTAGATGATATTTTGGTTATTGCAAGGCTATAAGCCCGTACTAACAACAACAACAACAACAACAACAACAACAACAACAACAACAATAATAACAACAATAATAATAATAATTCTGTTTTCATATGCTAATTAATGCATAGAATAACTGCAGAAATCCTATGTTAAAAAAACCAAATGATTTTGTCAAGATATCTTTGGAATAAAACCCATGGTTTGGATTATCGGCCAGCTTGAACGCAAGCAAGCAAAATTTCTTTTAATCCATCACACAGGAGGAGGGTCAAACTTTGCTTCCTGAAACTTGGGTAACCGCCAGAATGGGGTTGTTCTTGGCAACAAATAATTTTTTTAATAAAAAAAAAAACAACGATGATTGTGTATCATAGATTTTGATTTCTAAATGCAGCACCGAATTATTGGCAATGATTATTATTTATTGGAAGTGCTTCTCTAGCAAAGACCTATTGTCAACAAAAAATGAATTTAAAATGCATATCGATAGGGATGCGAGTCTATTTCTGAGCAAAAAGTTGCAATGGTTGTCATCAAGAACACCCAAATTGAAATTAGCCCCGCCAATATTGATTGTCTCACAATTATGCAGGCAGGTTTTGTTTTTAGGTCAACAGGGGTTCAGTTTCCAAGTAATTGACTATTTCGCATCTCTGAAAGTTCTCATAAAAAAAAAAATGGGGAGATACATTTGCCCCTTCCCAACCCACCATCCATTAGAGTATTTTGGGGAGATACATTGCCCCATTCCATCCCACCACTTACCCCAACTTACAAGTCCTGCACTACTAAAGATCGTAGCTATCGATCAGGTGGGTCCCACCAGAGAGAATCCCTGACCTAGAAAGTAATCAGAAATGATGCTTCCTATCTCATCAAATAATCCGTATAATGTAATGAAATGGCAGCCAGCTAAGAAAGTTTCAAATGTCCACATTCAACAGTCGGACAGCCAGCTAAGAAAGCCGCAAATGGTCCAAAATTCAACAGTTGCCTACCATGCACAATGCGCTAGGTAGCTACCGTTCTCTGCAACAACAACATCAAAAAAAAAAAAAAAAAAAAAAGACAGCGATTAAGAGCATTCCACTCTCCCAATATTCAATTCGCAAACTCAGCCCAAAAGAGTTTTTTTTAATACATACACCAGAGCTGTTCCGGTGCCGGAACAGTAGTGCAGTTGCCCAAAAAATGAGCTTCACGCATATTAAAATGTATTAAAACTTTATATAATCATTTATCCATATATAAATCATACCTTAGATGGTTTAGATGTTGAAAAAACTACTTTAAAGTTGTTACTTACATCAAACTATTTTATTATGTTGAATTTGTTCTATTTTCAGATGTGGCCCATATATATATCTGATTGGGATGAAAATTGGTATGGTTATAGAATACATTATTCTAAATACAATGAGCGGAGTAGATTATGATTTGATGATCATTTGGGGCCCATTTCAGCGATGCTGCACCGGAATATATCTCTATATACATATACATGGGAGCTGTTTCGGTGCAGCATTCCTGCACCGCTACAGCGGTACATTTGATAAAAAATGGACCCTATACATATTAGAATGCAATGAATCTTTATACAATAATTTATCTATATATAAATTTTATAGCAAATGGTTTACATGTTGAAAAACTACTTTAAAATTGTTATTTACATCAAATTATTTTATTACGTTGAATTTGTATCATTTTCAGATGGGGCCCATATACATATTTTATTCGGATGAAAATTGGTATGGTAATAGAATATATTATTCTAAATATAATGGGTGAAGTAGATTATGATTTGATGATCATGTGGGGCCCATTTCAGTAACGTTGCACCTGAATATTTTTGTATGTATATATATATAGAGAGCGCGCTAGCTGTTCCGGTGCAGCGTAATTGCACCCAAAAAAGGGTCCCACACATATTAAAATGTATTGAAACTTTACAATCGTTTATCCATATATAAATCATACTTTAAATGGTTTAGATGTTGAAAAAACCACTTTAAAGTTATTATTTATATTAAACTATTTTATTACGTTGAATTTGTACTATTTTTCAGATGGGGTCCATACGCATATCCGATTGGGATGAAAATTGATATGACAATAGAATACATTATTCTAAATACAATTGGTAGAGTATATTATAATTTGATCATCACGTGGAGCCCATTTCAGCGCTACTGCCACCTAAAAATATCTCGTATATATATATATAGTTTTGACTTTTGGTTGTGTACATTTAAATGTAGAATTGTTTATAATATGTACATAGAGAGAGACATTGGAGAAATGAAATTACAGCATTGCAATGGGGGTGGTCATTTCTGGACGTTACTTTATGCACCGGGGAGCATTGAGGCTCAATATTCCTAGGTGCATCTCACCTCTTTTTGAAAGATTTTTTCACAAAGGTTGATCTATATGTATTTAATATATGTATCAAATTTTACCGTTTTTAAAGATTTTTAGATTTTTTTTGGATTTTTAAAATTACTAAAAATGCTACTGATTTTTAAAAAATCCAAAAAAGTTTAAAAGTTTACAAAAATGGTAAAAATTGATACACATGTTAAATATACATATATTAACAGCTTCATAAAAAAAATTTCGAAAAAAAAGAAAAAAAAAACGGTAAAATGCACACGAGAGCATTTGCCCTCAATGTTCCCGGGTGGATAGGATACCGAACCTTTTCACCCGGTCCTGCATATATCTTTGGCATTACTTCAGAAGCATCCCAGCTACATAGCTGGATGCATGATGCCCAGATTGGAAGCTATTCATGCATCTTTCTCACATGCATCTATATGCAAATTGATTGTTTGTTCCAGTACTGATCTGGACCACCCACGCCAAAAAAGGCAAAAAGCCAAGCCAATGATTCACTGGACTTCTCTTTTTTTTTTGGTGGTCCATTTGTATAATTTGATAATTTGAGCCCTGTCAGACTGAATTCGTCCTCTCTATGCAGTGTCCTCTTTCAGTGGTTTTGAGTTCCCAACAAAATATCAGTGATAACCCGCTGTTTTGACCTGCCTTAGTCAAAATGTGAAATTTGCTCCACCTATTTTATCTTGAATTATTTGTTTGATTAGAAATTAAGATTCATCCGGATCAAAATGTGCATGGTCCTATTCAAGATATGTGTAAAATAGATGTGATAAAATTAATTAATTTATATATCAATTTCAAAATTGTTAATTTTACTTCTACACTGTTTGAAATTTTTTATGGATGAATAATCCTACAAATTATTATAATATTTTAATGCATCAGTAAATGAATTTAAGTATTTTTATAACGAACTCGTTTCTATGTAATCAGGTTATATAGAAGCGGTTCTATGTAACTCCCTCCATTTTTGAGATTTTAATATTTGATGAAAAGTTCAATCAATTCATTGCATTTAACATTATTTGTTTAGGTAGGAGACCAAGTTTCATCTAAATCCAATATATGCATAGGACACATTTGCTCAAAAATATGTACATGCATGTGTAATTTAAGAAAAATGCTTAGATCCATTCACTTGTGTATTAGAATGTAGTAATATTTTATAGAATTATTTATCCACATATTTATGATATTTTAGATGGTTTAAATGTTGAAAATACTACTTAAAAATTGATATTTAATGTTAAATTATTTTAAATAAAAGAGTTTTCACGATGATATAAATGATTTAAATATAATGCATTGAGTGGATTTTCTATCAACCATCTAAATGTTAAAAATGAGAGGATATTTGATTCTGTTACCTCCTGTTGGCCCGGGCCAATTTTTTTTAAGTTTTTATGAAAATATGGGCTCTCATGTATTTAATGATATATTAAATGTTACAATTTTTAATACATATGTGTATTTATTTTTGAATTTGAAAAACTAACCGCAGTGGGAGATGGAAATTACTTAATGAGGGAGTGTTGTTAGTCCCAGTTAACTTTTTAAGTTGTTAGCCAAGGCCAAAAAACATATTATTTCAAACTTTTTATTTTTTATAAAAATATTAATTTAGATATATTTAATACATAAATTAAGTTTTATAATTTTTTAAGATGTGTTTATGCTTTTTGATTTTTAAACATATGGATATTTTAGTCACCTTCAACGAATAGGTGAAATGACTAAAATACTCCTGTATATAAAATCTAAAAAATGTACACATCTTAAAATGATAAAACTTAATTTATTTTTTAAATACACCTAAATTAAATTTTTTCAAAAAACTCAAAAAATATTTAATATATATTATTTAACCTGGGCTAGCAACCCAAAAAGCTAGCCGAAGGCTAACAAGATTGGCACTCTTACTTAATACTTTTAAAATATGTTGTGTTTTAAAATTCAAAAATTATATATTCACATATTTTACACACCATTTGAGCTCATTTTTTTTTTAAGAAATAAAAAAGTTTAAAAACACTAATGCGTAAGGCTAATAAGAGTTTAGGGTAACCTGGGTTAAGAGGTTCATAATCCATACGCATTTAATTATTCAACACCGAGAAGATATTCCTTTGGACCGGATTATATTCTTTGCTTAATTATAAGATTACCTGAGCAGCCTATAATTTGGACGGTTTAGATGAACATTAATTACCACTAGTTGATTTAATGCTACTAGAAAAAGCTTCTAGAACGAACTAAGTCAGTAGAATATTCGATGGACACCCAATGTTGAAATGGGAATCTCGGTTGACAAGAATCATGCAAGACATTGCTTCAAAATATCCCACAATATCTTCTTATTCAAAAGGTGAGGAAGAGAATCGATTCGTTGGGTGTCTTTTCATTCATGTACTTGTTACTAAAGAAAAATCTTCTCTTTTATTTCCACATCAATGCCTATAATTAGTTGAGAGGTCCATTCCACATTTGTATGCCCAATGAATGGAATGGGTTGAATTTTGGGGAGCCGACTTCCGATTGCCCACGGTTTTTTTTTTTTTTTTTTTAAATATTATTTTTGGTTGGTGATTTAGTGGGCGGCCCTTGTGTCAATCCAAGCAAGTGGAATTTGTTGGACACACCTTGTCTTCATGTCACACGTTAACCAGGCCAGTTTATATTTAGTCATCACAATCATCACCGCTAACTATTTCTTTTACTGACGTTACCATTATTATTATTTTATCTGAATGTCGTTTAGTCCCCCAAAAATGCTAAGTAGACCTGATGACCATCTAATTATCATGTTGATTACCAGCCCAAGTATTGAACAAATTTTGTAAAAGTGTAATTTGCAAACTCATCATGATTGACTTCCCCTTTCTGTACGGAAACTGCTTGATCTCATCTTCACGGATCTAACCCAATCGGATAATCTGAAATTATTAACAATGAAATATGCCACAAGAAAATTTCTTATCTACAACTATATGTATTCACAGTAAAATATCCTTTTCTTTACAAATAATGAAGTGAAGTGAAAAGACATTTTGCGGCCAACATTTAGTAGTATTTGCAGCCAATCGTTATATGCAACCAAAAGTGGCTGATATAACATTATGTACAGCAAATTTTTAAAAAACAACTGCATTTATTCATATGCAACTACCCTATATAGCCAAATATGCGTTCATTTTGTTTGTTGCATCTACTTATTTGTGATATCAAATGTAACCACATTCATATTATATGCAACCAAACTAATTATTGCATTCAATGAAATTTATTGCAACGATATCACGTGTTTCTGTGGTTTACTTTATAACAGACGAAACTTGGGGGAACTAAAAAGATCTGTGTACCAAACCCACTTCCCAGTAGCTGCCAGCTGTGATTCACTTTCTTGTGGTGCACATTGGTTTGAAGCAATTATTGATGAGGTTGTTTTATTTTTTGTTTTCACTTACATACCTACTTCGATCCTACCTCTCTGTTGGTGTCCATGAACGAGGGCGTCTCTGCTCTCTATTAATGGGGGAGAAAAAGAGCTGGAACGCATTTTCCTCTCTTTAATTACTTTTTCGCAACTTCTAGTTGATGTGATATGTAACTGAATTATGCCTTCTCTTTCGTTATTGCTTGTGTTTTCAGTAATTAAGGGTGTGTTTGGGAATGAATAAAACTTTTGGTGGAAAGTTTTGAAGAATAAAAGTCGTCAAATGATGTGATATGATAGGGGTAATGATGAGGAGTAAAGAGGATAAAGTTAAAATAGATAGGTTAGTTGTATAGGTAATTGTGTAGAAATGATTGAAAAGTAGGGTGGTGTGTGTTGGAAGATGTAAAAAAATAATTAAAAATAGAAGAGTTGTAGAGAATGAAAAGTTTTAGATTGAAAAGTTTTAGATGAAAAGTTTTTGTCATTGCCAAACACCCCCTAAGAGTCCACTGTTCATTTTGAAGTCAATCTGTCTTCACGGAGGGGAAAAAAAATAAATTAATTAAAGAAATACATTTAGTAGCGCAGAATATTGTTACTATATAAATTGAAACATTATTGCAAAAACGATAATTACAGATAAAAACTGCAAAACTCCCATCGTGTATGGGGAGAAGCAAGCGCGAGTAGACCCATTTTTTTTTTTTAAAGAATTAGACCATGATATATTGGCAACAATCCATGTATCTTTGCTGTGTACTTGACTGTAAGGGTGAAAGGAGTTATTAGTGATGGAGCCCACTTGATTGACGGCTGGGATGTTAAAGAGCACGTGGTAGAGAGTTGGAGAGACGCAAGCATGCAGCTGATGATGATACCTTTCATATTCCATCGCCTAATTGAACTCGTAATATAATTGTATAATGGGATGTGACTCTACCTTCCAACACGTTTACCGGTTGCGGTGAGCTAGCTAGCTAGAAAGGTTAAATGAAACCACCCTGTCCGGTTCAGTGGATCTGCTTTATATTATTGTGGGTGTTCATTTATTTTAAGTACGCACTACAAGAGCAGTGATCAATGTAGTAGTATAAACGTTCTCCGCTGGGTTTGGGGCCTACCATTGTAATTTTATGAAATTTCGACCAATCGTCTCGTTTGAAATAATTTTTTATGCTGCGTAAATAAAAATTATCTGCATGAAAAATTATTTCAAATATATATACATCGTACATAATTTAAAAGTTTTAAAAGGTTTTACGTAGAGTCTTCATTCATTCAATGCACTCGGTGTACTATCCTATTTTTTTTTATATTTTTTTCTAAATTTTTTTGCACTATAATGCAGGCTCAAGTTATTTATACAATTTTACAATTTCTGAATATTATTTAATATTTTGATATTTTAAATAAAAAGCCCAATTTCATATGTTTTCACATGAAAATATGATGATTTTTATTTAATTTTTTTTAAAAAAATATTTTACAATATTCATAAATTGTAAAATTTCATAGGTAGGATGTTCATGTTTGAGCGCGCACACATGTGGCAAAAAAAAAAAAAAAAAAAGATCATCATGCGTTCTGTGTGCACTGGTTTGGGACTTCGGACGACTTGGTCAATGCATTCAGAGATGCAAGAAAAAAAGAGTAAGAAGTGGGGAAAACAGTTTAAATAATTTTAAAATAAAAATAAAATGGTATGAAAATTTTTAAAGCGCATGCTGATGGTCCAATCAATGAGGCACTCATAATATTTTGTTAAAAAATTGCGATTACCAGATTTTTTTTATCGGTATTACATATATTGTAACATATGATATTAGAAATCAGCCCTTACATAACCCTCACATTATGAAGGAAATTTTTATAAATATCCCCATCATAAGGGAATCTGTATAACAACCCCAATTATCAGGGAAATGTATTTTTGCGCCCATTAGTGATTAAACTCGAGACCTCACCCATATTATTGCAATTGCTAGATTTGATCGTGAAAAGTATATAGTGTAAGACTACAAGAAATTTCATTAAAAGTAGTTAGTTTTTGGCAACATGTAATGCTTACTTAACTACATATATATCTGTTTGGATGCATATATATGACTGTTTAAAAGCAATGGTACTTGCTCGAATGCAACTACTTTTTGCCTTATGTATAGCTAAAAGAGCATTGATCTTTTCAGACCGATCTCAAACTTAGAAATTTCGGACCAGTCCAAAAACATATTATGTAAAATAACTTAAATGCCTCTGTATTTAAATATCCAAAATAATATATATACATATCTAAAAATAGTAAAACTTGGTTCATAGATTAAAGGTGTATTTGGGAATGGATAAAACTTTTGATGAAAAGTTGTAAAGAGTAGAAGTTGTCAAATGATGTGATATAATATGAGTAATGATGAGAAATAAATAGGATAAAGTTAAAATAGATAGGTTAGTTGTGTTGGTAGTTGTGTAGAAATAATTGAAAAGTAGGGTAGTTGTATAGAAAAATGTGAAGAAATGATTAAAAAATAGAGTTGTTGTGGAGAATGAAAAGTTTTAGATTGAAAAATTTTAACTTGACAACTTCTGTTTATTACCAAACACGCCCTTAGTTACAATATAACTAAATCAACATGTTTATAAGAAAAGTTAAAAAAAATATATGTTTTTGGACCGATTGGAAATTGCCAAATTTCAGATGGGTCTGAAAAGCTAATTTTGCTAGCTAAAATTAGCATCTAATGTTATTATGTTAGTAATTTTTCAGCAACAATATGGTAATTGACTTCAACTAAATACTAGATGTAGTCAAATTTAAATTTGATTGCAAAAAGTTGATCACATATATAAAATTTTTATACTATTAATGGGAATGGATCCTATGTAGACCGACATAGAGCTGAAGGAGAGCAGTTGCTCCCTCTGAATTTTTAAAATTTTAAAATTTTGAAAAATATAATTTGTTTTTACATAGTTGCCCCTCCCCAATAAAAAAAACTATTATGCCCCTCCTAAATGACAAATTACACCCCCATTAAAGGTTACACATCTCTTAAAATTTATGTGTAGATGTCATCTTCGTGACCAAGAAAATCTATATCTAATTTCCATGAGTCCGTTTCCCACTAAATCAATTCAATACTCACAGCTTTTCCCTATCTCATAATCCAATTCCCGTATTTTGATCCCTTTAAGATACGTTTATATTAATATGAAGATCGATCGCGTGCAATGAAACAAGGGTTTAATAGTTACTGCATTACATAGGCACTTCTATAATGACCTCATTTTTCCCGCTTACAGTTACCTGTACTTTTTAATTGCACCATTTCACTTTTATTTAAAAAGTTTGTTTGACGAATATCATCTTTTATGGTTGTCTGACCGTTCTCTTGAATTATCCGAATAAAGCCTAGTTAGTGATCACTTTAATATATATATATATATAGGATAATATTCAAGTGCAGCAACGCTGCACCGGAATTCCACCTACATGATCATGAAATTGGCTGTTCCGATGCAGTGACGTATATATATATATAGATGAAAATTGGGATGAAAATTGATGTGGTAATAGAATACATTATTCTAAATACAATGGGTGAAATAGATCATGATTTCATGATCATGTGGGGCCCATTTTGGGCCCATTTTGGGCCCACTGTACCGCTGTTACGGTGCAGCGTCACTGCACCGGAACAGCTCTCTCTCTATATATATATTATTGTTTGCTACTCGAAATGATTTGATCTGGGCTTAAGTTTAGACTTGCCATGCCAAATTAAAAATCATATCCAAAGATGAAAAAATATATAGTTAATTGGATCCTGCTTCGAAGAAGACAATATTGGATGCCCATGATTATTATGATCATTAATGATGTCATGGCAGATGGTGGATTCCTTAATTTAATTTCAGCTAGATAGATTTTAAGCATGACATGTTCTCTCTTTCTAGTTAGCTGTACTAAGCATCACAAAAGCTAAGAGCATTTCGTCGGCTATGAAGAAATATCTTGAAATTTGGTGCAACTACCCACAGACCAGCTAAAAGGAGATTCTAAAGTGACATCGATACTACATGGTGGTAACCTTCCTCGCAAAGGACAATGCATTCATGCGTCGCTTAATCAATTTTGCACAACCAAACTTCATCATCCATGCATCTAAAAAGGTAAAAACATTTATCAGACGTGCATCCACGAGTATTAATGAAATCCCCGAATCTTTAACTTTTCAGAAAGGTCCTACGCAATAAAGGACTGTACAGATTACGGCTCCAAAACCAAAACAATGCACGTTTTTGGAATCATATATAATATTTGTAAGTGTAAATGCACGATGGTGGCTATTAGCTAGCGAAGAGGTAATTAAAATTGAGCACTACTACGAGAAATGCGACAAGCAGCTTTTGTAACAAACTTCCTTGAATAACTGTTTTTTTTTCCGTTTCAATAATGCTAATTTTCCTTGTATATGAACCTTCTAGTTAGGAGCTAAATAACTTTTTATGGCTGAAGCTCTCTGAGACGCACTTTTTCTGAAAAGACCCAATAAACTTTTACTATTTATTGTTGTGTTTGTGAAAAGAAAAAAAAATTGAAAAAATTCACACAACTTTGTCCTCACTTTATATATCTTTCATATGATGTAATATATTCACAACCTACTGTCCTATCTTCCAATATTTTTTCATATTTTTCATACAATTATCCTATCTATTCAAAATTTAATTTCTTGACAAATAATCATTACCGCTTATCACTTCTTTCTCTTTCATCACTTTTTCTCCAAAATTTTTTCTCAACTTTCGCTTTTCTCTTCTCCTAAAGTACACCCATAAAAGTAATAATTTTTTTTTTTTGAGAATCATAAAAGTAATGATTAGGAGTAAATAGAATAAATATAAGGTAGATAACATAACTGTATAAAATTGTAAGAAAATAAATGGATTATGAGGATAATAATTAAAAAGTTAAAGATATTATACCACATCGGAACAGTAGAAAGTAATTTTTTTCCTTTTTATCATAAAAATAAACTAATTTAAAGTGTGTTTGGGAAAATGTAAAAGTAAATCGAGAAAATTAAAATGAGAAAAAATCTTAAAAAGTGAGGAAGCCATGTGACATGATGGAGATAATGATCAAGGGTGTGTTTGGGAAGTCGTAATACTTTTGATAAAAAGTTTTTTTGTATAAATTTTTTTATCTTTAGCATAAAAGTTTTTGAGTAGATAAAAAATAATGTAATACGATAAGATAATGATAAAGAGTAAAGAGAATAAAGTTAAAATATATAAGTTAATTATATGAGTAGTTGTATAAAAATAATTAAAAGTAGGGTAGTTGCATATGCTAAAAAGTTTTAGATTGAAAAGTTTTAGTAAAATTATTGTATTTGCCAAACACCCCCAAAGAATAAAATTAAAATAGGCAAAATTGTATAAAAATGTAAAAAAATTTTAAAATATAGAGAAAACAATAAAAAAGTATGATAAATACGTATTTATAAATTCAAAATTATATCAACATATTAGAGAAGTGGGAAAAACTTTTTCCTGTTTACATGTTCCGAAACATGCACAAATTGTTTGCAATAATTCCTATCATTACCTTGATTTTATAGCCTATCCTCAGATTAGATTGCATCTCCTGACAATAATTTTTTTTTATTAACAAAGTTCAGAAATTATGCGGCCAGAAAATTAATGACAACTTATAACATATAAAATTACAAAATTTAGAAAGTAAATGCAAACAGGAATCTATTCAAAGGAAAGAGTTCCTTTGATCTGAAATTCCAAAGAAATCAACTGGCTTATGACACAATGGATTAGTTTGGGAGATCCAAACAGTTATTTTCATTCGAAAAATATACGTTTAGTTAAAAAATCATTTATTGCATTAGTGAAAATTTTGGTGAGGCGAAAAACTTTAATTAATAAAAATATATAATAACTATATTTTTAGTTAAAGATATTTATAAATGCATCCCTTGAACATCTTGAGTCCTTGAGTCTTTACCTTTGTACTTTAGTCATAGAAGAAATTACTAGACATTTATAAGAAGAAGTACCTTGATGTATGTTATTTACAAATGACATTATTTTAATAGATGAAACTAGAGAAAGACTAAATTTAAAATTAAATAATTGGATAGATGTCTTAGAATCTAATAATTTTAGAATTAGTTGTACAAAAACTAAATACATGAAATGCAATTTTAATAATAGTGGGAACCCAGATGAAGAATTAATTAAGATGTTAGATCAAGTAGTAACAAGAATTAATCACTTCTGGTACTTAGGATCAATAGTTTAAGAAAACAGAAAAACTATAATACGTAGAATTCAAGCAGGATAGAAGAAATAACAAAATGTGTAATGAATTTTATGTGGTCGTTAAGTCCCAATTAAATTAAAAGAAATTTTTTATAAGATTACGATTAAACTCGCTATGCTTTATGGGGTAGAATTTAAGACAATTAAAGAATAACATACACATTAAATGAATGTAGCAGAAATGCAAATGTTAAAGTGGATGAGCGGAAAAATAAGAAAAAATAAAATTAGAAATGAAATAATTCGAGAAAATCTAGAAGTGAAACCGATAAGTGATAAAATAAGAAAAAATAGACTAAGATAGTTTGGTCATGTTAAATGAAGGCCTAAAATGACACCGGTTAGGATTACAGAGTTTATTTAAGTAGAAAGTAATAAAAGAATGAAAGAAAGACTCAAAAAACATAAATGGAAGTAATTAAATAAGATTTAAAAATGTTATAAATTATTGAAAATTTGGTCTCAAATTGTCATAAATGGCGCAATAGAATCCATGCAGCTGACTCTACTTAGGTTGAAAATGAATTATGATGATGATGAAGCCTTGAACGATCTTGGATCACAATGATTAATAAATTAAGCAATTAAACTTCAAAGCAATCAGTCACCCCAGCTTCCTTCAAGCAACTATAAAATATAATTATATATTTCATGGACAATTTCCATGCATTGCAAGCAATTATAATATTGGAGCCCACTGGATTCAATGATAATGGATGACGTTCGTGTGATTTTTACCAGTGAGCTGGTGATCAAAACACGGCGAGGGATATCATATGAGCCACCCAATGCATGGAAATTGAAAATGGAAAAGACAAAAGACGTACGTAGGTGGGAATCCAATGGCGTGAGATTAATTACAAGGCAAGAGCAAAGCAGCTTTCAACTCAAGTATTCTACTATTCTTAAATAGCGCTTTCTTAAAAATCTTTTTCGATATTTATCAATATATTTTTTTTCAAAGGAACTCCCCTTTAAAAAATTGTGGAAATTCCATGACCACCACCCTTCATGTGAGACAACGACCCAATAATAAGATAGACTGCGTCTAATCATGGCCGGTCCACCTTGGTGAATTATTGGAGTGACTGCGTGATGCCCATTCTCGTCGTTTTGCCTCGTCTCTTCGGCTTATGGTTTTGTACAGATTAGGTCGAGGATTCAATGATCTGTACCATTGATGTCGTGCGCCTGATGAGATGTCATGAGGATGAAATTCTTTTGTGACAATCCACTACAAGGAAAATCGATCCAACGGCTTGGATCAGTAGAAAGTGGCCCCACCACAAACAGAAAAGGAGAATTCAAAGTAAAAAACAAATGTCCCCAAGGCACATTATCACACAAAGCCCTCATTATTGAAAAGAAAGAAATAAGTGGAAAAAGTTAGAAATGGCACTTTCAAGGGGTAGCCACCCTCGCATTATTCTATCTGCGTGAAGGAGAAAGCAAGAGCAAGGCAGGGTGTTTTGATCTATTTTTCTTTTGTGGCCTTTTCCATCTCATCTTCTGTATCGCGGTATGCGTTGGTCTTACGTTTTTTTTTTTTTTTTGATATTTCCCTCCTTTTCCTTGTCACTTGGGTCCAATTATTTCCATTTGATTATAGGAACCAAACAAGGGGTTCTGTCACGTATCATCATGGTCGACATAAGGTTGGTCATTTTCAAGCTATTATGGGGAACAACATATATTTGGTTTCAACCGATCGATTTCACCAGAAGCCTCTCATTGATACCCAATTTAATCGCCAAATAAAAATCCAATCTAATCATTTTTTAACATCGTTTATTTTACCATAGAACTAAAAAAGTCATTTCGATCCAAATTTTTTATGAGTGATAATTGCTTACATCATCTATAACCAATTGCACTAATTCACACAAGCCACCACAACAAATGTGGTTAAATATAACAAACTTTTTGGCCACATAAAACCAATATTTCATTATAATAAATATATTCGACTACAATTAACTATTTAGTTTTTAATACCTGATTGCTTAAAGAGTTGGCATTTTGTTAAATGCGGATTTTTTTCCATCAAATACATTTAATGCAGTTGTTTAGATTTATCTTGAAAAATAAAACCTTAGCTGCAATTAATATGATACTTAGCTACATTTGATATCAAATATAAACAAACGAAAAGTTGTCTGCAAAAATGGTCATATATAACGAATTTTGTTGTTAAAAGCATTAAAACGTTATTACGGGTGAGTTTGGAAAGTAATAAAAATTTTAATGATAATTTTTTCTGTAAATTTTTTTTGTATGTGGTAAAATGATGTTTGATAGGGATAATGATAAGAAATAGAGAGAATAAAATTAAAATAGTATGTATGAGTAATCATGTAGAAATAATTGAAAAGTCAAATAGTTATAGAGGAAAAAGTAAAGAAATAATTAAAAATAAGTCAGTTGTGAATGGTGAAAAATTTTAGTATAAAAATTTTAAGTGTTAACAAACACCCTCTATTTTTATATAGTATTATCCATCTGCACAAGAAGAATGTTTGGAAAAAAATACAATCGTTGAATTAAAAGCTTTATAACTGATTTATTACACAATTTTCTGACATCGGTTTTACAATTTAAAGTTTAGACAGTGGGTACATTCATATTTTTTCACTTTCTTAAAATTTAGGCCCTAACTAGAAGAATATAAGGGACTCAATGAAATGAAAAAAAATTGGATGAGAATGTATTAATGTGTATTAGGAATAAAAAAAATTATATTAGAAATATAAGAAGTTGTCTTGAAAACAGAAAATCTCATCATACACACATCGCGTTCAAGCATCTGAGAGCCTTTGGAACATCCATTTTTAATTAACAGTTTTAAAGAAATTTTTGTGGTAAATTTTATCTAATTCACACTAAGATAAACCCAAATGGGGAGGTCTCCTCAAAATATCTAAGTGAAGCCGATTTCAACGAGGCTAAAACTTATATTTTATTATTATTAAGTTTCACTTTTAAGTTATCTTTTTCATTTGTCTCACCTTGAAGATTAATGAGAAATTAATTTTATCCTTGTCTCGCCTTGAAGATTGATAGAAGATTTATTTTATTTATTAGATTTATTATTATTTGAATTGTCCTGAAAACTCATTATTTGTTTACTATTATTGTGCATGATCCCATTTTAAATTTGTAAAATTAATAGAATAAAATAATTTGATGTTAAATATTAATTTTAAAATTGTATTTTCAACATCTAAACTATTTAAAAATCATTACTACAGGCAAATAATTTTATAAAATACCATTAAGCTATAATGCATATGTGAAAGCATTTAAGTATCTTATGTAACTAAACCAATGATTTTAAATAGGATGGATAGAATGAATTTCTTGTCTATTATCAAAGTTAAAAAATATGTATGTTATATGAAATTGAGTTATATAGAAAAGTGATTCATCATTAAATACAAAACTACATTTATTGAATTATTGGCGCTAAATACAAAACTATATATATTGACGGCGATGAGTTAGGTAGTTGATGCATGGGCCCTTAAATATCTAGATTGTCACCGTGTTTACCGAACACAATATACCCGTAGCTGACCAAATGGGATTATGCTACATTTGCCTGAACTACGAATTAAATAATATGAAGTTGGTTTTAAGTTTGTTTCTTGGGAGGGCGCATAATATTATTTTTTGCATATATTTTATTTAATTTTTCTTCTTGCTTTTTAAATATACTTTACCGGATTATCACTAAATACATTGTTGTACTGACACCACGCACCATCAGAGGCACATGCATGTATAATCGGAAATTAAGTTCATGTAAATCAGACCGTCAGATGATCAAGGGCGCTTTTTGAAAAGGGAAAAGAAAAATAAAATTTCCCCGCTTTTCAACCAAATTTTTTCCCCCTTTCTTAGATACATCCTAATTTTAGCACAGCAGGAAAATGAGGAGCCTCTTATTTTCTGAGTACTCGTCCGATTGGAGAACGGCTTCGAGTTCCCAACATCTAGTGGAAACTCCTTTTAAAAATCAATGTTGTGATTTTGTTTCAAAAATTTAACCACATATATTATTTAAAATATAATTTTAACCGTTTGTAATGAAAATTCAAAAAATCAGATGTTACTGTGACCTTAATATGTAAAAATCAAAAAATTTACATATTTAGCAAATAAAAATTAGTGTAAAGTATTTTATCAAAATAAAAAAGATTTTTTAGACTCATCTAAACCAAATATATGAATATAACATTTCAGATTATACAAATCTCATTTTGTATATTATTTATAATCTAAAAATATATACACCATTAATATCCTTATATCATAATTTTAATTATTACCATTACATTTGAACTATTTTCATTATGAACTGTGAAATCATATTTTAAATAATATGTATGATTAGATTTTTAAAACAAAATCAAAAAAATTGGTTTTTGGAAGGAGTTACTATTGATATGTTCGCCGTTGTCGTCTAATTCAACCCACGTCCATGCACCCGTTTGCGTTTTTATTTTTTAGAAGTTTTGTTAAAATCCAAAAAAATTATTATCTTTATTAATAGCTATTTGTTTATGATGTTAAAAATCAATTCGATTAGAAATTTGTATATTTCAAAAACTCAACGCTTTTTGAGAGAAAATAAAAACGATTAAAATTACAAAATAAATATATAATAAAAATAATTCTTAATATACGTGATTCTTGACATCAGAAACAAATATACGTAGGATGTGTTTGTTTGGAGCAAAAAAATGTCAACAAAAACTTTCAATTCAAAACTTTTCACTATCTATAACTACTTTATTTTTAATTATTTTTTCACATTTTTCTTTACAAATTATTCTACTTTTCAATCATTTCTGCATAACTACTCATAAACTAACCTATTTATCTTAACTTTATTTTCTTTACTTTTCATGATTACTCATATTATATCACATAATTTTCTATCAATTTGACAACTTCTACTAAAAAAAAATTTTCATCAAAAATTTTACCCTCAACCAAACACCACCTGTAGATAAATGTTATCAACAATTTCTATTTTTTAAAAAATGTTATATTAAAAAAGAAAATAGATGCACGGACGTATGGGTTGCATCAGATAATAAGCCTTGTTTTTTGGTAATCATTAAATGCAGCCTTGTTTTCTCGCAACGCCACATATAAGGGGTGGCAGAAATTAAAACGAACGGGCCTTGCCTCGCTGATTAGGCTGGGGAAATTCCCAAGACACCCATGATAGCTGGAAAGGATGGGATTGTTTGTTTGAGTTTTCTGGGGGCCACCATCAACTCTTTTAAGTGCCATCCAACTAGTTCGTTGGGTGCCACGTACTTTTTGTGGTTAAATTAGATTCCCAATTCCGTCCTCATCCCCACAACTCCTTTGCCCCTCCAATCCAGCAAAAGGATATCTTAATAATAGAGGATGATTTCGATTTTCTGGAAAATCCGCACTCAAAATTATAATTAGGCATGCCAAAATTAGGTTCAAATACCAATCAATCGTAATCTAATCTCCGCAATAATTCCGTAGAATGTTAGCACAGTTCCGAAGCCACACGTATTATCCTGCACACCCGCGCACGTATTCAAAGAAACCATTCATGCAGCTATCATTGCTTCCGCTGAATCACTGATCGAGTTGACAGGATATAGCTAGAAAATTTGGACACGCAATTTTATTTTATTTTTATTCTAGTGTTTTTAAAGTCAACCAACTACGTGTTTCTCAATTTTTAATCTTTAAAAGTATAAATTTAACAATATTGCTAATAAGTAAGACGTGGCAAATGAGAACCGGATAATACAATTTGACTTTTGTTTATATTTGGTTTGGGGTTTTTAAAACATAAGGCTGAAAATTTATAATTATGTTTAACCAATCGGATTTTAAATAAGTTTAGATTAGCTAGGTTGTAGTTGTAACTAATATCCATATTTCAATGCCCATAAATTTTAAAGATAAATAAAATTATTATTTTTATTTCATGGATTAATTCGTTCATATTCAGGTCATCCCTCCCTCAATGGATAGTCAGCCAGTGTGGGCGCTATGTAAGGAGAAAAATACATTCTTTTTAACACCCGAGGGAGAAAATTACACTTTTCTTAACACCTAAAGTACCATATGATTGACATAAACATATGTGTGTAACAGGTTTGGATTTCAAACCTAGACAGGAGTATTAGCTTTCATCCAGACAAAAAAAATTCACATAATTAAGTATAGTTTATGCCTCCATCATCAACGAGTCTAATATTCCTTGTCGTGAAATATTTTGATTATATATTTACATAACTAATAAATATATTCTAAAACGATACTTTTTTTGAGAAGTTATTCTAAAATGATACTTAATTGCACTTTGAACCGTCAATCTAAACATAATAAACATAATTCAAATTTTATGTTTTAGGTTGTCTCATTTTCAGACTATACAACAGGTAACTTTAAATAATTGCCAATTAGCTTTTTTTTTTTTTACGTTAATTGCCAATTAGCTTTGTGTTCTAGATATTCGCATAACAGATAATCTAAATGTCAAAATATTGCAAAATAAACGCCAGTTGTTAACTGGGGACCCGAAGAGATTAAAGACTAGAACTTTAAATAAAACTATGAAATTTACAAAGTACAAGTTGAGATAATTGTTTGCGAAAATAATCATGGTTTTTAATTAGGCTCCATTAGTTAAATTAATTAATTAAAGGAGTTCGCTTTGTGCTATTCTTTAATTTAAAAGATCTAGTTTTCAAAAATACAAAATAAACGTGCTATGTTGCACAAAAATCAAGTTTTAGCTTTTAAGAAATAAGATTGTGATTGAGTTGATACTTGTCTCAGCCTCATTTAATTCACACCCGTAAGATTCAATGTCAAGAAAAGTAGGCTTTATTTCTTATTGATTAATTTTGTTCACGTAACTTGTACGACTCAAAAATTTCATGGTCAATAATATTTCTAACAATAGCTATATTTTCAAATATATTGTTAGAAGGATAGTGTGGATGCAAATTGCTTGTCTGAACAATCCACCAAATAGGGTGTTTGATTGCGTCTAAGGCATGAGGAGAGAGCTACCACCAGGCCTTCGATTCCAGCATTCGGCACGTTCCATACCAGATGTTCTCGCCTGATGATATTTTTCACCGTGTCAAGGTATTGCTGGTACTGGGCAGAGGTGCAAATCGGGTAGGTGTCCCGCGGTTGAATTACAGGGTGCCCTAAAACAAGTAGGGTACATTCTACATGAAAAAAATATCATGTAAAATTAAAATACGTAGGTTTTAAGGTCTAGATAACTGGAACCTGCTCAAATTACTAATATATATTTAATATATTTTTATGAATTGTATTATAATTTAAAGGTATACAATATGTCTTTTAAATGTATATAAAGTTGTTTACTTTATCTATCAAGTAGTATATTTAACGAATAAAATTTAAAATTATATTGTTAACGCATTGATTATAGGTTTCTAAATAAAATTTAGAGGGACTTACTTTAATACATGATTTTTTGTACGGATTGTGTCCATGCCTGTGATTTAAAATGTATTACAAATATGTTTACGAATATGTAAAATATTGTATGGAGAGCTTATATACAACCGATCGTATATAATCATAGCTATTACAGCTATACCTATAATAAGTATTGGCCTATTGAAGTCATGATTATATACGGCTAATTGTATATAGGCTCCCATACAATATTTATTTTTTATTCGTTATTTTTTGAATTTTTCATAAACATGTTTTGGAAAATATATTTAACCTATATACCAAGTTTACCATTTTACAATAATTTTATATTTGTATTTTAAAAATGATCAATTTTCGAGTATTTTAGTGAATTTCACATCTTAAAAACTTAATTTTAAAAAACTAAAAATAAATCTGTAAAAATATTGTAAAATAGTAAAACTTCATATATTGATTAAATACACTTGATAACAAAATTATAATTTTTAAATATGTTATGAAGGTCTTTTTATGGTAAGATTATTTTAAAAAATTGATATGAGCCGGTGATAGAAATGGACTCAATCTTGAAAAAAAGGTTAGGACAATCCTTGAAACAATGCAACTTAGAATAAAATAGGTTTACAAATCAGAAAAGTAGAATTGAAAATATGAAAAATAAAATTTTTGTATATTAAAATTACTAAATTATGCTAAAACTTTAAAAAGTAGCAAACAAATAATTACATTGAACTTACCTAATTTGAATTATAGGGTGCAATTTGGATTAGAAGCCCATTAAACCTGACAAAAAAATATTTAATCTTATTTTGAAATTACAAACTCTAGCAACCTGATTCATAAATAAGGCTAGGGTTAATGTCAAACAAATACGAGCCTAATTTTCTATATCTATAATTAATATACAATGTATATATAATACCTAAACAACATTTCTACATATTTTGAGTTAGAAAATTATAAAAATATTACTGTGTTTAAAAATAAAAAATACTTAAAAGTATCTAAAAATGGTAAAACTTAGTTTATAAATTAAATACATTTAACTCTACATGTATATAAAAAAATCAAAATTTTTTTGAAGGCATCCCATGACCGAACGCATAGGGGGTCCCGTGCACCCGGATGCATGGGATCACCCCTCTTTATATTACTTACACTTATGTTTGGGTTCATGGTTGTAAGTTGAAACTATATTATAGGTGTTTTTGGTAAAAGCTAAAAAATGTCAAGCTAAAACATTTCAATCCAAAATTTTGCACTTTTTATAATTACTTTATTTTTCAATCATTTATTTATATCTTCCTATATAATTATCATACTTTTCAATCATTTCTACATAATTACTCAGACAACTAACCTATCTATTTTAACTTTATCTTTTTTACTTCTCATTATTGCCTCCTGTCATATCACATCATTTTCTTCATAATCAAAATTTTTATATAAAACACTTTTCGTCCAAAAGTATTATCACTTCCCAAATACACTTCATAAATAAATTATTTCGTTTCCACTTAAATTTATTTTTATGGTTATATTATTTACCTTTATATTTTGTTAATTTTACTCATTTATCTTATTTGAAAGAAAATTTTTCTTAAATATATTATACATTATTATGTGTTTTGAAATGTAGATAGGATATATATTCTTATTTTAGCTCACACGATTTATTAGTTATTATATATTTATAAGAAATTTTAAATGCATAACTTTCACCTTGAACAAAAGGGATTTGTGCATATATGCAATATAAGATTTAACCAATAGTGCATTTGTGTCTCTAAATTTTTTGAAATTATAAATATACCTATAATATTTGTGTAAAATTGCAAGCATATTCATCTCATTAGAATAATGTTAAATTTTTTTTATAAAATAACAAAAATATCATTTTAAATTAAGGAATATAATTACAAATTTATATGGGCATGTTCATCATTTTACGAAAAATTCAAATGACATTATGATGGAAACAACACATTTATAATTTTATGCAAACATTGTAAGCATATTTATAATTTTAATGAACCTAATGACATGAATATTATATACATTTTTTATGATAGACATGAATATTATATTAGTCAAACCTTATTAGCATGTCTCTAAATTTTAATTCAAATTTCAACATGAACTCAATTTATGTAATTTGATTTTTTATTAGTAATTTTACAACATTACATTTGATATTACAAGTAAAGCTCATTGCTCATTCATACACTAAACTTTCATAAATCCTCTATGGAGCCTAAGCCTCACCTATATCAAAGAGATAAAACTCCTAAAAACTAGGCCACAACAAATTAGGCGGAAACCAAAATCCCACCAAGGGGAGGTTTCAAAATCTAATTTATGTAATTAGATTTGAGTATTAAGTTTTACAAAAATTTTAAAAATAAAATTCAAATTACAATTGATTCCAATTTCCAACTTCCAAGTCGAGTAATCTGAGTTGAACCCAAGTTTCAACCCAACAGTAGTGGTCACTGGTGAATGGTCCCAAGATCAGCCACTTCTAGTCCCGACATGTGGACCTATGGGCATAAGACACGTGTGACGCCCTACAATTATTGACAGAAACTCAGCATTTTAAAATGGAAACGTGACAGATTCGCAGGACAGAGTTGCGTAGCTGGCCAGAAATCAGACATCAGAGTAATACAAGATGAGGTAGAGCCACTTACACTGAAACCGGATGAATGGAAAACCGTGCGCGTCACGCAAGGCAAGATAAGCTTATCTGAAACGTCCATCTGGAGGACATCACAATCTTTAAAAAGCAGCCGTTAGAAAAAGGGCTAATATATATCTTTTTTCCATTTTCTTTTCCATGCCGTTAATTAGAGGGTGGGGGTCTTTTCTCGACCGTACAATTAGTGGCTGCAATCAGATCCGCCAATCATTACGCTGTTGTATCATCCTGACCGTCCTTACCGCTCTAGTGTCGAACAGGGGGGATACCTCCCTGGTTCCTCAATCATTGCATTTTCGTCAAATACTCCTCGGAGCACCGTATTGGCATGAGGCTTGCGTCCATACGCGCAGCAGCGCTGGACGCCCGTCCAGGCAGGCTGTTCTGCTTTTATGCCGCGTGCATGCTGCTGTGCAAGATGCAAACGGACAATTGAACCATACCTGCTAGACCAGCGAATAGTAGTTCTCTTTTTGAAAAATTGCATAAAAACATAAAACCAAATGTATTTAAGTAATACATCAAAATATATAGTTTTAGTTATATATTTTTTGAATTTTAAAATAAACAGCTTTTAGGATATTTAAGTAATTTTCATCTTAAAATTTATTTATTTTTCAAATTTAGTAAAAAATATATATGTGACAAATGCACCCCATGCCGAAGCCGGGGTTCGTGTTAGGCTATTAGCCCATACATAAAAACAAAAAATGCAAAAAAAAGAAAAATATGTGTCATTTGCAAGTACACTCACTTAATTTAACCACAATTACAAATATGCTGACATAGTTTCAGAAATTACAAATAATCAGACATGATTCGACTAAAATTGCAAATATACCAATGTCATTATAACACTGTTATTGCACCTTCACGAAGTGATTATATTTGCAAAGGTTTGAAAACTATGTGGGTATATTTGCATTTTTAAAACTTAAGTGAGTATATTCAAAAACTATGTGGGTATATTTGCAATTTCAAAGGTTGCAAACGGCGTCATAATGACGTGAGTATATTTACAATTATGCTTAAACTGTATAGGATAATTTATAATTTTTGAAAGTATATAATTATATTTACAATTATAATCGAACTATATAAATATATTTGCAAATTATACAATTTTTTTATGCACGAATTGACTTAAAAATGCAGAGTAATACGTTGTCCACGATTGCTCCATTTGGTAAGAGAGGAAGGGGAAATCCATTTTTTTCGTATTTCTCAAATATATTTTAGAAAAATTCTCAGTTACAACTTTCATATGACATTGCTGGTATAATTTTTAAAAATATCTTCCTCACTGTTCCTCCTCTATCTTCATTACCAACCGGACCCTTTGGCAGTTACCATCCAAATTATTCATCGAATTCCCATCTTCAAAATCAAGGATTTAAAATATCACTCCGTCGACAGAAATGTCTTTTTTTTTTTTATAAGTATTCATACATTACAATCTCAACTGGTATTACAATAAAATTATGAGACATTCTTACAATTTTGCTAAAAATTATCTATTATTTCTAAACTTCCCACCGGTGGACGGCTCCCACAAACTTGGAGAGACTTGCAACACCACCACTTCAGAAATGCTGTTGGGGAGATTCGAAGCCAGGACCACCTACTTGTGAGGCACCACCGTCGACAGAAATGTCTTGACTTACAAATTGTAATCTTTTTTTTTTTTTTTGTATCATACTATTGACACACTAATAATCCTACGGAATCATGGTTCAGTAGGGGTTGCAGTTTTTTAGAGGCACGTGGACTGGCGTGCTGTCGAATTCAACGGTGGTGCGTTAACGCGTAAAAAGGACTCTCCGCCCACGATTCACATTTTTGGTACGCAAAACGTGAAAAGAAAACCTGACCTTTTCTAGGATTAGGACAGAAGGTACAGATAACCGTTTTGCCCACCGTGCGACCAGCTGTTCCTCAGCTTACAGTGATCATGATCCATCCCTGTGCGGGATAGTAATCTGTTCCTCTCGTCGAACATCTACTAAAATGAATTATCGCATGCTACAAGCGGCACATACAATCTTGAATTCAAACTTAGGATTTCCCTTTGTCATTCTACTTCACAGTATAATAAGAATAATTTCGTTTGTAATTTCCGAACAGGGATGTATTCACCTAGTATGGAAAAGGCGGTATTGGACGGTCTGGATACAGAGTACTATTTCCCCAAAATATCTGCTGAAGATGTTGCACGGTTTGGGTTGTACAACCTAGTGGCATCGAACAAACTAGACCGTGCAAACTCTATGACGAAAAAAATAGCCGAAACCAACGCCGATATTGCCAAATTACCCTTTTCGTTCGCGAGGCGGGAAAGTGAGAATTCTCGGCCGCCTGGTTCCAGCGAAAGCCCTGTTGACTGCCAGTGAGAGAATTCGCAGGAGTATGGGGAAATTCACCCATAAACATTGTAAATTTGTTTGAATACAGATGCCTCCATTTTTTCTGCTGTCGTCTTTTGTCTATGTGT
Source organism: Annona cherimola (assembly GCA_030490835.1). Taxonomy (NCBI): domain Eukaryota; kingdom Viridiplantae; phylum Streptophyta; class Magnoliopsida; order Magnoliales; family Annonaceae; genus Annona; species Annona cherimola. Next base: position 105,770,999 of record CM059971.1, on the reverse strand, counting down.
ATGGAGAAGAGGTGGCCTGGAAATCGGTTACTGGCTGTAAATTAAAAAAAAAAAAAAAAAAAATTCTCGCCCGCTCCTCTTTAATCTTGATGGATTTTCAATTTCCTCCTCTTGCAGTGAAGTGAATATGGACAGCCTAGGAGTAGAAAAGTAAATATTTTTGACAGAATTGTAACTTGTAACAATATAATATCATACAATTAAAATGAGAATGAATAGGATAATTATGTGTGAAAATAATTAAAATATAAGGTTAAAAATAAAAAGTAAAATATTTTTTCATAAAAAATAAATCAATTAGGTAATTAAGATATTAAATTATTTTTTAAAAAATAGGAGAGAAATGTGGGAAAGTGGTTTTCCACGTACTTGTTAACAGAGACAAAACTAGGCAAATTTTATCCGTCCATTTTATATGTATTGTCGGCCGAGCCAATGTTGGAAGATGTGATCGTCTGTTTAAGTGATTATTCTGCCAATGCCCTTCATAATGTGTAGATATTATTATTCTGTCGCATGGAGAGTGTGGCTGTAGTACCGTCGTACAACGAGTACGGGGGGAGTGCCTGTGAACGCTTGTCGTTAGCCTCTGTCCCGTTCCCTGCAGCCTGAATTTTCCGCAATGCTCGTTTGGAAACAACAAAAGTGAGAATGGGAAAGTAGAAATGGGGTACAGTATTAAAAAAATAAAAATAAATAGAATAATTGTGTTAAAAAATTATTGACATGTAGGGAAAATAAGGAAGAAAATAAAATAATTATGTCGTTAAAAATGCGTTCAGAGATAATTAAGTAGGAACGTGGGAAATTCACCGTTGTCGAAATCCAAATGAACTCCCATATTGTAGTAGTTGGAGTGTTTTCTACCTCCTTAAAAATGTCCTTGTGTTAAATATGATCTTATTAACTTGGACTAAGTAATGACTTATTTACCTTACTCTAAAAAATCTATTTAAAATTTTATTTTTCATAAATTTGTTAATCTAGATATATTTAATATATAAATTAAGTTTTATCATTTTTTAAAATGGGTATATATTTTTTATATTTTCAAACACAGGATTATTTTAGTAATTTTCAACCATTAAAATATGGCTAAAGTACTCCTATGTTTAAAAATCTAAAAAATATATACATATATCTAAATATAGTAATACTTGTTCTGTACATTAAATATATCTAAATTAACAAGTTTATTAAATATATTTAAATTAACAAGCTTATGAAAGGAATTTCAAAAAATTAATAAATAAATTTATTAGCATGAACTAAGTAAGCTATTATTTAATCCAAGCTAATAATATCATGCATCATTTATGATACCTTGATTATATTCATGACGGTAATTGGAGTTTTTTTACCTCCTTAGAAATGTCCTTGTGCCATAGGAAATACATGCTGCCTTTAATATTCGTTTCCTCTCGTGCGTTCTAATCAATTTCGTCTGTACTTAAGGCGCATTAGGTAAGGTTAACAATGAGGGGAAAGGGAAATACGATTTTTCAAGTTTTTTCAATCATTTTAATTACTTTAACTACTCTATTTTTATATTTCAATCATTTTCTTATACAATTATTCCATTAATTTATTCTCACTTTACCTACATCATATCATATAACTCTCACAATTTTTTAAAATTTTCCCACATTTCCACTTTACTTTATGCCTCTTACATTACGAAACACGCACTTATATTTTAAATTATATTTTTATTTTTACTTTATTTATTTAGGGTTTGTTTGGGAAGAGATAAAACTTTTGAACGAAAATTCTTAATGTAAAATTTTTTGAATTAGTAGAAAATAAGGTCATATGACATCGGTATTGATGATGTGTAAAGAGAATAAAGTTAAAATAAATATATTAGTTCTATGGATAGTTATGTAGAAATGATTAAAAATTAAGATAATTATATAAGAAGATATGAAGAAATAATTTTAAAATATAATAGTTCTTAATAACGAAAAGTTTTTGTTAAAAATAAAGATGTCCTTAAATTCTGTTCATTGATATTCTCAAATTGGTACCCGCTCATTTTCCTGAAATCATTTTCATCCTTGTATCTTATCATTTCTTGTATTTTTTCATCCTCCCTGATGTTAAATTTCGTAGTTAAGTTTATTCATTAGAAAGATTTTGATGATATCACGTGAGTCCAAAGAAAATAGTTCATTTACTTCATATATATATATATATTGAAGTTTGGTTCATAAATATTTTGTGAAAATTAACAACTTAATTAATTTTGTGCAGTTTTCAAATATTTTTACGGTTTATATGGAAAGTGGAAAAGATGAAAGGATTTTGATATCACGCTTCAGTGCAACCAGGTGTATTTAACTTATTTTTTAATTTTTTTGAAAAGTTTTTACAAGAATGTTAATCTAAGTGTAATAAACATGTGTTTCAATTTTTATCATTTTTTGAAGATTTTTAGATTTTTTTGAATTTTTAAAAGTTAGTGGAATTTTTAGTAATTTTAAATTACTCAAATACCATTGATTATTTCATCAAAAAATATATACCATTGATTATAAAAAATCCTAAAAAATCTAAAAATTTCGAAAAATATTGATATACATTTTAAATACACTTAAATTAACATTCTTGTAAAAGCTTTTCAAAAAAAATACAAAAAAAGAATATTTGCACCCTAGTGCACAGAAGGTAAGTACACCATAGTGCACGATATCATATTCCAAAGATAAAAGTGTTCGGATTCCACGCTTGAGCAAGTTGAATCCTTTTTATTTTTTATTTTTTTTTATAAACATGTGAGCTGGCGTACATATTCATGCAAAAGATGAAAAAATAAAAATAAATGGATAGAGTTAACCAAGACTCAAAAATAAATGTGAAACATAGCGAGAAAGAGAAAATGACATGATTGAATAAAAAGGGAATGATTAAAAATAAAATAAATAAAGATCAAATTATGTGCTTTATGAAAATGAAAATTAATATTTGAAAAGAAAATTATTATAAAAAGAAATGCAATCACGATTATTAGATTTAATAAAATGGGAAAAAGAAAAATGTAAAATTATAGAGAACGATTACAAAAACATAAAGGTGATACGTTTATGTTTTTATTTTATTTTTAAAAAATCAAGTTTTTAAAGAGTGAAAAATGACTTAAAAGACCTTGAAATTGATGATTTTTTAAAATAAAATATAAAAATATTGTAAAATAAAATAAAAAGGAGAATTCTTTTTATACTCACAATATTTGCATCTAATTCAATCTACCCATAATTTCTCTTATATTCGTAACATTTCACCATAAATTTATGTTATATCAATGTCATTAACACAACCATTGTCTATCCCAATTAAGAATTTTAAATATGGCAAAATCATTTTTTCAATAGAATAAGTAATGGTTATATTGGCGGCATGAACATGAGAGAAATTTAATATGAAACATCATGGGTACAAGGGGAGTTTATGAAACATCATTAAGTACATAAGTAATTTAGAGCAAATGTTACAGTCGTCAGAGGACTTTTCCCTAACATAAAAAATTAAATAATGTGTTCCAACTCAAAATACATTATAATGTAGAGATATCATCCTGTTAGCTCAAGTTAAATAATAATTTATTTAGTCTACGCTAATAAAATTTATTTGTTAATTATTTTAATTATTTTTTCTTCCATATATTTGTTAATCTACATGTGTTTAATATATAAACTAATATAGGTTTAAAAATCCAAAAATATGTATTAGTAAAACTTGATTTATATATTAAATAAATATATCTTGATTAACGAGCTTATAAAAAAAGCAAAAAATAAAAAAAATTAAAACAGGTTTTTAAAAGTTGGCTAACTTAGCCCGGGCCTGGGCTGTTTCAATGTAAGAAAAGCAGACGAGGAAGTAAAAAACTACTGATTAAGCCATGCATGTAAGTAGCTGTGAGAAATCTAGAGACGTCTCCGCTGGCATCTCTCGCTGAAAAGTATCACATGGTTCACGTCGGAAGACAATAATGAGCAGATTTCGATTCAATAAAAAAAAAATCAATACTTGCAGTGATATTTTAGAAGCATTCAAGGAGAAGTGGAGGATGAGGATTGGGCAACCAGTTCGCACCGATATTATGATGATTCGGTTCGATCATGGTGTCTGTTTAACTTGATTTGATATTCTCCACGTGTACCGTATGGGAGCTCGAGTATCAAAAATCACGTGCCGTCGAGTGCAAAACAACACCTCCTAATTAATGTCATGGCCTTGGCACGATCACCACGGGGGCAGACCCAGCCCTTAGTTAATGATCTCAACTTGGAAGGCACGCCTATGGCACGTTATTTCAGAGAACTTGGCGCTGCTTGTGGATAAGCGTTGCTTAATTGGCTAATTATAAATTAAATCATGAAAAGAAGAATAATTTAAGTCCATACTATCAATCACAAGTCTGATGCGCTTGTCTGATAATGCTCATCCTGCGCGAAAGTGTGTTTTTTAAGCATTCAAATGGATATGGTTGGGGTATTCCAAAACAAAAACAAAAGGATATGGTTGGAAGAGAAATAAAATTGTCCTTTATTTGTCCGTGTCGACATTGCAAAATTTTGTTGTTTAAATTAATATTTTTTGCAGTGTAATTTGAGAGAGCGTGTATTAAAAATATTTATAGGTTTTACTTCTCATGAACCAAATTCTAAGGTTGATGACTTTCTGAAATCTGTTGTTGCCATTATATTTTGAATTTTTTAAATCAATAAAAGCATCTTTTTTCCAATCAAACCTTTGCATGACCCCGTATGATAAAAGTACAAATCAATATAATAACTTGGTTTAATTAGTATGAAAATTTAAAATCTATTAATTCACTTTTTATATCATCTAAAATATTATATTTATATAGACAAATAATTCTATATTATTATAACATTTTATTGCCTTTGTGGACAAATTTAAGTGATTTTCATATCCCACTAGACAATTTTGATTCTATGTTCTTAAATAAGTAGGGCTCACTTAGGACTTTAATTGGAATGATTTCTCATATAATAATAAGATAAATGTGTTAAAAAAATAAAATTTTCATTTCTTATATCTTTAATTAAGATTTTTGGTTTAATAAATACATATGTAAGGAGGCTTGATGCACACAGATGTTTTTAGCTATTTTTTTTTATTTTTTTTCTTTTCGTATATGGGACTACAAGTATTTATTTCATATATTAAAATCTATCAATTTTAAATTGTTAAAAATTTTAATTTTAGAAATCAATAGTTTTCACCTCTATTTAGCGTTAGACATGGATGAAAACTATTATTTTTAAGTAAAAAATATATATATAATTTCAAAAATAGTAAATAGTGGCAATATCACGTATGGACCCATATGAAAAAAACTCAAAACATCGTTACATACCTTATCAAAAATATATATATGTCGGTACATATTATCCATTGAATCGCACGTCTGATTTTAAATGGGTAATTTGCAAACAAAACCGCCTAATTTGACCATAATTGCACCCGTGACATTATCACATCATTACTGTATCATTATAGTGTGGGTATATTTGTAATTTTAAAAATTAAATAGGTATTTTAGTTTTTGCAAATATACTCACGTAGTTTGTATATATTTACAAATATACTCACACTGTAATAATACAGTAATGGTACCATAATGACATTATAACGGCGTAAATATATTTGTAATTATAGTGAAACTATGCGGGATTATTCGTGAATTCTAAAACTATGTAAATATATTTGCAATTATGATTAAATTAAGTGAGTATATATGGAAATTACCCAATTTTAAATAGGTATGATTCACTTAAGACTTCTTTAGAATGGTTTTTCACATGATAACAAGATAAATACTATTAAAAAAATAAGAAATTAGATTTTAATTTCATCAATAAGACAAACCTCATCCTTCATTAAAAAAAAGATGAACCTCATCAAAAGGATTACCAATTCACTTTTGTGAAGTCGGTTGCATAAAAATGGAAACCTACATATATGCATTTGAAAAAACTAATGTTGATAAAATAAATGATGACATGATTAAAATAATGAAAGATTGGGAAGAAGGCGCGGATCTGTTTTGGGAATAGATAATAGGGGAAATAATTTCACTTTTCTCTATGCATAACTTTTGAAATGATTTGATATTTAATTGTTTAAGTATTATTTTATAGTTAAGGGACATTTAGCATTTGGTAAATGCGATATGGGATGGTAAATGGTGGGAATGCGGATTTTGAGAATAGTCATGTATCAAGTAATAATCATATTTTTTTTTAACTTTTATTGCTATATTTCAATCATTTTTTCTACAAATTACTCTCCATCGAACTTATTTATTCCAACTTTACCTCTATTGCTTCTTATCAATCAAAATATTTCTCTTATATTACCACCACATCTCATAATTTTTTTCCATTCCCCATTCTTAAACATCACCTTAAATCATTTTTCATATCTTTCCACATGATTACTTTGTTTATTCTAACTGATTTCTTTTACTTTTAATCATTATCCTTGTTATATCATATTATCTTATCACTTTTTAAAAATTTTTACATTCTCCACTAAAAAAAGCTAACATTTTGTCACATACTTTTGTTGCAAAAAAAACTATTTAATGATTAATAACAAGTCTAAAAAGTTGTAACTAAGACTTTTTTGTGATTGACTTGATTATTGTGATATCATAATAAAAATTAATATATACAATGATAAGTTTTAACATCACTAAAAATTCATTTTTAGGTAATTTGTAAATATACGAACTTAGTTTGATATTAATTGCAGAATACCCACATAGTTTTCGAAATTACAAATAACCCCACACAATTTGTCCATAATTGTGAATATATTTATGTCGTTATGGCGCCGTTACTGTACTATTACAGCGTTAGTATATTTGCAAATATATGCAAATACATTGAAATATTTGTCATTTTAAAAATTAAGTAGGTATACTTAGTTTTTGCAAATATACCCACGTAGTTTGCATATATTTACAAATATATTCATACTGTAATATTGCAATAATGACACTATAACGATGTGAATATATTCATAATTATGGTCAAACTATATGAGAGTTATTTGTCATTTTTGAAATTATTTGAATATATTTATAATTATGGTCAAACTAAGTGGATATAACTGCAAACTACCCCTTATTTTCTTGTAATGAGCTTGCTTGCCCACTTTTATTTTTACATCTTTGAAAACACATTATAATGATAAATGATATTGAAAAAAGGTAAAATTAAAAATAAAGCAGTTTACTTATTATCAAAAAACTTAATGTTTTATTTATATACCTCTATAATCTTCTGCTCATTAATAACATACGCACCCTAGAATAAGGAAAACGAAATGATAATTCCATTTTTCAGATAAGATTATTTGACATAAGAGTTATTATAATAATTTTATTTCCATCCATATTTAATTTAAAATTATTATCTCATAATTAACTATTTAACTTTAGTAACTTTGTGAATAAAAATGTTCCTACAGTTTCCTTAAATTTACGTTTCCATTTTGGCCTTCTTAGACCAAACAAGTCAGGTAATGACCGTCGTTATGCATGTTATTGAAGAGGTATCATCATATGTGGGGCAATAGCAAGATGAACGTCGTGTTGTTGTTGATGTTGACTTGTCACATGGGCTTATTTAAATCCGCATGCCTTAGTCCTTTCTGTGACTTTGTGGAAATGTTTTTTTTTTTTCCAATAACGAGTAACGCGATCATCAGTATCTAATACATATGTCCATCATTGCAACACGTATGCCCTAGATTTATGTTGTGGATTACCTCTTGAAGGGATGGAATTGTGATAAAAAAAAATGAATGAGATTAAACATTCAAATGAATTTAGATCGAAATTTTAAAAGCAATATACTAAAATCGCAGTACGTAGATTGATCTCCGTGATTTTAAATATATATAAAATCCTGTTGATTTTGCGAATTGGTTAAGCTTCGCTGGATTAATGGATTATTTTAATAAATTTGGAAGAAACTATGAGTATACTTTGTCGTACGCTATAATATATATACATGTTCACTACAGCAGCTATTATTTCTGGCCACGATTTTTTTAGTTGCTGATTTTGTTGCAAATAATTTTCTGTTCACACCATGGCATCGATATCTACAACAAAATATGATATTTTGTGGAAACAGGAGTTTTTCGTAGGAAAGCGGCTGATTTCGCAGTCTTTGTTACTTGGAAATTGTTCAACAGTGCCAAGCTACTCAACTAATGAAACAAAGGTGAGAGTTCAAGCTACCCTTTGGCAACGTGGGCAGTCATATGATAAGGATAAAGTAAGAGTAAATATTATTTTGCATAACAATGATATAATATGATAGAAGTAAACTAAGAAATAAATATAGTAATAAGTCAGTGTTGGGGTTGGGAATAGAATATTTTTGAAAAGTATAACAGTGATGTGAAATGGTAAGGTAAAATAGGAATATATAAGGTAGATGTGTGAGAATATGATTGAAATAAGAGGGTAATAAAATAAAAAAAAATAAGGTAATTAATTAGTTAAAATGTCAATTATTTTTTAAAAAAGTATGTAGAGAGACGAGAGAGTTTACATCCTCCCTACTTTAGGTTGCCAATTGGACTCAAGAATTCCATTTGTGTATTTTCCTTCTAAAATCATGGATGATATTTATCTTTTTATGTATACTTCCCACATATTTTTTTCTTCTAATTTGGAAGCTCTAATTGTGACTTAAATGACTTAAGGAATTGAAGAGTAATTTTTCTAAAAACCCCAAAAATTTTCATTTTTCCTAAACATGATATATTAGAAAAATGAGGAGGTGAAATTTGTGATAGGAATGCTAATCTATTATTGCATTTGATAGAAAATCAAAGCAAAAGGTTTAGAGTATGTTTCGGAAGACATAAAATTTTCGAATCAAAAGTTTTTTTACGTAAAAGTTCTTAAAATGGAAGAAAATTATATGATATGATAGAAGTAATGATAAAGAGTAAAGAGAATAAAGTTAAAATAGATAGGTTAGTTGTATAGAAATATGTGTAAAAATTATTGAGAAGTAGAGTAGTTATATAGGATAATATGAAAAAATAATTAAAAAATAAGATAATTATGAAGAGTGAAAAAAATTTTATTGAACAGTTTCGAATTATTTACCAAATATGCCCTTAAAGATACCTCATGCTAGGAAAGTTGTTGTTGCTGCTTCTTCTCTTGCTATTAAAAAAAAAAATTCTTCATATGGATTTATTTTCCTGGGAGTATTTTAATATATGCTGAAATTTAATATTTTTTTAGACTAGGATAACATGTGTTTATTGAGAATATTAGAAAATGTGTGTAAAAAAAGGTTTAGTAGCCGATATGTCAATAAAAATGATTGAAAAGATAAAAATAAGTGTATTTTTAGATAATAACAGGAAAATATAACAATTAAAGCGTTAAAATGTAAAATCAATCTAAATAAAAATATACGCAATGTTATATCCTGCTTATTTTTCTATAGACACCGATATCTTATGTTAACCATGGGTTTCCATTTGACGGGACTCGATCGTTTCATCAAAGTCAGTTGAAGGAATGACCTGGTTGAGGTGATCTCGGCGACAGAATTAAAGCCTAATACATTAATTGTATTTAATATTGTTTTCTAAATTGAGGCATTAAAAATCATTTTAACCTCTGATGTATTATTAAAGATATAAAACTATATGTAAAAATGAAAATTACTTGGATCCCTTTATACACCGATTAAAATGCTACAATGATTTATTGAGTCATCATTTTACAAGGTGAATAGTTTAATTATTCACGTGATAATAGCCTATATAATTATTTCATTTAGATGAACTTTATGCTCTTAGCTAGGAGAATGATATTACTCATAATAAATGATTTAGATTTATGATTCAATGATAAAAATGGCTCAAACTAATCTATTTTCCTAATTCGTTTTGGATATTTTAAACTGATTTGAAATGTTCGCGTTTCAGACTAATCTAAAAATATATTTCTTTCTATAAAAAAACATATTTCTTTAATTGTTTTACAAAATTTTTTATTCTAGTTATATTTAATGTATAAATCAATTTTTACCAATTTTGAAGGCGTATATATTTATTTTTTGATTGTTAAACATAGAAGTATTTTAGCCATATTTCAATAATTTAAAGTGACTAAAATGTCCTTGTATTTAAAAATTTAAAATAAATATATATTTTTTGCAAAATTGATAAAACTTAGTTTATAAATCAAATATAATTAGTTTTGTTCAAAATTTTAAAAAATACAAAAATATATACTTTGGATCGGTCTGGAATGATCAAACCTCTCTCTTTTGCAGAGTAAAATATAGAATTAATAATAATAAAATAAATTAGTTAAATAGTAAAAATATTATATCACAATAAAAGAGATACATAAAGTGAGAATTTGTCTAGAGGGTCTTAACCTATGAACCTACTAATTTATACGTTGTTTTTGTTTTTTATATTTTCAAGAAAATGTTGTTTTAAGTGTATTTAATTTTATAAATTAAATTTCATAATTTTTAGATTTAGATATACTTGAATTTAAAATCAATACTCTTTGGATATTTAAATAATTTTCATTCAAAATTGTTGATTGTTAAATCCAAAAATACACGTGGCTAAAAATTATAAAATTTTGTATGAATTGAATACACTTTGCACCAGATGAGCAACTTTTTAAAATTTTTCTTTTCTATGGTACAAAACTAGTAATTGAGAACTAACAAAATTTTTAGATGAAAATTTTGTAGTATAAAAGTTTTTAAAATGAAAAAATGATTTGATGTGATAGAGGTAATAATAAAGAGTAAAGGTAGTAAAGATAAAAAAAGATAAATTAGTTAGGTGGATAATGATGTAAAAATGATTAAAAAGTATGATAATTATATAGAAAAATATAAAAATAATTAAAAATAAAATAATTATAGAGAGTGAAAATTTTTAGATTAAAAAATTTTAGTTTAAAAAGTTTAAGAAGTAAACACGCCCTTATTATAAATTTATCTGCCGTCAGATTTCCACAGGGTTTGTTTTTTCAATTTTCCGTATACTATGCCTCTCCCCCGTTGCGGGTATACCAGGAAGGCGCGGGGGTTAGTAGGAAACGGCGACGGAAACAGCAGGAGAAAAACCCCGGTAATTTCTCGCTAGTGGCATTTCCGAAAGAAAAGCAAAGAAGATGGCCGAATGTGTAAAGCTCCGGAGCAGTTGGAGCAGGAGAAGGGAAAGAGGGAGAGAGTCGAGAAGGTACGAACGAATAAGAAATGGACAGCTAGAAAGCATTCAAACCGCAGCATCCAGACATTTCCTCCCTCCTTCCCATCTCCTCCGTTAAATTTCTAAACCCACGCTAATTAAATTAATTGACGTCGTTCTAGCATTAATTAATTTCCTCGATCCCGCTTCTAATCAGCGGCCTCACCCTATTTAAACCCCCTCGCGCCCTACGTTGCTCCTCCCCTGCTTTCTTCCTCCCTTTGCAGTATTGCGTAGCCATCTGCATCGCACGCAATCTTTCACCTTTTTTCTCTCTCTGCATCTGGTACGTCTTGCTCCTTCCCTGTCTCTGTAGATTTTCCTGTAGAACGATTGCATTAGGCAATGCGCTTCTTTCTTTTTTATTTTTTCCTTTCGAGTTTTTCTTGGAGTTTTCCTGCATCAGTTCAGATGTTCATTGTGGAATTCCTTCAGTTCAAGGATTTGTAATATATTAGTTGAATAATCTCATGTTATTCGGAAGTCGATTTTTGCGCGGTTGAAGTTTTCTCTACGCTCTGCTCTGCAGTCGATAGGTCGACGTCGACACCTTAAAAAATACAAATTTTCACTTTCTTCTAAAATTTTTCTTGAAATGAAGAATTTCGAGCAGTCCTGTCATTCAGTTCTTTGTACAATTTTCTTGAATAACCACTCTTTATGGAATGTACCTGTCCTTAAATTTTCTTTGTTTCTCTTTTTTTTTTTTTAAAGAAAAATAAAAAATCGAATCCAAGATTTCTGTATTTGTGTTCGAAGATGGCTTTTTCATATCTCTTGTGTTTGATGATGGATTGATTATTAGCATTTTTATGCGTAAATTTGCAATTCCGCTTGTAAAGATGGCTTTCGTATCTCTGCTGTTGGATGATGGAATCATCGCCATCGTCTTGATTGCAAACGTTGGTGACTCACCCAAAACGAAAAGCCAACCCGAAGAAGATCCTTTAATCCTTCACATGATGGTATTAAGATCATCTATTTTCGTGGTTTTTGAAATCTATCGCTGGCCCACTCTATCCTACTTCTTTAGTATATGCTCTCCTGGCCTGTAAAGGAAGAGACGTTAGATGCATTTGTATGGATGATTGATCCTTGCGGGCCCCCCCTTCAATGAAAAATGGTTCCTATGATTCCATTCATCGTTGATGCGGTGGAAAGTTATGAAAGTTCATGCTTTAATTGCAGTTTGCCACTTTTCTGTAGCTATGTTTCTTTTGCATACACACTTTTTATTTCCATACGTCTTTCCTTGAAAAGTTGCGAGTTCAAACAAATGCCCTGTTCCTAAACTAGATCAACAGATTAAGGCCAGATTTATCGCTTTGATGATAAATAGATGCTACAGTGCCTTTCTAGTTAGTTTCCGAATATTTGCATATTGTATTCTTTCTGACTGTTGTTTCTTTTTTGTGTTTATTTTTATTTTTGTTTTTGCTTTCTAGAAATTTCTTAGTTCAAAATGGAATACCGACAGACTCAGAGGCCAAAATACGATTGTCTTCTGTTTGGTAAGACTTGTTTCCAGCTTCTTTTGCTCCTAGAAGTTCTTTTTCATCGACAACGATCTAATGGTGATTTATCTCGAAATTCAGATCTCGATGATACTCTGTACCCTCACAGCTCCGGCATAGCAGCTGCCACCCTCAAAAATATTAGAGGTGTGTAATGTGATTCCGTTTGTGCCTTCCTTTGCGTGTTTTTGTTTGTTTCTCAACTTTTTAATCCTTCCCAATTTGGCCTTTTCCTTCTGCAGATTATATGATTGAGAAGCTTGGTATCGATGAAAGCGAGATCCCAAAATTGTGCGATCTACTCTACAAGAATTATGGGACAACAATGGCTGGTCTAAGGGTAGGCTTGAATGTTCTGCTGCATCCTCTTATGTTATTGTTTGCTCTGTTCTGTTTCTCATTCTGTTTTCCCCCTACTCTGTTATGCAGGCTATTGGATACAAATTCGACTATGACGATTATCACAGGTACCATTTCCTCGTTTACGTAATAAATTATTCAGCCTATTTTATTGTAGTATTTTGTGATTATGATGATGACTGGAATGTTCAAGATCTAACCTTTTATTTTGTGTTGTACAGCTTTGTTCATGGCAGATTGCCCTATGAAAACCTGAAACCAGATCCTGTATTGAGGAATCTCTTGTTGAGCCTGCCTCTTCGGAAAGTGGTATGTTCTGGATCATAGAAAAGAAGGCTAGGATCTATTGATGGATCATATTTCTTTATCTTCTTCTGATCTTGATATGCCTGTGGTTTTGTTATCTAATGAAACAGATACTTACTAATGCGGACAAGGTCCATGCTGCAAAAGCTCTGAGCAGACTAGGCCTGGAAGACTGTTTCGAAGGAATCATATGCTTCGAGACTCTTAATCCGCCCAAAGATTCTTCTTCATCAGAGGAGGATGAGTCTGAGGGAGAAAGTTCAGGCCCGACTTCCAGTACAGGCCTTTTTGACATTATCCAGCATTTCTCCCAACCAAATGCTAGTACCTATGTGCTGCCCAGGACTCCAGTACTCTGCAAGCCATCAGAAAAAGCAATTGAGCGTGCTCTGGAAATTGCCCACATCAATCCACAGAGAACGGTGAGGATTTTTGAAACACAAACAAGCAATCGTGGGGTAGAAAACCCTTGTGTTTTTTTAATGCTGCTGGTGGTATTAATGTGGCTGTTCTTCTTGATCTTTTCAGATATTCTTTGAGGACAGCGTTCGCAACGTGCAGGCTGGAAAGCGTGTCGGCCTTCACACAGTTCTTGTAAGCGTTCTTCATTCTCCTTTGTTTTGATTTTCTTGTAGCGGCCTGAGTTTTACATATATGGATGTCGTTGATTACTACTGATCTTGTATGTGGATCTTGTCAGGTTGGCACTTCTCAAAGAGTGAATGGAGCGGATTTTGCCTTGGAGAGCATCCACAACATCAAAGAAGCGGTGCCGGAGCTCTGGGAGGAAGCTGAGAAATCAAATGCTGTGAGGTACTCGGGGAAGTTGGTCATAGAGACTTCTGTCACTGCTTGAGCTTGTACCTTTTGAAGATGTTGGGAGAATGTATTCAGGGGAGGATGATCCGGAAATTATTTTCCCTCTCTGAGTAAATATGCTTATGTCATTTTTCATAATAAAATTGATCTTTCGTTTTTCTTACGGCTTTGATTTAAAAATTCTGATTGAAAAGAACTACATTCGTTGTATGTGTCCCAAGATAACGAACCGGCTGGGACCTCCAAGATGGTCCACTCTGTTGTCTTGTGCAATTTTAATCCGACCCTTAAATCCCTCCTAAGTTGGCTTGATAAGTTTATCATTAGTTTTAATCTTCGACTCGAGGATCCACTCCCACGAGTTGGGAACATCCGCAAGCCGGGTCATATCAATGGAGCAGGGTCATCCCTTCAAAATCTCGATTAATAATAATAGCTAGCTACTCCGGATATTACTCGATCATCACGTTTCATATTCCTTCCAAAACATTTGTCTATTTTTGGTATGTGAGTATTGCCTTCTTTTGCAAACATTACAAGAAGAAAACCACAATTATTGAAAGCAAATAAATGATTCAATCAATGAGAGCGGTGTCCCCTAAAGCATCTCCGAATTTTTCTCGTGATTCATTCATGCCAAATAGCCTGTGATATATAAAAATAATCTTGGGGAGTCGCCTTCCTCCTGCAAATGAATAAAATAGAAAACGAATTAAAAACTAATATTCGTGGGCCCCTCTCCTCCATAAGAGTTCTTTTGGCAACTTGAGTCCCCGTCAATGAGGTCACAATCGGGGTTTCATGTCGCCATCAGCAGCCTCTGACGGAATAACAAGGGTGCTGGTGATGCAACCCTTCTCGTATATTTCTTCCTTTCTTAAAATTTTTTTATGCGGGGGGGCTCTCCACGAGGACTTTGTTTATTTACTATTTCTGATTTTTTAATTGTCATTTTGCAATTCTTAATACTCTGATTAGCAAACGGGTGGCGCAGCGACTGCTCTCCTCAAGCCATGTGGCTGAGAAAATAAATGAAAGATGGAAACAGGTTGCCCTTCCAGTGTGAAAGCAGTCCGGTTGAATTTAGAACCTGACACATTTGGGCTATCTGCATAGGAATATAGGATCCATCAGACAATGCAGAGCATCAGAACTAATAGAAATCTTGCTACCAATCCCCTGAATTTTTCATATGCGTTCTCTGTTTTGAGGAACCAGGATTACTTTACTCATCGTTATGAGTCCGAATAGTGTAAAATGATTAAATATAAGCAATAGTAAAAATGGAGTTGTTCAAATGGTAAACTATCTAATCCATCTTGGAAGACCTACAAAGAAGTGACTAATATATTCTACTATACCCATTCATTCAAGTAGAGATTAATCACTAATTCATCATGAATTGTTTTTTAAAATAAAGATTTGTTTAATTTTATTTTTGTTGACTATTTTTAATCCTTATCCCTCGTATCACTTCCTCGTCTTCTTTTCTCCAAAATCCGGTTTCTTTTTCCCCTTCCTCCTCTACATGTTTTTTCTTTAAAACGAATTTCCCATGGGCTGAGATATCATCCTAATTAAAACGGCTGTATTGTTAAAATTTCTCCACCTACCTAAGAGACTCGTCCAAATTCTCTGGTCAAACTTTGATTAGGGGTGATTTGCACATGTCTAATAATTTGATCATAATTATAAGCATACATCAATAGATTTAAAAATGGCAAGTAAACTCCTTCAGTTTTGCAACTATTTGCTTGCACAACTATGATATTAACTACTACGATTCCATTAAAAAAATTATTACGAAGAAATCATTAAAAATACTTTTAAAATTCTAAAATTGTCCTTATATTCCTCCCTCTAACAGTAAACAAGATATTTCATGTCACTATTTGACTAATCATCTTTATTTAAGTTATTTTTCTTAATTTTAATCACCATAAAATCCAGTTATTTAAGTTACACACATTTCAATTTCTACCCTTTTAAAAAATATCCTGTATTGATGGTGAAAAATTATTAACCACTTATTTTAGTATAATTTTTCACTTCTCGTTATTGATTATGAGCCTGATCCCTTCAGTCAACTATTTAACAATTTTCAAGGTAATGTAAATATCTAATTGAAATATTCATGATTAGTAAATTGAATTTTTTTTTTTGGAAGAATGGAGGCAATTTTGAAATTTTTGTTTTTTTGAAAACTTCATGATAAATTTTAATATCATGTGTATTATTGCAGATAGTTGCAAACTATAGGGGATAATTTACCATTTCAAACATATGAGGGTGTATTTCCAATTATGATCAAACTATTTACTTATATTTATAAATAATCCTAAAATCATTTTAGATATTTTCTTGAATAGATATTAGTTAGCATGATGTCTGGATTAATTTTATCCACTCATTTTGTAGCTGAGAAAGGAGAAATAATTTTGTAAAATTTTGTTACAAATAGTATATATATCCCAGGTGTTTGATCTTTTCAGTGCGTCTAGCCCAAAAACATATATATTTTTATTTTTTTCATTTTTTTCATGGGCAAGTAAATCTATGTGTATTAAGTCTATAAATCAAGTTTTACTATTTTTGGATATTTTTAAATATTTGTTTTGGATTTTTAAACATAGTGGTATTTCCGTAATTTTTTGGTCTCAAAAATTACGGAAATGTCACTATATTTTAAAATTCAAAACAAATACTTAAAAACATCCAAAAATAGTAAAACTTGGACTTAATACACCCGGTGTTTTAAAAACCGAACCGAACCGCCCGGTTGGACCGGTTCGACCGTGAACCGGTAAAGAGACGGTTCGGTTCAGCTACGGTTTTTAACTTTAGCAAGAAACCGTTGAAACCAGAAAAACCGTGCGGTTCAACCGCAAAAAAAAGCAGAACCGCGGTTCGGTTCACTGGCATGCATATTCTGGTGAATGGTTTTTTCACAAAAAACAATGCTGTTATTTTCTTTTTGAATCACGCTTACATGAAATTGGTAAGATGCCTTTTGAACTTTAAAGAGCGTTTTCACAGATTACTAGTATAATATATAATTAGATAAAGAAAGGAGTCTAGAAATATGACATATCATCTTAAAGTGAAATAATTTAAATAAATCATACATGTTTAAAAATCAATCTATCATAATTTATTTAATTAATCAATTTCTCATTAGTTTATTTTAAGCATTATAATTAATATTTTTAAATTTTCAATAAATTGAAATAATAAATTTAGTTATCATATTATATTTATATTATATTAACAACAATACGGTTCAAAACGGTTTGGACTAGCGGTTGAACCGGTTGAACCTGAACCGGAAATAAAAACGGTTCAACTCTCGGTTCGGTTTTGACAACAATGAATACACCTAGATTTATTTGCCAAAATGAAAAAAAAAAAAAAAAGATTTTGGCCGGACGCACGGAGCTCCTACTCTCAAAACAGACAAAACCGAATTATTTGATATAATCCTGTACTTTGTCGTTATCGTCTGCAGCAACAAACGGTTAAAAATCGCTATCGAAGACCGTCCGTAGCATAGATTGGAGGCTGCAGATCATCGATCGGCTTGTGTTGTTAAGAGCAGAGACGGCTATCGGAACTCAAGCGCAAGATTGGAACGTCTTCGTGGCTCTGCTTGTGCCGGTTGCATCTCATGCTTGTGGTTCACGTTCGTGCTTTTTTCAGCCGTGTTTTATCTCTCACAGGCTTCTCGTGATCGTCAATTCGGACCAGAAACTTGGCATTTCTTGTGTGGGCAGGTCGCATCAGAGTAACCAGCATCTGGAATCACGGTCTTGGAGCTAGAGCAGAGGAGGAGAGCGATCCTGGACTTTTCCATTGCATATAGACCTCAAGTTCTAATGCTGACTGGGGGATGCTTACTGGATTTTTTTTAAAGATCATTTAATTCGTGAAAATGAGTTTCCTAGTCAATTAATGTCTAGGAACTTAAGGGGAATTTTCTAATACATATTCATAGATGATCAACACCCAAGACCAATGATTGATGGGTGTGGTGGCCGGCTCCACCATACAATTTCAATGGATCAAGACATTATGGAACGACAGTGAAGGTGGTTCCCATTTCCTGTCTATTTAAATTTTAAATCCCCCATCCTTGTTCGGCTATTCTCGGGCACAACACGTGGCGTTTCCTCATCCTTTTATCTCTTCTTGGATCAAGCCCAAGTGATAATTGTGCGAATGATGCATGAATGATGGGCCTTTTGTATCTCTTCATTTCCTCATGAGCCAGATTCGTAGTCCAAGGAATCGTCATCATCATCACCTATCAAATCTGCCAGCACGCATGCACCACTGAAAAATGCGTGGGAGATGGTGTCCATCTAAGCCATCATCCTCGTAGTGGGCAAATCAATCATTAACTTATTAGCTACATACGAAAATGAATCCTGGGAGTTGCGTGACGGCACTAGAGTCGTGAGGCCCACCCAATGGATGGCTCAGATCTCATGTTCTAAAGCTTCATCGTGAGTTCTTTTCTATCCGCACTTTCTGGTCAGCTAATGCATAATATATATGAAATTATGAACGTTTGTGGGGCCCTCAAGAGATCTATATTCTACCATAAGTTGGGATAGATTCAAGGCCACGTAATATCGATTTTCTTTCTTCTTCTTTTTTTCCTTTTTTAATTTATGGCCCCGAAGAAAAGAGAACCTATTGCATTCCTTAAGGCTATTTGGACCTACTTTTTGGACGTTCGTAGCTACCTGTTTCAATGCTGTGCCTCAACCGAACTGTACATAATCTCGGCTATGGCAAGCGGCTAACACATGGGGTGTGTAAAATAATATAAGTAAGAGATTAAAGGTTTAAATATTAAGTAAAGACAATAGTTTCGTTATTTTGCTTTTAAAGTATACTCGGTTAGATGTTTAGTCATGCAAGATAAACAATACAATAAAAAAGAAAAATGATATATAATCAAAATGAAAGCAGTGTCGGGACTTGAGGGGTCTTTTTACATCTTAGCTTCCATATCTTAAATTTCTCCTCATGCAATCAGGTCAGCCGCAAACTATTTGTTACCATCTGATTTAAACTCATATGTGGGCTGATAATCATAATATTCATCTGTGTCTCCTTCAATGAACGATATCATCAACAAGCCTATCCTCTGAATATGTGTTGGAATCTTATATATCTTTAATTACAATGAAATCTATATATACTGTGTGAAAATACATATACTTATTTAATTGTGCGACAACAAACATTCTTATTAATAACCATAGTTTGTTTTAATACCAATCGCTTTCCTCTTATATATTTTTCGCTATCCTCAAGTAAATAAAAAGATATTATCGTAAAGAAAAGTAAATAAAAAGAAATATTCCGCTAGACATGTAAAGTGTGTTTGGTAAGTGATAAAAAATTTTGAATTTAGAGAAAATGATGGAATATAATAGGGATAATGATGAGGAGTGAAGAAAATAAAGTAAAAATAGATATGTTAATTGTATAAGTAGTTGTATAGAAATAATTGAAAAGTAATATAGTTGTATATGAAAATGTAAATAAATAATTTAAAATAAAGTAATTATGGAGAATAAAAGATTTCAAAATGAAAAAATTTTATTTGAAAAGTTTTATGCTAAAACAAACACACATATAACCTAATTAAATATGGGAGCTTTAACATAATAATACAAATGTTTCACCCACACTAACAAAATTAAAAAAAGCAATAACCATAGCTATAAAAAATAACATAGAAAATTACCCTATATATTTTATTGGAATTGGAACAGCCAAGCTAGAGGTTGCTGCCAAACATCAGCCACGTTAGCAATTTAGCAAGCAGTGAAATTGTCCGTAAAAGAGGAAGGAAGAATGACAAGTGGGCCACCTCATACTTGATTCCAAAATGGCCTCCCAATGTTTATCCACCAGAAGCTATTCGTCAGCTCAACCATTGGGCCGTTTGATAGGGTGGTGTCAAATCCTATCCCCACATTCAATGACGCATCCACGTATTGTGATGCAACATACATATATTCATAATTAAATAGCACCATCGACAGCTCTCCTGCGTCGCATTCTTTTGCTAGTGGAGACACACTTCCCATTTATCTGTACATGGATTGAACAATTTTTTTTTTCTTTGATCGGTAGTATTATACAATTAAATACTTTCACAACTCTGACATAATGAAGAGATTTTTTCCTTTATAAAATACCTCCACGTAGCTAGGGGAAATTGAAAATTGGTACTCTACATTTGGCAAGGATAAAAAACGCAACGGGTGAAATGACTGCCCTGTGCGTGTACCATTGAATTTTCACACACTACACATAGATTTCATTGTAATTAAAGATATGTAAGATTCCAACACGTACTGAGAAGAATGGCTTGAACAATCTTGAGAAAGAAAGTTAACACGGAGATATTAGCATTGTTATGGTAGATAAATGTTGAATTAGCCCTTGAAAATAAAATTTGTCTTTGAAGGAATCCGATTTGGTAGATTTTTGCGTTATGGAGGATAATTTTAGAAATTTGGGTTACTTGTCAAGTGCACTGTGCTATCTAGGAAAGAAATAATGGAAAAACCTTTCCTTTCATTTTTTTTTTTTTTACATACCTTCATGTAAATTGTTCTTTAATACATAAGAAAAATTGTCTGAAATCTTCTTTTTGACTTTTATTGTGAAATAACATATTAAAAATATCCCAACTTTGAAAGTTACTTTAATCAGAGGATATTGCATCTTATGATATTATATAAGTCATTCAACCTTCTTGAAAGTTGAAATATTTTTTACTATTTTTTATTGGTTACTTTTTTACTATTTTAAAGCTACAGGAATTGTTTGGTAGCATCAGTGAATATTTTTATGGATATCTATGTATATCACGACAACTCGTATTACATTCAAGCACATTCATAACTCTCATACAAGAGAAAAATTCTCAATAATACCCCACACAGAAGGAAATTGTAAATACTTCCACTAAAAAATAAAACAGAAAACTCAGACACCACGTAAATGAGATAGAGGAGAGTCAAATTTGTGACCAGCAAACAACGAGCTAGTATCAGTTACCATCAATGTATAATCCACTAATAGATAGCATCAATGGATATGTATGTAGGTTGTAAGAGGGAAGAGCTTGTCCCAATTAACATTTTTTTGGAGTATTAAATTAAAATAAGCATCCACCTTGCTTAAGAGTCAAAATAGAACTTCTTTTTTTAGCCAAAGAGATTGCAAAATAGCCCCTTCTTTTTCTTCTCTTAGGATTGGGTTCCCTTGTATTGTGGACTGAATTTGCATACTGGACTAAGTAGAATCCAGTCGAAAAGATTGGACTGAGCCCATTAGCTAACTACAACAAAAGCAGGCCTAAACGGCAAAAGACGTGCTATTGGTCCAAAGGACTAAAGCCTAGCCAGTCGAACTGCAAGCCCAACGACGGCTGCTACTGGCTCCGACATGTCACATGACCCTCCTAAAGCAACTAGATTTGCTTCCTTCATATCTTTCCATCCTGGACTCCAATTTGGATGATTTAATAATTAATCTCTATTTTTTATATTCCAAATTTGATAGATGGATTAAATTTATCATCAGATGTTACAATAATAACATTTCGATGGGCAACCCCATGTAAAGTGATAAATCACTAGTTTGTGGCCCACCTAAGATAAAAAAATTTATAGGTTTTAAATGTTGACTTAGTAGATGACTAAGCTAAATTTGAGGATTATTAGAAGAGAGGCTACGCTTCTATAAAACTACTCTTCTATATAACCCATCCATTTTTAATATATTGATTGTTTATTTAAAATTCATTCTATCTATATATTGATAGTTTATTTAAAATTCATTCTATCTATTGTATTTAATATCATTTATATCATTATAAAAACTCTTTTATTTATTTAGTATCATTATTGGTAAGTCTCATCTACAAATGTGAAAAATCAAC
Source organism: Annona cherimola (assembly GCA_030490835.1). Classification (NCBI taxonomy): domain Eukaryota; kingdom Viridiplantae; phylum Streptophyta; class Magnoliopsida; order Magnoliales; family Annonaceae; genus Annona; species Annona cherimola. The sequence continues at coordinate 105,748,736 of CM059971.1, read as the reverse complement.
GTAATAAAATATTTAATGTTAAATATCAATTTTTAAGTAGTATTTTTAGCATTTAAACCATCTAAAATATTATTACTTTATGGATAAATGATTCTATAAATTATTGTTATATTCTAATAGTTATGCGAATAGATCTAATTTTTTTGTAATTCACATACAAATACATCTATTTTCAATTAAATGTAGCCTATACACAAACTTGATTTGGATGAAACTTAATCTCTTAAATAAATACGTGATGTTAAATATAATGAGTAGATTGAATTTTATATAAATCATTAACACCTTCAAAATTGATGGAGTTATATGGAACCGTTAGCATAACCCTTAAAAGAGTATACAAATGTTATTGTACTCTAGATGATTTAAAAATGTGTAATATACTCACTTTATACTTTATTTTCCTTAATGGAGTTTTACTCACTTTTAATGTTTTATTATCTTATAGATAATGCGGCAGGTGAGTCATAATGGCTTTATCTAGAAGTTTATAGAGCATGATTTTATTTTTAGTTTGAACATTATTATGGATTACAATAAGTTGTGATAGCATTTACCAACATGGTTTATCTTGATTTGTTATTTTTAATGCAAATTATTGGATTTATACTTGTGTCGTTATTTAAGTTTGTCCCAACATGTAATGGATCTGAAGATATAACCTTTAAGCCCAATTTTAGTGCGCAGATACTATTTTTGAGCTTGGGACGTTACAATAATAGAACCCAAAAATCACAAAATGCCTATTAATTACAAAATTTTCTTCTAAGGAATTGATCCAGATCTTCACACATATTCTCATATTTTTTTAAAACCTGAAAAATTGGATTATTTCATAGATTTCTTTGGGGTGTCTTCTAAATAGTGATAATGTATTGAAAAAGATAAACTTAGAACATTTCGATTTGCACGTCAGCAACGCAAGGAGTCATTACCACCATGACCAAATTGGTGTCTGACTCATCGATGGGATCACCAGCAAATAAGTTGCCTATGATCTACATCCATATTTGGGGCCCGAAAACCGACAAAAACCATCTATCCGATTGATGTTGGAGTTCTGTCTTTGTAATTGCGATGATCCCATGTCACTTTCAGTAAAGTAGAAAACTCAATAATCAAACTAGTAGAATAAATGCAAGTTTTAGGTCTTTTGTGGAAGATCTCTGCTATATATCCTATGCCAAATTCAAAAGATAACCGGCGAATCGTGCCATCCTTAGTCATCAATGGCTACAGCCGTGAAGCCCATGCCAGAGCTCTCAGCTCATATCATTTGATGATTAGGCTGGGCATTTTTATTAGGCCATTAGAATATGAGAAGTCATGCAAAGTTGGTCTAATTAGGGTGCTTATAGAGCTCAAAATAGATGAATGCATTTGTATGAAATGATTATACAAAATCCTGATTAACAATTTTTTTTTATATTCTGCAATGCAAAAATAATGAAATTCCCACACTACCTAGGGAGCCCCCTGTCAATTTAGGTGCTGTTTTAGGGTAAAAACATCTAATTAATCAATTAGGAAGACCAACTTCAAGGAATCCAAGATCCAAGCTCGATTTAAAGTGGATAAGTAAGAATCAAAAATGAAAAAAAAATTATAATAATTCCATGTTCACGCTTAACATGGTGCATATATAATTAGTCGTTTCTGTCTTTTGTTTTGCTCAGTCATCATATTTTCAAGTTTGAGCTGTAAAAAGAGATAACAAGTAGGGGCGTTAATAGATTGGTTTGGACAGATTGAAGCCTAATTCTAATCTTAATCCTAACCTATTTAAAATATCTCAACCATAATTCGTTTATTAATCCATTTAAAAAATCTTAATCTTAATACATTTATAACCCATTTAATAAGCAAGTTAGCAGGTCGTTAATGAATTGTATAGCAAACGACCCTAAGGCCTAAACTCTAGCAGACGATGATCTTGCGGGAAAAGACGAAAATATGTTTTTAGTGCTAGGAAATAGAATCGGGGTAGTAACAAAAAAAATAAAATTACGACAATAGCGGAAAAATGAAGATTAGGTATTGGGAGGAAGATTTAGCAGAGGAAAATAATTAAAGAATTTAGATTTATATTAAAAAAAGTTTAATATGTTAAACGAGTTAAATGAGTTGAATAGGTTATATGAGTAAAACGGGTTACTAAACGGGTAAACCGGTTATAAAATCTCAACCCTAATTTATTTATTTAATTAAATAGTTGAACGGATTAATAGATCATAACTCATTTATTCAAAAATCTCAACTTAAACCCATTTATAAATGGGTTGGATGAGCCAGTTGACGGATCGACCATGACCATTAACACTCCTAATAATAAGAATAAAAACTATTGAAAATTAATCTTCTAAGGTTCACGAGGAATTGAATAGGCTTCATGAAAGATCCAAAAGAATAAGCCGAGTTTGGGCAGGCCTGCCCGAAACTAGTGAGAGGGTAAGAACCAACTGTCTTAGCCACCGAACATATCAAAAGCAGAGCCCATTTACATCGGAAGCGGACGGGGGTAGTGTCATGCACTGCCTCCACGCAACATTGCGTTCCATGCCAGTTGCATCTTTCATCTCTTGCTTTGAAACTCACGCCAGAAGCTAATGTGGGCGCATGTGAACCACACACTGTCGCAGTAAAGTGCATGCACTGTTTCAATCTCCTTCCGTTTACGTCCCACAAATCATGAAATCTAATTTGTATGGTAGCCAAAAACTTCAAGGCGTGGAATAAAAATAACCAAGTAGTTTCAAGTCTTTCAACCACGCTTTGTATCTTTGACTACTCACTGCCGAACCGGCCCACATGTGACCCAATATTAATTGCTAACTTTCGTTGGATTGTTTGAATCGCGTGCTATAAAAGTTGGACCTTCAAGTCCATCTGGGCCTTAGGACAGTGAAACTTACATGGACTAGAGAATCCATGTGCATGACCCTGCTTTTCTCTCAATCCGCTCAACTTAGCATAACCTAACTCTCAACTTCTTTGAGAGAAAAAAAAAAAAAAAAAAAAAGAGAGAACAGGAAACTAAAATTACACAAGATCAAGATTAAAATCTCAGCTCTGTCCATGTCAAGAAAACGAGACAGCTCTACCGGTAAATGTTTGATTTCCTCGTATTCAATATTTTGTCTAGAACCCTATTTTGCTATACAATCAGCACCATTTTATTTACCTCCTCGATGGACAAGACTAATAGTGAACAGTCAAATTTTTTGCAAGAAGAGCCCGGATATGACATGGTTGAAAATTCAACCTTAACATATTAGCTTTAATGACAATCTGGAATTCTAATTATGCCTTGTTTGATTTGGCTATAGTTTATTAGTGGACGAATGATAAAGCAACTATTAAGTTATAAGTGGCACTGAAAAATAAATTAATAAATAAAAGACTAATTATAAGCCTTGAAAATAAAGTAGATAAATGCTAATGACCAAAATTTTGGAAGCAATTATTAATTTACAAATGGCACTGAAAAGGGGAATTCTCAATTATATCCATGCACTTTGGTCGAAATTCCTTGATTTTCAATATTTCTCTTATCCCTACAAATTTTACATATTATTCTCTCATACTCATCCCGTTAAAATGAGAAGTTACGGATCTTACTATTAGTACCAATGACGTTTATGCCCATATTGAAAATGAATTTTTATGTAGACAACTCGTCTCATGGTAGATCATGTGGCAGAAACATTACCACATATGTAATTTTTTGAGCCATTTCTACGGGTATCTTCCGCTTATATATGGTTTCAAAAACTAAAAGATATCATTGCGGAGAGGATTTCAAAAATTCAAAAAGATTATTTCTAAGTATAAGATTGTTGCAGCTATGGCACTTGTATGCTTCCTCTTTGGATTCCGTGCTATCATTCAGCAGTAATTCGTCAGTGTTTTTCTGGCCATCTTTTTTCTATATCTTTAGCTGATAAAATCTAAATTGCTGCTCATGTACATGTGCATAGGTAGTTTAGGTATTTATTTAATATAAATAACAAATAAAATGAAAAATCCAAATAGTAGCAAATGGCTAGTAATGGCACTAGTATGGTAGAAATAATAGAAAAAATTTATGAGTATAAAATTAATACTTGAAAATCTATAGGTACTAGAGGAATTTCTGGTGAAATATACGGGTATAATTAGAAATTCTCCTGCTAAAAAATAGATTAATGAGTAAAAGACTAATTATAAGCCTTGAAAATAAGCCAAATACAACCAGCATACCCTAAAATAAAGTTTTCACTCCATAACTGCATCGTTAAGCATTTTTCATGAGAACAGCGAACCTTATATTAATCTGACTGGCCTAGTGTTACCATAGTTAGTTTGCAATGCACAAGAGTCACGTGCCATCAACGTTCAACAAGTAGAAAAGAGCACGCTTCGTACGCGGCTTTGAGTATCAACTGCTGGAGGCCGCGAGTAAGAAAACACCTCACCTTCACTTTAGATAAGGTGGACGGGAGACATCTGAAGCATTAAAATAGAAAGGAAAAAACGCAGAAGAGCCGAGCCGTTGTTGCTTCTCGCATCTTCGAACCACATCGGTCGTTGTTGGTCAACCACCGCCTCCAATGGCAACTGCGACACGTGTTCCGCTATTCTCCTCTCTTCCAACCGACGGCTATAAAAGCTTGTCCACTGCCGCTTCCCGCTTCTGGCCATCACAGCAGAGGAGGAGACGTAGCAGAGCTCTTGCAGTGGTAGCTATGGCGGGTGCTCCGCTGCCTACCGTTCTCGTTACAGGCGCCGGTGGCAGAACTGGTATTGATTCCCTTATCATCTTCTGCTGCTTTGGGTTTTTCAGCTGCATCCGAAAACACGACGTAGATGATGCTCTAGCAAAAATACTGACCCCTCCCTAGGAAGATTGCGGGTCAGCGCTTTGTATTCTTAAATTTTGAAAATTTTCCTAGTCTGGCATCGCAATCGAGACTGCTAGATTCTTTTGAATCACCTAGGATGGACTCTATGTCGAACTATCGAGTATGACTGCTAAATTTCTGACCCAACTGTGGAAGGTTAAGAGAGTAAAAGTATAGGAATGGCTGAAAAGGCATGGAGGAAAGATATTCGATAATGGCGTACGTATGCTTACGTTGTGGAATGGGATAGGAAATAAGAAGAGTTCGACAATAATCACAGCAAATCATCGTGAAAGTTCCCCTTATGGTTGGACTGTTGAATGCGGAGAGTCTCGTAGTTTGTAGTAGTTATTTTTCCTTATGCTTTGTCACTGTTTGACCATAGATGTACATTGGTAGGAATTTCAAACTCATTCAGGGTTTTGATTAAGTGGGCTCGTGTCTGCAGTGATGGTGTAATCCAAACTTAGAATCTCAATTGAGCTACCGTGATGACTGCATGTAATGTTTTGCTCTGATATAATCATAAAATCTCGCACTCACGCCTTGAAACCCGCACATGGAGCTAGTGAATTGTGAATCCTGTTGACCAACTTCAAAAATGAGGGCAAATCTTATCATGGAGTGATGTGATGCCTTGTCTTTTCCCTTAAAAAAAAAAAAAAAAAAACGTTTCTGGGAAAGCAAGTTCAATCTGAAGGATTTCATGTCAACACCATGCTGCCACCAATGACCAAATGCTACTTTAACAGAGTAGCAATGTGAGTGAGGGCTTTCTGGTAAGCTATTGATAAAGTGGCATGAACTCAATGTTGGTTGTAACTTGTATAAGTTGGGCATGAAATCTGCTACATCAAATCTTCTTTATATTTGATTCTCTATTCCTTAGGCCAAACATGTAGATAATACTGTAAGCACTTCCAGATACAATTTTCTTGTATAAGATCTGCTTCTAAACATGCATTTTTCAACAGTCAAAATTTGACAGCTAAGCAAAACAAGCCTTATATCCAAACTTAAAGCATATCCAAAGATACTGCATTAATCAAAAAAAAAAAAAAAAAAAAAAGATACTGCATTGAAGCGATGGTATCCACATAACTTTAGGGTGTGCTCCAGGTTTGAGTAAAACTGTGAGAATGAAAAGAAGCATTAGTTGCGGCTATCCACCAGTCTCATTTCCACTTGTGTGAGTTCAAAACTGGATTGAAGCATACTAATGTTCAGGAACTCAAAGGAATTACTTGGACAACTAAACTATTCACTGAGATTTTTTTTTTTAATTACCAGTTTCGTAAAATCGCTTTGACATCCAACTTATTACGACTGTTAAGGTGAATAAATGGTAAAAAAAAAAAAAAAAATTAGAAATGAGGGAAAGTGGACAGAGGTAGTTTGGGCGTGGTAAACGGAGGCCTAAAACAGCGTAAGTTAGGAAAAATGAGTTTATCTAAATAGATGGCTGTAAAAGAAGGAGAGGAAGACTTGAAAATCATAGATATAAAGACCTTAGATATTACTAGGAGCCGATTCATGATTATCGAGAATCATGCAATAGGATCCATGAAGCTGACCCACATAGGTGGAAAATAGCTCATGATGGTTGTGATGGTCATAAGATTTTTATCATTTTGAGCAGAAATGTTGAAGTTTGACCCACCTGACCTTGAGAAAGGACAATGTAAGATTTTTGGCTCACTTGCATGGTCAGTGGCCACTATTCAAAATATATAAGTTCTCTTCTGATCTTTTCAGCCGTGAGGAAAACTTAGAAGAACATGAGTCATTGTTTTTTCTTTGTTTGTCCATCATATACTTCAGCATCCCGTTCTGATGGTTTTCTTGAATATTGGACAGGTCAGATTGTTTACAAGAAATTGAGGGAGAGATCAGAACAATTTATTGCTAGGGGTTTGGTTCGGACACCTGAGAGCAAGGAGAAAATTGGGGGAGCTGATGATGTTTTTATAGGAGACATCAGGGATGCTGAAAGCATCACTCCTTCAATTCAAGGCATAGATGCACTTATCATTCTCACAAGTGCAGTGCCAAAAATGAAACCTGGATTTGATCCAAGCAAGGGTGGTCGGCCTGAGTTCTATTTTGAAGAGGGAGCATATCCTGAACAGGTATGTCTTTTGTTTCTGGTGTGAGCATTTTACTATTGTTCCTTGTATTCTTCAACTGATGTTGCGAGCCTTGTGGCTTTTCCAGGTTGATTGGATTGGGCAGAAGAATCAAATAGATGCTGGTAATAATTTCTTCTTTTTCTTTCCCTTCCCTTGCCAAATCCATCAACCCTTTAGACCTCCTCGTGTATTTTGTTGAATTATAGCAGAATTGTCTGGTCTTCTGGTACAGCTAAAGCTGTGGGAGTGAAGCAGATTGTATTGGTTGGATCAATGGGGGGAACAGATATCAATCACCCACTGAACAGCCTAGGCAATGGGAATATACTGGTGAGAGAATTTGTTCTAGTTTTAATTTTTAAGTTCCTTTCTCTCTCTGCATTCTTCCCCTAGTTTGATGTTATAGCAGTGGAATCTCTACGCGACCTCTGTAGCATGATACTTGTTTGCAGGACCAATAAGAATGAGTATGTTCCATGATTCTTCACAACAAAGTGATGTCCCAATATCCACCGGCATGACATATTTTCCCCATTCACAATGGTCAAGCAATCTATCTAAACTGAATTGAATGTATTTAATGTACCATAGCACATAAATGTATACACAGGCATACCTTATTATTTGGCTCACAATTTCACCCATGCGCCATTTTAGATTGGGTATGGCTCATGTGAACATTTGCGTGTCATCATAAAAAACTAAAAAAAAAAAAAAAGAAAGATGCAGATGGTGTAAGTTGTCTTATATTTTGAGGATACAATTTCTACAAAACATACGAGCTGAGTGAAAAGATTCACTCTGAGCTGGGTGGACATCAGCACATGAAGGTGGCAGATATGAGTCTGCAAGGTAAATGCTCCACCTTATTTGGTCAAACCAGATGAAAGAAGAACGTTATTCTTACGAACACTGTAGAGCCATTGAACTGAAGAGATTCCATCAGCTGCCTCCTGCCTTCCAAATGAATACAAAATTATGATGGTCCAGTCACCGAGGCAGGCCTTCCAGTCACAGAATGAATTTCATCTTGTGAAAAGGGAGGAGCCTGCTAAGATGGGTGCGAGTTGAGTTGCTTCCAACCCAACCCAACCCAAAATTTGCAACCTTCTAGACCAACAAACTCAACTAGGAGCCCAAATTTCTACCTACTTACAATGGTATGAATGATTTGAAAAATTTTCAACCCAACTGTATTGTAAGTTTGTAACCATCCATTTGATTCAAATTATATTTGTGAATTACCTCAAACTATATTCATGAATTATAATTTTCACACTAAAAATAGTTTCAACAAAGGGTATGTTTGTTGATACTAAAAAGTTTTCAAACTAAAACTTTTCAGTCTTCACAACTATCATATTTTTTAATCATTTGTTCACATCTTCTCATACAACTACCCTATTTTTCAATTATTTTTACACAATACCCATATAATTAACTTATTTATTTTAATTTTGTTCTCTTTGCTTTTCATCATTATCACTGTTATATCACATGATTTTTTCTAATTTCAAAAACTTTTACACTAAAAATTTTTTATCCAAAAGTTTTATAATTTCCCAGAACACACCCAAAATTTTGATTAAAAAAATACTTTTTAACTGATGTGCCTAGGAGAGCAAATGGGTTGGGCTGACTTCTAACCCCTTTTTTGTCTCAACCCCGACCTGACCCCAATTTAACATAACCCAACATTACTATAAAATTTTGGATTAAGTCATAGTTTAAAAACAAGTTGAGCTTGAGCAAAGCACAATTTACAAACCAGGATCGCACACCAAAATGGTTTGAAAACTGCTTATGGCACAACTGGCCAACCTACATAAGGATATTAGGAAATGGTATAAATTCACTAGTAATCCAGCAACTGACCTGAAATTGTAGTATGTTTCTACCTTATTTTAGCATGTTGTTTTACTAATGTACAAAATTTCTTAAATTAAATGTAAGAGGAAAAAATTATAAAATTAAGCTTAAATTATGTATACTCATTTTTTCTGCATTTTTATCTTTTTATTCTTTTTTAAATTTATGTTCCCATTTTTAATTTGATTTTCATAGTTCATCATATTTAATTTTTTATTTCATTTATACTTTTAATATCAATAAATTTTTTATTAAGTTTACATTTTTTACTTTCACTATTCTTTTTTTTTAAATATTCTTCTTATCTTTAATTTTATTTTTCAGAATATTACATTTTATTCTCATTTGCTTGTTTATTTTTCATTCAAATTAGATCATATAAGATTAAAGTGCTCTCAAATAAAGTTGTTATTAAGGGTGCGTTTGTTTGGGGCAAAAAAATGTCAACCAAAACTTTTCAATTCAAAACTTTTCACTCTCCATAACTACTCTATTTTTTAATTATTTTTTCACATTTTACAATACAAACTACCCTACTTTTCAATCATTTCTTCACAACTACCCATACAACTAACCTATCTATTTTAACTTTATTCTCTTTACTCCTCATCATTACTCCTATTATATCACATTATTTTCTATCAATTTGACAACTTTTACTTCAAAAACTTTTCAACAAAAGTTTTACCCCTAACCAAACACACTCTAAGTGTGCGTATGTGCGTGTGCACCCACACACACACACACAGAGAACAATTTATTGAGTAAAATTAATCAAAAAATTTATTTACATTGGGATTGGATTTACGTTACGATTAATAAAATAATAAACATATATAGATAATAATCATGATTAATAATAATAACAATAAAAGATATTGAGAATTTATGAAGCATATAATTGTTATAGTAGTTTATTAATAAGATAAATAACCATTATATTGGCATATAAATTCAACGCAAAAATAGTTGTTCCAACTAGCTATGTGGGAATCAAGCATAGCGGAGCAACATTACATGCACTTATATCTCATTGTATCTAACCCAACTTGTTTAAAGCTAGGTTGACCCGACCCAACCTTATCCGACTTCAAATCAAGGTTGAACCAAACCTTATTTTCCTAGCCTGGGTTCAACACGTTAAGGATTTAACCCAACCCACTTTCACCCCTAGACCTACCTTGTGAAATTATATATTCTCATGATTTCCTTCCCCACTTTTCTCGTCAATATCTTTTTAAAAGGGGTTAATTTCAAATATACTTACTAACTTTGCCCTTAATTACAAATATACCAATGAAGTTTGAAAACTTTCATATACCTATTAAGTATTTCATTAATTTCAAATATACCCAATATGATAGTTAGGAACGTTTAATAATTTTAAAATTCCAAAATACCCTTGATTGATTTAGCATCTATTGTCATTGGTATCATATTCAGATCATTAAAACTCATTCTGTCTAGCTTCTTTTTCAAGTTGGATGGATTTTCATCATATCATTTAACTTCTATTATAGCTGAACGACTATTATTATTAAATAATAAGGGGTATTTTGGACATTTTATATGATGAATAATGATGATTTTTAATTATGGCTGAGGGAATTGGCATAAATGAAATTTCACCCATACTTAGTGGGTATACGTGAAAGTTTTCAAACTTAGTGAGTATATTTGTAATCAAGGGCAAAGGTTGTGGGTACATTTGAAATTAACCCATTTAAAGTATTTTTTAACACTTTCAAATTGTTCTCCACGTTTAATTGACTTGCTGAAATAAGGTTATTGCTAATCTACCATATGATAGAGATGGTTCATCAGCTGCCAAGAAAAGTCTTTTCCAACCTTGCTTTCAACATTTTTTTCTCTTCATGATGAACTAGCAAGCAGCATTGCAGCAACAACTGACAGTGAATACTGCTGAAACCAGAGAAAAGCCTGTGGTCCATTGCCATGAGGCTTTTATTAGTCAATTTACGCTTATCTTTTGCATGTCTATATTGATTTGAACCATATGTTTGCCTCATGATTTGTTGACAGAATGCTAGTGATTAAGATTTACTAGATGGAGAACTTTACATTCTAGAGAATTTTAATAGCAACAACTAAATATTTTACCATAGGTATGGAAGCGGAAAGCAGAGCAATATCTAGCGGACTCCGGCATTCCATATACGATTATCAGGTACTTTGTTTATGTAGGTCTTACTTTTTTCATTTGTTTTTGTCCATGAATTTGTTTGCGACATTGAATTCATATAGTAATGATTTCAAGATATTGAAGGTGCATTATTAGTCGGTTTGCTATGCCCAGTCCATGGTCAGTCTGACAAATTATCATTTGCCAGCATCAGGGATTCCATGTTGTGTGCAGTAGTTAGGAATCAGGTGGGAGAACTATATGCATATCTTGCCAATGAATCACGCAGTTGAAACTGGGTAGAATTCAGAAATAATTTGCTGGCAATGCTTATAACATGTCTGTTCCATGTTCACAGTAAATTGAATGAGCTAGTGAGCCTGTCCGTTCTGTCATGTCTCTATATTAGCACCTGGAGATGCAGAGCTCGGGATTTAATTCTAGCAGCTTTTTTACATGAACCAATGAATGCAACACCTGCCCCCACCCATCCAATCTAATGCACACAGACACACATGGTAGGGTCAATAAATTTAAACTTCTTCCTTTTCCTCCTTATCAATGGATTGGTCGTCACTGCCTTTCTCAGAGCTGGAGGTCTACAAGACAAAGATGGTGGTGTGCGCGAGCTACTTGTTGGAAAGGACGATGAGCTTCTTCAGACAGAAACAAGAACCATTGCAAGGGCTGACGTAGCAGAGGTTTGCATTCAGGTATGTAGCATGTAGCACTCAGTATGTGCTGGCATTTACTTCCATGCATTGAGCATTGTTTTGGAGTGACTCAAAGCGGGAACATTGTCAAATATGCCTAGGCATATCTCCATCTTGCAGAATGGTGATGGTGGTTTCCTATTCATAGTTTCACATGTAAGCTGCACAAAAGAATTGACAATTACATTGTAATGGGCCCCATCTTCCAAACTGATTGACCGAACATTATCATCCCAAGGAAGAGCATGTTGACGATTATTGCTGGTCTGTTACAAAATTTTCTCAAATCTTCCATTTTTATGGAACAACACAGGCAGGGCACATGCTAATAAGAAATCTTTCTGAGATTAGTGGTCAGGCACTATTTGATTCATGAAGTTATTCTTCCTCTTTTACACGAATCAGGCCTTGCAGTTCGAGGAAGCAAAGTTCAAGGCATTTGATCTGGCATCCAAACCGGAAGGCACTGGTACGCCAACCAAGGATTTCAAGGCTCTGTTCTCTCAAATTTCTACTCGCTTCTGAAAGTTGGTTGTACTAACCGTACCGTTCAAAAGAAAGATCGGGACTCAAGAAGTAGTACTTGTGGTTCCAATATGAGATAGGAGTGAATAATCTGTGGTAAAGCAATTTAAAGTCCAAATGAGGCAGCTTATCCATCCAGTGAAGCAGGGATCTCGTTCCTGCTACTCGGAAATCCAGTTTTATCCGTCCCTTCACAGGGTATAGGAGGGAAAATTCGCTTTCTTGACTCATCCATCAAGCAAAATAGCTTGTTCTATGCCTTACAACGAAGGTCGCGTGGAGGCCCATTAGTTTCTGGGATCCCTAAGTGCCAAGCAGTTCTTGTGTCCGTATCAATAGTGGTGAGGCTTGTAATTTTATCTTGAGCGGTGGTCCTGAGGATGAAAAGAAGAATCATGAATTCAACTGGTTTCTTTTCAATCCAAAAGGTTGTAGTCATCCTGAAGTATCCGAATGCACATATCTACTATATTCAAAACGAACAAAGGATGGGAATCAAGGTATACTGGTTTTCACTTCACGCCTAGAGACTGAAATTTTTAAAAATTTAATAATTCGACAAAGGGATACAAAGAAAGGACGCAGTACACAGGTTTCTTCCCCAGCTTTAAAGAAAGGACTGCTTAGAAAATACCAGTAGTTAGCTCGCAAAAACAGCCATCAGGGAAGTAATCGAGATGTCACTGTTCCGCCTTCATTTGTGGCGCCTGGTACGGGGATGAGGCGATGAGCTAAGTGTCGAACAAGGAATCTCAAGTGAACTGGGACATTCTGCTTTTGCCGGCTAATCTAGCAGGCCAAACGAGATCATAAGTCCTCTGACCAAGCTCGCTAATCGACGTCCCATAAGCAGAACGTTGGTCCTTCCCACTTTCGCATCACGGAAGGGAGTGAAAGAAAGCAGGTTGGGTCATGGATCATTGATTGTATGTAAATGGCGGCGGTAATGGAAGTGGGTCGACTCATAACATGCTCTTTTTTTTTGACATATTCGAACTAATTGTTTTTTTACTTGGTGTAAACCTAGGTCAAAAATTGACCATTATTCAGAAATAGAGTTAGATTGGGTTAACTATGTCTTGACTTGAAAATTCTAACGTATCCAGCATATGTTCGTTTACTAAAAATTACAAGTATTTTTTTCCATTTTATTCCCATTTTTTCCAAAATTCTGAAATTCTTAATGATTAACTATAGTTTATTTTAATTTTGAAAATTATTTCTCATAACAATTAACATGTAAATTTGATATAAATAAGTTTAGATTGAACAGATATTTTAACGAACTAAAAAATTTTCAAAAGTGACTTGAGTTGTCATTGTCAATCCCAAATATTAATTAAATGAAATTTTCAGTAAAGTATGTTTTGTTAATTTGTTTCAATAAATTTATTATACTAACTACATTTAAAAATATTTTTAAAACTATAATACTTGATCCACTTTTTTCTACTCGGACTATAACTACCAACCCAAAGTTTGTTTTAAAATTTATTAGGAAAAAATGAGGGTTTAGTCAACCTTGTCTCCACCGGATATTAAAAATATGATCATATAAGTTTTTTTGTCTGGACAATTCAATCCTCATACTATTTGGAAATTTTTTATTCAACTCTATTAAGTACATCGGTTCAGATCAAGATGAATTTAACCCTAATTATGATATTTAGAAAGTAGGTCAAGTTTGATAAACGTCAAGTACGTAAATATAGTAATGTGGGTTGAAAATACATATCATGTTTAGAATATTTAATATTTCTTACACATGGCAATTAAATTCATGTAGATATAGATCTTAAATATTGATTATTAAAATATTTGATTAATAAATTAAATTAAAATATAAACTGTGATAATTGGAATTTAAAATGACATATTTAGATTAAGATGTTATTTTTGTTAATGATAAACTATAAGATGGGCGGAGGGGTTATAGTGGGTTGGGACATAGTTCACTCGATCCTAGCTGTATTTTTAAATATTTTGACTCACACTAATGTATAAAACGGATGGGGATGTAAGGATGCTGGTTCAATGCACCCTGGTGCATTGCCCGGCTATACTTCACCTACTTTTAAAAAAAAAATTTAAAATTTTTTTATACCACTGTTAATCTAAGTGTATTTGCTTTTAAAAAATTCAAAAAAATCTAAAAATCTTTAAAAATAGTAAAAATTTATACACATGGTTAATACACTTATATTAACATTTTTATAAAAAAAATTAAAAAAATTAAAAAAATAAGTGAAATGCAAGAAGGTGCATTGAACCAGCATCCGGGACGTTACCGGGTCACGGGTACAACCCGGATACATTTGCACCCACGGTGCCTCGTGAGTCGTGGCTTGCGTCTTTCTTTCTGCTCTCGCTTCTTAGTTCTTACAGCCGCCGAAGCTGGATCAACTGTGTCTCTCTAGCTAGGTTTGAGAGAATCGCATAGGAAGAAATGGCTAAGCGCGAGCTGTCTACCAATCTCAAGAATTTAAAGGTTTCTCTCTCTCTCTCTCCCCAATGCCCCCCTGTCAATCGCTCGTTCAATCTACTACGCTCTCTCTAAAACCCAGTACCACCCCCAGCCCCGCAGCTTTCTTTCGCTTCTACCAGTGCGAGTTCCGAATCTGTCTTTAGATTCATGTCAGGCTCTCTTTTTTTTTTTCTTTTCTGGCTGCAGTTCATGCAGAGGGCTGCTCAGAAGCAAGAGAAAACGAAGAGCGAGCAAGAGCTAAAGTCTGATGGAGCCTTTGTTTCAGTGACTACGCAGAGAAGAAAATGGTACTTCTCAATGCCCGTTTTGATTCATAGGCAGTCACAACTATAGAAAAGAAATCTCGTTTGGATTCTTATCCTCTTCTAAGAATTATGCTTGCTTTGTTTTGGTATTTGGATTTAAAAAGAAAACCCAGTTCACTGCAAGTAGGATTTTTGCAGCGTTTGACAATCCAAAACTGATATGATGGGTCTTAAAATGGATGGCAGATTTCCCAATACCTGTTCCGCGTCCAACTGTTAGATCCGTAAATCTAACTGGAGAAATGAAAGGATTTTTATTGAATTCAACTGAAGTTTTATATAACTGTATACAAAGAACGAACTGAAAGAGAGAAATCTCAGACAAAGCTTATATCGTCTTCTCCTCAATTGGACTTATTCCTCTCCCTTTTATAGACAATATGCACTGACCACTTGAGAACTGGACAGCTAAGCAGCTAACGTGGCAACATTTCCCCCTATTAACAACAACACATGATAGCTATGCTTATTATGCTACGCCCTTAGACCAGACGATCCGGCACTTTATCATCTCATCAAATTTGGAATCCTAACACCAACATGTTGCCATTGTGGCCTATAAAATCCACGTCTTAGATGCAGAAGCCTTTGGTTGGATATTTAAGTTTGAGCTGAGCATTTGAGCTCATAAATCTCGAGCCTGAGATCCAGCTTGTTCAATTATCAACCCAAGTTCGGATTATTTACAGCATAAAGGGCTGGATGGTTCGGGAGATTGAATAGCTTCATCAGTAAATAGTCTCGCATGTCACTTTGGCATGTATCAATAGGTATTATTTTTGTAGCTGGCATATGAAAGAGGTGACAGCCTCATCCAGAATAGTATACTTGAAATGTAGCAAAGTTACATGATACTTAAAAAGCGACAAAGTTTTGAGGACTCACAGATATTGCAAGATCTAGGTGAGATTAGAACTTGAAACTTGCAAGTCACTGAAATGGTAGGAACAAACATCTTAGTATTCATTTTTCTTTTCTTTTTCTTTTTTTGTTTGGAAGTGCGATTTCATGGTACCACTAATCAAAGTTACTTACAGTATGGACTTTTTTTTGTTTGGAAATGAGATTTCATGGTATCACTAATCAAAGTTACTTACAGTATGGACAATGTAGTCATAGTGGCCCTCATCTCCAAGTCTCTATGAGTTATTTTCTTTTTTATTGAGTGTAAATTCTATTATGTATTTGTGGTCATACCTCGCATGGGACATCAGATGGCCAAGGAACAGCATAATCATAAGATGAGCATGGCTGAAGGTGAAAATTTTAGGATGAACTCATGGATACAAGAGTAAACTTGGAAATAAATGCATTCAAGGAAATAAAATATCTGGTGGTGGATCGTCTAACGTGGATTGAGGTGCTGTTCAATTGAATTGTCTTTCCAATTGGCATGAGGTCTGTTTGGTTCTAAGTCGAATGCTAAATTTGATGGGTTCCTTAGCTGTGAGCCATTGAGTTGGGAAGAAAGAGTAAGCCTGGAAATAACGTAGTTCTTAACCCTGAATTTGTGTTTTCCTCAGCTGAAGGATTGATTCGAGAACCGGGATAGTCAATTTTGGTATTCTATTCACAAAGGACACTGGATTTATGACCTATTGTCAGTTGTCACTTCTGTTTTAATAAAAGTTTAATGAGAGAAGTTATTGATGGACATAAGAAGTGCTTCTAGCTAAGTACAGGGAATGTTTGTATCTCTGATATCAAAGGAAAAGGAATGACTTTTTTTTCATAGTTTTGCCAAATTTTTGAAAAGATTCCCTATGCAGAAACCAATGATAATTGTTCTCTTAGGACCATTTTTGACATTTTGAAGGTGACTATCACAAAATCCATTTCTTTCCTCATGAACTTCTTTCAATGATTTAGAGGTCTGTATATTCTTTTTCTTAGGCATGCATATATTTTCAAGGTAGATAAAATAGCATCTTTTGCCCCCAATGTATATCAGTCACTTCATTTGCATGTATGGATAATGTGCATTTGTGCCTACCTGCATTATGGTCAACTGTTCAATGTTTTGTACAGTGTGAAAAGACACAAAAGTCACTGCTCTGGTTTTATCATGTATCTGAGGATGTTTCAAGGAAGAATATTCCATGGTTTTGTTTGCATATGATTATTGTGACTAATTTTCATAAATTACTAGCCTATCATTGGAAGGAACAGGGGTGTAAATCAGATCAGGTAGCGATCTTCTCAATTCCAATTCTATTTGTAAAATTCCAATCTAATCCTACCTCTAACCCCATTTTTCTAACCCCAACCCAACCCTAAATTAATCCTTAGAAATTGGTTTGGTTCAGGTACAAATTGGCCTAGTAAAGAAGAGGAATTGAGGAACCTATAAGAAGATGATGAAGAGGGAATTGGGAAATATAGTTTCAAAATGTTTTCATAACATATATTAAAATTTTAACATATTTTTTGGAGTTTGATTTCTTATATGGTTTTATATCAAAATTGTCATGGAATTCCACGCGTGCTATGTACAAAATCTGTTTTAAAATGATGAAAGTGTCATGATTATTTAGACATATTAGATCTTTCCATATGAAGCTTAATAACAAAATATTTAAACAACAAATTTTGATCAAGAGGTTATGCTGACAAGTAACATTCATGCATAAAAATTGAATTTTTAATATTTTATGTTTTGTGTCCAACCTTCAATTCAGTGCGTGTATACTCTTTGGTGTTAAATAAACATGTCATATTTAAAGATTTTTACTGGATCAAATTAATCTTAAAATACGAAATTTATATCGAAGGATAAAAGGAAAATTTTAACCCCTTTTTTTGCGTCAATGCCTTCCAACTCATGAGTTACATAATAACAGGGTTGCTAATTAATGCTACTTCGTTACATAATAACGGAGTTGCTAATTAATGCTACTTCAAAAACAGCTATGCTTATGAAGGCCTACACATGCATGGTCAACCTAGTACAATTATTTTTCTATAATATATCATATTATTATAAAATCAGGTTGGATTGGGTTGACCGGGGTTAAGCTCAAATCAACGCATTTCTGAAAATCAGTTTCAACCGGAATGGTGCAATCCACTTTTCAAAATGCAATAGAGTTGGGTTAGTTGGGTTCAGGTTGAACCCAATCCTATTTACACCCCGAAGGAGCAGGCCTGCATGTATCGTATTACAACTTCAAAACCTATTTGTTACAACCTGTTGAGTTTGTTTATTGACAGTCATTTCATCTGGACAATTTGACAATCCAGCATCACGTGACAAAGCTTGACTGACTCCCCAATATAGCTGATTGTCCTTTTCGGTATTAGTTAATCACAATACAATTAATGTCACTCCTAGCCTGAGAAGTTTTCTTTTTGCCATTTACTCTGTCTATTTAGTTAATTGTCTTTTTTGTAATGAACAAGTCTGAGAGAATGTGTTTTGCTGATGATTTTTAGCACAGTGATAATGGAAGGAAACCCCCACCCAGGGGCTCTTAAAGGACGGATGTCATTTCAAAGCTTCAATCCTTCAATTGATGTGAGTATGAAGACTCCTAAATTAATTTGCAAAACAGCTCCACTAGCTACCTGTATCGTTGTGTCCTCATGCCAACGTTTCTCTTTATAGCAATTGAATGAAGCAGCAGGAAACCTTCAATCAGAAACATCTACTTCAAGCTCTGGCAATCAAGATGATCAGATGCCTGATAGGTGCTCAGTTGGCTATCATTTTCCTTCTCTTTTGCATTTTCCTTGTTCCCAGCTTTGGTTAGCACATCTATGATTGAGAGCTGTTGGCAGCAACTTCGTGTATATTTGAAAGTTACCAAAAAAAATCAAAATCATTTTCAGTTTATGTCGGGCCTAGTAGGGTCACCTTAGGATTTGTCATTGATGTGTACATTTCAGCGTTCATTCTTTGGGAATGAAAGTGATGGGCACTGGTCTTTTTTATACTTACCAACGTGTGATTAAGCATAAGATAGGGAGTACTATTGTGGATGTTATGGCTTTGCAGAGAAGATGGCCTTCCAAAGACCAAGGAAGAGAGTGCAGACGTTGCTAGAGCCAGCGGAGATTCCAGTTCAGATCATAAAAGGAAGCACCCAGAGTTGGAAAGTAAACAGAAGTCTCCTTCTCCATTTAAAACAGTGAGAAATGCAAATGGAGAAGCCAGCAGACAATCATCATCAGATAATAGAAAGGGTTCTTTTAAACAGCCTAAGCATGAAAAGTTAGATTGGAATGTTCTCAGATCACCAAAACCTTCAACCAAGCGAAGTTGAATGCATAGTCAGGTATAGTTTGCACTTTTGTACCTCACCTATGGTCACCTATAGTAGTAGGCGGTTCATGTTTGACCTGGAAATATATAATTCAGAATATGGAGTTTGTAAACCTTCACCATTGATTAGGCAGCTGGTCTACATGCTGCATGTGTGTTTTGCTGGTTTATCAATTCTCTGTATGACATGGTACCATGACAGACATCATAACCCCGGAATTGATGTCTGCCTACAGCTGCTGGCCACAATTCCAGAACGAAATTAATGGTGGAAAAAAAAAATGTTATTCTTTGTTTTTTAAGCAGATGTGCATCTGCTGATTGGCATCTACACAGTCATGCCCACCTTATTGATGTTTTTTTTTTTTTTTCCAAAGGTCACCTTATTGATGTCTTTGAACTAAATTCTTTGTTGATGGAACTTGCATGTTGAGGGTCAGCCTTGTTGATGGTGTTTCCAAACGTCCAAAGATATTAGTATGCTGTTTGCTGCATAACCGTCTTTTGATTTTCCTCATGATTTTGGTTGGATGTGAAATTTTGGTGAACAGCTCTTAACCATTCTTTTTAATGGATGAAATTAGGGAGGTGTCGTACTCTTCATTCCTGAAATCAGTCTGCTATAGAAACTATCGACTTTTTTATTAACGTCTTGGCTATTGTTTTCAGTGCCTTGGAATTTCAATTGCATGTCCCTTCTGACAAGGGTTTGCTTGAAAGTGGATTCCTGCCAGACGCATGTCGCGTTGGCTAGTGAACCTGAGTTCAGCGTAGCTCAAAAAAGATGCCACCCATGGGTTCAGCTTGACACGAGCGCTGAATGCTCTCACAGCCTGAGCTGGGCGTGATGTTCATTGTTCACAGGTTGTCTTTCCTACGTATAATTACAGTAGGTCAAGAGGACGTCTTTTCCATAGTCCGTTCTTCTACCCAGTGCAACTGTAATAGATTGTGAAGAACCCTAGAAGGATATGCGTCCATGAATGAAGCTATAAAACCCCTTATTTCCCTTTCTTAAAGGTGAGAATTAACGCAGCTTCCTTTTCATAAAGTAGCAGAAAAAAACCCGAACTGTACACAAGCAAGGAGGTGATCCTGTAGTCCTGTGAGCACAGGTGCAAATATTTATTTTTTTAAAATTTTTTATATAAATGTTAATCTAAATGTATTTAACATGTATATCAAAATTTACCATTTTTGGAAATTTGTAGATTTTTTGGATTTTTAAAATCAGTGGCATTTTAGTAATTTTCAAAATTAAAAAAATATCTACAAATATTTAAAAATGATAAAAATTGATAAACATGTTAAACATACTTAAATTAACAGTTTTATAAACATGAATAGAAAAACAGTTCTATAAAAAAAAATTTCAAAAAAATATTAAAATATGTATTAGATGCTACTGGGTGTATTTAGGCTCACAACACGAGCTGTTAGGAAAGCTGTGTTCTGTTCGCTTAGATTCACTAGCTCATCGACTCATGAAGTTTGTTGACTCGTGACGATTACTGGGACTATTGCCAAAATCATTGGTTGGCTGGAAGAGCAGTGGAATATTTGTTGCATTAAGGGGAGAGGAGTATTTAGCGAGATTTACATTTGGGGTTGATAATCCTTGGGTGGTTCCAGCAGCCCCGTCTCAGCAATTTTATAGCTTGGACCTTTGGACTGTTGAGTCGAATTCCGCTTCGCAAACGAGGGGGAAAACATTGCAATTTGTGTATAACAGTAAGCTTGTTAATTGGAAACGCAATTCATCTCTCTTTGGGAAATAAGTTTATGGTGTTGACAACATCATGTCAGGCTCTGTTTTGGAAATAATTTTCCATGTTTGGTCGCCCTGTTTTTAACCCGCTTTAATAATTAAAATAAAATCTAATCCACCCATTTCCCATTATATTTAAAATTACTTTTTTCATTAGTAAGCAATTTTTATCCAAATCAAGGTTCAGGTATCAGTATTTCCACGATTGCTCAAGAGATGTCGGCAAGAAATGGAGAGGAGGACAAGTGCCTTTGAATCGACTCTCAACTGGGCTCCGGCTACGTTTTTAAGTAGAAAGCATGAGAGGCATCATGAACTGACAAAGAGGGAGCATAACAACGTTAACAGGCCCACGAAAGGTCAACCGTTGTACGTAGGTGCCCCGCAATGCAATCATGGACTAGCTAGCATTGCCGACAGCTCTAGTCTTATCAGTTATCACAGCAAGGAGGATATGTTCGGTGGGATGGGCACGCTTCTCGAAACCTCCTTCAAAATATTTTTCCATACACCCAAGGATTTTAACGGATTACCGTTTCTTAAACAATATATACAGCGTTGCTTTTGTTTTGAATAAGGAATGACCTCACGCGGATGGTGCGCGTGCTGTTGTCAAGCTCTTGATCTCTCCTGCTCTCAACAAATTAAAGGAAATGCCTTGCTGAAATGTGTGAAAACAAGGTTTTTTCTCTTTATTTTATTTAAGTTATTTTTCTTCCTTCTCCTAACGGGGAAGCAGCCTAGTTTTCGACCGAGATGCGGACCAGCAGCATCGGGAGATGGGTATACATGTAGTGGATCAAGACTCAAAAAAACAGCTGCAAAACTGATGGTAATAACATAGCATAAACATTCCCAGAGTCAACATAGTGATGATGCAGGCCCCGAAAAGATAAAAGAAAATGCCAACCATATTTCACAATCAGAACTATTGAATCATCGTTGACTACCGCAAACATGTTAGGGAATGGGATCAAAGAAATCCCACAGCCGCAGGCAATTCTGCAGCACAATACATGCTGATTTGGGATTAACAAAGGCCACTGTTACATTTCTCACTTAGTAAAGTTCAAAGAAGCTATGCCCAATGGGTATGGAAATGAATACTTTGTACAGATTCTACATCTCCCAAGAGCATTCACAACTACTCCTAGAAGGATGAAACCGTACACCTTACCATGCCATTCTATCAGTGCCAGGTCAGGAAGCTAACACCGAATGCTACTGCAGCCCTGACCAGCACTCGACATCTGCACTATCAGGAACTACCAACAGGCCAAATATCAGGATTCTACGTCATCTCTTCTGGCAAAGGTAAAGCTCTTTCAATTTGTTGGTCCCATTATCTGCATTAACATGACAATGAGGTGCAGTAACAGACAATAATGAGCAGCCAACGCAACTAATAACCGACTTGAAATTAGTACGAGGAAGAAAAATAAATTTCAAGAAAATAAGAAAAATACCCTCATCAGCACTGCAGAGTGCAGGAAGTGCATCTAATAGCGAGTACAACGGCAAGCAAAACCCCCCTACAAGTCAATAGTTATCATGATCAGGCCTCCAAGTGGAAAGAGCATAAATGATCCGACCCTTCCACCCCAGCAGCATCCATTGACTGTCTTCGTCAACGACATAATCCTTATGATACCAATTTTTCACCCTATCTCTGACTCTATCCATGATCTCCTGATTCAAAGGAAGCTGCTTGAACCCAGCCCGCAGATTCCTCACCTGCCACTGCTTGTATGTCTCTGGCCTCTCAACCCTCTCTGCACCCTCACAAGAAATGACATTCAAGCCCTCCTGACCAAACATTTCCCTCTCAATGAGGATCCTCTCTGGGTGCTCGCGGGGTACGTTCACTTCCAGCATGTCAAACAATGCAGACCAGTGGTACAGGGCCTCCCGAAAGCGTGTGACAAAGAAAGGGGCACCAAATGCTCCATTCACAATCCCATGGATAAACACATCCGGGTTCATCTTACGTATTTTATTCAGAACGATATCTCGTGGGCTATCAGCAACCACTGTCTCATCAAACAGCTTTCTAGCACGGTATAGACAGTTGACAATGAGAACTTCATTTTCATCCAGCTTGAGATCTTCAATGCGAATGGTTTCCCATTTGCAGGCGATAGCATTATATTCAAAAGGAATATTGAAATGCTGAGCATAATCGGCCAAACGACGCCCTGTTAGTTCAATTGTCTCTGCTGGCCGAAAACCAGGTTGGGGGAAATCGATTCCAGTAATCCGAACCTTGGGGGGGCCACCAGGCCTCCCTGAAAGTCTTTGCAGAAAGACCGGCCATTGGAAGCCAAAATCAATTCCAAAAACTACAATATGGAGCCTTGTTGCATTCTTAGCTGCATTCATAATTGTCTGGTTGGCAAAAAAATGTGAAACCTTCTTGAAAGGACATGCAGCAAGATAAAGATGGTAGGCTTTCAGGATATCTGCTGCTGTTGTTCTTTTAGCATTAAGGGCCATATAGATCTGGCTCCCAATGCCAGCTAAGCGTGCCTCAAGGCCATTAGCAAAGTAGTGAGCTAACCGCTGCGTGCCATCTCCACAAGGGGAAGAATGCTGTCTGATCTGCCTCAGCAGTTCATTTGCATTTTTACGGTCATCTGCTGCCACAGCTTGTGCACATTGAATCAGGAGAGTCCTCAAATCCACGACCTCCTTTTTACCCTGTTTCTTCCCACGCAACTTTCCAGTGCCACCGGATCCCTTTGATGCACCACTCTCAGAATTCTTGCTTACTTCATTTCGAAGGGCTTCACGGAGAGAATACAAAGGCCCACCATTCCCACCACAGAGTAATACCATGTCAAATGCCTCTGACCGTACAACCTCCTCTGCATAAACAGCAGACTGTTTGTTACTCCTTCCCTCTTCCAAATCCAAATCCCCTGGATGTGGATTCTTTCGCACTCTGGACCCATTAACTGGAAAATCCCTGTCATCCTGTCTCTCCACCTTCACACCAAACTTACCTACCTGTAGCTTGGGTCCTCCGTGCAAGAACCCATTGCCGTCTCCGCACAATTCCAAGTTAAAATCATTTGGAAGAAACTTTCTGGCTTCCTCAATTCCTCTCTGGAACTGCCAAACAGGGTGGCTTTTGCTAATGAAATCGGAAATCTGATTTCCATCTGTGGGAGAATCCTCTGACACACTGCAAACAACACCATTAGAAGAGCTGAATGACGTCTGAGTATAATCGGTAGACACAAAAAGCACATTATTAGAAGAAGGGCACTCCCCAACATCACAAATCCAACGACCGTCTACAACACAGTTACTGTTGCCACTTTCATAATTGATGCAACTGCTACTCGTGTAATCATCAGTGCTGTCTGAGTGATGATCAACGGAGTACAGTGGAGGCTGATTGGGCGAAGGAGGATATTTCTCTCCAAGGATATCATAAAAGGGTTTCTCTACAGCTTGGAGAGCCAAACTCCCTGGCTGCGGATAGCTCTTCTCTTCCATGTCTTCTTCTGAAAGCAACTGGTTAATGTACTTAAGTGCAATATCAGAGAAGATCTCATAGTCTTCCTCGCGGGCTGAACCGGACAAGAGAATTCGATCATGAACATCAGGCTTCATGGTTCTCTGGTCTAAAGATGGTGCGGGCAATGAGGAATCTCCTCGTCTACATCCGCAACAGAGATTGTCATCCGAACTATAGTCGTGGAATTTTATCCCTCCGTTCATAACAGAAGATAATTCACCGAAACGTGGATCCATAACCATCGAGATCGGCACTACCGATGGCTTATCGATCACAGAATCCAAATATCCTCAAAAAGCAACCAGCCTGCACTATTCCGAGCTTTATTACACAGAGTAGAATCCCTGGAAATCCTCGTCTCCCTAAGAAGAGGGGAAAAAAAAACGAAAAAACAAAACCCTGGAATCAAGAGAGAAAAAAAAGGAAGAACTATTCTAGCTATAACCAACAACAGTCTTAAGATTCGCCTAGGAAAAGAATGAACTTTTCAGGAATTCAACTGGCGATTGAAGTCTTTGCTACAGGCTAGAAACAAGAACTAAAATCTTAAAACAGCTGGAGTGCATTTTGTGGCAGAAATATCTCGAAAATGCATCAGATCCTGCAAAAACGGAGTCTTTCTCCACCTATAAAACCCTTCAATCGATCTGACTCGACAGAAATACGAACACTGAAGGAAAAAAAAAGGGTACAAAAAGCAAACACATGAGAAGAGATGCATGCGTACCTCAGCAGAACCGGAAGCACAGCAGGGAGAGAGAACTAGCGAACAGACGTCGAAACAGCAGTTAAAAGGCTCTGTTTTGCGTTGGAGCATCCACGTGGCTGGATCTTCGCCGTCAATATGCAAAATAACCGATTTCACCGGCTATGCCCGGTAGAAGACATGCGTAGCCGGTGATCCATGCCGAATAAAATAATGCCAGTTTTTTTCCTTCTGATGAAAAAATAATGCCAGTCTTGAAAAAAGGTAGAAACGATTGTTTTCTCATAGTCGCAATCTGCTTGCCGTTCCCACGAACAATCAGGAGCACCGCAATTTTCCAAGCGCCCAATCCATACAGGAAATTTTAATACTATCAAAACTATTTTTCTTTGATTTTATGGGAATAAATGTTATTCTGTATGCCCAAGCAAAACAGTCCCTCTTCTCTACATATTGTCCTAGCCTTGGTAGAACAGTCCAATTTATATTTTATTTAGATGATTCATGTTGAATTCAATTTAACTATTGTATTAAAAATTGAGGTTGTTTATTAAAATAAAAAAAATTTAAATCTAAAACTTGTCGCTCTCTACAACTACCATTTTTTTAATTCTTTCTTCTCTTTTTTCTATATAACTACTAAACTTTTCAATCATTTCTATACAATTATTCATATATTTAATTTATTTATTTTAACTTTATTCTCTTTACTCTTCATCATTACCCCCATCATACAACATCATTTTCTCTTATTTCAAAAACTTTTACACTAAAATTTTTCGGTAGAAATTTTATCACTTTCCAAATATACTCATTATTTATTTCACTAAAATGACAAAAGTCATCAAAATTGTAATTAAAAATGGATCACATCTTCTAAAAATTTATAAGAATATGTGCAAATTAAAAAAATAAATTTTCTAAAATGATATTAGGCCACATTTTTTTAAAATTTATAAAAATGTGTAAATTCGAAAAAATACTTTTACATATATTAAAGTTTAAAATTTTTATAAAATCGTATAAATTATTTCTTTGATATGATAAATATTTTAAATGGTTTAGATGTTAAATTAGGATTTTTTGATAAAGATGTTAAATTAGGATGTTATGAGTCCCTAGAATGAACAACTAATTAAGATAACTCTTACCCAATAGTTATGAATTTGGGTATTTTTATTCTTGACTGAATAATTGATGATAAGTTTAATTAACAAATTGAATTTTATATTAAGCGTCGAGAGAGAACTGAACTAAACTGTCTTCCTTATTCACTTTGATATAAAAGAGTATATAAAAGTTTGCTGAATATTTCTCTTTACTAGAAAGTACTGAATATTTCTCTTTGCTAGAAAAATAAGTAATAAAATTTTCTTTTCTTAAAGTCAACGAGTTGCGTCAACTAAACGATTTCCGAAGAAAAAGTTGACCATACTTCAAAGACGTAATAGATAGGTTTGGAGAATATCGTAACGGGATAACTTCAGGAGGATACAAATTATAATAAAAAATACTTTGACAGCGAATTTACCGCTGAATTAAATCATTTATTTCACTAAAAAATCTGATGGCATCGAAATTAAATTGTGGATGAACCTCTTCTGAAAAAAGTATGAAATTAACACAATAAAATAATTTATTTAGGATTTTTCATTAGTACCTACAAAGTCTGGACAAAATTACAGCTATGTGATATTTTTTAACAAATTTACATCTATACCTATGAAATTTTTTTAGAATTGCAAGTTTACATATAAACCCTAAAATATTTTTGAAAATAACAAAAATGTCCCCTAAAAAATAAAATATAAGAAAATACCTTTTAAATATTAACAATATCTATTTTTTATAAACATTCATCACTTTCAATAGATTTATTTAATGTAAAAATTATTTTTAAAATAAAATTTTTAGTATTTTAAAATAATTTTTTGTAATTTTTCATTTTATTATTTATAAGAGTATTTTATCATTTTAAAAAATTTTAGGGTTTATAGTTGCACTTGCAATTCTTGGCAAGGCCGTATGGGTGTAGATGCAAATTTTATGAAAGTTAAGACTTTTCCCAAATATACCTACCACGTTTGACTCTAATCCTATGTATATCGGCTACATTTTTAAATTTTGTAATATACTTATTGTATTTGCAGTTAATCCCAAAAATACTCATTCCGTTAAAAATTATTAGTTAAATATTTGTAAATGCCCAAAATACTCATGTTATAAAATGATAAAAATAAAATAAAATAGAAAGAAAATAAAATTAGTTCTCTCTAAATTTAGAACTTATGTGCAATTAGAGCAAAATTCAATAGTCAAATTAACAATTTACAGATTAACTAACGACATTAACTCATAGATTGGGTGTTTTGAAATTTTACTGTAAATGTAGTGGGTATATCTGAGATGTTATAAATATGGTGGGTATATTTGAGATTATAGTCCAACATAATAGATATATTTTGAAAAAAATCATGATATACTTGCAATTACACCCAAACCTTATAAATATAGATGCAAAAAATATTGATTTATATTTCAAGATACGTAACTACTAAACTGTTTAAAACATTTTCGGTAATGATTTAATGCTTACGTATGTAATGACCCTCAATACATAGATGGTTTACAACTTTTTTGTTTAATTTTACGTATATCAATTATATCAAAGCTTTTTTTTTAGATATTTATATTACCATTTAATTTTAGAAATGACATCTTCACAATCATTTAACGTTATAAGAGGGCGAAAACTATTGATTTTCAAATTTATAAAAAATTCATATGCAAAAATTCAAAAAAATAATAATTATAATTTTTGAACCAAATGCATGGATAAAGATTGCTGACATATAATAAATGTGTACTATAATATTATATAAAAATAAGATCAAATATTTTAAAAAGAGAATTGCTTCTTTGTATGTTAATCTAACTAGATTCAAATTTCTATATATTATTTTTTTGAAGATATATTTTACTTAGTTGGCTTTTATAACGAAATATAGTTTTCGATTTTTTTTTATTTTATTTTTTTCAGACAATTGGAATGAAACTCGTTGTTTTCTTCCTGTAGTGCATGTCAGCTAACGTTTAAGATAATCACCACAAATCCCATGCGCTCGTATTCGCAATACGGTGCAGTTCAAAACTATTATATATTTTGAATTTTTTTTTATAAATATGTAAATTCCATGTAGGTATTTCGTCTCGTTAAATTTTTTATTTTATTTGGCATTTCGTTTAATTGGCAGTTCAAAAATTTTAAGAATATCTCATGACTTAATTATAATAACGGATGATTATAATATATATATAATTACTCAAAAATGTAAACAGTGCCATGCGGGGGGTAAATGTAAACAGAGTCCTTGCGTCCGTGGCTAGCTGTTGTTGGATGACTATTTAATAACAAAAATGAATGAGTGATTTTCTATATATGATGGAGCCATTAGTTCTTATCCTTCCTTCCTTTTTTTTTTTTTTTTAGAGAGAGAGAGAGAGAGAAAAGTTCTTATGAGTGGGAATTGACTGGAAGGTTCATCGTGGACGCTGTGGGCTTCACTTCGAACGGCTATGATTGGCCTATTCTGCATTTCTTCACCACCACTTTTTTTTTAAAAAAAATTGTGGGAATGGAAAAAAGGAACTCCCCTCGAAGCTGATATTAAATATTTAATTATTTCAAATAAGCCATTTACTACGGCGTGGTTGATTAAATCCATTATTTTCTCGATTAATCTGTGCCCCATTTTTTGATATTATTCTTTAAGGTCATTTATTAATCTTATTTGAAGACTAAATAATTTGGTTTTCGACCAAATGTATTGTCTACTAAAAAATAACATACGAAAAGGTTTCCTCCTCTTTAAAAAACCATTAAAACAAACAGGAATCTGTCAAAATATTTATTTTTCAGGTTGCAGTTACAAACCTTGTAAAACAAAAGGAATAATATCAGCAAGATAAGAGGTTTTAATTATAATAATCATTTATCAAGTGAAGTTTAATGCTCCCTTGGTTTCGATGGAATCCACTGTAATAAAATTTGTGATGTGACCATTTTTTGTAGCCGAATTTTAATTTTGCGGAATTTAACACCAAAATATTGCTAAGTATTATGTCAGCAATTTATTAATTTTGTAAAAAAAAAAAAATTACTACAATTTATAATTAAATTTTAATAATTACTTTAAACATTACTTTTGCTAGCATTTGATGACAATTGATATAAAAAATAGCCATATTTAACTAAATATCATAAATCAAAAGTATCCAAGTATTTGTAACTAAATAATCAATTATTGTTACATATATGTTATATGCCAATAAATCTACATCAGACGAATTTTGTTTTAGTGACCAAATCTACATGAAACGAATTTTGTTTTAGTGATCATTTGTTTATATCCACGCGCAAGTTTATTAATTTCTTTGTCGTCCACTTGGTTCATTAAATAAATCAACATTATTTGTTGTAATAATGATGAAGAATGTTATGGTGGCGGAAAAAAAAAAAAAAAAAAAAAACAGAGCATGCCGAGGTGGAGGGAGGGACACAGCCAATGCCTTTCCGACCAGTACGTGACGTAGCAAGAAAACCAAAGCCGTACAAACTGAGAATCCGTTGGCGGAGGAACCCTAAGGGTGTGTTTGTTAATTTGAAAAAGTTGTCAAATTAAAACTTTTCAATCTAAAACTTTTTACTCTCCATAACTACTCTTTTTTTAATTATTTTTTACACATATTTCTATACAACAACCCTACTTTTTAATCATTTCTACACAACTATCAATACAATTAACCTATTTATTTTAAATTTATTCTCTTTATTACTCATCATTACCTCTACAATATCACATTATTTTCTACTGATTTGACAACTTTTACATACAAAACTTTTCATGAAAAGTTTTACAACTTCCAAAACACACCCTAAGGCGAAAATGAGGAAGATGGCTACGAAAACTAGGCTGGATGGGCAGCCATCTGCCATCACATCGTAGGTCCGTCGAATGGCCAAAAAGCGCATGCTCATCTTTTTCTTTCTTTTTTTATTGGGGCGCTGGATAAAGGAACTTGGTGCACATGCCAGCACGTACGCGTACTGCAGCTCGCCCCAGCAGTACTAACGTTGCTTGCACCGAGGTTACAGAGATCCGTATTTACTGCCGCCGCATCACGTATCCACGTCCACTTGGAGCGCAATTCAGTGCACCTGGGCGCATTCAGCCTCAACGCACCCGGGTGCACTGCACCTATTTTTTTTTATTTTTTTTTGAAAATTTTTTCATGAAGCTGTTAATATAGGTTTATTTAACATATGTATCAATTTTTACTATTTTTGGAGATTTTTAGATATTTTTTTTCGATTTTTAAAAATCAATGGCATTTTTCGTAATTTTAAATTACCGAAAATGCCACTGATTTTTAAAAATCTAAAAAAATATATCTAAAAGTCTCCAAAAATAGTAAAAATTGATACATATGTTAAATAAACCTATATTAACAGCTTCATGAAAAAATTTTCAAAAAAAAATAAAAAAAAATAGGTGCAGTGCACCCGGGTGCGTTGAGGCTGAATGCACCCGGGTGCACTGAATTGCGCTCCCGTCCACTTACGCAAGATGTTACGCTCTCGTGTTTCGGATCTTATCACAATCGTAACTGTAAGTAACAATGGGCGAATCTAGAAATTACAAAATTTTTACTTACAAATTTGAAAATATTTTAAATTAATATATTTCTTGACAATATCTGACCTCTCTCAAATAATAACATAATCCATTATATCAATTTGTCCTACACGTAACCACCTTGCCCATTTGGCCCAATGATATTTTTTTTATTTAGGATAATTTTAGGAAGTGATAAAACTTTTAAATGAAAAATTTTAATATAAAAATTTTTTTATTAGAAAAAAATGATATGACACGAAAGAAATAATGATGAAGAATAAATAGAATAAAATTAAAATAGATAAGCTAGTTGTATAGGTAATTATGTTGAAATAAAAAAAAGTTCAGTAGTTATACAGAAAGATTTAAAAAATAATTAAAAATACAACATGTTCAAAGTGAAATAAGCCTTACAATCGTTTTAGCACAAAATTTCAAGTGCTGGTCTAAGTTTATTAAGCTTTGGAAGTGAGTTTCAAAATTTTAAGACAAAGCTACAAAAAGTAGACAATTAATATAACACACCGGTCCAGAAAAGTGTTTCTGGTTGTAAATTTAATGTAAATTTTCAAGAATAATCATACATTTATGGAAAAATTAATTATTATATTAATTTATGAAAAATTAAAATTTTCACTTCCACTATCATGTTTCCAATTTTAAATCCAAGACACAAATAAAAATTATATGTCCACGTACTTCTAATACATGCCTTGAAATAAATAATTAGAAATAAATATTCTTGAAAATCTTCACGTAAATCCAAAACGCTAGTATCCCACTTGATTTGGTACACATGTAAAAATAATAGGTTAGTCATAACATGACTAGCAAGTAGAAAATTATTTGAAAATGGATAATGACTCAATTAAAACTTATTTAAATGACAAAATAATTATTTAATTTAATATCTCAAAAATTAAGCTTCAAATGCAAAATCAAACCCTTCCATTGAGTACGGAAGTATCGAAAACATAAAAAATGACTATTTGATCATTAAATTCTGATTCAAAATGATTAATTAATAAACGATACAAATTGGACGGCTATTAAATTGCCACATCAGCACCGGGTCCTCTTAGCTCATCTTTCTGCATTGAACTTCTTCTAATATTAGGCTTACCCAACCATTAGTCGAAAGAAAAAGATATAATGACCCAAGTGAAATTTTATTTTTAATAAATGTTTCTATAATTTAATATAAATTATATCTTTTTTTTGTAAAATCTCTTCAAAATGGACCTGTTCGCAAGAATCTAAAACACCGGATATATTAGAGGCAAAAAATACCGATGAAGAAAAGGAGGAAAAAATTCATAACCATCTAACCATTCAATCTGTCCAAAGCATGCCACCTACAAATAAACAAATAAAACCGAAGGACCGATCATGTCATACTCTTTGCCAGTTTCATGAAGTGGGCTCCCTTAAGGCTACCAAATGGATGGTTGCTAAAAGCTACACGGAGCCAAACACATATCCAAGCATCTGTTTGATCATTCCTATATATTATATAAAATATATATTATTTTATTCAAAAATGACTGGCATAGACCAGATGCTTGGCTCATTCCTAATATATATATATATTATTTTATTCAAAAAGGACAAGCATAGACGTTGGTCTTCTGAAATCTCATTTAATTCCTCAAAAACAACTAAAAGACTTCATTGCTAATCGAATCATACACTAGGAAAAGTAAAAACAAAGCCTCAAATTTCAGACGTCCGTGTAATATGCGTCCTTTTTCCAATTGGATTCATGGAAACCAACCTGCATATGTATTCTATATATTTTGCCAAAAAACACAATTTCCATATCCTTACATTACGGGCCACCGCTTATACATATCATCCAGCATATGTTAATACTATATGATTCTTGTATAATTAATTTGAAACTAACCAAAATAACTATACCAATAATATTTAATCTAGGCATGAAACAATGACTTAGAATTCAAAATTAAAATTCAAATAAAAATCTATTTGCCTACGAATTTCTCCCGTAACTTATTTTCTCCTTCCGCAACTCTAGCTTCCCCAAACCTTTCCTACGAATACCTAAATTCATTAACTTTCAAACCCTTTTATAAAAGCTTCCGTAACTAAGATAGGAAATAAGAGAAAAAACTCTTTTAACTTAAATTCCAACTAAATCTTATCTAAAAGAGTTTTTATCTCATCATATTTTATCATGTAGGGCCCGCATGCCTATGGAGGCAAAAGTGCAAAAATTAATTATTTTTTTACAGAACCCTCTACTCGAACCCTAGACCTCTAAGACCATTTGGACCACTTGTATGCCAACCGAGTTACGCGGGTTGTCAAAATATCATTCAAAAATGAAAAAATAAATATAACCCCCAACATATTTAAATAATAATTAGGTAAGGCCTATTTTTACCCATCTAGCCCAGTTGCTCAAAAAGTCTACCATTTCCACATAGGATGTCACACGTGAATTTTGACCAATCAACTTAAATTATTATTATTATTTTAATATTTTACAACCAAGACCTACAAAAGGAAGTTGAAGCTTTGTTGAACTTTGAATAAATTTTCAAGCCTTTGAGGTCAGAAAATTTCTTATAAACTGAAATTAGAAGGGCATCAAAGCACTAACAATCATTCAAATCTAATAATTAATAATGAAGCATGCATGATAAATGAAATGATCACAAAGATACACCTAAATTAATTAGCAATATCATTAGTCGCGAATGAAGAACAAATGAAGAAAATGGTGAGATCATAATTTTGCTACCTTGTCCACAAAAACATTTTCCATGGACTGACCTAGCAATTTCAATGAAAAATATTTTTAATGACCCCAATTTTTTTCAATGAAAGTCATAATAATTGCAAAGGGATGAGTAGAATTATAAGATAAAAAAAAAAGATCTCTTTCCTATTAAGATGGGGAAAGAGAAGAGGGAAGTCTTCTTTCTAATTTGTTTTCACACTATAATTACTAATAAAATAGGATTTCTCTTAAAGAAATTTCTTCTTTGGAACACTTTGATTCAATTTCTTTTCCTTGTAAATGTACCATGTGTTGTGTTTTTTTTGTTTTACTTTTTTTTTTTGTACTAATCTTCACTAGGACCTTATAAGCTTTTTAAAATAGTTATCCCTCCTCCGTCAATCATATAATAAGCGAATCTACAAATTTAACAAAAACATAATTGATAAATCTTGTGAAATTTTATAAATATTAATTGTTATGTTTTCCTTTACTTATATATATTTTTTCTTCTAGATGACACTTTTGCCTTATAGCTATTCGCAGATATAAAAACATCATCACTTACAAAAGTCTATTTATAGAAACATTCTTATCAATGTTATATGTTAATTTTTTAAAATTATTATAGATGTGCTTACAAAGTTTAACTAATATTTTGTTCGTTTCTCTAAATTTGCTAAATTTATAAATATGTTCATAAAGTTTGTACAAAATTTTAAACATTCCTTTCATCACAAAGTTGTTAAAATGTTATGTAGATTAATGAAAATATCACTATAGAAATTGCAACTATATCCCTTAACTTAAAAAATGTTTTCTAAGTTATTTTGTAAAAATTCTAACAATATAATTTTTTTTGGACATATCAGCAATTTTGATAAATTTAAAAATATGAATATAACATTAGTTAAACTTTGTAGGCATATATGTAAAAATTCTTAAATTTTTTTAAAATGCCAAATTCCAAATTTTTTAAATAGAAGTCTAAGGTAAACTAACCTATTACATAGAAGTGAGACCACCTAAGGTCATGGATGACCTGCCTAAAATCAAAATTTGACCAATAGCATGGTTTAAAATTATTTATTTTATTGGGTTATAAAAATATCCAAATTGAAAGTCTTGAGCGGGCCACACCTCCTTAAAATGATATATTTCACATGTTAGAATATGAAAATACTAAAATATATTCATGAATGCGTTGAAAGATTATAACAATTTATAGAATCATTTATCTCCACGAAGATAATATTTTTCAGCAGTATTGATGTTGAATTGACAGCTTTGGAATTGTTATATAAATAAGACCATTATATTAAATTAATCTTATTTTTTTTTCCGTTGGAGCCCAAGCAACTAACTGATTTGGATGAACCTTGAGGTTTGATCAAACAAATAATTTAAAATGCAATGAGTTAATAAATTCTGAGCTAAGCATACAGGATTTAGTTATGTGAGAGATTAGTTGGTCCCTGCTAATAATTAGGGGTGCAACTCGGGTCGGGTTATACCGGGTTTGAGTGAACCCAAACCCTAAGCCAACCGGGTTGGAGTAAACCCAAACCCAAACCCTAAGAATGTAATCCGGGTTCGGGTCGGGTTCGCATTGGTTTTGGTTTGGTTTCGGGTTAGAATTCGGGTTACCAATAAACTATTTTTTTCCAAATTCAGTTGTAATCTAAAAGAAAATTATTGAAATATACATACATGTGTTTATGAAGTCAAGCCTCACGCTGAATTCTACAAGATACTTTCAAAGAATTTTGCAACATCATGCTGAATTCTGCAATATTCTTTGAATGAACTCTGCAAGCAATTTTTTAGCACCCTATAGACACAAATAAATGACATATTAGTTAGTTTTATGACTAGTTGGTCATTTCTATTTAATAGCTAATGGAAATAACTCAAGTATACCAAATAGAAAATGAACATATCATACCAACTTTGTAGTTGAAACTAAACATTATCGTACAAATTGCTGAAATTGAATTCAAATTGAATATTTATCATACAAATTGCTAAAGTAAAAATTGACCACTTGTCATACCAATAAACTTAAAATATGAATCAAATTTATACTACAATCTGAAATTCAAACTAACAGATTTCTCATACTAATAAAAAGTATAATATGAAATAGATTTATCATGTCGACTCAAATTCAAACATAATCCACATAACAGTTATTCAAAGTAACTAAATCTAAATACATTAAGCATAATGGTTCAACATTCCAATCTAATTTAAGTGCAATCCAAATTTAAAATGACAATATAAACAAATCTCAAGTTTAAATAAGTTTATATCTACTTTTAAACAAATTCAAATTTCAAATGAGTTCATGTCTCCAAAGTTTCCAAAAAAACTAAAAAACTATTTGAAGACTTCCAAGTAATTTCTCCCTTGATTTTCATCTACATTTCTAATGTCAAGTTCTTCCTCTTCGATTTACATATTTGAAAATAATATGCATCAACCGAGACGAAAAAATACATGCAACTGTTAACAATAAGAAGATAATAATTATAAAAAAATCATCCTAGAAATTAAGTTACATCAAGTATGCTTTGATAACGAAGAAAGAGGTGATTTGTCCGAATTAGAGTTAGTAATGCCTAAAACATGTATATATATATTAATATTACAAAAAGCATGTATAATTGATGAAAAATTTATATAAACTACACCGGGTTCGGACCGGGTCGGGTTTTGATACCGGGTTGGTGCGAACCCGGTTTTGGTTTCGGGTTTCTACGGGTCGGGTTGAAACCGGGTCTATTTTGGAAAAAATCTTTAAAAAAACTCATTTTTGGTTTTGATACCGGGTCGGGCGGGTTCGGACCGACCTGGTACCAAGTTGCACCCCTACTAATAATGGATCCCGATCCTGTACACCCGAGTGTACTTAGCTTTAGTGCACCCGGGTGCATTAACCCATTTTTTATATATTTTATACGAGTATTAATCTTAGTGTATTTAACATGTGTATCAATTTTTACTATTTTTTGAGTATTTTAGATATTTATTTTTTATTTTTGAAAATCAGTGGTATTTTAGTATGTATAAAAAAATTTGAAAAAAATAAAAAATAAATTAAAATGGCTTCGGTGCACTCGGGTGCACAGAAGTTAAGTGCACCCGAGTGCACAGGATTGGAATCCGTTAATAATAGGGCCATGATTCTATACGACAGCACATATTATGGGTGGCTGAATTTTTTAAATTTTTTATTTTCTCGAAATGTGTTTGGTCCTGTTTAGATTTTTTTTCTCATATGAAAATTTTCAAAAATCGGAATAAAATGGACATGGATTTTTAAAAAACTATCAAATTTCGTAAGGAAGAAAATCTAAATATAATCTACACATTTATAAAAAATAAAAAAATCGGCAGATTGACACATATCATAATACATGGACAACAAATGCAAAATGCGGTAATGCTTAACATATAATATCATACGTGGTTAATATATTATTTTCGTTTTAACTACACGGGCGAATCAATCTACTTTTTAGGGGAAGAATCGGAAGAAACGACGCGCGCTGTAATTTCGATTATAATAGTATAAAATAAGTTGTATTTGGCTGAGAAACAATCTCTTATTTTATATTTTCAATATATTCTTCAGTTTTTTAATTTTTATGTGAGTCATAATATATTTAATCAAACTGTGTATTTGGAAAATGATAAAATTTTAGATGAAAAATTTTTGGTCTAAAAGTTTTTGAATTAGGAGAAGATGATATAATTTGACAGAAATAATGATAAGAAGTAAAGATAATAGAGTTAAAATAGAAAAGTTAGACGTATGGATAGTTGTCTAGAAATGATTGAAAAGTAGAGTAATTATATATGAAAAAATGATAATTAAAAATAAAGTTGTTATAAAAAATGAAAAGTTTTAGTTTAAAAAATTTTTGGTAGAAACAAACAACTCTAAAATAACAAAATTTATCATTTCAAAATCTTTGTATAGATTTTTTTTAGAATTTTGAAAAATAAATTTTTTATCATTTCTCATGTACAGTAAGTGTGAGATTAGTGAAAAAAATTTATTTTAAAATTTTATAAAAAAATATATACAATAATAAAAATAAATTTTAATATATGAAATAAATGCACTTCGGCTCACATAAAAGTGCAGGAAAGAATTAAAAATATCATACTTAGTTAAGTAAGAATCTACGGTAAAGCTTCATAATTCATATAATTTTTACTGTAACAATATTATACGCAACTGTATCAACTAACTATTTCGGTTACCGGCTATTTCCGGTAACAAAAGCCAAATGAACGCACGCGCCCCCATCGGCCACGCCAGTGAGATGGACAGCCACAACGTGTAGTACGGTCCAAAGCCAGCCAATCACGATGGCACATGGTCTTCCACTGGCACCGTAGGGTGCTGCAATTGCGTTGTATACATGGTTGCTGTAAAAAGCCTGCCTAAAATATTTCTTCGCCTCTTTTGAAGGCATAATAGCCCATACGCAGCATTACTTTATTTGATTGTCCACCAATTGCATTCATTTATTCATTGATCCCTGCCCACTGGTACGACTTAAAGTGGAAAATAACTTTCTAGACTCTCACGTTCCCACGCACAACTGTCCACCAATTGGAGATTAGCGCTTTTCTTAATTCCTGGAAATCCAGCCCAGTAGGGGTTGTTGGGCCACTCACTCAAGCTTTGGGATTCGGATTTGAAATATATTTTTTATTTTTTCAACATTTAACCATTTTATTTTTTATATGGGCAAAGTAGAAATAAAATAACGGTAGGTAGACAGGACAAATGTACGGCCACATGAGAAAATAATTAGAATATATGATTAAAATTAAAAAAAGTAAAATAGTTGATTAATTAATATGGTGACTTTTTTACAATCTCTTTTAAACAAACAAACTCATAATAACTTTATTTTTCTTTATTATTATTGATCTTTTTCATGTCTAAAATATATAATGTGACATATTCTTAAGAAAACAATTTTATATATGAGAAGTGATCCTGTTAGTCTGTGCTACCGATTAACTTGCTTTAAAATTTTCATTTAAAAATATTTTTTTAACTTTTTTCTTCATACACTTATTTATTTCAATGCATTTAACATTAAATAAGGTTTTACTATTTTTGAATATGTGTATATATATTTTAAATTTTTTTAAATACCTATGTATATGTGTGTTTAAAATATCTCTATGTTTAAAAAAAATTTTAAAATTATATACACATATTCAAAAATGGTAAAAACTTAGTGTATATGTTAAATACGCTTAGATAAACAAGTGTCAAAAGAAAAATATAAAAAAAGTGTTTTAAATGGGTTTTTTTAAATAAACTAAGCGAAATATTTACTTGGCCCATAGTAACAAGATAATTTCTTTTTATGTATATAAAATTAAACCGAAGCATTAGCGTCCATCTAAGAAAAGGACAATAATCTTACTTCTTCCATCTCAGACTACATTCAAATCCAGTGGCGCCTAAGCTCAGGTCGCACGTGTGCGAATAGCCTATGTCCTTAGCTCAGGTCTTCTTGCTTGAACCAAAAGCACGTGCCATATCCACACGAATGGATGCGATAGGGTTGACAAATCTTAGGAACCCGGTGCCACCCTCTGGGACTGGGCACAGCACAGCGTTTAGATGAGTCTACGGGAAATAGCGAGTGGCAGCGACAGGGGAACCCCTACCCCCCATGGGTTCCCATCACCATCAGCATTCGTAAATGGGGATTGGAAGGGAGGCACACTATTATGAGAGAACAGTGTGCTACTCTGTTAGCGCCACATAACCTCTTTCCCCTACCCACGGTTCCCGTGTAATATGGCATCTCCCCGCGTGTCTTGAAAGCAGCCGCCCACTGTTGGGCGCACTGCTTCCCTAAAATTAAATATGGATCATTAATGGTAACAGCGTGGACCATTAAAGAAAAGCAGTGGGGCAGTTGAATTTTACGCAATTATAATAATACTAATAATAATAATTATTATTATTATTTTAAGCAGCCTTGGGTTCGGCGTTCCGTGTCTCGCGTTGACCCGTGCCTGCGTGTGGCCATCTCGTGTGCTTGCTGGTTGATTCCCCACAGGAACTGTACAATGCTCGTGCTCTATTTTTTTTTTTTTTTAATTGGAGGATATTTTACATCATATCTCAATTCATATTACATTCAAACCTTGAGACAATTCTAACAAGCTTACAATGGAAGACGACAACAAACTTCCACATATCAAATGGGGAGACCACTAGCTTCCATCTAAGTATAAAGGGGAATCACATGCCCCCACCACAAATTTTTGGTTCAAAATCCCATGAGGGATTCGAACCACGCACCGGTTGGAAATGGAAATCCCGTTCCGCAGCCGGTGACCAGACGAGCGGAGCTCGTTTGGTGCAGTATACAGGACTAGTTAGAAAATGTAGACAGCAAGACGGGGCCATCACTTCCATCTGACTATTTCTAAAATTTATTAAAAATAGCATTCGAAATAAAATACTAAGAATAAGTCCCCAGAACTTATGTACTAGGCCGTCTGATCCAGGAGATAATTAGAGTTAAGCATGTAACTGAACAAGTAATACAGGTAAGATAAGATCAGATTGATTGAGTAGACCACTGGAATGGGTGGGCAGAAACATGGAAGTCATGGAATCATAATAGTGGCTAATTTGTATACGAGCGAGGATGAAAACGTAAGTAAGGGCTAGTCTATCAATTATTTGACACCAACGTGAGTTGCTAGCTGCCACTACGCCGGGAAAGTTAGGTCAAAGCGGAGTCTCCACAAGAGTTTTTTTTTTTTTTGATTGGTATTTTTTACAATCATCTCAACACATATTATACTGAAGTTCAGAGACATTCTTACAAATTTGGAGACACTCAGCTCCCTTAAAGGAATTCGGAGACACAGCTCCGCCAAAGAATGAGGAAGATACAACTTCCAACAACTAGACACAGGAGACCACAGCTCCTACAAACTTCTAGCAGAAAATCCCGAAATCCCGTACGCGGGATTCGAACCCGAATACCGCAGCGCCAGCGCCTGCACTGCACAGCTCTATCAGAGCTGCGGTGACCAACCGAGCACGGCTCGGTTGGTGAGTCCCCACGAGAGTTGAAACCCCGTGAGTCGTGGCACAGTCCTCTATTTCTGATAGTCACTAATCTAATCTCAGATAGATCTTTCTTGGTGAGCAAGCTACATATAATCTGACTGTCGTTAAGTTATTCTTAAGTACAACCGATTGTTTATATTTTTTTATTTTTTATTTTTTTAATATCTTATTTTATATCTGAGATATCTACCATGTTTTACTTTACTAATAAAAATCATATTATTTTGATTTATATAATTATATTTTAAAGATTATCAATTATAAAAGTTTTCAATTCACTTAATTTTCGATATATAAGCTAAATAAGTGATTTTAAACCCAATGAATAGATTGAATATAAAAATTGAAAAATCGATAGGTGTATTGGAGCAATGCTCATTGTTGTTGACTGGATTTTTCTTTTCTTTTTTCTTTGCGATTATTCGTGTCAGACAATGTAAAAAAATTCCAGTACATGAGGAATGTCAAATCATCGTCGTAGTCGTCTTCATCGTCATCATCACATACAACATTTGAAGAGCAGGTATGATTGAATTGGAAACATTTCGAAACCTGCGATTTAACTCTTTCGGAACAGTTCTATTCACTACATCGTGTATTTTATATATCATAAAGCAGCGCATTTCTCCTATGATGAGTTTCTTATTTCTTTAAAATTCTTGTGCCAAATCATCCATCATATTCTACTTAATAGATATTTATATAACACGAATTTTTTTTAATTAAATTTGTATATAATCTACCACAAGTGAGAACGCAGTAGTTTCTTTATAATATATTTTTTATGGGAATTTAGGGTGTGTTTGGTTGGAAACAAAAAATGTCAACGAAAACTTTTAATCTAAAACTTTTCACTCTCCGTAACTACCATATTTTTAATTATTTTTCATAATTTTCTATACAAACTATCTTACTTTTTAATTATTTACATACAATTACTTATACAACTAACTTATCTATTTTAACTTTATTCTCTTTACACCTCATCATTACCCCTATCATATCACATCATTTTCTATCAACTTACAACTTTTATCCTGAAAATTTTTCATTAAAATTTTTTATCTCCAACCAAACACACAATATATTTAAACATTATGTATTATAGAAGTTTTCAATCAAGCCATGATATATATTTTATGGAACTTTGTAATGATATATATTAGGGTGTGTTTGACAATGCATAAAAAATGTCAAATTAAAAATTTTCAATCTAAAACTTTTTCATTATCGATAACTATCCTATTTTTAATCACTTTTTTACATTTTTCTATACAACTATCTTACTTTTCAATCATTTCTATACAGCAACCTACACAACTAATCTATCTATTTTAGCTTTATCCTCTTTATTCATCATCATTACTCATATCACATCACATCATTTTACAATTGTTACTCTTCAAAACTTTTCATCAAAAGTTGTATCCATTCCGAAACACACCCTTAAACATTGGATATTATAAAAGTTTTCAATCTAGTCACGATATATATATATATATATATATATATATATATATATATTATGGGGCATTTCTCTTTTGAAACTAGCACAATTCGCATTGCTTTTTGATTTTACTTTTTTTTAAATCCAAATAATGAATTATTTTTAAAACTATATGTTTAGGCCAAAATAAGAAATCAAATTAAAGTCACGCTTCAATGTAATCCATTCATTTTTATCATTTGATAATTTATTTTATCTATTATATTTAGCATCATTTATTTAGCTAAAAAACTAAATTTCATTCAAATAAAAAATCTACATGAGACACATTTACTTACAAAGTGTATATTCATGTGTAAATTATTAAAATTAATATTTTATTATTTATTCACACATTAATAATATTTTATATGGTTTGGATATTGAATATAAAATTATAAAATTGATACTTAGTATCAAATTATTTTATTATATTAGTTTTATATATATTGAAATGGGGATCATGTATAATTACATTATACACCTGATGAAGTTCCACTGTAAATACAATAGACGAAGTGAATTTTTATTAATTATTAAAAGAAGAAAAATAAATAAGGCTATATAAAATCACTGATTATGTAGAGAACTCCAAGGTTGATTTCTCATTTTTAGTTTAAGCACAATGCATGATTTAGTTTTTTAAAAATTTAAATCAAAGAGTAACGTACATTGCATCTTGTTTCGAGAGAGAAATGCCCCATAAAATATATGTCATGAATAGCTCCTACGTGGGCGGTGACCTTGCATAAGCATAT
The DNA here is from genome assembly GCA_030490835.1 of Annona cherimola. Lineage (NCBI taxonomy): Eukaryota > Viridiplantae > Streptophyta > Magnoliopsida > Magnoliales > Annonaceae > Annona > Annona cherimola. The sequence continues at coordinate 105,705,629 of CM059971.1, read as the reverse complement.
TTCCCACATTATAACAAATTTTACTTGATGTAGCTATTTTTTGGCTATATGTAATATATTTGGTTGCATTAGATGTATTTTGAGTATAATTAATTAAATGCTTTTAAGTGGAAATATTTGATTAAATGTTGCTATTTTTATCTCAATGTAACCAACAGTAAATTTAAAGTAGCCATTGGACTTTGTCTACAAAAAAGCAATGAAATTGCTATAATTAATATAGGATTTAACTAAATTTCTTCAAACGTAACTAAACTAAAATTTTGGATGCAAAAGGTTGACCACATATACTATATATTCTTGCAATACACAATGTACTTAATGAAAGACCAAGCATTGACTAAAAAGAATTTTTAAGAGCTCTTTGTATTAAACAACATCAAAATCTTACATTTAAAGTTTATTTGTTAATCTATGTTAGTCCAAAAATATTTTGTAAGATTGGGTGGTTATCCCTTTCGGATGATTTTGACGATGAAAAAATAAATTTTAATTTATGATCTTGATTTTGAATGTACGGTATTGATGATGTGTGAGTGAGATTATGTAGTTAAATTGCATTTTTATAGCATATGTGAATAGTGTAGTGTAGTTATGGAATTATCTTTTGTGATTGATATGACACAACTTGTGATAAGTTCAGATTCATAGTTATCTTGAAAATGGAATATACTTAGAGGATTGAATTGCTTTAAATAAATCTTAAGATATGTGATAACTTCATTTGGAATGATTCATGAAATATGCTTCTGAGGTGCGCTTAACTTGGAATAATAGGTTGCATATACCTTTATGATTTTCATGAATGAATTAACATGTTTAAAATAAGACTTTTTTCATAAATTTAAATTCTGCAAAAACAAAGGAAAAGGTTAACCTTTTGCCCAAAAAGGTCAACCTTTTAATAACAAATTTTGCCCATACAGACAACAAAAAGAGTCAACCTTCATGACTAAAAATATATGATGTTTTTAAGCCATAAAATTACAAATTTTAAGAAGTTTAGATATATTTGGAAATCCATTAGCCTATCTTCTAGGCCCCATCTCAAGTGACTAGGAGATGGAAGGGCTAGAAAGGATGAAGAGAGATACTTAAATGCAAGAATAAAAGACTTCAAGTACTTCATTATGATATTATTTTGGAAGAGATTCAAAGTTGTTGATTTCTTTTTGCTTGGAATTCAAAGCTACAAATTGCAAAATCTTTCAAAGAAATTACTTCTCATGCAAATGTGCTAAATCAGTTTGCTTTTTATGTAAGGTCTTTTTTTGTATTATCTTGGTATTGATGATGACCAAACTTAAAGGAAAGTTGTATTACCTTAGTGTCGATGATGACTAAACTAAAAGAAATCAATATTTGGTTATTTCATAAGCTTACCTAGAATTTATTACCAATCTAGAAAATAGTCGAACTAACTATAGTATTGAAACTCGTGTTGAATAGTAGGACTTAAGTCTTATGTGCTTGAAGAGTTGAGTATGATAAGGAGATTTAAACCATTATAAGTGTATTTATCTTTATAGTTTGGTTTCATTAGTGTGGATTGTATTTTTGCTTAATTCTTATTATTCTACTAAATTTCTTTGAATAGTCATCACACAGGACTAGCATATTTTTATATTTTTTTATAAATGTATAGGTCCCACCTCAATCTTGCACTATATGGAATTTGACCTTTTTTTAAAAAAATTTAGGTTTTTTAATTTTGAAAATCAACGAAGAATCCATGGATACCCGCTTCTCCCACATGCTCACATGTATTTGTGCCCTTGTCATTGATTTTCAAAAAAAATAAAGAAATAAATTCAAAAGATTTAGGTGGATCTTACGTATTTATAAATAAATAAATATTTTTTAGACCATTCGTGATAAGATACAAACTCTTAATTCGAGGGAGTATATCCAGAGTAATGGGTCACTCTCGAGATTTTAAAGGATTTATCTCTTAATTTAATAACTTAATGAGAATTGATCCTATTAGTCCAGACTAAGCAAATACCCCACTTAGCTTATCTTAAAAAACTCAATTTAAAATAATTTTTTTTACTTTTTTCTTCGTACACTTATTTATCTAAATTTAAAACTTGGTTTATATGTTAAATACACTTAGATAAACAAGTGTATGAAGAAAAAAATAAAAAATATTTTTAAATGGATTTTTTGATATGGGCTAACTAAGACATTTCTTTAGCCTAGACTAATAGGATCATTCTTCTAACTTAATAAATAATTTTACGAGATCTAAATTGTTAATTAGCTACGTTTGAAAGTATATTTAACTATTAATAATATGTCACAAAAATTGTGTTACAGACATGGAAATGAAACGTCAGTCATGATATGGCACGGTACAACAATGAGAAAAAGTAAGATATAAATATCTAGATGCTACGTTAATTAAAAAAAGAAATGTATTTTAGTTGTGAACATAGCATATCATCTTAATCTAGAAATTAAAAGGAGACCTAAAGTGACTTTCACCTTTTAATGCCCAGACCTTCTATCACTCTTTTATTACAAAATGAACATTTGGAACTACCAACCAAGTACTAGCCTAGTTGGTCAAGACGTGCCATATGTCTTGAGTTCAACACCTACCCCATACAGGTGTGTTGTATTTATTGTCTTACTGTAAGAGATGTAATCATATAATATTGTAAAACTGTATCAACCAAGTTATGCCCGTGCTAGCAATAGATGGATGAAATATTTGACGTTAAGATGTTTCGAAGAAAAAGTTTTGCATCCCTTTTGACTCATTCCCTAATTATCTAGCTTCCACTTGAATTCTTGTGTTGCAGTAGCTATCTTAGTCTGAACACCGATCCTCGGCTCGCAGTACATGATGAATGGATATGAGATTGGCTGGAATATATTCCTTAATTTTTTGCAACCTTATATATATAGACAGATCCCTAGTTGAGAGATGACAAGGAGATAAGATGTTTCCAGCAGATCGATTGTGTGATGGCCAGGAACATGATCCGTTCACAGATCGGATAGGTTGGAAAATGGCCTGAAATTGACCCATGAATCAATAACCTAGCTACGCACGTAATCATGAATGGGCTGAAAGGGGTTTGTGATCCAAAATAACGCCCAAATATACTGCGTCACTTAAGCAAGAATTCAAAGAGAGTCCTGCATGCATCCCACGATAGATTTGGTTGAAATAAAATATTTAAGTCAAGGGTCATATGAGATTGGTTTCCATCATTTTTTTTTTTATTTTTTTTATCTCTTACATATTCTTCCGTAAGCAATTTCACATCTTAATTATTTAATCATAAAAAATATCTATTCATTCTACTTTTTCAACTTAACCTTTATATTCAATTCATTTTTCTCATCATTATTTTATTTATTTTAATTTTACATCTATCACATTATTTATATACTTTTCAAAATATTCTGTTTTCCATTTCTTACACTTTTCCACTATAACTACATTACCAAATGCAACCTAAAACATAGTGAAAGATACCGGCAATAAGGAATATGAAATATTTAAAAAATTAAAAAAATGATTTTTTTTTTTTAAAATACCAATGATGGTGAAACTAAGAAAAATACATGGTAAATCAGACCTTAAAGATTCATGAAAATTGAAACCATGTAAATCAATTCCATAGAATTTTACTATGGAAAATACTCTATAACAGTGGATTCTTGTTTTGCTTATCTGCTTTAAAGTCGATGTGTGATCACATGATGGGCCTCCCGAGAAATGATGCCGCGTTGGAAGTTGTCCCAGGGATGTGGACAGCTTAACGTTTTTGTTGATTTTGGTTTCGGCAGCCTCCTCGCCGTGGAATCATGGATATCATATTCTACCCTAGAGAGGGAAGCAGCCTGCCTTTCGTTATATGAGGTGAAATAACAACCGTACAGTGGCAATCTGCTCCTGGCGACGGCTGCTTTTGGCATTCCCCATATCCAAGCACACTTCACCCCACAGCTTCTCATGCTCAGGACATCGTGGCACACAATCCTGTAGATATTGTCATGAATGTTTTCACCTTAACCGTCCAATAGACTCTTATGAATCAAAGATTTCAATGTACAGCAAAGATGAAGCCCAGATTGACTGGTGATAAATAATAATAATAATAATAATAATAAACTAAATTTCGAAATTCCCAGTTAATTCGGAGCCGATTACGCAATCCTTCAGAAAGGAATACCATTTCTTGCTGGCTGTGTATAGTCCATCTCGCTCCACCCGAGTATGTGAGGAGAAGCCCAGGATTCGAGTTGCATTGATTACCAATCATGCTCGCCATAACTTCATCCGTCTTATCCGAATGAGGGATTGGATGGAAGCCAGCGGTCCACAATATGTGTTACGCCTTCAACTCTCCGCCTTCATTTAAATCAGCAGTCTCGCAGTAAAACTGTGAAAAACACCCTTTTTTTTTTTTTTTATCCACAGAATAACTAACAAGAATGGTATACAATATTCACGCGAAAATAAATTCAGAAAAAGGGAATTGCAGAGAAAATATTAGATAGATGTGATGTTTTGTTCATTATATTCCTATTTTGTTTATATACATTTTTAATGTTTTTGTAATATTATGAACGGTTTAGATTTTTAGTTGAATTCACGTATTTTCTCTTGGTCGAATGCTGGAGTATGTAAGTTTGACATCTCCGAGCCGGACTCTAACGCTGAGCATGTGAATGTCACGTGCTGCAGCCTGGCGTTTAGCCGAGGGGCTGATTTCGGCTGCGTTTGGGAAGTGGGAATATGATTCGACCGTCACGAGAATATTTTAAAAAGTGCACCAATGATATTATATGTAGAGCTATATTTGAATTAAATAAAATAATTATAAGAAAAAATAATTAAGAAAAATAAAATTATTTGGTTGTTAAATATCAAATCATTAATAGAAGAACATACAAAGAGGAAAAAATGAGTAAAAACTGAAACACTGGTACCAAACGTAGCCTTGGGAATGATTTCCAGTTCCCACGGCAGTCGCTGGGCATCATCCTAAAAAATAGAAATTTTGTTTTATTTTAAATTTTTTATAAAATATATTATTTAAAAAATAATTTTGACAGTTTATAGAAAAAATTATACAGATAAATTGATGCTTATTGAAAATTTGATATAATAATTATGAAAGGCATATAAATTTTTAGATTATAAGTCACATCTATAGTTTTATTTCTTATGTTGCTAAAAATATTGTATACCTTTTTTAAAAGCTAAATATAGATTTTTATATTATTACAAATACCAATTTTTTGGATAATTACAAACGGAGCAGTTCCCCGTGATTTGGATATTTCGATGGGAGTGGGACTTGTTACTTGATACGTGGCCTTATTGCATGTCTACCATGCGTTGCCGTTCGCACCATCACTCTTTCGTTTGAACTACTGACGTGCCCCGTATACACAGCCAAGAAATTATTTCATAAACTTCAATTCTATATTTAGACTTCTGCCTTAGTTCTTAGCCTAATTCAATTGCTCGAATTTCACGTTGAAATCTGCTTGAAACTTCAGGTATTTCATCATTTTTCATCTTAAATTAGTTGTTGAGAACATTTCTATATAATTTAAATATCCTTCGCCGCACATCATGAAAATTCTTGGAGCAGACTCGCAACCTGTCAGCAGAAGAAAACTTGAAAGCCCATAAATCTGGGTGGGCCTAGGGCACATCTATAAGCCACACAAATGTACTCGGCTGTCTATATTTTTGGTCAGTACCTACTGATTAAAAATACAGTATTTGTAACCAACAGCTGTTGGGTTTCTCTTAAGCAAGTTTTTGAGTTAAATCTTATGAATGAAAAAAAAAAAATTGCTTAAAAAGCTTCTCTTATATATATTATTTATATTTTTCTTCTCCATTCTCCATCTTTCAGAACCATCATAAAGACCCAATGATAAAATTCCCAACAACTAATCCGTGGTATATATTTGCATCTTGAACTAACTACCCTTGAACCAAAAATCGTCTTCTAAGAAAATTAGTGCTAATCAGCCAGGAAGACCAATGCCATTAGGCCTAGAATTTCTTATTAAATTTCGAGTTTGACGAAATATAATGCCATGCTATGCGCCTTAACACCTATGATATCCCAAGTTAAAGTCAAGTAAATCATTATTACTAACGTTGGTTGCTTATAGACCTTCTTAGGGCCAAAGCTATCTCAAAATATGGAAATTTTCTTAGTAATTATAACTAACCACCCAGCCTTTTTCATAGGGGATGCAGAATGATTCAACACAAAGCAGCATCACGCATAGACACATGGCATGGGTGGATTTACACGTAGTCGAGCAATTGGCAATTTTCCCTAAGATTTTGAAACATGGTCAAATCCCCTTAACTTTTTTTTATTCTTACGAAATAATTAACAATAGCTAATCACGACAAGATTGGTTCACTAGTTCAAAGCCATAACATAATAGTTCGAAATTTGATAGTGACACTTGACTTGTTCGCTTCTTTCCTAAAATTATCCTCGGACAATTATCTAGCATCCAAGAAAGTAACACAATAAAAAATATATATATATATATATATATATATATATATATATATATATATTCATATTCCCCCCTTAGGAGTGTTGGAATGTCCTTTTCACATGGTTGATGATCATTAGTTGCAAAATGTTTATTAGTTTTTAATCAAGTTCAGACTACGCCCAGCACAAATCCAATATTATCTAGCTATCTTAATAAATGATACCTGGCTTATCATTTGTACTTAGTGCCCACAGTGGGTTTGTAGATGGATAACAAGATTTCGGTCGAAGCCAATTTTTGTTAATTATTCGCCCATTGCATCAACCTATATACGTTTATATGAGCGGGATGACATTGGATGGGATCCAATAACATTATCTTAACTCCAACAGTGGAGAAATGATTTCTATTTGCCACCCAAATATCTATATGGTTTTGATACTATAGATGCGAACATTTGGTATCACTACATTTTTGTTCATTTTAATCGCTTTATGACCATTGTGTTTAACGTCATTTAATTAGCCAAGATATCAACATGTTTTTTATTGAAGTCTTGTCCTGAAGACCACACACCCTTCTATTTAAAAAAATATGAAGTTCAAAGTTTACCCAGATAAATTCGCTATAGCATTGAAATATTACGAAAGCACATGTAATTATCATTTTATGTAAAATAACATTTCAGAAAGTATGAATATTCGTTGAAGCGAAGAAAAACAACACAACTGTAGGCTAACACATTAATGTTAAGTTAAAGTCTCTATTTGGATGCCAGCGTCAGCATATAGCCAAGTAGGTCAAGTCCTCCGCCATTGTGCGGGAGCATCGGGGTATGATCTCGATGGGAGAGCTTTATTTTCCTTTTGAGGAGCAATGTTTCCTTTCGAGAAGGCTTAAGTTGTAAAATAATAAAGCCAAAAATTTATGCCCATGAAAAATCAAAAGCCAAACAATAGCATGTTTACTTGTAAAACATCAAAAGAAATGAGATGAGAAACATAAAATGAGATTTATGCATCTTCAGTTGTGATTGATCTTGATAGGAATACATTCCTTTGTTTTGTGTTCAATTGGGTGAACATGATAACCATGTTGGGAAAACCTCATTGATTAAATCCATAATCACTTAGAATCCTCCATGCCAAATTACTAAGAAAATAAAATTCATAAGCGGAAGCGTACCTGAATCCATGGATGCAGTCCGTTCTTGAATACTGTGGTTTCTGGATCTTCCAAGTTATTGTCCTAGGGTTTGTCTCCTATTTTCCAATAATAGGATGTTAAAAAAGAAACTTTGGTAGGTGCATAACTCGGGGACCACAACCGTTTATATAGGAAGTCTATCTTTCGTATTTCTAATTTAGCTCATCATAAAAATAGAAATTAGAAATTAGGCTGTAGGGTTTCTACGCATAAGAGATCCATACTTTATTAGATGATTTAGGCCCATAAAACTTTATAAGATCACTTTTAAAAATTGAACTGCTATTTATGATAGTGTATATATAATTAATATATGTGTGTGTCCAAAATTTCAACAAACCAAAGTCGGTCAAGTGACACTTAACTCCTTCCACGAATGTATGGATAAAGATAGAGCTATTCATATACAATAGCTCTAGTGGATTTGTTGTGGGGTGCACTACCCTAGACTTCAGTTGCCGCAGGAGTTCGATCCCTGGATGTCGAGCATGAGAGCTCAGTTTACTACCATGACGACAAAGCGCTGGCCACTAGTGGAATGAAACCTTGATCATATGATTGATACTTTAAACGTAAAGCGTTGGATCAGGTTAAATCATCTGAAATCTAATACATCATATATCTCGAGCGTCCTTAGAAATGTATATCTATGTGTCCGGCTAAGGATACTCTGTGAAAGAGAAAGAATCATATTCAAGTAGGTGGACACAGGGATATAGGAATCTTGATCATATAACGTGCATGCACGTTAAGTAACCAAAATTTCCTCCTTAGATAAGTTGTTGTATACATTGGATGCCTTAAATCAGAAATCGGGTTCTCATAATTGGGCTTTAGTTCATCATTAACTTATGTAAGAATGATGTTAATGACTTATTTGCAATTAAGTGTGCAAGATGAGTTAGTACGTACACAGTGGAATATATCAGTTGCGAATATAGAGAATGTTTTCAAATTCTCATTTAATTCATTTGATGGTCATCTTTGAGTACGACATCCAGATTGATTAAAGAGAACAAAGGAAAAGAATATAATGAAATTCATGGTTCAGATCTCATATTTAGATGAGTCATTAGGAGAATGTTTGGATTGCCATTTCGTTAGATCAATCTGATCATGACAGCCCAGTTGTGAGGGATAAATGCGCACACACACATATATATTAAAAAAAAAAAGTGCATTGATAGCAAAAAGTAAAATGCCTGAGCTTGATCTGGTGCAAATGTGACTTTTTTGCAATTTTTATTCCAAACAATATTTATTTATAAAGATATAGATTCATTCATTAATCAAACAGTTTTAATAGGCTTATCTTGATGTATTGAGGCCTAAAACATGAAAGATTACACATTCACTTGTGTTGTACCATATGTGTGCGTCCGACGTCTGTTCATCAGACATGAAGACTGCCCAACTGGCGCCTATCATACCTTAAGGCCTTCGTATTTTTTACATAAAAATTCGTTTTCGGTGGAAGGTGGCTTACGAACTATGAAGCACGCAGAAGAACATTGCGATTCTCGTATTGGGCCACCTCACTCACTGTTCCCTGCCAATTTCCAATCACAAGAGTTCGGCGTTCGTCTGTTCGGATGACACATCAGGAGTCCAGTAAATGTTTGTTAATGTTGATTTTAGTAGGATGGTGGAATAGGGTGACAAGTAGAAAAGAAAATATTTTGAGAAATATGATTAATATGAAATTATAGGAGTAAATGTAGAATAAATAAGATAGCTAAAAAGAAAAATAATTAGAACAGTCGGATAAATTTGTAAAACAGAGTTGTTAAGTTATTGAATAATTTGTAGAGAATTGGAATGATGGACGTTTCCCATCCCACCCCAGATGGTCCAAATATCATTCAAAACAGACTCCTGTGCGAGGCCCACACATTGTTCTATCAAATCCAGACACTCAGCTTGATGCTGGGAAGGTTTATATGCCCAAAGTAATAATAAGAAGAAGAAGATCCCTTGAGCTAGTACCTACTGCGGTCGGTTGTAATACTGTTTAAGAGTTAGATTGTTAGCTGCTCAGACAGTTGAGGGTTACACAATTGGATGGAATTTGGATGTGTATTGTAAAATGGGAAAAATAAAATTCTTATGTATTTTAATAAAAATTGCGTAACGGGGGAAATGGAACGGGCCCAGAATCGAGCTTACGGGTCCAATTGTGTGACTCGACTGACCAACCCACAGCGTAGAAATCAGTTCTGCCCGCACCGTAAGGGTCGGCCCTGGAAAAAGTGGCCATAAAACCAGAATTGACACGTGGCTGGCACTTCCTTGTCAAGCCGCTGCTCCGTCACTCGCTAAGACATTGCATCGGCACAGAAGATGGATAAGAGGGAAGAAATCGAGAAGGCTCCAGGTGCGAGCCGTGGATCAAAGCTGTATTTTACATTCCATCCACACATCCTTGAGTGGAAAGCCGCTTCGGCGCACAATAATTAAAAACGTCAAAAGAATCCAAAAGAAAATTAGTCAGTCAGTCACATACCAACCTACCTACTCCAATGATAAAGAGCAGCATCCATTGAATTGGGTCCAGCTTTCCAAATTCACTCTTGTTGTTCTTTGTATAAATTAGGCTTACAAGGACATAATAGCACCAAAACAGGCAACGCGGGAACCCGCCACATGTTTCTTGGAACATTTTGACACTGTAAAACTAATGTTGTCAAAGAACTGCTCTAACTAGTTAAGCAAATCGGTTTGAACAGTAACATCGACATGACATAATTATGATGTCATAAATGTTTATTAAATTTTAATTAATTATATATTGATAAAAAACTAAAATTATATCTTTATAAATCCTAAATCTATATATTAAATTTTAAGCATCACAACAAAACATGTAGGAAAACATTAATAAAAAAACTTTCAAAAATTTTTAAGCATGAATATTAAAAAAAATTAACTCTGTTAACTAACCTGAAATGTGTAACAAAACCTTGAATCACTGAATGTTGATGCTTGACTTGCGAATTCTCCCTATTCATCTCAATACCTTAATGAATTGCATTTCTATAAACATATCTATCACAATAAGAAATATAGGGTATGTTTGGTTGAAAGTAAAAACTTTCAATAAAATTTTTTTAAAGTAGATGTTGTCAAATTGATAGAAAATGATATGATATAATAGGAGTAATGATGAGGAATAAAGAGAATAAAGTTAAAATAAATAAGTTAGTTGTATGAGTAATTGTATAGAAATTATTAAAAAGTAGGTAGTTTGTATAAGAAATGTGAAAAAATAATAAAAAAATAAAGTAATTACGAACAGTGAAAAATTTTGAGTTGAAAAGTTTTTGCTTCAAACGAACACACCCATAATAGATCAATAATTGTTGAAGGATTGAACTAAAATAAAAATTTATAAGTCCACAAACATATTATTCAACCTAGCTATAAATCAACTATTAGCATCTCATATCAAAAATCTCAACTCATATCAATAGGTTTTTGAAAACACTGTTGACAATATTGCTTAACTGGTTCCTTCACCTAAAAAAATGCTTAAAAAACTAAAACATGCCTAATCCGAACATTAAAATTTGAACATTGCTGTTCAATGAATTTCTATTTTTCTGAGGCGATTGATCTGATTAATGCTAATCCAAGGCTATTAAAATCTGTAAACTTAAAAAAAAAAAAAAAAAAAAAAAAACTAAAACTAAAACTAATAATACATGAAGCTGGTAGTCGGCAGGGTGGCCGGATGGAGCAGAGGTTTGCTTGAGAAAGGAAGGAATAAACAATGGGAGAGGGCCACCGAAGGTGAAGAAGAAGCAAAGGGAAGCCGAACAAAGTCGCAGATGGTGGCCACATGGCCGAAGGTGAAGAAGAAGTAAAGGGCAGCCGAACAGAGTCGCAAAGAATGGTTGAAGGTGAAGAAGAAGCAGACTGTGGCCGAACGCTGTCGCCGATGGTGGCCAGAGGCGGAAACGAAGAAGAAGCAGAGGGCATCACCTCCGAACGGAATAGCAAAGCCAGCAACGGGCAACCGAATGTGAAGAAGAAGCAAAGGGCTGCTTTCGTTGCCGATGGGTTAACGTCGCCACCGATCAGGACGATGGGGAAGTGGAACTGAAGGCGAGTTTGTGAAAGTTAGGTTTTGCACTTCGCCGGTTTGGGGCTGGGTGGGACAAGACTTGTGCTTTGGCGGAAAGAAAACTGGGGAAATCGACTCCCGATTTTTTAACTTGTGTGTTGGATGCCCGACCGGTTTTTTTTTTTGTTCGACCGTAGTTTACAGTTCAACTGCCGGTTTACCGGTTCGAACGATTTGATGCGATCAAACCAAACCGCACTCAATCGAACCTGGCATTGAACCGGTTCCCGGTCCAACCGGCCAATCCAGTCCAGTTCTAACAACACTGCGCAAAACACGCGCACGCACACACACGAAGAAAGAAAAACATATAGATGACAATAAATTGAAATTTTCTATTAATAGAAGGAAACAAAAAATTCCCTGGACAAAAGAATTGAATGAGGAATCAACAAAGACGCAGGTGCGCCGACTAATCGGACAAATGGGACAACTCCGTTAGCGTCGCTCTTATTCCGTCATCAGCATATACAAGCGCCAGGCCCCTCCTTCCTATTTACTCTTGGAGAAGAATACAATGAGAAAGGAAAAGGGTACCCAGCTTAAGAATCATGGTGAGAAGAAATATTACAGATCCATCAGCAGTTAACCCTTTTTTACATTTCACAATCCCTCCCTCCGTCCCGCCTAGCCTTCCACATCCTTTTCCACTCTAAGTAGACTTACAGAAGCAGACAAGCCTCTGATTGCTGCGGCTGCTGTTTCAGCTGCTCCTTGGCTTGCTGTTGTGACCAGTACGCATGGGCAGATAACACTCGGTCCAATAGCTCTTGCGGCACGGGTTCTCCCCTCCTTTGCTGGGGTGAGATTCTTGCCGTGTGCACTAGTGTCTTCCACTTATCCTGTACCCCAACCACAAAAAAGAAAAAAAATTGATTACTCTTAAAAGAACAAGCCAAAACCACTTGTGTATAGATGAAGCAATCGAAAGATTGTTTGGAAAAGCGTGCATATTCCCTGCTTTCGCTGCACGTTACAGTTAGATTTCTTTGGTGGACCACGGTGCACAGTGCACAGTGCAGATACTTTTTACAAAGCTTATGCAATCAACAGCTGCACATCAGAATGCCTACAATTTATACATCATAACTCTGTTTATCACACGTTTATCAATGCAAGTACAAAAGAGGTCTAAAGTACACACCTTCAAATCAACATATGTTCGATGTTTTGCATCTTCAAATGCACGCAGTTTAACATCCCGCCATCTGCAAAACAATAAGAAGGCTCTCCCAAGTAAGCAACCAGATCGCAAGTCCCAGCAAATATCAGAACTCTCAGATAACTGCTAACGACAGATCAAATTTGATAATTATGTTCCCAGGCTGGTTGCTTTTCTGATGTAGTAACTATTTCTCTAGACAGAAACCACAAATGGCATTAATTAGTCTATCATTTGTTCAAACCATGCGAAAGCAATCTACACAGAAACCACTAATGCCAACAATTAGAAACAGATGACATTCTTTATGCCATATCTGATACGTGTGGCCAGCCTCTGACCTCACCATTTTTTTCTGGGAAAGGCTTATGACTCATATTCACATGTAGAGAAAATTGCAGGGAATGCAAAGGGAAAGGGGAGGAAAAACCACCAGAAAAGGCAACATTTTGTGAACAGTAAACAGCAAGATAGATCAAGCGGGAAAATCAACAACAGTTTCCTAGCCATCAGACCTTAAATTCAAGGGTATTGCTTGCATACCTCCCAGTTCCAAGCTTCTCAACAGCTTGAACAAGTGCTTCAACTTCAGAAACAGAAAATGGTCTCCTGATGCGGCGCTGAACAATTTCAGATCGCCTAGATTTCCTGTGCAAGGGAACTACAGCTAGTGCATCTGCATTTGTGTCAGGAATGGGAACCAAAGCTCTCGTATTAGGTGCTGCTTTCTCTAACAATGGGTCAGTAGGAGTGGGAACTGAATCACGGTCACTTTCAATGCAGTTGCTAGATTGAGTTAGTGGAGGATCTGGACAAGGTTCAATTGATGTTCCTGGATTCGAAGAAGGCACATGGGAGTACCTGAATGTAGTTGCGTAAACATGACTGAAGCCCATTAGAGATTTGAGTTCTAAAATGCAACAAATATAAAGTAGTTTCCAAAAATTTAGTGCATCAGTGACTCTACAGATAACACTTCATAAAATAAAGAAGTACAGACAATATAGCCATCTCTTAGTAAGTGATAACTAGTGGACCTTTGTCAAGAGCTGGTCTGTGTTTCATACCATACACAATACAGGTTATATTGTTGTGGGTGCCCATCCTGAAAACGATATATATAGAATTCGTCCTAGCTATCTATTTTAGGTAATTGAATGGCCAAGTGCTATCTAATCACAAGCAGTCCAGAAAAGCTTGCGAAGATGATAATGATAATGAAATGAACAAGCAGCAACTCCATAAACAATTAAAAATATCCAGAAATGCAATCCATAATGGGCCCACAACTTGGATAAGACAAGTTATCACCATCAGCATAATAAATAATAAGTATTATTATTATTTTAACAATGATAAGGAAAAGGAAAAACATGGAAGAAAATGGATGTAATTCAGAAAAAACAGGAAAAATGCTTGACATTTTTCTGAAATTGGCTTGTGAATTCTTACACTTCACAAAGGTGGTAGAAACTGGAAAATATGGCAGCATTTTAATCATTCTTAAAATACTAATATTCTGACACTGAGGCGTTGTGCCCCTGGTTAGAATGTTGGCACCATTGCCAAATGTTCTGGTTTCAAGCCTCTGTGTTTGTTTATTACATTGTGGGAGTTTTTGTCTCCTTAGTGATTTGATGGGAGCTTGTTGTCTCCCTCACTGAATAAGTGAGAGTATGTTGTCTCCCCAAATGACATATGGGAGTCTGTTTTCTCCCTTGGCCTTGATTGTAATATCAAAAATAAGTTGCAATATACATACCCAATCGAAAAAAAAAAATACTTATATTCTAGCAGTTGAGAAAATTACAATTAATTACACTTTCATGAAATCGAACAATAATAGTCATAATTTCAAGACGTCATTGACTAATGATAAATCAACAAACCATTTACTAATTTCTCTTATTACCTGGTCAGTGTTGGAAGAGTTGCATGAGAGGCAGGACTGTGACAACTTTCTTGGCACAGGGAAGGGGGGGAATGTGAAGGGTTCGGTTCCAATATGAAACCTAAACTATCAAGTTTGTTGTCATTAGAGATTCCAGCCTGAAGTAGAGTTTTGTTGTCATCCCTAACCTTCTTGCCTTGAAGAAGAACCCCAACACAGAGACCACCTCCAAGCACAGAAGTTATGGCTTCCATTACTGCCCTCTGAAATTACACACAACAAAAGCACATCATATAGTGTCAAACATATGCAACAATATTTGACAAGAATCAACATTGCTTTTGATTTTCTAGCCAATACTCGAGAGCTATCTGCAGGAACATCAATCACTGTTCACATGACTCAATTTGCCTGCACAAGGGATCCAGAATTTAGCCACACTAAGAATCAAGTACCTTCAGCGATCCAACAGTTGCAGCTTCAGGTATCTCAACAAAAAGCTCTGGTATCTCGAAGGACTTAATATTGAGCCTCACTGTCCACAATAAAAATCAAGAGATTCAAATTCCGGAAACCAAAAGATGTGAAATGGTCAAACTTGACGAATTCCAGATACACTGCTATCCAACCAACGACAGATGTATTACCATGCAAATCATCATTTTCAAGAGATGGTTTCTGACCAGTTTCAGGAAACGAAGCTCCATATGCTGCAAACATTAGGTAGCAGATTAGGAGGGGAAACACAGTTACAGATGTTATGCCACAACTCTCCATTGCCCATTGAAGGGATGGGGGAAAGAGAGGGGTTAATAAAACTGACCTCTTGGCATGTTTGGACCAGAATCAGTCACTTCTCCACTGATAACCTTCTCAGCAGAATTACATATGCCATCGCCGCTAATCCCACAATCAGACATTGAAATTGAACTGGGCTCAAAAAGTCGCCGCCTCTTGAATGGATTGCGCCTCTGAGTCCTTTGGCGTGTGTAACATGCTTTCCTGCTTCGAGAGATGGGCTCCAAATCTGAATCTGATAGAATCATCAACAGGAAAAATTTATTATCCAAAAGATCATCCAGATGGATATTAAAATCCTGATGGTTCTCATAACAGCTTCCATATGGGGCAGCGACAAAAATCGAACCATGCAAAGTAGACTTCTAGTTGTGTTTCCACTTTCCCAATATGTGATGTTGTGCCATAATATGTGAACAGCCCAAATGTGACCACCTTGTAAACTGGTGCTGCCTTATGCCTTGCCTAAGGAACAACAAATTCCAAATAGCCAAGAAAACAAGAATAGCTTTTCTTACCAGTATTAAAAGGTTTCCTGTCCCTCAGTGAGTTTGGAACTACTTTCCGGTGCTTAGATGCCAACTGCTTTTTCAACCTCCGGTCTCCAGAACATGGCGGCCAATAGGACTTCAACGTTATGGTGCTAGGTTGAGTGCACCCGGAAGAATTTTCGTCATCATCTCTATTAACTTTCACACAATCTTGATGCCTAGCAAAAGAACCAAAAAGGGTGTAGTTACCATACAAAGGCACCTCAACACTGCTATCTGAACTAACTAATGGAGGCGGCTTTGCATCGAACTCCATCTGTTCCACTGAGTTGCACATATCCTGACCTGTTCCATTTACAGCACTTTCCCTTCTTTTCTCCACATTTTCCAATTGCTGCCTCATTTCCCCTTCTTCTTTACCATCACAAGACTCAGCAGACCCAGGTGAACCACTCTCAACCTGGCACTTTTCATGGATCATGCCAGGAAAACTTCCAAACTCTTCTTTCCTAATCATTGGCTCTTGAGCAGACAAAATGTTCTCTGATCCAGAAGACTTGCTTATAGCAGAAGCATATTCCCCGGTCAAATCATCATGAGCATAAGAATATTTCCTCAAAGGACGGTTCTGGTCATGCCTCTGGTAGCTAACACTTGAGTTGAATGTACTCTCATCACAACTTAATTGATCAAATGGCTCTTGTTTAATTGGTTTCACTCCATCCAATTGTTCCTGTTTAAGGGCAGGTGTTGGAGAACTTTCTTTCTCTTGTAATAAATTCCCAGCCACAGTGGCCAGCAAGTCAAATGCACACATCAGGTTGCCTTCAACCTTTTTCCGGACTGACCGTCTTCCCTGAGAGTCAATAAATGAAAGTTTTTGGAATAATCACAATCTGCGAATGAAGAGGAAACAAATTGGCACATTTCAATGTATAGAGAAAATTTTACCCTTGCTGATCTTGAAGCTTGGGGCATAGGAGGTACTTGGTAGCCATTAAATCCATAATCTAGCCTCTTTTGCAAAACCATATCTTCAAGAAACTTGTGGAAAGGAACGATTTACCAAGAATGAACATACAGCATTACTGGACCCATTCAGATTCTTCCAATAGAATATATATTCTTCACTGATCAATCACTTGAAAACCTGCAAATATAACAGAGAATTGATAGTTCCAAGGTTCAGAAGTTGCACAAAATTGAGAAAAAGATGACAAAACAAGGAACCAAAGCAGAGTATCGCTGAAAATGAGCAGGAATCGAGACAAAGAAGATAGATACATAAGTAGGAATCACTGAAAATGATCCCATACTCCTTCAGATCTAAAGTACAAATAAAAAAAAGCAGAGTATCCCTAAAATGTGAATAGAACAGGTACTGCAGCGTATCAAGTCATTGCATTTGTAGCAAATTGGTTCTTCGCAGTCATATACCAAGGAGTGATATGGAAATTACTGCCGTATAACATAAGAAGGCATATATGTCGAATCATAGGTAATCTCCGTATTTCCATGATAGAAATTATCGAGGTACAGGATACAACACTAATCCTAATCTCCAAAAATAAACCATTTTTAACTTCAATACCTTGTGATACCTCACAAAACCAATGTATCCCATCACCAAGACAGATCAAATAAAAACAGATGAAGAAGACAAAGGCGAAGAATCCAGAAAGAACTTCATAAGTTGAGCCAAGTTACTGTTTCGGGAATAAAATTTCGAATGTAAATCAAGATATGAAAAGCAAATTTTCCATTAAAAAAAGATATGAAAAGCAAAAACCAGTTTTTCTCCCAAAAGATTAAAAAATAAATACATATTTTCTTACAATTCATTGATTCCATTGCTTTATCACAATTCAGAAATCCCAGACAAAAGTCTCCGTCAAGATTATTTTCCTTAGATCAGGAAACACAATTCGATTAAAAACCGTTGATGAGAACGATCAGATCCAATCATGTTTACCCACAACATTAGTTAGGCGTTGAAAGAAAAAATCCATATTAAATTGCATCCATATTTATAAGAAGTCAGATCCTTTTGGGATCCTAAAACCCTGCAAAAAGAAGAAATCTTCCAACTTGGAAATGTCCGACAACAAAAAAATAGAATAGATCTAAAACTCAGAAGGTGGAAAACCAAAACTGTATTTAAAAAGAATCTTTGAATGTAAATAAATTTTCTTAAAATAAAAAAGATGGAGGACGAGTAAATTAAAATTCCAGCAAAACCCAAAAAGGAAAATTTTCTGAACTGTCAATCCAAAACGCACAGAAAATTGTCAACAGAAGTGATCTAAATCACCGAAGCCGGCTAATACAATAACGGCTCAGATCATTGTAGAATTCAGATCAACGACAATTCCGTACCCTAAAATCCGACAAAGGGAATGAAGAAAAATAGTTCACAACTGAGGGGATCCGTGAAAAGAATCCACGGTTTAAAACAAAATTGTTCACCATAATTCATACACAGGGAAAAAAAAAAAAGGCAGAGTCGTCGTATTAAAATCAATTGGCAGATCCAAAGTCCTCGAATTGGTAGGGATTTTAATAAGAAAATCCTAGATTATTAGAAACATAGCTTCAGGAAGAACGAATCAGATCCCAAAAAAAAAAAAAGATCAAATCAGGAACTCATAAAAAAAAATTTCAAATCAGGACGTTAAAATCCTGAAGGATTCCAACGGGAAAGATGGGTGGATCCAAAACCCTCGCTGCGGGTTCTTAATCAAAAGAGATCGGAGAACCAAATTCTAATAAAATTTGAAAATGTTCAAATGGAAACAGGCAGCGGATCCAGAAACTACCGAATGCATATGAACGAATGTTCGGATCGAAGACAACTTTAGAAAAATTCGACAGATTTCGAGAGCAAATGGAATAAAAATCACTCTTGTTAATATGAATTCGTTCTCCAAGACGAATAAATCTCCACAGAGAATCGGACCAAACCAAAAACAAGCGAAACCATAGGCAGAGACAACAAATTCACCCTCCAAAAAATTCCGGAAAAATCGATAAATAGATGAGAAAAATAATAAAATCTTCAGAAAACAACAGAAACCCCCACAAGAGAAAATTTTGATGGTAAAAAAAGGTGAATTCAATCGACTCACCAGCAAAGAACAGATTTTTCTCGAAATTAGTCATTTTAAGCGATCGATCTTCGAAATGAGCCGAATTTTCTGTGAATTTCCTTCCAACAACGACGATACTCGAATCGGAAAATTTCCGGAGATATTGAGAAAATGCCAGCAATTGAGATTTCTCCCTGTCTTTCCCTCTCCCAACGCCAGAAATCCCAAAAACCCTCTTAAAAACCATTTCCTCTCGCTTAAACCCCTGCATCTTATACTTTGACCCTTGAAACCGGTAACAGCCGGTAAAAGCTAATTCATCGTCGGGCAACAGCCGGTATCAAAAACCACCTAGACCGGTTCCTCCCTTTGGGGTGATCCACGCCCAGCTATCGCCCATCATGTGCAAGCCACGTGGCAGAAGAGTCTATTTAACGGCAGAGATGTAAATGCATGACTTGTGGGTCTGAAACAGTTCATTTATAGGTGAAACGCCTCGCGTGAAAAAATATTCAGCATCGCGGTATAGATGCCAATTTAAAGCATGTTTCAAAAATCCGATTCATCCATATTCTAAAAATACTTTTCAAATTTCTTCCTGATAAAATTCCACAGAAAAATATCACCATAATATGATGGAAAGACCTTAAAATCTTAAAAAGTATTTTAAAACTAGAATATAATATAAATAAATAATTTAATTATATTAATAAGAGTTCAGATCTAACGTTTATTACTTTCTACTGAAAATCGTAAGTGAAGAACATTCCATCGAGAAAGCGCGCGAATCCTCTCAAACAGTTAAGGTCCGGAAAAAACATGGAAAAATTAGCGGCAGCTTCGGGCATGGACAGAGGATGCGGGGAAATTTTTTTTTTAATTTTATCTTCCGTAAAAAAGAGAAAAATGACTGGCGTTCATCCTCCGCTGGGAGGGATACAGTGATCGAACGGCAAATTATTTCCTGTCTTTTGTCCATCAGATCTACTGCCTAACTACGCAATCATCATCATCAAAATCATCGACCGTCGAGATTCTTGGCCACGATCCCCTGGTTTTGACTTTTGGAGATGGAAATGGAAATCTGTCCGATCACGCGGATAATATGCCGGGTGTGTATTTACCAGGCTCACGTTGTCTTTGGTGTGGCGATGTAATCCACGTTGCGGGGGCTGGGACCACCGTTTCTCCATCCAAACCGTTCATTTTCCGGATCCCACATGGTACGGGCAGCAGGATTGGAAGTAGGATGGTCCCAATTTCTGCAGTACGTACGCTATTTTATTTTCGCGAGCATCTGCATTTTGGGCCCACAGCGCATTAGCATGAGCTATCCACTGCGCATTGCCTTTCGGTGTACCACGCAAGCCACAGATCTTACACGTGGCTGGATTCATGCAGTGTGTCCCTGTTAATGATGGGGCGCCCACAAACCCGTCAGTCCATGATCGAAGAAGAAATTTGTACGATGAAGTGCAGATCAGTGGCCCATGCAAACATTGCAGGTGCATAAAAATTCCGGCACAATACGTAATTGAAAGATTGAATATTGGACAGCTATATCCACCGTGTAACATTCGCAATGCAACAGCGAGGGAGGAGGATGGTCCCCCGCTCTTGTTAGACCGTCATACCTTTTGGCATTTGCTGCCGAGCTGTGAGAACTGCAGCGCCTTAAAAACGAAGCTGGAAGCTCGAGACAAACCGTTCATTTCACGCTATGGTTATGAATCAAGTTGCTAATTTACACCAACCGAGCCAGCACTGATGCCGTGGAATCCGGGCAGCACTGTGGTCGTGGGTTCGAATCTCCGAAACGAAGAAAAATTATTAGTGGGAGCTGTGGTCTCTCGTATGGTTGGTTGTGGGAGCAGTGATCTCCCGTTTAGTGGTTGGAAGTTGTGTCTTCCTGATTATTTGGTGGAGCAGTGTCTCCAGATTTGTAAGAATGTCTCAGGCCTTCAATGTAATATGTGTTGAGATGTATGTAAATATATTCTAATAAAAAAAAAAGTTACTAATTTACATTCAAGGACATATTCTCTTTTTTGCTCTGTTAATATTCTCTTTTGCCCGTCTATTTAGTTCTCGATATCTTTTCGCGGTTTCTCAAAATTACTCGGGGCTCATTAGTTGAATGAGAAATGAATGAAGCTGCCATGAAAATAACATTGGGCATATCAATTCTATAATGTTAAATAAATAATTAAATAATTGATGATTTGCAAATACACTCACTTAGTTTAATCAAAATTGTAAATATACTTACATAGTTTTAAGAATTATAAATTATCATCACATAATTTAATTATAATTGTAAATAACCTCATGTCATTATGTTATCACCATAGCGTGAGTATATTTGCAAAAATATGCAAACTATATAAGTGTATTTGTAATTTCAGAAATTAAGTAGTATATTTCATTTTCGCAAATTACCTCCGCATAGTTTAATCATAATTGTAAATTGCTCTCATGTCATGACAATACGGTAATAACGTCATGACAGTGTGGGTATTTTTTGCAATTATGATTAAGCTACGTGGGGTTGTTTGCTACCTTTAAACCTATATGGGTATATTTGTAATTTTGATTAAACTAAGTAGGTATATTTACACATATCATTAAGTAATTGCAGTGACTGCAAGCATAGAACGAGCTGCGATCTACGCATAATTAAAATCACACACATGTATATTTTTATATACTTAATGACGTGCTAATATTTTGATCATTCTACAGGTCTTTCGCGTTAGAAAATTCATTTTTAATAATTAAGTTATCGTTGTTGAAAATAATAAAGAATTGCGTACTTTTATTTTGTTTTCATTATGCGACGGATGCCATATGAGCTAGCAGAGGGTTAAATCACGGTGACGGTTGGAAAAGCAATGAAAAGAGCATTTAGCAACTAATCGGACCCCACTTCTCTCGGCGACCCTTTCGTAGCAGACTCGAATGCTGTATGGAGAATATTCGTTAGATTTGAGCATGGATGCTGTTATCCAGGCACCAGATCTTGTGGCTTGCCTTGAGAGTAGGAAAGAGAAAAGCCAAACCGCCATTTAAGGAATGTCTCCACGCATCTCATGGCCCATCCCATGCCTACCGCTCCATATTATTATTATTAAATTAACTTTTTTTTCTTATGGACCCTACAAATTGACTGACTACGCATGCACTTTCCACCATTCATCTTAATCGATCGGACAACGGACGGTTAAGATACACATGCACAGAAACAGCATATTGGCCTCCAACCTTTACGCTAATGCGTGGGCAAACGCGCGAGAATACAACCTAGCTATTTATCGTAGAAAAAACTATTCCTAATGTGCAGGTGGCCCACCTTTTATAGTTAGTAGGTGATGTGTCAAGGCGTTTTCACCGATGAGGTTAGTTTCAAAACTGTTGTGGACCTAACAACTGTTTTACCTAATGTTTAGAACTTATGGTGCGAGGATTATTGGAATTGATTAGGGAATAAGAGAGACTGCTCCCTTTTCTTTTTCTTTTTTTGAAAAACTTCTTTATAACCAATGATAGGCGATGGATAAGGCAGATGGATATGAGTGACTTCCCACCAAACAACTTAGCAACCTTTAATTTTCAAACCCTCCCCAGCAGTGTAATCACCCTGCGGATGAAAGCATTTGTTCTCTCCTGTTATTCATCCGACGACCCGCGCGTGTGATGGATCGGTAGTTAGAAACTCAAAAACTGGGTTCGGAGTGAGGTAGTTAAGTGCATTTTTTTAGCACGGTCCCAGAATTTCAATTCCCATATTTCGGTCATATATATATATATATGAGAAATATTCATGTGCAGCTTCACTGCACCACAATTATGGTGCAGTTACCTCAAAATGGGTCTCACTTGATCATAAATTATAATCTATTCCACACATTATATTTAGAATTATATATTCTATTACAATAATAATTTTCATCTTAATTAGATATGTGTATGGACCCCATCTAAAAATGATACAAATTTAACATAATAAATAGTTTGATATAAATAACAACTTTAGAGTTGTTTTTTTAACATGTAAACATTTGCTATAA
Organism: Annona cherimola; assembly: GCA_030490835.1. Taxonomy (NCBI): domain Eukaryota; kingdom Viridiplantae; phylum Streptophyta; class Magnoliopsida; order Magnoliales; family Annonaceae; genus Annona; species Annona cherimola. The sequence goes on along the minus strand of CM059971.1, from coordinate 105,682,304 downwards.
AATTTATATATGAATAAATGATTATATAAAGTATCAATATATTTAAGTACATATGAAGCCCATTTTAAGCCAAATACACTGTTAATTACGATGCAGCTTCACTGTACAAGAAAAGTTTTTTCTCTATATATATATATATATATATACATAGAGAAATATTCAGACGCAGCACAACTGTACTATTGCGTCAAAATGGGCTCTACATGATCATAAAATTATAATCTACCACACTCATTGTATTTAGAATGATGTATTCCATTACTATATCGATTTTCATCTCAATTAAATATGTCCATAGGCCCCATCTAAAAAGGTACAAATTCAACATAATAAAATAGTTTGATGTAAATAATACACTTTAAACTGATTTTTCAATATGTAAATCATTTACCATAAAATTTATACATGGATAAATAATTGTATAAAGTTTCATTGTATTATAATATGTTGGACCCATTTTTGGTCAATTGCACCACTTTTCCAGTGTAATTGCGTTGCACTGGAATAGGTTTTATATATATAGAGTCATGATACTATATAATATATTGTATATTATTTTATCATACAATATTCATTTTTTTCATTTCATTTTTACTTTTTATTTTTATTTATAAACATGTTTTCTTAAGTGTATTTAATTCGTATATTAAGTTTTGTTATTTATAACTTTTTTATTTTTAAAAATTAGGGGCATATAAGTCATTTTTACCCCTTTAAACATGTTATCTTTAAAAATCAAAAATAAATATGTAAAAGTATTATAAAATAGCAAAACTTAATATATGAATTAAATATACTTAACAAAACATGTTACGAAGAAAAAATCAAAAAAAGTAAAAATAAAATGAAAAAATTAACTATTGGACGACAAGCTAATATATAATATATTGTATAGCATCATGACTCGTATATATAGCAATTCAGTCACCCAATTTTCTATTGACTTAATCTCTTTATATAGCTATTATTATTAAAGATCAATAATCCCGTTAGTCTGAATTAAGCAAAATATCTCGTTTAGCCTACCTTGAAAAATTCGTTTACAACATTTTTTGTATATATATCCAAAAATAATAAAACTTGATTTATACATTAAATACACTTAGATAAACAAGTGTATAAAGAAAAAATAAAAAAATATTATAAATAAATTTCTTGAGATGGGCTAAGTGAAGTATTTGTTTAACTCGAGCTAACAAGATTATTCTCATTATCAAATATATATATAATGAGGAGCCCAACGCTCTAGGACAACATCATGTCTTAGTTTCGATCCGCATTAGGATAACACTGTTTTCCATTTTTAGGAGTGGTGTCTCCTATAGAAATATTATTAGGTTTACATTTGAGCAAAAATTGGAAAAAAAATATATTTGAGATGATTGAGTTGTAATATAAGATATCAAATATATAATGAAATATGATGAAGCCTAACAACCTTTGTGTAAGCCTAAGAGTGTATTTGGTAATGTTAGTGGGGAAGGGAAAATATGAGGAAGTAGGAAAATTTTAAAATTGTGAGAGTGACATGATTTGCAGCGTTAAAATGAAAATAAATAGAGTAATTATGTGAGAAATAGTTAAAAAATAAGAGTAAATATGAAAAAATATAGTAGGTAAAATAGGTAAAATATTTGGAATATATGGATGAAAACGAGTTTTTTTATTTTCTTTTCATCACATGCATTACCAAATGCACCTTAGTCTCAACGTCGTTTGCATCTCATGGTAAACCGCAAGGCCTCAACTCAAGTAATAACCCTTAGTAAGCGTGTGTGTATCTAGACTACTACCTCTTGCATAGGAGTGTTAACGGTCATGGTCAACCCATCGACCCGCTCGTCCAACCCGTTTACAAATGAGTTTGGGTTAAAATTTTTGAATAAATGAGTTATGATCCGCCAATCCGTTCAATTATTTAATTAAATAAATGAATTAGGGTTGAAATTTTTAAACCCGTCAACTCGTTTAACCTATTTAACTCATTCAACTTATTTTACTCGTTTAATCCATTAAAGTTATATATATATATATATATATATATAAATTCCTTGGTTAGTTTCCTCACTAAGTCTTCCTCTCACCACTTAATTTTTATTTTTCCACTACTTCTCTAATTTTGTTTATCTGTTATTTCCTTATTTCCATTTTCCTGCACCGAAAAACATTCTCTCACCTCTCCTTGCAAGATTATTATCTGCTAGAGTTTAGGCCTTCAAATCGTTTGTTGTACAACGCATTAACAACTAGCCAACTCATTTATTAAATAGGTTAGGATTGAGGTTTTTTAAATGGGTTAATGAACGGACCATGGTTGGGATATTTTAAATGTGTTAGGATTACTATTAGGCTCCAACTCATCCAACCGATCCGTTAACACCGCTACTCACATCTCCCACATCTCAACTTTTATTAAACTTATGCAAATTTACATGTGACCCACTCATGAAACTATCATGAACAACTTTGGGTACACTGTGTTCACTAAGTTACCATTTAGAATCAACCTCTAATACCATCACTGCCATGAGATGTTTGCATTTGTAAAACCGTCACATAATACCTATGATATTCCAACAGTGTTGTCTTGTATCCTAAGAATATTCAATCTAATGATGGGAATTGGGATCCACCATATAGTGCACACTTAAAGGCACTAATCAAATCATGAGCGTCAATGACGATATAAAGAGCACTTAGAAGTAAGAAGCAATTGGACTTTGAAAATTCAAAGTTTCCATATTGTATTCGCTTGCTAATATCTTCTACTTTCTTCTACACTTTTAAAAGGGCGCTTGGAAGGATACAAGATGCTTGAATAGAATGTGAGGATGAGAGAATTAAATGGAGGAGAGATTACTATATATTGAAATTGGAAAAAATAAATTTTAAAATGAGAAAAGTAAGATGACTATGTATTGGATATGAGAAAGTGTATTGAAAATGAAAAAAATGATTGAATAAAAATTTCATCTCATTAACATTCCATTCAAGCTACTTATATATGACCGAACAAAATAATCATTTTCTACACTACGTTGTTACTGCCCTCTGAGAAAATCTTGTACAAATTCTTGTCACACACGGTGAAACTTTCTTGGTTTCCATGGTTTCTCAGAACAATCTTGAACACAGTGGAACTTCTTCTTTCATGCTTAAAGTTTTTCCTCCTTTTTCTTAAAACTGGTGGTGATTGACACCTGCCAAATTTTGTTCTCTTCACTTTACAAGGGACCTGCAAATTAGCCCCCTAAATTTGCCTAACTAATACTTTTTACCCTTAAGCAAATAACGTTAGATAAAATAAATATATATAATGATAAGTATATAAAACTAAAAATCAAAACATTCAATGTCGCTGGTCGGGAGAGGGAGTTGCAAATCCTATTAAAACCATGTTACTGGGACTGCAGTGGATTAGAGAGTTGGGAATTAAACAAGCTGAATGTGAGAGTGACTCAATGCTTCTAGTCAATCAAAGAAACTATTCGATCGAATGCTGTTTGGTAGTGGAAAAAGTTAGAAGACTATCTGGATGCTTTGATCAAATAAAATTCTCCCATGTGCTGAGATCGGGAAACCAATGTGCTCATTTGTTGGCTAAATGAGTCGTTTCCGGTGGAAGAAATGAATGCTCATGGGATGGGGAAATTCCAGATTGTATAAAAGATTTTGTTTGTAAAGATGTTAGTTGATTGTTTGGGTTGTAGCTTTCCCATCATATACTCCAGGATGCTGATTGGCGTATATGAGGTTGAGAGGCACATCATCGTTTTATATTTTTTGTGAAACATGATACAAATTTTCGACAAAAAAAAAATAAAACATTTTAATATAATCAATTAGGTTACGACCGTTGCTTTTCTACTTCAAACTAAAAATTCTAAATCATTTATAATATTCTTTCATATGTATTCATTTATTTTGTAAAATCATATACATTGCCTCATATACGTTTCCAAGTACCACTATATTTTTAAAATGTGTCAAACTTTAGAAGTAGGTAAGATTTCAATCAAAGTTTTTGTTGATATAAATAAATTAAATATTCATTAATAAAAACAACTAAGAATTAGATTGAAAAAGACAACGGATTTCGTGGATATTTTTGACTGGCAAAATCTGATATGGTTACTCTTATTTGTTTCTTCAAACTGTTAACGTCCAATCCAAATTTCTAATAGCGAATGGATTTAGAGTACGGACGGATAAATGCATGCTGGCCGAATACAGCCCATGTGATGACATGGCAATGTCGGTTGATGCGTATATACATTAGTCATACATATCGCCCAGCCCAAGCTTTCGTGGTTTGCAAGTAAAAAATTTTGATCCGAAAAGGCTGTTGGATTACTTGGAAAGGGAAAGTAAGTTAAGGGAAAATAAACAAATAAAGAAATAAAAATAAACTTTTGAATGAAAATGATTGATACTGGTTGACGCAAATATTATTGTTAACCTTGATATGTTTTATCCCTATTTGGCTGTTTATGGTGAAAAGAAAATAGAAATTGTAAATAAAAATAGAGTTTTTTTTATTAGGATTTATATAATATGATAACTGATATTACAATTAAGTATATTCAAAAGCATCACAAGATAGACAAAAAAAATTTCTACAAACCCCTGTACTAGAGGAAAATTTGTATGAAACTTCCACATTATGAGGAATTACAAAACCTCCCAAACTTAGGAATGTTTACTAAAGACGATTGATTTTCGAACCCATGAGCAATTCATGTTGAGACAGTGGATTTACCACGGTAGAGCTTTCCCATCGTGGCAAAAATAGAGTTGATTGTTATAAATTTTTACACAAATTGAAAGTATCCATGATACAAAACTTGTTGCAAATATTCTAGGCTACACCTCTAGATAACTTCTTTCATTTTTTAAGATATTGATGTTTGATAAAAAAAAAATCTAATTAATTAACTACATTTAACATCATTGGTTTGGTTAGAAAATTAAATTTCAACCAAATAAAGTATGTACATGGGATCATTTTAGTTGAAAAACATGTATATTCATGTGTATAAAAAAAATGTGTAGATCCACATGTATGATAATGTATTAATAATTTATAGAATTCTTCAACAATGATATTGCATAATGTTTAAATGTTGAAACTATAAATTTAAAATTAATATTTAGCTCATGTTTGTAAAGCGATAAAAATTTTCAATTGATTAAAATTAATGTAATATGATAGAGGTAATTACGATGAGTAAAAAGAATAAAGTTAAAATAGATATGTTAGTTATATAGGTAGTTGTATAAAAATGATTTAAAAATATAGTAATTGTATATGAAGATGTGAAAAATGATTAAAAATATAATAGTTGTAGAAAGTGAAAAGTTTTAGTTGAAAAAGTTTTTTGATTTCCCAAACACCCCCTTAGTATTAAATTATTTACTATGTTGATTTTATATTTTTTAAAATGGGGCCCATCAGCCATGATATTAGACAAATAAAAGCATTTTCATGATAATATAAATAACATTAAATATAATTTATAGAATTAATTTTTATTAAGCATTAAGATACTAAAATATTAAAAAGAAGTTGCATAGTAGAAGAGTTTACTAGAAATAAAACGTTTTAAAATTATGTAGTTATGTGCATAGCAAGTGTAAACATTTAAATTTTTATAAAGCATTATCTTTTTTATAAATGAAAACTATAAATTATGTTTATTTGTATACATATATCTCTCTAATTGTATATCAAAAATTGTCGCACCAATGTTTTCAATCAAGGAGTTAACTAAATCAACATTAATAAATACAACAAGTGACTTAAATTTATCTAAAGTACAATGTTATGTAGAAGTCAAAAAATCGACGCTCAATATTAAGTCTAACTATAAATACTTACAATTTTTTTTTGTTACAAGGTCATCGACCTTGAACATGTCCACTGCTAGGGTTGAACCCTGTAGCTTTAGGCATCAATGCCCATGATATGGACAACAACATCATAGCATTGGATGCAATACTTTGGTAAGGTGAAAATTTGTGGGTTCGTGGAAAATAGTTGGAAACTAAAAAGAGAATATTTTGAAGAATATGTGATTGATAAGAAATATTAAAAGTATAGTTGGAATAAATAGATTTGTTGTATATAGTCGATAGAAAAAATAATTGAAATATAGAAATAAAAGTAGAAAAAATAATGTAATTAATGAAGCAATTATTAGCATTAGAAAATAAAATTCCACCATTTGCTTCCCATTATTACATTTGCTCGTTACCAAACAACGCGTTTGAAGTAAGTTTGACGCTGTAGACTAAGCTCGACCCAAATGAAAAATGGCCACGGCTATCTCTTTAAAAACTAGTATAAAACTAATTTTGCTGATGTGTCGGAGACCGGTGACTTGTTCATGCCTGTATTTATAAGGCTGGCTGATTAATACCACGTAAGCACGTAATTACTTCATAGGAGTACATCATGAAGTCTATGATTTTATCCTGGAACGCCGACCACCACAAACTTTAAAAGGACATTGGTCTTATCCATCAGACTATCAATGCTCTAAAAGCGAACAGTACTAAAATTTCACGTACTCGACATTTTTGTCCGCGCCTCTTGCATCACGTAGATGGGCAAGTCAGCAGAGCGGGCCCCTCGGCACATCTTCGAGGACCACCTAATTCGGTGGTTGTGCAGACTTCCATTTAAATCGAGCGGTCGAGATTCGCACGTGTGAACGTCATCCCTACCTTTTGGAATCCTAACCATCTGCATTTGAAACGCATGGCTTTAACTTTCAATCCGCTTCGTTCATCTGGAGTTTGGTGTCGGCAAACTGCAATTCGATCATCATTCATCTAAAGAAGAGAGGCCCATCAGATTGATGGACAAGATTGCCCGTAAGAATTCCAGGTCGGCGCCAGTTCGGATAACGCTTTTATCCACGTGGGATCTACGAAGAGCGCGGCACGTGGACCAGAGCCATATATACGACCGTGTCGCTTTCGTCAGAGTTATCCGAAGAGAAGGGGGGGGGGGGGGGAGAAAATGAAAAATTCAATTATGCGCCTGACGAGTGACGGAGAGCATCACTGCGCTTGTGGATGTGACCGAAAATCTGGTGTGAGCCGCGAAGGATAATGAGGCGATTAATATTTTAAAAAGGAATTTTTCTTTTTATTGGTGGTGGAGGTGGTGGGACCCAGCTGGTATAGAAGGTGTCGAAAACGGGGAAAGCACGAGGCCACGATCGTACCGGGTGACGGTTATCCTGTCAAAGGTATCCCCTTCTCTCTCTGCTACTCCCTTGCGACTGTCTTCCACGTGTCCATGCGAACCTGCACATGTGAGAAACTGCTAATTTCTCGCGGCCAATCGGCGAAGCCCCAAGTTTATAGGAGTTGTCAGAAGAGCTCGGGCCCGGCTCGCCCTTTTTGCGATGGTCTGGATTGTGCGAGACCTGTGATCGCGGCCTTCCATCTAATTGACGGAGTATCTTAAGTCATGCGTCGCAAGCAACTTGCTTCGCGAGCTGCGAGAAGAGAATGCGAAACCCAACGCAGCTGTGACACAGGTGAAAATAAGGTTACATGGACCCATGATTTGACCTAATTTTACATACGATTTTGACAGAGATTTTGATCGCATGAGATAGAACGGAGCATGTCAGACGCTCGAGACTATGGGGACGTTTGGTAAGCACATGGGAACCATGATTTTTCCATAGTATTTGGTTTTCCGATATCAATCATTACTCTATCAATCACACTATTTTTTTCATTTTTATCCCTACATTCCAATCATTTTTCCTACCAACTATATACAATAAACCTATTTATTCCAACTATACCCCATATTATTACCTATCAATCACACAATTCTTAAAATATTCTCTTTTTTATTTCCCACCATTTCCCACAATCCCACAATTTTACATATTACCAAATGTACCCTATTTTTCAGTTATTGGAAGGAGTAGTTTGACCTTATCTTAATATGCCTTGACCCGCCTCTTCTCACAATATATAAATTATTTTTATAAATAATATAGTTTATTCATATGAATGAGATTTTGTTGAATAGATGTATCTTTAAATTTATGATTTATTAATATGAATATAGTTCATGTGAATTTACATTTAACTTTATAATTTGTTTATGTTGATAAACTTTTATTTCTTAATTGCATATATGTTGTTCAAGTTATGTTCTTCACGTGAGTTATCAATAAAATAAAAGGTATTAACAATGTTATTTATATCTTTTAAAAATGAACATTAATATTTTACAATTTTGCAATTTTAATTGTAGTTCAAAATTTTACGTTTATGTTATTTTTATTGAATATTGATGCACATGTTTATCAAGGTCAAATTGCAAATAAAATTATTTAAAAATATATTAACACTTTGTTATGTAATTGTGTTCCACTTTACTAAAAAGTAAAATATAAAAGCATTTAGCTTTTAAATTTATTATATGTGTGACCCTATATTTTTTTATTAGTATCTATCCAATGTGATAACTTAATGTTACAAATTTAACACATTCACTACCCTCATACTATCGAATAAATTTTTTTTATAAACATCTCGTACCAAAGAGAAAATCCATAACAACTCCTACTCCGAAGGAAAATTGTAAAAACCCCCATATTAGGAGAAAATTTATGTAAAACCCCTCCACCAGGAAGGAGAATTCGAACCTAGTGGGCTATTTACCAACCCCCAAGTTACCCCTCGGGCAACTTCTTCCCAATGGCCATGCGACTTATATTAATATGCATATAAATTCTTAAAATTATCACACTTTGACCACTTTTCAACCAAACCCATTATCACAATACCGACCCAAAATCAATTCAAAACTTATCGCGAAACCTATTAAAAAAATGTAAGAGTTGAACCGACCTTATCTCAACTTCTTATAAAAAAAAGTAAGGTTGGATAGGATTTTTTAAAAGTATGGTTAGAGTTGAGTACATTCTAACCCACCTCAATTTCACCCAAACAAAAAAATGGAACCCCTGCGTTTGGGGAATTCTAGTTAAAATCTTTTGAAATGGATAGAGTTCTGTATTATAGGAATAATAATCAGAAGTAAATAGAGTTGAAATGGATACAGAAATTAAATGAAAAGATGTAGAAACATAGTAGTTGTCTAGAAAACTAGTAAAAATAAAAATAGGGGTAAAATTTTTTCCCTACTTTCAAATGGAAGAACTAAAATTTTTGAAATTACACAAGCAATGTTGTGGCTATTCGCACCTACTCTCTTCTAATTTGCAAAATCCAAAAAATTTAAGACCAAAACCCTTTTAGAACATGTACGCTATCAAGGTTCATTGGAAACTTACCTTTTATTAGACCAAAAGATTAAGTAGATTGGATCTAAGCAATCAGATAACTAGATTTTTTTATTTAGGGAAAAATTTACCTTAATTCTTCTTATAATTAGAAATGCAATTTGGGTTAGATGGGCTTGGTTCGGGTATACTCTATTCTTATCTTATTTTCAAAAAATCACACCTTATCCTATTTTTTGTCTCGTTAGTTTAAGGCATACCTTATTTTATTTTTTAAAGCCGAATCAATTCTGATTTTAGTTCCAAATAGAATTTTTAATTAATCTTTGGGTTTTTCCCAAATATACCCATTATGTTTAACCATATTCCCAAATATGTCCACTACATTTCAGAAATCTCAAATATACTTACTATGTTTTGCCAAAATTCCAAATAAGCCCACGCTGTCAATGACCGTTACGTTCAGCGACGGAACCGTTACGCAATGGCTGATAAATTTTCAGAAATGCCCAGATTACCCCTGGCGTGAATAATAAAAGCTAAGCTCGGGTTTCTCACTTGAAGAGAGTAGCAGTGGGAGAGTGCCCAAGGAGGAAAGAGCGGTGCATCATACGACTGACCATTTGAGGTATTCGTTTCATTTTTTTTATGCTTTTGGGCATATCCGAAATTGAAATCATCTATGCTATTGTTAAATATCAACTCCGGACATTGGATCTTAGAGCGTGCGATATGGTATTTCCTTTCATATCATTCCACTGAACCCGGAAGTAGTCTGTCATGAATGGTATGGATTATGCCAGCCATTGTGCAATGGTTCCGTCAATTAAATCCCACAATGATACTTTTCCTTCCGTCTATGCTGTTGTATTTTTGGTATTTTTTCCCGTTGGTTTCAAAAATGATAATTTTTTCCTTCCGTCTACGCTATTGTATTTTTGGTATTTTTTTCCAGTTGATATCAAAAATGATAATTGTAGAAAGGATGCATTTCGTTCTTGTTATAACCCATATGAGTTATAACAAGAAAGAAATGCATCATTTCTGCAATTATCATTTTTGCAACCAACTAAAAAAAAAATACCAAAAATACAATAGCATAAACGGAAGGAAAAAATTATCATTTTTGAAACCAACGGGAAAAAATGCTAAAAATACAACAATATAGACAGAAGGAAAATATCATTGTGGGATTTAATTGACGGAACCATTGCACAATGGCTGACATAATCCATACCATTTATGACACACTACTTCCGGATTCAGTGGAATGATATGAAAGGAAATATCATACCGCACGCTCTGAGATCCGATGTCCGAAGTTGATATTTAATAATAGCATAGATGATTTCAATTTCGGATATGCCCATACGCATCAAAAAAATGAAATGAATACCTCAAATGGCCAGTCATATGATGCACCGCTCCTTCCTCCTTGGGCACTCTCCCGCTGCTGCTCTCTTCAAGTGAGAAACCCGAGCTCAGTTTTTATTATTCACGCCAGGGGTAATTTGGGGCATTTCTGAAAAATTAGCAGCCACTGCATAACGGTTCCATCGCTGAACGTAACGGTCACTGACAGCGTGGGCTTATTTGGGATTTTGGTAAAACGTAGTATGTATATTTAGAATTTCTGAAATGTGGTGGGCATATTTGGGAATATGGTCAAATGTAATGGGTATATTTGGGAAAAACCCTTAATCTTTTATATTATGTTTGAACATTATAACTATACTATAAATCTTACTTAATATTTATAATGAATATGGTAATAATATCATTTTAAATGCAATGATTAAATTTATTAAATGACAAATAAATTAAACAAGATTCGTATATTTATTAAAGTTATATTTTTGTATTTTTAAATATATAATATATTGTATAAATGATATATCAAATATATATCATTAAATTCAAGTCGATTTTAGGTACTCTGGCCCTATGACCTATCATACTCTAATTTAGTTGGATTTTTTTATTTGGAACCTGCTCTACTATTTTACGGTAACCAATAGAATTGACTCACAGGTAAAATACCCAAGTTGCACCTTTACTTATAATTACGAACTTTCAAAATTTTCAAATATACTCATGTATTTTACTTAAAACTCTACTTATACCTATGTCATTATGGATCAGTTAAATAAGAAGTTAATTCCATGTGAAATGATAAATATACTCAATATCTAATATAATTTGAGGTCGGTCAGCCCAAAGTTAAAATTTTATATTCAAATAATATATGAGTTAATAAAAATTTCATTAGAATATAACTTTTTTATTGTAAAATTATAATTAAAGATTAGGGGTGTAAATCGGGTCGGGTTGACTCGGGTTGGGACAAATACAACCCTGACCCACCTTGTAAAATCTCAATCCAACCCTACTTTCAACCCTACTTTCAACCCTACTTTTCACACATTAACCCAACCATATTTCAACCCACCTCAAATCGGTTCGGTTCGAATCGGGCTAATAGATTACACATATTATCAATGTTAGTTAAGCTTTTGTTGACCCAAATTTCTAAAATAACAAAAAAGCAATGATAATTATAAAAAAAAAAATAAGTACTAAAAAGTTCTACGTAATTCAAAAGCAGAGGATAAGTTTTGTAATTAATTTATTTTTTTGATTTTGTATTCTTTGAGCAATTGATGTCCCCTGCAAGTCAAAAAGTGAAAGTCAAGTAAAAGTATTGCAGTAAATTATGCAAAATGAAAAAACGAATATCATAGTCTTACTTACATTTTTAGTTGGCTTCCAATCAAAGCTACAAACATCTCAAATTCCCAATTGACCTGTTCGTTATTTCAAATCACCAATGCAAGCGAACATCTAAACAACCTATTTACAATGCAATATAGGGTATGTTTGGCAATTGAAAGAAAAAGTCAATTAAAACTTTTCAATCTAAAACTTTTCACTCTCTACAATTATCATATTTTTAACTATCATATTTTTTAATTATTTTTTCACATTTTCCTATACAACTACCCTACTTTTCAATCATTTATATAAAACTATCCACACAACTAACCTATCTATTTTAACTTTATTCTCTTTATTACTCATCATTACCCCTATCATATCACATCAGTTGATAACTTTTACTCTCCAAAACTTTTCATCAAAAGTTTTATTCATTACCAAACACACTCATAACCAAATAATCCAAACATAATTTCACAACTAATTAACCAAATATATTTCCAAACCAAATAAATTCAAACAACATTTCACAACCAAATTGTCAAACATATTTCCAAACTCCACACAATTTTATTTAAATATCCAAACAACATAAATGAAATACACTCTCATAAACATATCAAAATACGTATCTTATGAAATCGAGTTGGTTCGGGTCGGTCAAATCGGGTTGGATCGGGTCGGGTCGACCGACCCCCTAATCCGGCTCAACCCGATTTTCAAAAACTGAATTTTCAAAATATCAACCCAACCATGGTATAAATCGGTCCGGGTTGATGCGGGCTCAGGTTGAACCCGACCCTATTTACACCCCTATTAAAGATGAGCATATTCATCATTTTACACAGGGCCAATGACTCTCTTAACATACTCTTAACGACATAGGTATAATTAGACTTTTAGACAAAATATATAGTATATTTGAAACTTTTAAAAGTTTATGGATATACATGTAATTAGAGATAAAATTCATAAATATATGTGAAATTTGCTTTTTAAAATCTATATAACTCATTTTTTAAAATTAAACCAGGTCTAGCTCCGTAAAAGAAAAAAGTTCTCACCATGCTTATTTTTCTTTCCTCAAGATTCAAAATCAAGATTTTTCTTAAAAGAGAATTGAGCTCTTTTTACTAATTAGAGCTAGACTAAATATGGGTTTCAAGTAGGGGTGTAAATAGGGTTGGCCTTAACTTGAATCTGACTAATCTAACTGGATTTATAATAGAGTTGAGTTAGACATTTCGAAAAAAATTAAGTTATATAACCCAACTTGAACCAACTCGATTTCAAAAGTGGGTTGGTTTGGATTATATGTTTGCCAACCTGACCCAACCTGATTTCATATATTAGCGTAAAATATGATAAATTATTAAAAAATTGTCATACATTAGCATGTAATATATAAGAATTAATTAAATATTATTACTTTGAAATAAGATTATTTAGTAATTATATCATCGTATAAGTCATAAATTTGAAAGTATTCATATAAAAATGATTAATTTTTAATCTTTCATATAAATTTATATTTTAAAATAGATTTAATTAAGCAAAATATTTTTAAACATTATATATTTATTAACCTGATTTATAACCAAAACTGAACTGATTTCTATAAGATTAAAATAGGGCTGGGTTAAGGTGTGAAAAATAAGGTTGAAAGTAGGAGTGATTTAAAATTTTACAATGTAGGTTAGGGTTGTATTTATCTTAACCCGAGTCAACCTGACCCAATTTACACCCTTAGTTTCAAGTCAATATGTGCATACACAAACTATTGATACATGTAAGTGTTTTGAATTCATTTTTCGTTATTTCAATTTTTTAATATTTATATAGGCCGACATATAATTTTTATATGTACTAAAATTTACTATATTTGAATATATTTTTTTAATTTTAAGAAGCAAAATTTTTCACCTATGTTTAACATTAAACGAGAGTGAAAATTTGCCAATGATGTTTATGTCAGCTGGTACCATCTTCTGCCTCGGTTGGTGGAGGTTACAAGTTTGGAGTGCTTGGGAGCTTTTGTTTCTCTAAATTTTTAGATGGAGCTATGTCTCCTTCAATTTGTAAGTGTGTCTTAGAGTTTTATTGTATGAAATATTAAGATGAATGTAAATATACCAATAAAAAAAGAGAGTGAAAATTATTAATTTAAAATCATTCAAAATTAAAAAGCGATAAGTTTTGATGTGGGCCTATATAAGAATAAAAAACAGAAGGGAATTAAAAAAGCTCGAAACACGCATATATTATATATTGAAACCCGGTTCATACATCTGTACTAAATCGAAACCCGTTAAATAACTGAAAATATATTATTGGTTTATTAATGTTGCCATTACATTAGTGCAGGCTGTGCATTATCAGAGTTATCTTGCACGATCACGGGTAAAAAGTGAAACTTTCAGCCAATCAATAATGACATTCTATACTGACATCACTGTGACACATGTATTTTAGAGCACGCTGGAAACGTGCCGACAGTAGATAAATGGTAAATGAAAGGAGATAATAGACACGACAACAATCAAAGGGAACGCCATTAAGATGTGTAAGAGACAATGATTAAGAATACGTAGATATAACAATTTAAGATTGTTGTGAAAATTAAAATATCGTCAACTTTTACAGAATGATTTTTTTCTAAAACAGCTGTTTCTCAGTATAACAAATTTCATTTAATATAGTTAATTTTTTATACATATAATTTGTATTTGATTGTATGAGATACATTTTGGTTATAATTAAATATTTAGCTATAAATAATTGATTGTTTTTGAGTTGTGACATTCTGTTAAATGTAATAATTTTTTACATCAATGTAACCAAAAATAACATTTAATATAGATGTCAAAATATAGCTATAAATAATATTAAAACTTTGGCTACAATTAATATGAATTTTGGTTGCATTTGGTCTCAAATCTTTGACTTCATTTGATCAACCTAACCAAATTAAAAACTTGGCCACATATACTGCTTTTTGTTTGCTATGGTGCATGTAATCGATGGAATCCATTCACGTATAAACTTAAATCCTACGCCATTTTTTTCTTTAAAAAGCAAAAAGTTTATATGCATGAATGCTTGTCTCATCTACTACAACTAACCATCTCAAATCAAATAAAAGGGATTCTAAGTTCCAACTAACAATCACCTCAGTTAATGCTTTATCTAGATGTCCTCACACACATGTTCCACAATTGGGAAGGACATTTACCAGCCCCTTTTGAGCCTTTTTTATGATTTTTTAGAATAAGAGTGTGTTTGGCTGGGCATAAAAGTTTGCAACCAAAATTTTTCAATAAAAAACTTTTCATTCTCTATAACTACCTAATTTTTAATTATTTTTTTCATATTTTTCTATATAAACTATCATACTTTTTAATCATTTACACACAATTACATATATAATTAACCTACTATTTTAACTTTATTCTTTTTTCACCTCATCATTACGCCTATTATATCACATCATTTTTTATTAATTTAATAACTTTTTCATTAAAAAAATTTCATCAATTTTTTTATCCCAACCAAACACACCCTAAGCTTAGAACAATTTTTTTATGAAACAATATAAAACAATTATTTATGTTAATTTGACCAATTTTAATACATAATGAAAGCTTGTTGAAGTGCGGATAGATTTAACAATTGATACTATTTAGCCGATATCATAGTAGCTGATAGAGAAAAACTAAGGCGACGTTTGGTAAATGCGCAAAATGGAAAACAACGTGAATTCGTGGGAAGGCGGCATGCGTACTTACGGCTTTCCAATTCTCAATATTTTATTTTTCTATTTTTACCCCTATATTCCAATCATTTTTTCTACCAACTATCTCCAATACCTATTTGTTCCAATTATACCTCTATCATTTCTTATCAATCACACATCTCTTAAAATATTATCTTTTTTATTTTCTACCATTTTTCACAATCCCACAAATTTTCACATTACCAAATGTTCCTCTAAAGTTGGCATACTGTTATGCCAGGACAACCAGATTTAATTATCACCCAATCAAAGTTGGGAATAAATATACGATTGGTAATATATAAAAATAAAAAAGTAATTTCTGATTTTTCCTACAAGCATTTTGATATTATTTGATATCTTAATCATTTAATTACCTTACTTTTTCTATTATTATCCCTATGTTTCAATATTTTTTTAAATATTTTTGCATCCACTATCCTATTTATTTTAATTTTATTATTTTTGCTCATAATCATAAGCACTATACTATTATATTATTCTTTCACTTATTTTTTTTTCCATTTTTACTTTTTCACATTTGCTTTTTAATTTTAAAAAGAAATTAACATGCTTACAGTAATGTGGAAGATATATACCAGTAAAAAGAGCATTCAAGTAACTCTTCTGTTGTGCTTCAAGAAAAAAAAACATTCAAGTAACTTCTCTTTTTTTATGTTAATTCAAGTGATTTCTCTATTTGTACATCGAGGCATAGTCCATTGTATTACTTTGTATGTGTGTCAGATTCTGCCGTCAAGTACCGAGGAGAGGACTATCTCTTTATGATGTTATAATAAAAAAAAGTCATTCTTCTATCGATGTTATAATTAATGTTGAGTGCGACATTAAGGGCATGATTGGCAATCATAAAAACTTTTCACCCTAAAATTTTTCATTCTTTATAAATATCCTATTTTTTTAATCAGATCTTTACATCTTCCTACATAATTACTATATTTCTCAATCATTTTTATATAACTATCCATACAATCAACCTATCTATTTTAATTTTATTATCTTCACTTTTCATCATTAACTCTATCATATCACATCATTTTCTCATCATTCAAAAAGTTTTACATAAAAAAAATTTCATTCAAAAATTTACCACTTTCCAAACACACCCTAAAAAAGAAAAGCAAAAAAGGTCGTGCATTTGTCATGTGATACATATTAAATACGTGCAGTGCTGAAGTTTGACAATGTAATTTTTACATGAATTAACATAAAATAAATTGACTTTGGTAAGTCTATAAATACTGTCAGCAACAAGCTAGCCTGCATTTAATTATTTACGTATGAATTGCATAGCAATCATTTATGGCCATTGCATGGGGATCTTAGATGCTCTCAACGGCCGTTAGGTTAGCCAGCTATTTTTAGCGGCGAGCATGGACCACCGTGAGTCCACGACGAATTGGAAGAAAAAAATATTCATTCCAAAAACCTTGTTAGAGACTTGGACGGCTCGGCTCACATTTGAGATGTTACTTCTGTTTTAGTCTCAAAAAACAATACGAATTCTCACAGACTCTTAAATAGTTGTTCATTAAAGTGAAAATTACCAAATATTTAACGACACCCTCATTGGAGATATTATAATCTCAGGTTCAATTCCTAGTTTCACCGGACCCACCTTGATTATGATGTAAATACGCTCCAACTATTTATTAAAATTTGACTTAAATTTCATTCCAAGCCAATGATTTGCATGAGCGTCATATGTTCAAAGTGCGAAATTAGTATAACATTTTGGGGCATCTGTAGGTCGTCACGGTACAAGGACGAGGCCATGAGGCATGGAGATTCCCATCATGCCAGTAAAGTTTATGCATGACACTGTTTAGTCTACCTTTTGCACATAATTCCTAGAAAAACTGCATGGATCAGCGCAAGCCTTAATCCTAAGGCCACGTCGTCTAGCTCCATGCACACACTTTCATGCCGCGACTTGTTTTGCCTTTTGACACTGCCGTCGAAGAGAAATGGCTTGCGTTTGCAGCATTACTTTAATAAATCCGTGGTTTTTGACAAAACTATAAATCCGTAGTCATTTCACTCGATCTCATGGTGGGATGCTTATCACGCCCCGCGTCTGGAAGATATTGCTTGATAGCATGGTTGAAGGCTATATATTAAAAAAAAAAAAAAACATTTAAAGATAGAGAGGGAATTTTATTTCAATTGTCTTCAAGTCCCATATTACATTCATCCCCCATCAGCTTCTCTTTTCCGTATGTAACGATTTGACCATTCTTTTATTGAATTTCATCAATATGGTAAGAACCTTCTCCACTTTGGTTTTCACAAAGGTCTTGGATTTTTCGAGACTTCCCTTTCCAGGAAAAAAAAATCATCATCCTCCCTATATTTTTTATATTAAACGACTTCTGTTGTAAACTAACACCTAATCAGCTTGTGCTACCTTCAAATGAATTAGCATCACAATTTCAGAGAATTCCAGCAGCCACCCCTTCCAAAACATTCTTCTTATAAAAGTCTGATACTTTTATAAATCATTATAGCAGACCATTATGAATGGATTTACGTGATTTCATATTTTATTTCATCATATATTTTGATGTTCTCCAAACCCATTAAAGATTTTTATTGAAAATTTTTTTAATGCCATAAAAAATGATGGGATCAATTTTTTATTTTACCATCAAGGCCGCCCCCAAACTCGTTTCATAGGAAGAGGACCAAGTACCATATTTATCTATTCCTGATCATGGCTCAGGAATGAAAGCGTCGACCAATCCGTCTTCTTGTTGTTATTGTTGTTGTTGTTTAAATACAGCTTCCATCGCCAGATTACTCTTGTAGGGTGTGTTTGTTTATGGTAAAAAAGTGTCAACTAAAACTTTTCAATCTAAAACTTTTCACTCTTCATAATTATTCTATTTTTTAATTATTTTTTCACATTTTTCTATACAAACTATCCTACTTTTCAATCATTTCTACACAACTACCCATACAACTAACCTATTTATCTTAACTTTATTCTCTTTACTTCTCATCATTACTCCTATTATATCACATCACTTTCTATTGATTTGACAACTTCTACTCCATAAACTTTTTATCAAAAATTTTACCTCCAACTCAACACACCGGTAATGTACACGCGCTCTTTTGTTTTTGCCATCCCAAGACTGGGCAAATAAGAGGAGTTCGGGAGGAGCTGCGCAGGACTAGCTGACACCTAGTTTTTTACTGTTAAATAGTGGGGCCCACCAATTTCCTCGGATGGCGCGCCCATCGTTTGTATCAATCTCGACGCGGAGGGTCAAACGATTTGGTAGTCTCTCGGGCAACGAAACTCGACTGCTGTCGCCGTCCGGTGGTCTTTCGAGCCGACGGCACGGGGGGGGTGCCGCGCAGGGACAGAAGGCCGAAAGTTCCGTGATAGGCCCGCCAGGCTGGCCAGCTGCTCCGCAAGCGGATGCCCGCGGGGCCCACTCCGACACGTTTCTACATCTAAACCCTTCATCATTTGAGACCGGACCACCACAGTCAGACGTGGAGCTGCGACTAACCCCGTCCCCGATGGTCCAAAAAGCTATAAAACGGAGGACTACAATTGTAATTTGCAACTGGTCGTCGGAGCCAATGAGGTGTCGGATAAGGTCAATCCATCCACGCTACTGGGAAGGGATCGGGTGGGACCCACCAATGAGCATAGTCTGCTCTTAAGTCTTGACCTAGAAAATAAATAATTCCTTGCAGAATTTCTAGCAAAATAGATAAGATCATGATTCTGATTTTGTACTTATTTATATTATTGCTAGAAAGAACTAAAAGCTTGGCTAAATATCAATTAAGAAACAATCGCCCAAATGAACTAGTCAAAAAAGTCTCTATTAGACGGTTGTTCGTGATCCCTCTCCCTTTTCGATAGATAACATGCAACTCATTCACTATATTTACTATTATTTATTTATTTTTAATTAGTATTATATACACTATGACGTCTAATATTACAAATTAGACCCGTTTATAACCTTTGCTATGGAGGAACATTTTATAAATATCCCCAAGCTTGATGAGGATAATTGTAAATTCTCTCATTACCAGGAGACTAAAAATCTAACTTCTACGAATGGAAAAAATCGAACTCAGGTTAACTATATGTGCACCATCGCTTGTGACCAGCTGGAATATCACTGACTTGGCTAATATTATTTATTTAGTTCAAAGATCAAGTTGTACTTATATCAAATATGTACATGAGTCACATTTGTTTAAATTGAGAGAAATATTTAAATTCATTAAGATGTATATTTGAATGTAATAATACTTTATAGAATTATTTATCCGTACGTTAAAAATATTTAAAATAATCCAAGTTTTAAAATTATTATTTTAAAATTAATATTTAACATTAGACTATTTTATTATGTTTATTTTACACATTTATATATAGATTCATACATAATAATACCGGACAAATAAGAAATTATATGATAATATAAATCATGCTAAATAAGGTAGATGAATAAAATTTTCATCCGTAGTTAAAATATTAAAAATGAAAAAGGTAAAGCAGAGGGATTCCCGTAAATTTTTTTTTTTAAAAAAAAAACACAACCCCACGAAAAGAAACTCGCCACAATACGCAAACAAATGTGTGGTGCATGAAACCACAAATATCAACTGCTTTGGTCGCAGCTGACCGAATCAAAGATAATTACGCAGCACGGTTCCAGAAAGGTGGCGAGTAATGTTTCAATTGGCATTGCCCATCTTGCATTTGCGGGTGAACGTTGAACTGTCCAAGAAGCTACTGGATCTATTAAAAATGCAGACTTGCTTTGCCCTCCCAGCGGAATGAAATGGGAAAGTCCGGTAAAAGAAAAACCATCCTCATTTGCTGAACATATGTTTGTCCATCTTGGGAGACTTCCACTGAAAATTGTCCGCTGATGGGCCACGCGAGCGAAAAATCCCATAACTCGTATGATGCATAAAGTGCAATACATATGATCCCTATCAAAGGCCCGCAGTCGTTTCGTATGTTAAAAAAAAAAAAAAAAATCAATGGTTGAAACTTGAAACCGACTTTTTAAAGAAAGTGACGACTAACAATCAATCATTGGAGATAATTTCCATGTTGATCCAAGTCAAGAAACGGATTGGATTTCAAACAGCGTGAGGCGTCAGCGGATTGGTGTGAGGGTATTATGGACACGCTTTCCTGGATAACGAATCTTGAGGAGGGAAGGGGCATTTTGGTCATAGCTGCTGCGGTTTCCGTTCCTTTGGTCAATGAACTGGAGTTTCCGTGCCGTCTAAGCGACCACAACAAGGGGGTTCAGTGAGATGCGGTTGAGTTGGTGGCCACCTTTTCCTTCACGATAAAAAACTCCCGATGCTCTGTCCAGATGTGATGGATGATACGCGGGCACGCATCCAGATGCAACTTTCCCTCAGGTTCCTTGTGCCATATGCAAGTTCGACTGTTGAAGTCAAGTTCAAACCTCACAGTTGCATTACGGACCAAAATTTTTATACTTCCCGATATTCTATTCTGGTCCAATTGTAAACTCGCACGAGGCTGGCGTCTACGCGTTTTTGTCTTCGGCTTTAATTGACCATCGCCGTCGTCATCAAGCCTCGTACCACCGATTTCCCGCCGGATACACTGGATGGCCAAAATAACATCATTTACGATTATTTGAAAAAGAAAATTCACTTAGTTTGCCTAATGGAATTTTTATGTCGTAGGTTAGATATTTGCAACAAAGTTCTTGAATTTTGTCAAAATATCTTCGAGCACAAGTAGAGTTGCAAACAACCATTTATAATGTTTACTGGACCAAAATTCCCATAATTATTTTATACAACTCAAGAACTTCTAGACTTATTTTTATACATATCCAAAATTATGAAGTCAAAAGTACAATTAGATAAACTTAAAGAGTGTTATTTTTGCGAAACTTTATCCTTGAATATAAGGTATGTATAAGATGCAATCAATTAAGAATTGATTTACCACCGGGCCTGTTGCCTAGTGGTCAGCACATGAGCACAAATTGCTCTGCTGGTAAGGGTGGGGTTTCGAAACCCCCCATTGCCCAAAACATCCCCGTATTTATTGCAGGGTTTATTAAAATTCCCCCCTGTATGGGGGTATTTATTAAAAATTTCTCCTCGACGTAGACATATTTATTAAAAAGTTCCTCCACTATGTGAGGGTTGAATGCGCTTGATTGTAATATAAAATGTCTCAGCGTATATATACCAATAAAAAATTAGGAATTGATTTGGATGCCACCAAAGTGGACAATCTTTGTTGTGGGATATAAGATATTATTTTTATTAGCATTAATTTTGTAAGGTCGTCTTTACAAGAGCTCCTATGAAGGTGGCATGATTTACAAATTTTTTATTTTTTATTTGATGTAATATGTTGTACTAAATGTATTTGATTTATATACTGAATTTTATAATTTATGAAGATCTGTATAGTATTGAATTTCAAAAATCAATGGTGTTTAAGTAATTTTATACCTCAAAAAATTACCAATCTTTTGTAGGGATCAGTTCTTTTTTTAAATTATAAATCTTTCCTGTCCATGAGGTAATTTATGAATATGTTGTTAGAAATTAATAATGTTAGTGTGGTACACAATGTATATAGATATGACATTTAGAGGATGTGTAATGTATACATGCATTTTTATAGCCTTGTCACGTAGAGTGTATGGGACGTCATTTACGAGCATGTTAGACAAAAATATGAGTTTATGCACTTGCATGTTTCTATAGTTGTTGCCCCTGGTTATGATGTGATTTAGAGATATATGATCGACATGTCGTTTGAGGCACTATAAATGTCTCCCACTTTGCAGAGTAGATACGAAGTTTGACCTGTCCGGTTAGATCGCAGGGTCAAGGGAGTAGTGCTCCTTGTGGGGTGAAGGGGGTAGTGCCCCAGAGAAATTTTTAGGTAATGAAACAATGTGAGATGAAAAAAGGAAAATAAGTTAGGTCTTTGGCCCAAGTCCATTTAAAAAAAGGAGGGCGCGCAAGGTTAGGGTTCGTTTCACCTTTCCTTCTTATTTTTGTCATCTTCTTCCTTCCTTTTCTTTATTCTTCCTTGCCTCCGCAACACCCAATCCAACACTAAACCTCCACAAGATCATGGTAAATCACCCAAAGAGTCACTTCTTCGCATCAAAGGCAACTCGAAATCCCAACGATTTGAGGTCAAGGTCGCTGATATTGGGGAAAATCGTGATCTAGGTTAAGTAAATGTTTTCTTTCCTCGAGCTAAAAGTTGTATTTGTAATTAAATACGTTATAAAACTAGCGAAAATAGACATTGCTCATCAGCCTTGTGGGATGGGATATTTTCAGGACTTAGGGCAAGCTAAGGTTAGTTGGATTCGTAGAGTGTTTAAGATCATTGTGTGGGTTTGGTGAAATAGATGACATGTTGCTAATTTCTCATTAGTGGGTTGCGATATAGCTTGAATGGGTTGAATTCGTATAGAGAACTAGAGATTTCTTTTTTGATGCCTACATCTATTCGATGAGACGCTCATGTGATAATCGATACACTAAACATGATATAAACTCATATTGATTATTTTAAAGCTATGTGTGTGGTTTGCAACATTTGATTTGTGTATTCAGTGTTGAGTTGTTCAGTTAAATGATTCGATAGGGTTATTCATGACCCTTGATTGACATAATGAAAGAGTTGTACATGACCCGTTAAAGATATGCAACTATATACATATGTTCTTGGGCGTGGGTGTTGAATCCACATATTATGTATGGTCACTTAGAAATTATCTTGCTACATTATGATTATGACATATGCAACATGAAACTCAATTGATTCACTTCTTTTGTGAATTGCTATCTACTTAATGAATATATTTAGATTTACATAATTTGTTACTTTATTTATAGATCACAAGCCAGGTGAAGAGCATCGGGATGGGATCAGAGAAGGGCGTAACCCAGAGGAGCAACCTCATTAGATTTATACTTGTATTCATAGTTATTTTGGGTTCCGTATTTCTATTTGATACTAGTGAATGTATACACTTAGTTTGATCTCACTTGATAAACATGTTGTACTTGGGTATTTTGAACTTGATTATAATCAACATTGACTCATACGTATATATACATGTATGATCTTTTAGGTTACCTTGCTGTGTAATGATAAATTGTAATGACTTTCTTAGCATATGAATGCTTCTCTAGTATGAAAATATAAATATGCTAATATAGAGCTAAACATTGTATTTTTAGAATAATAATTGTGATGTTCATGTATAACAAGTCTTATATTTCATATCACCCTTTTATATATTATGGGGAGGTGCTGTTGAATTTTTCTTAGGTCACACAACACCTGTTGACTAACTATTAAGAATGTATAAGCAACGAGGAGTCACATCTTTAAAATTCAAGAAAAATGTACAAATCTTCAAAAATGGTAATATTTCATATATAAATTAAGTACACTTATTATAACATATTTCATGAAATAAAAATTAAAATTTATAAATTAGGTATACTAACCATATTTGATTTAGCTTTTTTTAAATCTATCGAAAGTAAGCCATGGAATAAATGGGTTGGAGCCAATGTAGTTATAAGAAGCCTTCTATAGCTTATTTCATTACTTAAATTTTATTACCATTATTCTTTCGTTGTCAAAATATTAATTCATTATTGCAAAATTCATCTAAATTAAAAATTATCTATTTTGAACTTTATATTTGTTTTTCAATTATAAGTTGACATTATTAAGTTTTCTACATTAAATATTTATAATTTTTCTTTATCTTTCATTAACCTAAGCCACTCAATAAGCTATTTAAGTTTAGAATTCATTTAGCAACATGTAAAAGTAAAAGTGAGAGTGGTAAGATTTTTTAAAATGTGAGAAAACGACGCGATATGACATGAATAATGATAGTAAGGAATAAAGTGAATAAATGTAAAATAGCTTAAATAGTAATATGAAGATATGTGAAAAATAATTAAAATGTAAAGATGGTAATAAAAAAATAGTAATTAGGTAGCTAGAATGTAAAGAAAAAACTGATAAAATTTTTCTTTTACTTTTACTTGTTACCAAAGAGACCCTAGTTGCATTAGCGCACCACACAAATTGTACTTTTTTAACTTAACTACTTAATAATTACTAAAATTACTTATGAGCCACCAATAGATAGCCAAATCAGGGGATCTCCTTAGATTCTTTCGTCAATGGCAATTTTAGGAGATATCTCTTAATGTAGATTTTGGTGGGATCTTGGAATGCAGTGGTGAGTGAGAAAGGAGATATTTTGGAAATCATGTGATTTATATGAAATGATATTAGTAAAATTAGAATAAATAGGATAGATGAAAATGAAAATAATTGGCATATGGAGAAAAATTTGAAAAATAAATCGATCGAATTATTAAATTATTTGTGTAAAAATAAATAGAATATACGTTCTCTGTCAATTTCCATCCCATATCGACACTATTAAACTTCCCTTTAGTTGTCTTTTGGGGCAATATTTTGGAGTACGACTAAAATTTACTTCTAATTTTAATTTTATTTATAAAATATTAACTCTAAATCTAACTCTATTTTTAAAGATTGAGTTTGAGTAGAGTTTCAAATTGAAATTTAGGTAGATGAATATAAAACATTAACCAGATTAAGTTGCACCCTGGCAATATTGTTCCAGCGAGGTTGTCTGGGGTAGGAATAAGAGTGGGCTTGACCCACCCAAGCAACGGCCTAAGAGGATGGCACGTGTATGAGGAAAAGGTTGCCGTTTTAATGAATAGTAATAATATATTAGAGGGAAGCAAAGCACGTGGGCGTACCAAATACTACGCGTCCATGGAATGGCAGCAACAGACGTGCAAGTATGCAACACCTGCATATGACGTATGTAGCCAAAGGAATAGGAATTCCGCCGGAAGATGGTACACCACACGCATACTTTCATATATGCATGCAAGTATGTTCACTACTCCCCATTTATGCGTACTTAGTATTCGGTGAAAGAAATTCGGTTTGGTCTGTCTTTCACCGTCAAAACTCCTGACATAAAAGGAGAAAAAACACGTGGAACCGACTAGGAATAGAAAACCGAAAATAAAATGCCATGTGAATTAGTAGCTAATTGACCAGGTCGACGTTCCTCATGTTCTCAATTGAATATTAAAAAAGAAAAATCTGAAGTTACTTCTGTAAAAATGAATATTAATTTCTCTTACTTTTTTATAATGAAATTTCCTTACTTCGATTGGACGGATAAATACTTTGAAGTTGTTTGTTTAAGAATATTTCTAATTAGATTTTACCATGTCATAAATTTTACCAAATGTATAAATTTCTTATCAATTTTTATTTAGTTGTTGTCTTGGGTCTAAGGGTACAACTAGGGTAGAGTATTCGCGGGTTGAGTTGCTGAGTACCTTAAAATGGGTAGGATAGGTCATAAGTAAAAAAAATACTCAGGTCGATTAAGGTATTGTAGGTTTTAAGATCTAGGTATTCGGAATCGATCTGAATTAATATATGTTTAATATAAATTTTATAAAATACATTTTATAATGAAAGATATAAATATATCATTTAAATATATAAAATTTGTGTTAATTTATCAATTATTTAGTAAATTTAATTAATATATTTCAAAATTATATTATTATTTATGGATTTTAGTTTTTTAAATAACACTTGTAATAAACTTATAATTTTCAAATATAGTATAATAAATATTTTAAAGAATTGATTTGGAAGCAAAATTGGAACTAAACCGGCCTTTAAAAATAGGATAGGATATGCATGGAACTTACCTGATCTAAAATAGGATACGATAGAAGTTTTTGGGTGTTGGGATTTTCAAAATGTATAAACATATATTAAATTATATCATAGATAAACAACAAAATAAAGTACTTGAGTTGGTAGAGTCCTAGGCCGTTGTCTAACAGGTCTTGGGTTCGATTGCTGCCGTGCTTAGTTTTTGGCGATTTTATATAAATCAAGTTCAAAAGATGTGTCTAATTGCAAAAGGGTATGCCTATTCAATCAAACGGCTCAAGCTATAAATAGAGATGACATTCGGTTGCTTCTGTCTTAATTTAGACATTGTGTGTCTAAGTTTTTTTTTTTTTTTTAAATTTGCAAGATTGCCATATTATTTTGGAATTCTCTTCATTCAACCAAAAATCTTATTTCAAGTGTTCGTGTGCCTAGAAAAAGTGTCGCTTCCTATTCTAATTCAGGTTTCACTTTTTGCATCCTGGGGATAACAACAAAATTACCCTAAACAGCAAATAGGGTAGCAAAATCGCCTTAAGGAAAGTGACATCGTAACACGCCTGAAGTGAAACTTAGTTCTATTTTCACTTTCCCCGCTTTCCTTAATTTTCTCTCTGTGTATATTTTGCCCGAACAGGATAATGGTAGGATTAACCCTGAACCAGATTTACCCAATCCAAATTGCACCATTACCTATGTTTCTCCAAACATTTGAAATTAATTAGCAATTTTTGGTGGGTAGTATGGAACGGTTCGTGTGGTGCATATGAGTAACATGCCAGGCAATGATTCATAAAATTCGTCAAATGGGCCTTGCTCGAATGACGGGCCCATTTATTTCGCCAACAGTTTTCAAAGTGCGTTCTCGCATTATTCTTATCTATGAGGGAAAATGCCTACCGAGTCCATGGTTTCGGATAAGGAAGTAAGATGCCGAGCCCACGGTCTAATCCATTTTAAATACGAGGTTTTCCAAATTCTCCAGCACCAACTCAAAAATTCGGACCTTCAGCAGCAACTTGAAAATCACGTGATGGCATGTGAGAAAAATTCAATTGCCTGCCGAATGCTACATACATCCTAGAAGGGCAAGTATACAAGTGCCATGACCGGCAAGTCCTCCAGATGCCGCTGCCAGCCAGCCCTGAGGGCAGCCTACATGCAAGCAGTCTCTTGCCATGCCAGTTCAGCAAATGCGTGCGAGAGGTATCATGTCACGTTACAAACATCCAGACCGTTCATCCATCAAAGCGTCGCCGGAGTCCAGATGGAGGAAGCAGCCACCGAGCCAACATCCTTTTTATCGTTATTGCATCTGGAACGTCCAATGCGTGCAGTGTCTATTTATCCACCGCTAAAGCAGTGGGCCCTGTTTTATCAAGAAGATTGGAACTCCTTCTGGAGGCATGCTTCTTTTAGTTGCTCCGGTTGCCCGCGTCGGTTAGCGGAATGACATATGTTGGGATGTGTCAGGCTTAGATCTCTGCCAGACTGCCTGACCGAACAAAACTAATGGTGCCGACTGCAGAGTGCCGCCCCAATTATTGGAATAGATAATCAGCAAGTAAAACTGAGAATGTGTGCGTTCACCTCTGTAAATCATAACCGACACTTAAAGTCAAGAATCAGGACCGTCCACCTATTTATCCGTTCCATCTTTTAGAATAAGATCAAAAGAGAGTTGGAGTTCACCCTTTTTTCACATTCATGTTAAGATTTTCATTCCAACAAACAGAAGAAAAAAATAGAAAAAAGAAAATGGGAAGCAGCAATATTCATTTGTAGAACAGGTTATGTGGGTGACCTTTTCTAATGTCATTTAATCGAGGGAACATGAGCCGCCGGTGACCGTTTGCAGAAGATGGAAGGTTCAACGTCTGGAATACTTTGTGCATAGTCCAAAATGTCAGATTTAGGAAATCTCGAGAAATGATGGAATCCACACCGTGGACGTGGATTTAAAAAGATGAGAGCCATATGACGCGGATGATAAAAAAAGGGGAGTAAAATAATAAAAAGGCATCCACATGGCGAACTGTTTCATTGAAGCCAGCGGGCATTTTATTTTATTGCGACCGTCATGTGATGAAGGATAAATTGTAGCCCCGGCAGGTGGCAAAGGATTGCATCGGATGAGGGGCGACCTCTCCAAAGAAAAGGGAAAGGCTGGGTGAGATTAAGTCTACGTGAGCGCTATAATTCGTTCATGATTGCCGGCAAAGATTTTTTTTTTTTTTTTTTTTTTTTAATAAAAAAAGT
The DNA here is from genome assembly GCA_030490835.1 of Annona cherimola. Taxonomy (NCBI): domain Eukaryota; kingdom Viridiplantae; phylum Streptophyta; class Magnoliopsida; order Magnoliales; family Annonaceae; genus Annona; species Annona cherimola. The sequence continues at coordinate 105,653,473 of CM059971.1, read as the reverse complement.
GGAGTGATATACTTGGAAAATAAAAGATGAGATTGCTGACCAAAGTGGCGGGTTTGTCCAGCACGATTGCTAAGAAGGTGAAAAGGCCTTCTTCTCGGACGAGGATACAAAACAAGAACATCAATTGAAATTTTTTAAAAACTCAGTTGCAGTTATCTACCTAGCTTCAGTTTATTGGCCTACTTTTTATGCTCAAGGATTGTTTGATAAGAGGGAAAAAAGCAGGGAAAAATATGTGGGAAAAATTTTAAGAAAGTGAGAATCTAAAGCCACATAATAAGGATAGTAAGCAAGAATAAGGTAGTTGTATGAGAACAAGTGAAAAAAATATTATAATATAGAATTAATAATAGAACTAACATATCAGCGAAGCTTTTTTTTATTAGTATATATATATATTATGAAATCTGGTACTGTAATTAAGTACATTTAACTCTCACATAATGGAGAGATTTTTATAAATACATTAACATTAGAAATAAATAGGTAAACATTTGTGTCACTCGAACCTGAGGTGCCTAAACCTTACGCCAGAATTGTTTAGTTGGTAAATTGTGAGCAGGATTATAGACATGTTCACACGGCGAGGTATTTAATTCAATCTCATTTCAATTTACAAACAATCATTCATTTATAATTAAAATCACATAATATTTACAAATCATTAAAATACATTTACGCCATTAGCCTGTAACCTAGTAATATTGTAACCTCACAACATCTACATTCATCCAAGTACATGAGAACATTACAACCTTAAGAGTTTCTAAATTGAGATTCATTTTTTATTTTTTGAACTTTCTGTACCTATCTAAGGTTGTAAAAAAACAAAACGTGAGTATTAGACTCAGTAAGTAAGTATTTTCATTTAAGTAAATATTTTCATTTCAAATTTTGGCATTTCATAAATAATGCACATGCAAATGCATATTTCACATTCATGCGTTAAACCTTTAATTAGATGGTACGCTAACTAGGTGACCATCAATTTGTCTATTCTCTATTTTAGGGAGGGCTCCGCTGGCCTTTGGGCCTATATCAACGACTCGGTCACATTAGAGGAGGACTTTGGTTCACTTACACCTCTAGAATAAACCTGTATCTTTGTGCATCATGTTTCATACACATGTTAACATAACTTCAAGAAATAATCATATCATCATTTTGCTCTCTTTTCAAATTGAGAAAATGACATGATTATTTATAAAACAGATTATTAATTTTTTAAACCACATCATGGGATGACCATCCTTAAATAATATTGAAAAATGCCAACAAGAAATGAATTGCAAGTCATTCAATCATTTTGAAAATAAATCATTTCAAGGCGTTACTTGCTTACGTGGGGTAACTAGCTTGCTTCTTCAATCTCCTCTTTTTCTTTTCCTAAACAAGTGAAAAGGATTACCTTACATATTTACACTATACTTTTATATTTGCGTACTTATTTCTTTATTAAACCATGTATACTTTTAATGTGTTATGGTGCACTCGTACTTAGTTCATACCAAGATAAAGTCCAACACATATTCTGAAATTAACGTCCACCTCCCTTAACAGTCATATCTATATATTTATTATTATTATTACTACTATTCTACCAAATCACCAAATGAACGGTTGTTTCTACCCATATCATAAAAAAAGTCAGTTTAGTTGTCCAATTCATGTTACATAGCTAAAATATCATGCTAATAATATATCAAATAATATATGCATTTACATATAATCCCCGATTTTCGAATAAAAATAAAATAATATATTTGAACGTTGAGCTGGATAAAAATAAAAAAAATTCTAGATGTCATCTTATTTGGACGCACACGACATACCTGGAGGTTATTTTATGTCTGGATGTCCAAGCTCTACCTTTGCTGTTCATTACTATTCATCATTATTATTATTTTTCTACCGAAAGACATCCAAACTCGTCCCTTTCTCTTTCTTTTTTTTAATTATATTAAAAGCATTCAAACCAATAAAACTACAAGATGTGGTTTGGACGTTATTGGGAGCATGTTTATTTCTTTTATTAAACCATATATCATTAATATGATATGCCTATTTTCATCTTTACTGTGTAACATGACAGTTAAATGTCTTTGCTTGAAATTTTAACAATTAACGTGAATTGCCATTATTTTAATCTATGTGTAGGCAGTAAATCACTATAATATTATGGAATCGTATATAATTAGAATCCCTAATTGGCCCAAATTTTTCTATTTATTTTTTAATTTTCCATAAGGTCTGTGAATTTAAATAGTTTCAACTGGTAAAATTCGAAATTTTAAAATTTCTTTTCAAAAAAATTATAGAAATTCATTTTCATATCTAATCTTTATGAAATTATTATTTACCCCTTTTTTCTTATAAATCTCAAACGTAACCTTTATAAATTCCAAATAAGTCCCATTTTTGTCTCTACTCTTTTCAAATTTACCAATCAATCTTCTTTCTAAATTTACAATTTAATCTTACTTTTCTAAAATTGCAATTTAGTCTTTTTGTAAATATACATATTTTTCTATAACTTTATAGTAATAATATACACACTATACAAACTTTTAGTATCACATTCACTAAGTTTCAAATAACATGGGTTTCACATCATTTCTATCGAGAGAAATAATAAAACTCTATAGCATGTGGAGACTTGAACCTAAGACTTATGACTTTCAGTTAAGCCTTTAATGCTAGGTCATATGAAAAGGTGTCTAAGATAAAGTGTGAAATACTTGTTTACCTTTATCAAATGCGAACCGGACCCTTAATCACTTATTTTTATCTCAATTTCGGTTGCCTCTATCAAAAGAATTTAGTAGTGACGTTTAGTCTCCTCGAATTTTCTGTGGGAGCGTCCACTGAGTGAGTAAGTTTAAGATTTATTGTTACAAATATTAGATTTTTAGTTAGACAATTGTTAGAATATCTCATAGCTTGATTGCACCCATTAAGAAAATTTGTCGCACTCCGTATGAGTGACTTGGGCACTGCGCTTGACACTCATGAGACCGCTTCTAGAAAATCTGTTGGCTTTCGAATGAGTGGCTTGGGCACTGCGTTCGGAAAGAATGTCAATGGGTCGATCCGTGGGCCTTTCTAGTAAAGGCCGAGCCCACAGTTTTTCCGTTGAATCCGAGAGAACGGTGAGACGCCTGATGCCTCTCGGAATACTCTTAACGGACTAGAACTCTGAGGAGTCTGGGCAGAATGTATCAGGTGTCGACTTGACGGACTTCGCAGTAGTCATGGAAATGGGTCGTCCAAGTGCACAGATCCATTTCAAAGCTGAGCAGGCTACTATTTATCTGACGACTCGCAGCCATTGAAATAATCTAAACGGTATTAATTTTAATCATGAAACCCTCCCAAAATTCACGGTTTTACCGTTTTAAAACATTAGTATTTTTAAATGTTTCTAAGACATTGGTTGAAATTTAATTTCAATTGTAATATTCATGCCATTTTGACTGTCTTTGAAGGTTCATGAAATTGAACTCGTAAAAGAGTTTTTAAAATATAGATTTAAAAAAAACTACTCCTAACTTGTTAAAATTAAGAGTATGTTTGGGAAGTTGTAAAAATTTTGATGAAAAGTTTTGCATGTAAAAGTTGTCAAATCAGTAGAAAATGATGTGATATTGTAGGGATAATGATGAAGAATAAAGAGAATAAATTTAAAATAAATAGGTTAGTTATATTGGTAGTTGTGTAGAAATGATTAAAAAGTAGGGTTGTTGTATAGAAATATGTGTAAAAAATAATTAAAAAAAAAGTAGTTATGAAGAGTGAAAAGTTTTAGATTGAAAAGTTTTAAGTTGAAAACTTTTTCATATTGTCAAACATACCCTAAGATGGCTGCCAGTAAAACGTGCTGTAGGATTACATAACCGTTGGATCTGAGACGGCCCATAGAACTATGATGAACTAAAATGTTCGTCAAAATTGGCAACTTGCAGTTGTAGAAGGGACAAACAAAGGATCTCTCCGGTGTCGCTCTTGCGTTCCAACTCTCCGAGCACAATTCCCACAAAAAAATCCCCTCGGTGGACCCATATGGGTGCGCGCCTCTCTTGCCACGTAGGTGAGGTTGCGTGGGGCGAATCTCTCTCCCTCGCCATCCGTCGATCTCCCAATCTTTTCTGGCAGACTATACTCGGGTCCCAATTCTAATAAAAGAAAATATTTGGCCTCTCTCGCGCTCTCACATTCCGTAGCTGCTGTTAAACGCCCGCCGTTCCTCCCCTATGCTCTTCCTGCTCTGCTCTGCACTACCTCAGCTCCATTTCCATGACCGGCACGCCGCGCAACTTCTCCGCGCGAGTGACCGGATCGTCCGTCGAGCCTCGCATCTTCCGGCCGGCCTTTCCCTCCTCCCGCTGGAAAACCCCTAGAAGAAGCAGCTGCGCTTTTGCTTCCGGCAATGGGAATTCAGCTTCCCTTGCCGAAGGCCCTTCTTGCATCTTTGTGGGCCCCGTCGAGACGGCCGATCGGGAGCTTCTCGAAGCTCTATATGATCAGGTTCTTCTTTTTCAGTTTTATATTTTCACTTCCTTCTGTTCTTCCTGTCTAGCGCTAGGGCTTTGATTGTTTTGAACATGGAAAAATGTTAAATAGACTATAGTTAATTGTCATGTGCAATTTACCCAACAGAAATAAAATCTACACATGGGGTTTGGATTCATATGGTTGCATGTCTAATGTTGGGTGGATGCACGTCACCAATTTTATCTGTTCCGTGCTTGTTGTGTTCTTCAAAAGTAAATAGAAGTCTACAGACTAATTTCATCTCAAGATAGTCAAATTTCTTATTGTAACTGCGCAGGCCCATTGAAAATAATTTGGTTCTGGCTGTTCAAATATTTTGGGCAAGGAACTGATCGCCAGTTGGTTTCTTTCTTGTATGATTTGTAGGCTCGTGATTCGTATTACAGTGGGAAACCTTTGATTGTTGATGACATGTTTGATAAAGTAGAGGTAACCATCTCTTCCTTCAATCCCGATCAAGGAGATCTCAGCGTGTCCATTAACGCAAGTAATTAGCAATCAACGTTGCAACTGTGTCTGTAAATTGAAAGCTGTAGCTGATTGACCGTGGTGAAACTACAGTTTTAAGACGCGTTTTCTAGCCACAGTTTTATAAGTGAGTTTCGGTATATTTGGTCTTAACTCACACTGCCTTTCCATAACTATATTTTGGAAAGGCACGTATTGCCAATTGAGCTACCACGGTTCATGTAAGAATTCATCCAATCATTAGATAAGCCAGACTTGTGAAAGAAGGATTCCTGCTGGACAGAGGTGGACCGATGCTGCTTCTTTGTTGATACTTGAATTTAAATTCTCGATTTTGCAGCTTGAAAACTTCATTTCTGTATTTATTTGTTATTATTATTATTATTATTTTTGGGGTATGAAAACTTCATGTAACAGTTAAAGCTGAGATGGTATGGCTCAAAGTCTGTGGTCAAGTATCCTCGTTGCAGTCTTAGGCGGCAATCCACCTATGCAGATGCTGAGGTAACTCTTTTTGATTAAGACCTAGTTTGCTTTAAGTTACTAAATTGAATGCAAGTTCTTCTTTTTCTGAATTTGAAGTTTAAATATCCTTTGGTTGTAGGGCAGGAAGATCCATCACAGGTTTCGGCCTTAGCAAGCGTGTGGATCTTGTTACTTGCATTTGGAAGTTTGCTCTTGCTTGTGCCTGCCTTATACAATGTTGGTCTGACTTATCACAATGTAATTAACACAAGATTCTCCCTATATAAAGCTAGATCTGTATTGGAATTTCTTCCAATGGCAAGTAGCATTCTTTACATGGTGCTTGGATTTGTGATAGGTTATCCTATTGCTTCAGCTTCTGGTTAGTGATTTCTTTCTTATGATATTTAACTTTCAGCATGAAGTGTTGGATTTTAGATCATTTGTAAAGTCAGTAAGGGTGTTTTTGTGGGGGCTTTCTCATCTTCAGTGCTATCAATTAGTATTATAACAAGGGAATGATTAAAAACACACCTTTGTACACTAAGTTTTTTATAAATGGTTTATATATATATATATATGTTTTAAGTTTTTGGTCTTTACTTCTATGGAACTCCTCTTTTATGTGAGTCCATACATTTTTTACACCCTTGATGATTAATGGAAAATCCACTTCATTCATTATATTTGACATTATTTATATTATTATGGAAACACTTTCATTTGTTAGTATCATTGTGTGTGAGCTCCATTTACAAATATGTAAAACAAACGTAATAGAATGGATTAATATTAAATATTAATTTTAAAGTTGTATTTTCAACATTTAAATAATCTAAAACATAATTCTTATGTAGATAAATGACTACGTTTGTTACATTGCAATGCCTACGTGGATGAATCTAAACATTTTTCACAATGTACACATAAATATATACGGTTTTAAGAAAATGTAGTCTACGTACATCTTTGATTTTAATGGAATTTGGTCTCTTAGCTAAAAGGTTGATGTTAAATATAACGAATGGAGTAGTTTTTTTTATCAACCATTAAAATATTCAAAATAGAGGGGGTTGCATGAAAATACTTATGTAACCTGGTTACATAGAAGTGGAGCCCTAATATTTTTACTTCTAAACCATTTGAAATATAAGTTAATATGTATATATTTATCATGCCAAAAATTGCTTTGAGCAGAAGTTTAAATATTATAATTTTCAATATAATTTTGAGGGTTAATATGAAATGTTAAAATTTGAAATAAATATAAACTGTGTAAAAAGTTTTTAAATTATTTGGTTTTTGGCATCGTGACTAAAACCTATCATGTGCAGATAATTACGGTGCAGTACGCTGCAAAATGGATTTTACGCAGATTAAAATGTAATAGTACTTTATACAATCATTGATCCATATAAAAATCACACTTTAAATGGTTTAGATGTTGAAAATATCACTTTAAACTTGATATTTACATTAAACTATTTTATTATATTGATTTTATACTATTTTAAGATGGGGCACATACGCGTGTTGGATTTGAATGAAAATTGATATGCTAATAAAATGAATAATTCTAAATACAATGGTGGAGTAGATTTTTTATTAATGATCAAGTGAGCCCCACAGTACATGGACTGCACTGTAATTATGGTGCAGTCCAAATGCACTTGAATAAAGTCCATATATATATGTATATAGATGAACATTATAAATGGTTTAGATATTAAAAAATCTTACAGGAAATGAGGAAACAACCATTTGTACAAAACCCCTATTGTACAAATGTTTGTTTTTCTGTTTTGCCTGTCGTGCATCTAGATTCCTACGACAAACGGAATTACTTAAGGCGAGTGCTGGTGGATCATGGATGCCCTTGTTTTGGGCATTTCCTCCTAATTACTAAACCGTGTTTTCCGTATAATCCACTGGACATACTTGGATATGTAAGTTAATTGTCTTAAAAAAACGTATTGTGTGCTTATTCAACTGTACAAAGAGGATTTTCTTAGCATTGACGTGTACACGAGTCCCTTTTTTTCCCTGTATTGAGTGTTATGATGCTAATGATGATGATGTGCAATGTATTTCTGCATGGTTTTTCCCACTGTGACTGTATGATTTGGAAACGTCATGTTGATCCAATTGCCTGGTGGTCTTACAATCAGATTATTTGATGTAAAAAGAATAATTGGATCATTTGATATGTCAAATTTTAGCATATTTTGCTTATATGCTTTACTTGAATTCATAAGAAAAGTGTTTTAGTTTAAATTGATGCACATCCTTACCAACTCAAATCCTTTCCTGCAGTCCAAGCACTCCAGGGCCTCTGGCAACATAACTTGGTGGCCTTAAAGGGTTCATGCCCAAATTGTGGGGAGGAGGTAATTATTTATCACAAATATGGAGTTTCCGCAAGTTTCCCTTCACCTGTTTTGGCTATGAAATCTCTAAGGTTCACTTTAAACTGATTTCATTGCAGGTTTTTGCTTTTGTGAGGGCAGATAGAACAAGTCAATCTCCTCACAGGGCTGATTGCCATGTTTGTGAGTGCACTCTGGAATTTCGAACGAAGGTGGAGGTATAAAACTGTTTCTACTGATTCTTTGCTTCGAAAACCAACACTTTGCAATTTAGCCATTTTTTGCAAAACATGTTATTGATCTAGATGAATGGGGCCTTATTGGTATAATGGTTAGGATGGGCGGACATCCATGTAGAGGCAGTCATTAGGAACACTGCTTATATCCTGTTCTGTCATTAAGATTGTTGTTTTTTCATAATAGGTTCATAGTCTCTCAAAAGGTTCCTTGTTCCAATTTATTGGCATATTAGATAGGAATCTGCTTGTTGGAGTTACAGGGGACGGACAAAATGTTTCACTTTCCAAGAAAAAAGAAAAAAGGTCAGTGAATCATTTGATGCAAGAAGCTCATGATATGAGCATAAATCATCATTGTCATCATCGTTGTAGTTTTCATCATCGTCATCGTAAGCTGTTTCTGCCCATGTGGGGTCATCTGTATGGATCTTGTTGCACCAAAATATTAATGTAGATGTCGTAATAATTAATGAATGATTAGTATTTGTAGTTCAAGATATGAAAATTGATATCACAATAATTTATGAATGATTGTTTCCATCATCAATTTGAAATTGGCTTCTGAAACTGAGGCCATATTGGAGAGCAAGTGAAAAATCTCAAAAAAAAATTTTGGTCCGGTGTTTTGGCTTTGGGGGCCCAATATAAATGGGTTGACCCATTTCTCTAATCCATTCTAAAACATATTTGGGTTGACTTTTGCAAAACCGCAAACCAATTTAGTGATTCATTTAATTCATTTATTTTAAATAAACAGTCATGGACTGAGAGTTGCTAACTCATCAACCTGCAACAGTGATTTATTTAACCCGTCCAACCCACTAAAAACCCATTATCTTAGTATATAAACTCAAACCTAGTATTTAAGTTTTTTATATTAATGCAAAAATCATTATTATCATTTGTTCGATGTCCATTGAAATGTTGAGGTTTGGAACAACTATATGCAATTTTTTACAATTATCAGGTTTGTTTTTAAGTTATTAATATTTTAAATTTAAATTTATTTTATGCCCTGTAGTTGTTAATAAATCAATTGTCTTACAGCCCATTTACAACTTGTTTACACTTCATATAGACAACCTGTCAACTCATTAAATGGGGTATAAACAGATTAAGATTGAGGTTTTTTAAGTGAGTTAATAAATGGATTATGACTGAAATTTAGAAATGAATTAGGATTAGGATTAGACTTTTAGTTATCCAACCGATCCAGATGCATCCCTAGTTGGCTTCCATGCTATCAAATAGGTTGCAGTAATTCCGCAGCAACAATGTTTTATTGTCGTTTCGACTTAACTTTGTATTAGAGACAATATTGCTTTGTAGGATGTGTTTTACCGTGGATAAACCATAACCCAAAAGTCTTCATTGTGCAACTTTCAATCAACTGGGTGACAATGCACCATCGCTGCCCCTGCCTCCACCATCCAATCGTTAAGCAGCTAATTTGTGGCACATTTTATGGGAATTTTATCCTTGGATGTTGCTCAACCACAGTGATTATTTGAATCTTTTTGTTTGATCTGCTCAGACACCCACTAGATCCTTAGCTAAGTCATCAGTCCTTGTCTCCTAATTAAGAGATGGTGGAAAATTGTCATGTAGAAGTTTGCGGGTGATGGTAAAAAAATTCAGATTCCGTGCATTCAATCTTCTAATGGTTCTTGGGAAGATCAGTTTGAGACCGCACAGTCACATTTTTTTCAAATAAGAAGCTGTCACAATTCTTGATTATCTGATTATCGTTCATATGGACTAGCAGTTTGGGTTATATTAGTACTTGTCTCTAGTTGCCATGTTTCTAATTCAATTAGTAAATAGGATTCTCATTGGCACGAGATATATGATCAATTAATGGAGTCTTCTGAACTTCTTAGCCTTGATGCATTTTACTTTTAACTCTTTCTTGCAGCAATCCATTTCCAGACCCAGAAGACGTTGGGTTTATGGACGTGTGTATTTGGTCCCGGGAACTATTAAGTGCCGAAGATGGAGATAAGAGTAGGTGTTGCCTTTTAAACTGTTGTACAGTTGCATTCTTTTACTCGATTTTAGCAATGACAGTAAATTGTTAAAAAACTTGTAGCCATTTTTCTATTACTTTGCCATAAAAATATGCTTTGAATGACTGAATCCACTTAATGTCAGTTTCATTTCCCCCTTCAAAAGTGTCTGTATATAACTAAATTTTCAATGAATTAGAGCAAAGTGTATGTTTGATAACGTGCGAATGGGCTGAGGGATGGGAAACGCAAAAAGTCAACATATTGATTACTTAATTATTCTACCTTTTTTGGGAAAAAAAATTTACTCATATTTTAATATTTTTTCGTATTTTGCTACAACTACACTATTCATTCCATTTCTTATCCTCCATTCCCATTATCATGTTATCAAACGGATTCTAGATCTTTGACTGATATGATGCAAGCAGATTGGGCACAAGTGTGTGATGATAGAATTAGGTGGGGTGGAAAAAATGTTGTTTGCGTTAGGAATAAAAAAGTTGTCTGAGAAATAAAAAACATGAATCATTATGTATTCATAATAAGAAAAATATTTTTGGTAAATAGAAAATTTCATCTCATGTTTGGCCCATCGATGTTGTGAACATGCCTAAAAAACGCTTAGATCTATTTATGTATGTAGGGATATTCATATGAATCTACACCTTACACATGTCATGACACATGTAATCCAATGATTAAATCAAAATTAATAGCCATGGCTCAAATACGTGACATTGATAGGTTCTCACGCCACTACTAAAAAAATTCTAAAATATCTCCTCAGATTAGGGAACACGAACCTAAAGCGTGGGTTGCTTCCATAATCTCACTTCAATTGGAAGCATAGTAACACTTTAAATAAGAGATTACTTTTTTCTATAAAGATAAGGACTCTACTTGGACTAGACTCCTACTCATTCTGTACTTCTTACCCTTCGGTCCAATCTTTCAGAGCATTTCAACCTTTTGACGAAAAATGTAGAGCTCATTTCACGTCCTCCCTTTTCATTCATCTTGTCTCTTTTGGGATTTGTCATAGACTCACTAAAACGTAACTTAACTCATTGGATAGACTCACTAAAACGTAACTTAACTCATTGGGAGCTCATTTCACGTTCCTTTGAGCTCATCTCAACTCTCTCATTCTAATATACCCTTTGTGAAACACCATCTTACAATGTATATAGAAAATATTACAATAAGTTTACAAATTATTCATCTACAGATTAGAAATATTTTAGATAATTTAAATGTTAAATTAACAGCTCTCAAATTAATAGGTAAATTTAAATAATTTTAGTAATTGTGCACATTTTATCAAATAAATATAATGCCAGGTTTATATTTTGATGAAGAGGCATAATTATATACAACATATTGTATATATACTTAAGTTACAATATTCATTTTTATTTTATATTTTATTTTTCTTCGTAAATATGTTTTCCTAAGTGTATTTAATCTATATATTAAGTTTTGTTATTTTACATATTTTTATATATTTATTTTGCATTTTTACTAATTAAGTTTTTTAAGGGGTGGGGAAATGACCTCTATGCCCTTAATATGATGATGTTCAAAAATAAAAAAAACAAATATGTCATTGTAAAATAACAAAAATTGGTACATAAATTAAATATACTTACAAAAACATATTTTTGAATAAAAATCAAAAAATGAAATAAAAATAAAATAAAAAATGAATATTGTAACTTAAGCATATATACAATATATTTTATATAATCATACCTCTTTACCGAAACTCAATTCATTAGCTAAAGTAATTATTCTGAATGTAACAAGTGAAGGAAATTTTGCATCATTATTAATGCAAGTAATGTGTGTAGGGTCCTGCCTGCATGCAAGTAACTCATTTTTTTAATTTTTTTAATTTTTTATATAACCGTTAATTTAAGTGTATTTAATATGTGTATCAATTTTTATTATTTTTGAAAATTTGTAGATTTTTTTGGATTTTTTAAAATTAATGTCATTTTTAGTATTTTGAATTACTAAAATGTCATTGATTTTTAAAAATTCAAAAAAATCTACAAATCTTCAAAAATGGTAAAAATTTATATACATGTTAAATACGCTTTAACAATTGTGTAAAAAAATTTAAAATTTGGTATTTACACGTATGTGTACATAAACTAAGTGCACCTGAGAGCACTAAATTGAGGTCCATGTGTGTATGGCCAAAAGTGGAATCCGACTTAAATAGAATATATTTCAATGTTATCAATAGTTCAATACTAGTAAAGATTTTAGTATGCCGATTCCATTTTGGGTGTATGGCTAAAAGTAGAACCTTTCTTAAATAGAATATATTTCAATGTCATCAATACCCATCTTAAACAAAATATATTTCATTGCTATCAATACTATTAAAGATTTTAGTATGTCATTTCCATTTCGGGCCCATTTGATGATTGATGGAAGCACTCTTATTTTGTGTACTTAACTATATGGTCTAGTGCGATCAACAATATGGGAGCTTTATATGTATTTTTTTTAAAAAAAAAAATTTACACACATTTGCAGGCCCTGTTTGGATAGAATCCTACAAATTTTTTCTGATTTTTTGAAGCTATCTTGACATGTTTTTGGCATTCTTAAAATAAAAAATATTCATTTCTCATGCGCCATGTATACTAGGCTAGGCGAGGCCTGCACGTGGGCCCCATCTAGACAGACCCCTACAATTTTTTTTTCAGATTTTTCAAAAAGCTATCTATACATGTTTTTGGAATTTTCAAAATAAAAAAAATGTATTTCTCATGGATCATGCACCCTTAGCTAAGTGGGGCCCGTAAGTGCATGCAAAAAAATTGAAAAATGCATGCGGGACCGATGCGATTGACCGCATGGCTGCTCCTTGTTGTTAACTACTAGGATTAGTTGCATCTTAAAAATCTTATTAATTCATTTGGTTTAATATTATTTGTTTTGACATTTTACCGAAAATTATTTCAACCAAATTCCGCGGCAAGCCATACCACTTAAAATACGTATAATCTTGTGTAAATTATGAAAAATATTTAGATTCATAATAGATGCATTAAAATATAATAATAATAATTTATGAAATCATTTATTTAATGAGAATAATGTTTTAGTACCGTTCGGATGTTGAATATACATATTGAAAAATGATATTTAAATCAAAACATTTTATTACGCTCATTTTATATATTTTCAGACATGGTCATATATATTTTTGATTTGGATGAAACTTAAAATCCTAATTAAACAAATAGCTTGAAATGAATTGGGTGGACTGGATTTTGATTCATCATTAAGGTGGGCCCAAAATGAGGGCGGCGAATTGTTAATGATATTGAAGTATTTTCTAGTTTGGAGAGGGGATGAGATTTCATATCTTTCTTTGCGCGGGACACGCAGTTCATTTATGGTTAGTCCAAGATACGCGGCGCGTAGAATCGCATTCCGTTGCTGTAGAAACTAATGAGAGAGAGAGAGAGAGAGAGAGAGAGAGAGAGAGAGAGAGAGAGAGGAGGGTAAAGGAATAGGATTGATTGGGTTGGAAATTGGAACGAGAGTGAGAAATGGCGAAAGATGAGAAAACAGAAAAAATGAAAGTGTTGGTGGAGATATTGACAGGGAGGCTTTTCCATGTAGAGATTGAGGAGGGAGCGACGGTGGGAGATCTCAAGAAGGAGATTGCAGCGTCTGATGAATCGCTAGCCGAGCATCGCCTCATCCTAGTTCTAGGCAATGGCCCGCTCATGAAGTCCGACGCCCAAACGCTCACTGACTACGGCGTCACTCATGGATCTCACATCTATCTATTCTTCGTTCCCTTGCTTCCTTCCTCCTCTTTTGATTTTTAATTAGTAATTCATCCATTCTCAAGACCTTCAATCCACCAACCATCAAGTGTCTTGGACTCTGTTCCAGTCTCTCTGTACTTCATTTTGTTTGTAACTGTCATACAGAGCCATTGCTAAGAAACTGAAGACCAGTACAGCTCTATCTCTCTCTCTCTCCCTCCCCCGAAGGACCTAAAATGTAGCTTGCTGGGAAACAGTCTTTGTGATGGACTTTTTTTGCTTGTATTAAACTATCCTCGCTTTTGCTAAATTTATTAATAAATTAAATTGTTTTGCCAAAGCAATTTTATAAGGTAAGGCAAAGGAAAGTGAGATGAAATGAATTTAGGTTTCACAAAAGACAGTTTAGTAAAATCATATATATATATTTTTAAAATAGGTTTACGCGTGTCTGATGAATCTTCATATTTTCTAGTATATTTCCTGCTAAATACATCTATGTGCTGACCGTAGAAGATGTTCGTGTTGACTTTCTTCTTTATTTTCATTCAACACTTCGACGATTAAATTAAAATATTAATCTGTCAATTACGTCTATGATTTTTTGTTGGGGGGTTTTCGCATCAATAGCCACATAATTTGGTCAATTTTGCAAGCGTACTACATTTTTTTAAATCAAATTCGAAATTACAAGCATATCTACCATTTTGCTAAAATTGAAGGCATATCACTTTCATTAAGGATACATTAATCAATGGGCATCAAAAATGTTATTTAAACGATGAAAATGGCCTTGTGAATGAAAATTTTCTATTAAGGGTATTTTTATTATAATATTAAAAATAAATTTTTATTATATTAATTTAATTTGTTATTTAATTAACTGTGATAATTTTATCTTGCCACCCGTTTCTATGCCATCACTAGTAAATCGGGTGATCCACGGGCAACTCAAAAATATTTATTTTCATTTTTAATTTTTTAATACAAAAGCTGGTCCCATCCAAGTCTTTCATTGTATGAAATCTAACTATTTTATGAGTATTTTATTTTAATTTTAAAAATACTTTTTATTTTTAGACGTTAAAATAAACTTTAAAATTTTCCAATGAAGTAATCTAGTTGAAGATATCTTATAATAAAAATCAAAATAATAAAAAATTTTATTTGGGCGACTTCCCATAAATTGAGTGCCTTTGACAAAGAATTAAGATAAGATTATCGGAATGTTTGGGATTGGGCCTTGACCTTCTGCAAGTAATTTTTTTTTCCCTTTATATATAGGCTAATCTAAGTTGAGACTTTATTCATGTAGACAATGATGTTAAACTATTAAGCCAAAAGGGGCGCGGTGGATTTCAGCGCCTGATGGGATTCGACTTGCGCTGTCGACCCCAGGAGCCAACCCATGGGAACGTGTTCCCACGTTTTTATCATGGGAACCTCATCTCCATCCCTTCATTTTCAATGGACAGTTGAGATTGCTGAGGTTAGTTTCGACACCTCAAAAATTTGGATGCAGGGGTCGATTTGCGAAGGAGCCATACGCGCTGCGATCGTTCAAGTCGGCAGGGAGTTGGCAGATGGATCGACGGCAAGATCCAGTTAGGTTGAGGGGACGCCGGATTCGTAGAGGGAGGTGGGTATTAATGGCTTCTATTGAGTCGTCAATCGAAGCCGACGTGCTGTTGGGGAAGAGCTTTGTTGTGGTGGATTTTCAGATTTGAGGACACCAGTTAGATCTGTCAATTTGGTGCATGCTGTCGTGGATGGCTGCCATAGATTGACCCGGGAAGAAGATGCTTGCTCCCAACTCTCATCACGTTTCGTCCTTCTTCCTCCATCTCGTGAAAATGCAGTAGCTTTTTCTGTTAGATTTAGACGAATAGATAAGAGATCTCGTCCGGGGAGTTGGTTACCGTAGTTAGAATGTCGTCGGCGAGTCACCGATCGGTTTAGATTGGTGATCCATCGATTGGCGACAGGCGGGTTTTGGGCAGTTGAACGTCGACAACTAGGATTGAAATCATAAGTCATAACCTGTAGAGGGTGATGCAGTGTGTTCATCTGTCGCGACGGACGGTAATATAGTTTAAATTTTGACAGATTTTGTTTTGTTAAGATTTAGTACTGTCGGTGGGCGTCCGATTTCGGTGATTCTAGAGTCATTTTCTATGTTTTGAAATGCTTTGAATTATGTAGACAGTGCAGATTAGACAAATTCAACTTATTAAATTATAAAAAAAAATAATTATGTGGACAATTAAAGTAATGTAATTGTTTTTTAAAATATAAATAAAAATAATATAATTATCATTATTTATTAAACCTATCCCAAAAATTCATGTATATTTGTTTACATTATTTAAATACAAATTACAGTTTCAAGACATATAATTAAACAATGATTTAAATTAAGTATTTTCTACAAATATAAGTTTTGAGACATATAATTAAACTATTCTTAAAACGTCATATATATTTATTTATTTTAAACCATTATTTTATTAAATGAACATCTAAAAATACTTAATTATGAAACCAATTCCAAAAATTCATATACATTTATATTATTAAATTTAAATTATAGTTATATATAATTTATAAAATATTATTTTTAAAAGTAATATATAATAATAATAATTATAGTTTTATATATTTATTTAAATTTTTATTTCATTCAATTTAAATTAATTATGCATTTAATTGAAATAATAATATATAATTAATTTTAAAATAAAATTCAATGGTAGATATGTTTTAAATTTTTACAAAAACTAAAAAATTATTAATATCAAGGTTTAATCATTATTAATTAATTATAGTTTAATCATTATAAAAGTAGTCAAAATAAGTCATATATAATTATATTATTTAATCTAAATTGCAGTTACATATAATTTAAATATATATAATTTATTATATTTTTATTTTTTAAAAGTCATATATAATAGTTATTATAGTTTTATATATTTATTTAAAGTTTTATTTCATTTAGTTTTAATTAATTAATTTTTTCACATTTTAGCATCATATATTTATTTTTTTTAAATTATTAAAACAAAATCAAGGTTTACATAGTTCCATAACGAATTATTAAATATATATCTTTTGCGAAAAACATAAATTTATTTAAAATATTTAGGAAAAATATTAAAATTAAATGTCGTTAGATGCAGTTATATACAATTAGATGTAGTTAGATCGGGTTAGGTTTAGTTAAATGCGGTCACATGCAACATACAATTAGATCTAGTTAGATTTATATGGATTTCATTAAATCCGATTATTGAGTTTTAATTTTCATAATTTAGGTATAAATGACCTTATAATGGACCGATGATCATATTACAGGTGTTAAATTATGATTAACTTATTAATATCAAAATTAGATTTGGTTAGACATAAGTAGATGCAGTTAGATACGATTAGATCTAGTTACAGGCGGTTAGATGAGTTAGATATACTTCGATCCAATTAGATTTAGGTGGATTTAATTAAATCATAGTATCTGAATTTTAATTCCCGTAATTAAGTTATCAATGACCTTATAAAGGGCTTAGGATCATATTACAAGTGTTTAATTAGGATTAACTTATTAATATAAAAAATTAGATTCGGTTAGATGCAGTTATATGCAGTTAGATCCAGTTAGATGCGGTTAGATGCGGTTAGGTCCAGTTAGATTTAGGTGGATTTTATTAAATCCTATTATCCGAGGTTTATTTTTCATAATTAAGGTATAAATGACCTTATAAGGAGCTTAGGATATATTACAAATATTAAATTAAGATTAACTTATTAATAGCAAAAATTAGATCCGATTAGATGCGGTTATATCTAGTTAGATATAGATAAATCTAGTTAGATGCGGTTAGTTGTAGTTAGATGCAGTTAAATCTAGTTAGATTTAAATGGATTTCATTAATCATATTATCAGAGTTTTAATTTCTCTAATTAAGATATAAATAATTTTATAAGGGGCTCAGGATCATATCACAAGTGTCAAATTAAGATTAACTTATTAATATAAAAATTAAATCCGGTTAGATGCATTTAAATACAGTTAAATGCAGTTAAATCCAGTTAAATGCGGTTAGATCTGATTAGATGAGGTTAGATGCTGTTAGATTTAGGTGATTTCATTAAATCCTCTTACCTAAGTTTTAATTTCTGTAATTAAGGTATAAATAACCTTATAAGGAGCCTAGAATCATATTATAATTGTTAAATTGAGATTAACTTATTAATATCAAAAGTTACATTTGGTTAAATTCAGTTATATACAGTTAGATTCGATTAGATTCGGTTAGATGCAGTTAGATCTAGTAGATGCTGTTAGATTCGATTATATGCTATTAAATGCAGTTAGATGTAGTTAGATTTAGCTGATTTCATTAAATTTTATTATCTGAGTTTTAATTTTTGTAATTAAGATATAAATGACGACCTTTTAAGGGACCTAAGATCATATTATAGGTATTAAATTAGAATTAAACTATTAATATAAAAAATTAGATCCAGTTAAATCTAGTTAGATGCATTTAGATCCGGTTAGATGCTATTTGATTTAGCTAGATGCGGTTAGATGTGGTTAGATTCTATTATATTCGAAATATAAAAAATATTATTAAATTTTAAAAAATTCAGAAATAAATATTGAAATTGTTATCTTTAAGAGTACTTATTTATATAAACTCTAAATAATATAACATAATTTCTTATATAAAATATATTTTCTAACTTTACCAAATATAATGAAATCTTAGTAAAAATAATATTTTCTACACAAATATTTTTACAAAATGTCAAATAATGAAAAAATATGTCCACGTATATTTTAGTGGTTGATCTACCAAATGAATGGAATAGCTTGAGATTTTATATGCATTTAATACAAATTTTATCAAAAAACATACATTTTCAAACAACTATATTCATAATGTCAAATTACCATAATGTCCCTTATTCCTTTTTTTTCCCCCTCGTGAGAAGCCTTCCCATGGGTTGGGTCCTGTCGACCCCACTACGTTGGCATGAGCAGGGTCTCTCCATTAGAAGCTTTGTGTCCTCTGTGATATAGTTAGGAAATTTATGGGCATACCCCATTGACATATTTTTAAGGATTGAGCTGAATTTGTGTCAAAAAAAAGACAAAAAGACATGAGATACCATAAAAAATGATGAAGAAATGATGTCAAACCATTGGACTATGCAAGTGTTAATCTCCCGTCAATAACTCTACATATAATAGAAATAACGTGGATTTATATTTTAATTTATGACTTCACTTGTGTGCAGAATGATGTCAAACCACTTGACTATGCAAGGTTAACTTTCTGCAGGTTTATATTTTAATTTACAGGTCCAAAATTTTGGATAATTTGTAAATATATTTTTATAGTTTAACTATAACTGCAAATATATTTACATGGTTTCAAAAATCGTAAATAATTCTTACATAGTTTGACCATAATTATAAATATACTCATGTTATTATAATGTCATTATTTCATTGTTGCGACATAGATATAATTATAAAGATATGCAAATTACGTTGATGTATTTATAAAAACTAAATATATCCACTTTATTTTTGAAATTGCAAATATACTATTGTAGTTTACATATCTTTGTAAATATACTAACATAATTTTATATACTTTTGTATATATACTCACGCTGTAATAGCGTCATAGTGATGCTATAATAATATGAATATATTTATAATTATGGTCAAACTATTTAAAACTATATATATATTTGCAATTATATTCAAACTCTGTAGGTTCTTTAAATGACCCAAATTTTTTTCAAAAGGAGTGAGAGGGCGGAGGTGTGGGTATTCTAGTAATTTACGTTAAACAATGTGGCATATCGGCAATATCGATCGAATAATGTGGGTAGATTTGGGGAAACGAAAAAAAAAAAGAAGAAGAAAGAAGAGCAACAAGTCGGATCAAGCAGCTTACTTTCTCGAAAATCCCTTGTTTGGATCCATCAGGCGACAAAAATCTGGGTCCGCGATATGATCCCATCGCCATTGGACAAAGCCTAAAGGCCGGGAGACCAGAGCGTTCCCTGTTATCGGCAATCCCAGACGAGTTTTTTCATTTTTCTCGTGTACTACACTAATCGTCATTCCTATTCTTTTTCTTTTCGGGATGAAGGAAGGAAAGCCTGTGAAATCCAAGATCAAGCCTCCAAAGATTCCAAACGGACAAAACCATGACTCTCCCCTCAAATTATCCAGGTTTCTAGATCCAGAAGCTTCTCGGGATAAGGTATGCAAATCACGTCCATCTTCTCTATTCCGTCCACTCTTTGGCTTTGAGCTGGCTTCAGTCGAGATCCTTTCCAAGACTGGCGTTCCTGTTTCGTTTCATGAATAATTTGCTTTTGCCATAGAATCAGCTCTGAGAATTCATCTAAGCAGCATGACTTAATTAATTTGCACTATTGAACATCCACGGCCTGAAAAAGCTTTGTTTTTTCATTACGAGTTTGAATTTTGTTGGGAAATATGGTTCATGAAGAACTGTTGATTTTTAAGTGGATCTCAGATATTCACTAATTGGATGATCTGGTGAGTTGATGGTAAAGAGGAGGCAATCACCTTTCTGTATCATGCAGCATAGTAATTAGATGATTCTAGCCATCCGTTCATTGACTGCTGAGTTCCAGTACAGAGAAGATTGGTTAACTTTCTGATTTAGCCCGTGGAGCTGTGCATTAATGGTTATTCTCTCAGTTTGATACCGATGGATTTGATCATCATGCACATGTTGGACTGTTTGATGGTCTTAAGGCATTGTGGCTTCTCATCGTATTGCATTTCTGATTGCAGCTGCAATACCCTCTGTAACTTCGGAATCATTGGCTAGAATTTTATCTTACTTGCAGGATCAATTGGGAGATGCGCTACACTGGATTCGTCAAGTTGTAGCACTGATATTTGGATTGTTATGGGGTGCAATCCCTGTAGTTGGAGCCATATGGATAGTTGTGTAAGTTTCAATTTTTGAAGTCTTTCAGCATAGGAATTCTTTGTGTATAACATTTGCCCATTTCTGGGTGCTTGTATTGGCTCACTTTGCTTTTGTATTTGCTTGTAATTCACATGGTATTGATGTAGGCTTTCAATCGCCCATATATATATTTTTTGTCGTGGTCCACTTAAGATTTTTGGATAGGCATATTTTGTGCCCTGAAATGAGCCACTATAGAAGAGAGGTGGTCAAATGCACTGTACTTAGTGAAGCATGACATCAATGACCAGATTTCCTCCAATCTTCTTTAGCAACACAATTACAATGGTTTGACTTATTTGAAGCTGGTTCAGCTTATTTCAAAGCTTTTATCACAAGATAAAAAGTATATTTATGGTCATCCTAGGTCGCATAGAGTCCGCACAAATGTGTTTGTGTGAAGCATAAACCAGCTGCATGAACCATTTCATAGAAGAAAGTTTCACTCTGTAATCTTTTATGAGTCTAGAGTGCACCTATTATTTATCCATGAAGCATCAGCTCTTTCTTTGGGTAAATTTCATTGATTCTGAGTCATAAATCATAATGGATTGACATTCGGGACACCTTTTTTGCCCTTTATGTTGTTTTTTTTGCCCCTTTGGACTTATGCATGTTTGTTTTTTTTAACTAATGATGCAAAATAATGTTAGAATTTTAGAAGCCGTGGCAGGATCCAACTAATGATAAAGCCAGAGGAGCAGGCTAATAAGTTGAAAGCGGAAACAGTTACTTAAAGTTGCAAACCAAGCTAACCCATCACTGAGGGTTGTAAAAAAAAATCCACATACTAAACATCGGTAGCATAGATTTGCCTGGAGTAAGATTATGCTCATGCCCCACACTGCTGTTTTCTTTACAGGCCTCAGTTTCTAGCCATTAGTGTTGTTTTTTGCTGTTAGCGGAGAAGATTTGTTGCTATCTATAAACCTCTATGAGATGGGCCAAAACCTCAAGTGCAATCTACATATGGTAGAAGCACAATTGTGCCATTAAATCCAGCCTTTGCTGATTTTTTTTTCCTGATTTTTTTCTCAACTATTTTGAGTGCACCTTTATAAAATTGCTTTCTTGATGGGTATGTGTGGAGACATTTGGGTGATTATTTGATCCAACCATCACATGCAATGAAATTTTTTTTAAAGTTGATATAGCAAATGAATTTCTTTCAAGATGGTTGGCTGTGATGTGAACTTTTGATTGACAGGGCTTTCAGCCATCCCCAAACTTTTAGTCGGAATTTTCTATTAGAGAAACTGATACTTCTTATGTCCAGATTCTTGATTCTATCCTCATAGATGCACTAGTGCTTCTTATGTGCAGATTCTTGAGTCTATCTTCATAGATGAACTGATGCTTTCTTATGTCCAGATTCTTGATCCTATCATCAGGTATCATTTACGGATATTATTCACTCATACTGAAAATTGATGAAGAGGATTTTGGTGGCCATGGAACACTTCTTCAAGAGGGACTTTTTGCATCCTTTTCGCTGTTCCTGGTATGTCAACATTGTATTTTCAGGCAAGGGTGAAAGAATAAAAGGTGTATGATGGTTTGGGCACCATGTCTGGTGTGATGCTTCTCAAGATATTGTGGTATCTTGGTTTTTCTCAATGCATACATACACCTTGGTGGATAATGGTACATATGTATTAGTCAATTAGATTGAAATGAAATCTCATTGTCACATGTCACCATGAGTGGCCTGACTTGGTCTTTTGGCAAGTGCATCAATGTTGTGATCTTATGATGGGCAACTATTCCTCATGTGCGATGTTGGCATATTTGGCAGCATATGTTCCTCTTGGGTCTGCGTTGTGTTAATAGGAAGGCTCTCTTTTGAACTCTCTCCATCCCATCATTCCTTATTTATTTATTTATCTTTTTCAATGTTTTCAAAATGAAGCTCTCTTTCATGTTTGAATAGTCAGTTTGTGTTGTGTTTTGCAGCTCGCCTGGATACTGGTATACAGCTTGGGACATTTCTGAAAGGCATGCATGACACTGTCAGTGATCGTTTAACAGCAATGAAGTCCTCTGTAACTTAGTCAATGACTTCAGTATGTGATTTTTTTGGATGGATCCAGACTCAAAAATCTTTTGCCTTCAATCCAAAGAAGTGGGGAAAGGCGATCCCATCCATCCTGATTATTTTTCCTGATGGGTTACATTAACATTCACATTTGTTGAATTATGTTACCCTTCTATTTTTATTTTAACATTTGAATAAGTTGTTCAAAATTTTTAGCTTATTGCAGCTCTAAGTAATGGCACAATTTTATTTATTTATTTTTAACATCCTTGTGCTTAATGTGGCACTTTCAAAGAGACCTGCTATTGTAGCCGAATCATGAAAGGAAGGTCAAAAAGACAAATTTGTTCCCCTAAAATATCAAGAAAATCATAATGTTGTTTGTTCCCTTTTTTCCCCCCGACCTGGCCCTCATAAACCTGTACAAGGATATACTTCCATACTGTCATTGTTATCAAGTGAATTCATCAACTCGTCTCACCACCAAATTATCAGAAACTTCCGCCTGCCAAAAGGTCTTTGATCTTGCCACTCTTTCAACATATAGAACTAGTAGCCCTTTTTCTCATTTTTCAAATTGCAAGCTGAACCTGGTCTACCAAAACACAATTAGTATTCCCCATTGTCAATGCTCCCTAAAAATCAGTAAACTCAGAATTGATGGCAAAAACATCTGCTAAACAAAATAATGTAATTTGACAATATTAAAAACATATTTTCGCAGTAGCAAGGTTCCACCGACAAAAGTATATACATGAATGCAGTCGGCTGGGCATTAGAGGCATTTAGAAAACCATTGAGAGGTTTACATGATGATTGGAGGCAGTAAGTTAAGAATATCCAGCTGATTCATATATAAACTCTTCTTAGAAGTTAGAACTTCCACTGCATTTATTCAACCGAGAAAAAAAAATATAGTGACATTAACAAATAAATAAGAAGTATAACAGGGTGCATATGGCACTCAGATGCATTAGTTCGACTATTTTAAGATGACACACGAATCTTAATTTTTCAAAATTTAATAGCAACACTTTTATTCTCAAAATGATTTCGACTATTTAGGGCATATTAATTTTCAACAATATAATTTTTTAGAATTCTAAACAAATACATACTGACAAATATTTCCATTGAGTTAGATTTAACAATATATATTTTTTGAAAAAACCGATTGCTTGGTTGCATTATTTATTCGTCACCTTTTTTCTTTTTCTAATTTAACTTGCATTTATGAAGTTAGCTAGAGTCCCTGTGTGGTGAATCATTTATTCGCATTAGTTTAACTTACAACAATGACTACAACCGGTTACATGTGAACTCGTCTTATTTCGTGTGGTGAAATATTTAGGTGTGTTTGATAATCATAAAAACTTAATAATTTAAAACATTTTACTCGTCACAATTATTTTATTTTAATTATTTTTTCACATTTTATTATACGACTATTTTACTTTTCAATTATTTTTCTACAATTATCCATATAACTATTATATCTATTTTAAAATAATAACAATAGATTTTGGGAAACCTATGATCAACACCGTAATTGCCACAGCCAAATCAGCATGGTTGAAATGCCTGTTGTTAATTGAAGAACAGGAAATATCCCTATTTCCTTACACATAAACGAAGAGTACGCATCCTTGTAACAATTTCTTTAAGTTTGAAGCAGCAGAAAAGAGCGCGCAGCTGGACAGCCACTTGCTTCCTAGCAAAGCAAAAGCCATCCCTTCCCTCGCCCTCCCAACCATTTCTTACTTCCTTTATCCACATTTAAAGGCATATCTGTATAGTTATGTGTTTTTATTACAATTCGTCAAAAACTATGTTCCAATTAAACTTTATGCCAAGTTATATAATCTATTTTCTAAATGTTCCACACACTGAAACGACTAAATTAGGCCTGTCCTCTTTTGATACGAATAATGTTTTTTCTATTCTTTTGTTTTAAATAAAATGCGTATTTGATTTTAAATAAACTTTTTATCTAAAATTTTTCACTCTCAGCAACTATTCAATTTTTAATTATTTTTTAATATTTTCTTATGCAAACTACCCTATTTTTGAATTATTTCTACGTATCTATCTATATAACTAACTCATCTATTTTAAATTAATTTTTTTATCATTCATTATTATCATTGTCATATTATCTTTTTTTTTCATTTAAAAAATTTTTATATTAAAAATTTTTAATTCAAAAGTTTTATTAACTTTCCAAATACACCCAAAAGAAAAAATAGGTTGATGATCAAGACTAACTAGTAGTTGAACGTGTCACATTAGCCATTAGGTGATAGGTATCCGCCAATGCGAACGTAGCAATTTAGGAAATCCAGCAAGCAAAGATTCAACAATGGTTGTTGCGACTTATAATCTGATAATAAATTTGCGATTTCCTACACGCGACATATGGGGTTTGTAGGGCGCCGCCTTACTTGCGGTGAGTTCTGCACGATGAGGATGAGGAAATGATGTCCCATTAATTGAAATGTTTCTTATTGCTTTCTTAAAAAGGTTTTACTTTCATACATTACAATGGTGAAATCTATAATTTTTTAATTGATTGTATATATTATTACATTTCATTTTTCATATTATAATTAAGCACACGGTAGACAGTCTCCCATCTATCTATACAGGAGACAACAAACTCCTATTTAACTAAGGAGACAACAATGTTCTCATTTAAATAAGGAGACAACAAGCTTCCTCACAATAATGGAAACACCCTGTGTGGAGATTCGAATACATGAACATGCCCTGAGAGATGTTGTCCATAACTACCGGGTCAAAAGTAGGTTGGCGTGAAATCTATAATTTAAGTGCATATTTATTTACATATAAAATTTTTCAAACTAAACTTTTCACTCTCCACAATACTATATTTTTTAACGAGTTCTTTATATTTTATTATACAATTATCTTAATTGTCAATAATTTGTACACAATTATCTATATAATTTTTTTGATTAATATTTATATAACATGTCAACAATCGATATTATAATTAAGTGCATTCACAACTCTCAAATTATAGAAGAAATTTTTCTGCAAACACCCCACCTCAGGAGAGAAATTTGTAAATACTCTCACTTCAAGGGTGTATCTCATACCTGAAAAAAATTATAAAATACCTCTCCATCAAGGAGGGGACTTGAACCTAGGTAGACCCATACAACTAGGGGTGCAACTCGGGCTTATGAAACTCGGGTTCATCTCGACCCTAATCCTAACCCTATTTATAAAACATTAACCTTAACCCTACCCTAACCCTATTTGTAAAACCTGAACCCTAACCCTATTTTTGAAAATCGAGTTCACGTTGAGTTTCGGGTTGGAACTTATGTTGATAAATTTACATTTTATTTAAAAATGATAAATTTAGAATTTCATATGAATAAATAATAATAACAAATCATGTAGTTAAACATAATAATATATAATCAAACTACATATATTTTTAAAAATAGTGATATAAAGAATATTTCTAGAAAAAATTTAACATCGAAACTAAGATAAAAAAAAAATTAATGAGTGTAAAAGTGAATGATAGAAATAAAAGATAAATATAAATGAAATAATATACTTTATTTACAATAAAATTACAATATGCTAGAAATGTATTCAAATATAGATATAATAACATAAAATATAAAGAAATATCGTTTAAATAGTATGTATATAATATATTTTATAATAAATATAAAATGGGAAATCAAGCTCGGGTTCATTTGAACTCTAACCCTATCATATTTATAAATCGGATTCATCGGGTTCGGGTTTTTCGGGCTCGAGCTATGAAAAATCAAATTCGAACACGGTTCAAAATCGGGTTCGGCAGGCCGGGTTGGGCTAAACTCGGCTCAAGTTGCACCCCTACATACAACTAGCTTACCTATTTTAATTTTTCATCATTACCCCTATTATATCATATTATTTCTTTCGTTTGAAACGATTGTAGACCAAAAAGTTTTCTATTTAAAGGTTTTATCACTTCCAAAATACACTATAAATAAAATTTAAACGAAAATGTTTACATGATATCCCTTTTATATGTAATATTTTTCATTTTTAATATCTTAACAAGTGATATAAAATTCACTTCATCTATTATAGTTAGAATTATTTATATTATTATGAAAATTTTAATTATTTAATATAAATGCGCATACCTCTATCTATAAAATTAATATAGTAAAATAGTTTAGTTCTAAATATTAATTTTAAATTATTTTTTCAATATCTAAACTATCTGAAATATCATTATTATGAAGATAAATGATCATATAAAATATTATTACATTCTAATACATGTGTGAATGAATCTAAATATTTTTATTATTTACGTGTGAATATATTTGTTTCTAAGCAAACGTTACCAATACACATATTTAATTTAGATGAATTTTGGTCTCTTAGCTAAATAAATAACAATAAATATAATAAATTGATTAATTTTTTTTATCAATAATAAATATATCAAAAATGGAGAGGGCTACAAGGAGCAACTTTTATATAACCCACTGTATAAAAGTGGATCCTAAATTTAAATAATATGATTTATAAATTTTTCGAGTAAGAACAACATTTTAGGGATTAAATAAGGTAAACCAATTTTTGAATGGTTAAGATGATGAAAAAGATATTTACTACCATAGGTTCGCTCAAATCAAGTATTGGCCATGTCCACGTTGGGAGGATTACGCAGGTAACATGAGTTGTAATCCGCGTTGGTTGTAAGTAGGTTAGTAGGTGGCTTTTCAGTTAGCGTATCAACACCTTACTCTGCCGGAGTACGAAATTTCTTCGTCTGCTCAAGATTTCGGTCTGCCATCCTTTTCAGACAATCTCGGAATCTCCTGTTATTTAGCCTTTCTCAATCAATCCTTCCTTCCCTCCCTCCCAATCATACGACGAATTCCATTGCTTTCTTGGCTTTCACTCTTGAAAACTCCCAAGCTTCCCCCGTTCCTCCTCTTCCTTCCAGAAAACCGAAATTCTCTGTAGAAATCCCTGTAACGACTTTGGGATAGAGGAAGAATCAATCCCTTGATGGGGCGGGATTCTGCCTCCGGGGCGGGAGTCCGAACCCATCTCAGGCGAGGTAGTAATGAGAACACAATCCATCCGCTTTCGGTTGATACGGTGGAGTCGGCTCCCGAACCTGCGCCGGCGGCCGGCCGACGGCTTGATCAATTTCGACCTTTTGGGCGGTGGTTTCCGTGGCTGGTGCCGTCTTTCATCGTTGCGAATGTCTCCATGTTTATCATCACCATGTTCGTCAACAACTGCCCCAAGAATACCTCCACCCGGTGCATCGCTAGTGTGCTCGGGAGGTTCTCTTTCCAGCCGCTCAAGGAGAATCCGCTGTTTGGGCCTTCTTCTTTAACGTTACTCTCTCTCTCTCTCTCTATTGTTTCATTTTCTATGCATGCATTGTTTTCTTTCTTGATTTTTGGGTTTTCTTGAAGACGAATTCTGGTTGGATATGATCTCCCAAGAGATGGGACTTTTGGTAGTGCTTTCTCTAGTTTTTACGTGCTGACTGGCGCCGGTGCTTATTTATAGGAAATTCTGGAATTGAAAATGTGAATTTTCTGCCGTACTGGCGATTTCCTCACTCACCTCTTCTCTTGGATTTCTGACTTGATGTCGGAAAAATCTTATGACTGATGGGCCTTTCCGTTTTGGGGTCCACAAGTGTATCAAGGAATATCTGATGTGCTAATTGGCTTCTTTGCTAAAAAATAGGCCTGCGCTCAAGATTAAAGAAGAAGAGTATTGGTTATTTGTGAGAAATGGTATGGTATAATATACTTGTAATTTACGCTTTCGTCTGTGCATGACTTTCAAGCAAATACATGAATAAGCACATCAAGCAACTTAGGTTGGTTATAACCATATGAACGGAGCTTTTAGAAACTTTCCATTAATATGGTCTATACAAGTAAACCAAGGATGTCTTCTTCCTTTTTCTATGCTTCTAGGCATATCTAATCGCAATAGATTTTTGCTTAATGTGCTTGTGGGCCCCAATGGCAGTAATCGCCTTAGGCTTCAAGTACTTAGTTATTGAGGAATTTCAGTGCCTTTCGAATTAAGTTTGAACTGACACCTTGGGAAGGAGTCATGGTTGGTAAACAATAAAAGAATCTCTGCTGTTGAGTCTGTTGTATTCTCATATTAAAATTAGCTGCTGGAGAAAAGTGCAGGAAGCAATGAGCTGTGGTTCTTGTAGAAAACTGCAGCGATCAGGTGCATTAGAGTACGGCTGCTTTCTGACCTCCATTGAATACCAATTCTGTCCTTGTTATGGCTGAGTTCTAGAAAGATATCTGCTAAGGATCCTGGAAGGTTATCCTAAAAAATGACTGGAACATTCTCTCTGTTCCTTGCAATCTCAACATATGGACGTGTTAAAGATTGTTACAATACAAGAAATTACAGTAGTGTGTTTTAGTCCAACAGAGCATGTAATTCATCTTGCAGTTCAAGGCAGGGCCTTATATCCTTACATATTTTACCTATTGAAAAATGAAGTTGTTGCACTAGAATTCCCATAAGTAATTTATCTAGCCTTTTTGTTCTTGATTATAAGAAGGCCATTGGTAATAGCATTTGGAAGAGATATAGCATTTCTCCTAGATAAGGGGGCAGTAACCTTAATAATAAAATAGCTTGACCTGCTTTTAAATCCTCTGAGATTAGATAGCAATTTAAGAATTCCATAACAACTATTTGTAAATACCAACATGCTCCTTATCTCTTTTACCCCATTTTCCCGATCTTGATCTTCATTCTGAGTGGTCCAAATAAAATGATTATATAGCATTAGTGAGAAATATCTTGCTTATGTTTGATGCAAGAAAAAACATTTAGCGCTATTAAGCCATGAGACTTTTGAGTTTGTGCAATGATGACAAAGATTCTAGTCTCCACTAGCTACCACAATGACAATATGGCAGCAATGCGACTTTTTTCACCTCCATATGTCATAGAATAGGCATATTAGTGATGGTTAAGGGATTGCATCAGGACTTCTTCCATTCACTTCACTGAAAGATCCAGTCATAATAAAGCATTTGTTTCCATGTATATCTCTGTTAGTCCAACAAATGGGTATCTGGCCCTTCTGGAAACATTTTTATGTAGTTGCCATTATTCTTGTTGAGGATCTGCCATACTTTTGTTTCTATGGTCTTGTGTTGCTCTTCAATTGGAGTGATATCGAAATTTTTTAGTGTTTTAACATTGTGATATGCTATACAGATGGGTTTCTAGAAGGCATAAAAAATGTAGCGATATATTTTCAAGGGGAATGATTCAATTCAACCAGTTGCAAGGTGCAACCCATTGCTTTTTCTACTCTATCATTAGTATCTTAAAAATCTAAGCCATTTGAAGTATTCATCCATGCATGTTTAGTTATGATTCGAAAAATTCATTATTTGAAAACTTGTATACGAGATAAATTTAATGGTGATAAATATACAATCAAATGATGTTAAATATTTGTAACTCTTCAACCAAAGTGATTTTCAGCATCATAAAGTTATACCCATTAATTTTTATTATCAATGTTTTTTTTTTAGAAGTAAAAAAAAGCAATGAGTTGCATAGACAGCTCCATGCAACTGGTTGTATTGAATAATTCTCCTATTGGCTATTTCAATATATCAGTCTAGGAACTTGTAGCTCTTCATATCTGAATTATTTTTTTTTTCCTGCTGACGAAACTTTGCAGTTTCCCGGACTTGGTCTCGGTTACTATTGGTCCAATTTTTTTTGCTCTGAATTTTCGAAAATCGGGTTGTCATTTTTTAACCATATATCTACTTTGTAAGCAAATTCATAATACTTGGCATTCCTCAGGCTACAGAAAATGGGAGCTCTAGACGTGGAAAAAATAGTCAAGAGACACCAAGGATGGCGGCTCATCACATGCATTTGGTTACATGCTGGGGTTATCCATTTACTTGCTAATATGTTGAGTCTTATTTTTATTGGAATTCGGCTTGAGCAAGAGTTTGGTTTCAGTATGTATTAAATGATCTCTCAACTTGATATTTTATTGTTTTATTTTAAACCAAATGAAATTTCTTATGGAGGCACTGCAAAATGCATTCTCTGGATTTTCTTCTTTTCCTAAAGAAGAGCTTGTGGTTCATTGATTCAGAAAGTTGATTTTATGTCTGAGCTTGAAATTTCTGCCAGATTTAAAAAATTGGGGCACTAAAATCGGTGCTAACAAAAAACTAAATTATTTTCGGTTATGCCAACATATTTTAAGTCTTTCATCCATGCCTACATTTTTCTAGATTAATTTCTTTCATTCCAAGAGCGATGTTAGTGTTAGATTTACAAGTCAAATGTATTAAGAATGTACAAAAATGCCCCAACTTGGTAAGACTACTATGCTTGTGTCCTTGGGGGCATTTTTGTCAATTCACAATTTGAAAGAGTGTTAACATGGATAAAAAACTTATAAAATTGTTGGCATTGATGAAAATAATTTAACTTTTGGTTGGCATAAATGTTAATGCCCCTAAAAATTCCTGTGTTTTCAAGCGACTCGATGATCTAGGAAGAAATCTCAACACTACACAAATAATTATGGCCAAATGGTATATTGCTACTACATCCATTGTTGTTGCATGAGCCTCCACATTCAATCGCAAGATCATTATATCATTCTAGTTCACCGAGCCGTATTTTATTGTTGATAATCTGTTTTTACTACATGAACATCGACATTCAGCAGGAAGGCTTGTTATGTAATTACATGGGCTCTATGAGCCATGGATCCCACTACTTTCAGTGTGTAAACAAAACGTTTATTGACACAACCCCGCCTAGAACCTTGCTTTGGATATTGGTCATGCAGTAATAATAGTATTTGGTATTCAAAATATTATTTTCTGTTGAATTTTTGTAGAAAACAAGTTGGAATGGTTGGAAAGGCATTTCTATCCTCCATTACACATACTGGTTATTACCAATTAATTCATTTGCAAATCCATCTTCTTGTGTCATTGCTCACATCTCCAGATGCCTTATGCTGTTCTTCAACATGTCCACATATTGGTTGATTACGGATTGGAGTAGAATTTTTAATAATCTAATATCCACTTGGTCATTTTACAGTGCGAATTGGTCTATTATATATTCTTTCGGGGTTTGGTGGCAGCTTGATGTCAGCTCTTTTTATCCAAACAAGTATATCTGTTGGTGCTTCTGGAGCACTTTTTGGACTACTAGGTGGCATGCTTTCTGAACTCATCACAAACTGGACAATCTATGCGAATAAGGTATTGGTGCTGTTACATTTCATAACAGGATTTCTTTTGGAAGTTTGGCCTGTTTACAAGGTGCTACGGGGTTGTTTGCCTTACTACAATATGTAATAGTGTTAGTGTCCTGAACACCTTAGGGTGTGTTTGGGAATGGATAAAACTTTTGATGAAAAGTTGTAGAGATGAGAAGTTGTCAAATGATGTGATATGATAGGGGTAATGATGATGAATAAATAGGATAAAGTTGAAATATATAGGTTAGTTGTGTTGGTAGTTGTGTAGAAATGATTGAAAAGTAGGGTAGTTGTATAAAAAAATGTGAAGAAATGATTGAAAAATAGGGTAGTTGTGGAGAGTGAAAAGTTTTAGATTGAAAAGTTTTAACTTGACAACTTTTTGTTGTTACTAAACACACCCTTAGAGTTTACCATAGTTTCATGGGTTGGTGATCCAGACCATTCTTCTAGTTTTAATCACCTGAGGAAGTTGCTCCGAATTCTTACCAATCTCAAGGGCTTGACTCTTGATGAGGGCATTACCATCAGAATCTGAGTTGATGAATCAATTGGCCATTTTTGATGGAAAAAAATGGATGGTACATTCTCATTGTTTGAGGTTTGTAGTGTATGAGCTATCCATGGTGGACCAAACAGAAGAAGAAGAGTCTGGATTAGCAAACAGAAGAACTAGCTGATGTTCATACTTCGTCGTTTGGCTACATCATGCCCTTTACTAATGATCTCCTTTTTTACTGTCAGTTGGCGGCATTGTTGACTCTTGTGTTCATCATTGTGGTCAATTTGGCCATGGGAATCCTCCCACATGTGGACAACTTCGCTCATATTGGAGGATTTATTTCAGGATTTCTTCTAGGTTTTGTGTTCCTGATTCGGCCTCAGTTTGGATGGATCAGCCGTAAATATAGGCCTGCAGGATATGATCTCGCCCCAACTAAATCAAAGCACAAACCATATCAATATATATTGTGGGCCCTTGCTTTGATTGTTTTAATGGTTTGGTAAGTTACTGAAATCTTTTTCTTTCTCTATCCTTTTCAGAAAGGATTGTTTATATAACTAGGTACACACTTTCTTGTTGTGACTGAAATTTTTATTGCCAAGAACTGTGACCAGGCACTGTACTTGCACTTCTAGAAAAGGGCCATGGATGCACTGACTTTTTGCTCCATACTACACATTTTAGGATATCAATATCAACTATGTGGGCTAGGTGAAGCCAAATCGAGGATTTTTTTTCACTGGAATGGCCTGTAGGTATGATGCATGGCTTTAAACCTGGCTGCAGTCAAACTAGACAAGTACATGCTGATAATCTTCTTTTAATCCCTGACAAAAGTGGCTTGAGAGTTTACTGGGCATATCTTCTTACTCCACTTGTATGGAAGGTTATTCCTGAATGATAATGGTGGGCTTTTAAGAAGAGGAACTTTTTCAGTCTGAAAGTAGGATGTCTTATCTGGCTAGTTTTTTCTTTGATGGGTGTTGTTGGTTTCTGTCATCAACAATGGTATCAGTGAAATCAACAGATGTTTCTATCTCTGGTCAGCTGTACACGTGATGATACCAATGCTATGTCAGTGACGATGGCTACATTAATTATCTTGAAGGAATGCCTCAGAAACAGCTGTGTTACTGAAGAAGTTGATTCTTCCTGGATCCTCATGAGAAGCATTAGTCCACTAGTCACTTTTTGTCTTATTTCATGTTGTGCTTTGCAATCTTTTTATGAACTCAGACAAAATCTAAGCCAGCTGAGTTCTTAGGCACCCGGAGTCTATAAAATGGGAGGCGGCTTCCAACTTGGTCCAATTTTCTCATTATATTATAAAACTATGTTAGTGATCCAGATCCAAAGTTGATCTGGGTCTCAGCATGGATAAGGGAGTTTGGAGTATGGACCATTTGTTGATGGCCTAGAAAGACATACTAATAATAGGCCAAATACTGTAAATGTAGGATCTTTCCATCATGGCCACATGGGGAGTTTTCGTTTTCCCTTGGCAATAGTGAGGATCCAACCAACTGGAGCATCATGACAGTCAACTAAATTCTGAAGCTGAATTTGTATTCCTTATGCTAAGAAAGTCCCAAACCAGGACACAGCTTGTTCCATGGTTTGTCACTGAGAAGTGTCAGGACTCTGAGCAGCTATATAGTGCGACAGTCACATAATTCGTTTAACATTCATCTTTTGTTCAAAGTTCAAACTACATATGGACTAGCTATTTTCTGTTGAATATGGAGTTCAATAAGTGTATGATTTCTTTATTCTCTAAAATAGTTTTATTTTTTTAGATAAATTCTCATCATGTTCAATTTAATTAGTTTTTTGACTAAGATGTACCTGTGAGCCTGAGGAATCTGATTCAAAGCCATCCTAACTTCACAGGTATGCTATGGGTCTCATTATGCTCATGCGAGGGGTCAATGCAAATGATCACTGCTCATGGTGCCACTATTTGACTTGTGTTCCCACATCTAGATGGGGCTGCAAGAGTGAATCCATTTCTTGCTTGGTATCTCTCTCTCTCTCTCTCTCTCTCTCTCTCTCTCATATGGCTGCTGGATTTCAATGAAGAGGATCCATTTTACAGAATATTATATCATCTGAGAAATGTCAAAGGTGCAGAGATGATTATCCCATTCACTCAACTTCAGGACAAGTATCGGATACAGTGAATGGCTGTCTCCTGCTAAAACGGTGGTAAAATTATCACTAGACACATGTTTGGTATTGTCATTGTGGCACACCAACCTCATGTGTCTACCAAACCATGAGGCAGGAGATCAGTATGCAGTCTTCCTTAAAGATAGTGCGGTTTTGTTAAAGGATAATGACCTAGTGAAACCATTTCTGAGTCTAACATATATATTTTTTCAAAATTTGTAATTTTTATTCGTAGGTATTTTTTTTACTGTTAAAATTTTGAAACTAACACAAAAGATATATAAGTAATCAAAGTTTAAAACTCTGAACATAGTATATGAGATATATAATAATCAAAGTGATTTTTGGCATTATGAATAAATGCATATGGATAAACATATTAAATGGTTTAGATTTGAAAAAAAGGAAATTCTAAAATAAGAAGAGCAAAAATGTGCATCGACAATCCAGTTGCATTATTAAATCCTTATTACCAATCTTGTGTAAAACTAATTCCAAACAGTGGTGGTTGAATTAAACCATTAATTCCCAGTGATGCATCCAGCTAACTCTACGGGCAATGAAGTGGTTGGTAACCTGGTAGGTTGATAATTTAGGCAATGAGAAATTAGAGTCCAAAAGCATCTAATTTCAAAACTTTTATAAATAGCAAAGCCATCAGGGAACCTAGCTGCTGTTTTTTCAAATAGGATGGGATCCAAGCTTCATAAAATGTGTGGACATGTACATGAGTGCAAGATCCTGGTCATTCATAAGTGTCAGAGTCTCAATAGTGGCTATCACGGATATAATTCAACAGTCGGTCCAAAAGCTGATCCAAACTGGAACTTTCTGCTTGGCTCAAACTATGTAAGTGTCAGCATATTGGACAATATTTCTGTTTAACTTACTTTCAGCTTGTTGTTGCAGACATCTGAACTCGGCAATCAAGTCAATTTGACATGCCCAAGCAACGGGCAGAGCCGCAGCTATCTGCTTCCGGATGCATCTGATGATAGAATAAAACAGCTGTGTACTCAAGTCTGCAGTTGATAGCCATCAGCTTCTGAGAGAGCACAGGAATCTTCCCTCGTGCCATGCCATGATTGTTAATGTAGAAGAGCATCTTGCTGCAGGCAGGCCGAGAAAAACACAGTTCTCAACCCTCATGTTATACGCTTTTGATTCGTACAGAGCTGTCTCTGTATTAGCTAGCGTCATTCCTTTCGGAGATGCTGCTGCATCTGTGCATTCATTTAGTGGAAACATCTTATTCTTTTTGCCTCTCTTTGCCTTGCATTTGGGTCTCGTCGTCTTTATATCTTGGTTTGCTGATTGCTGGGCAGAAGCTTTCCTGCTGGGTGGGTGCCCTCATACATTTAACGAGAGAGGCCGGAAGGGAAGGAAATGTAGGGAAAAACATCAAGAGATGGGAGAGAGAAGTTATCGTGATGAATATCATAGATAAAATTCAGAGAGAGAGAAGTACCGAATGGGCATTAAGATAAGGGTAGCAAGATTATACGCAAGTAGTAAATCACTTAAATGACCAAGTAGTTAACATAATTATACATAAGGTGTTATGGTAGAGAGGTCTGAGGTTTAGGGTGTGTTTGTTAACAACAAAAAGTTGTCAAGTTAAAACTTTTTAATCTAAAACTTTTCATTTTCCACAACTACTCTATTTTTTAATTATTTCTTCACATTTTTCTATATAATTACCCTACTTTTCAATCATTTCTACACAACTACCAATACAACAAATTTATCTATTTCAACTTTATTCTATTTATTCCTCATTATTAACCCTATCATATCATATTATTAACCCTATCATATCACATCATTTGACAACTTTTCATTCAAAATTTTTATCCATTCCCAAACACACCCTTAAAGTTGGTTAAAGGTATCTCGTTACATTTCTTCTAAAATACACCACTAACAGGTACTCGATCATTCAATATAGGTGGACACGATAAAAAATATATATATATGCAAGTAGTTGAATTTTTTTTCCAAATAATATGTTTATTGGATTTGATCCGTTTATAGTGTATTGACCCAATGTAATTATTCATGATTTCGAATTTCACATATATCGGAATTGAGAAAAAGAACAAAAACTTTTATTGGATTGGTTAAAACAGGATTGGATTGATGATAGAAGCATAACTTTCGATTGGCCAGTATAATCAGACTTCGGTGTCTATCATAAGAGCAAAAATGCGAGCTATAAAAGATATAATCTCAGATGGAAGCGGCTTTTTAGCCTGGCTTGGGACTTCTGATAAAGGCAGAACTACTGCTGACTCAAGATTGACAATAAGCCCAAAAAAAAGATTGACAAGAAAAGTAAAATTTCAATATAATTGAATAATTGAACTGGTAGCGGCCCGGAAAATTGGGCTTGACGTTGTTTTCTGATCCTAGCTTCCTCTTACTGGCTCTTGATAGACAGTAAAGGCAACATTCCTACGGACGAAATTTAAAAACGTCAACTGGACTGGGATGAACAGTAGAAAAGTCCTATTGAATTCTGTTTGTTAAAATTTATAACGACAACAATATATAGCAAAAATTCTTATCGACTAGCGTTTAATTAAAAATTGGAGGTGCGGGGAATCGAACCCCGTGCCTCTCGCATGCGAAGCGAGCGCTCTACCATATGAGCTACGCCCCCTGGAATTCAACATCAAATGCCACACAACAAACCTAAGCCATGTCAGACACTCCATGACGTAGCAATGCGTATTGCCAAATCTGTCACTTCTAGACCTGATGGATTTCAGCAAATACGACTCAATCGTATTTTTATGGTTATGTACTAAACATCAAAAAATAATAATAAATGAATCATGTAAAAAATTTGCATTGAACGGGGACTCTATTTTTCTATTATATTAAATTAATTTCTAATATTATTTATATTAGAAGTTTAAAATTTGAAAGACGCGAAAGAATTCAGTTTTAAAATATATTTTCTTATGTTTATTTTTTATTAATAGATTTAGTTATATATAAATATGATTTTCTTTTATTTCATTCTTTATATATATTTATAATGATAGATAATGTTGTGTAATTTACTATGTATAATACTTTAATATACTGATGTTATATATTAAAAATAATTTGTAGAGAGCTGATGAGTCTTTTGGGTAGCCTACCACCAATGGAGCATTTGCCGTTTCTTCAAAGGAAATCGACAACGGCATACATGCAATACTTTTAAAAACTAAATGATAAAAAAATATATACTTTTAAAAATTATTCACATGAGCACAAGTATTTTACTTTTTGTTGTCATAGATGAAAATAGCATAATTAAAAAAATTAAAGAAGTCTACTTCTGGAATAAGTAATAAACTTAAGAAAAATAAACAAATTGGTATAAATTACACAAATTTACATCACAAATTTATTCAAACAGAACTCTAAAAGAAAACTAAGAAAGATATGAAAATATTAAAGACTTTTTCCAAATATACATGTTATGTTGGCTTTAACTCCAAATATATCAATAATATTTTCAAAATTTTAAATATACTCACTATGTTTGTACTTAATTTCAATTTTATAAAAAACTGTCACTTAAAATTTTTAAAATACCTAAAATACCCCTATTATAAAATAATAAATGATGAACTAAAAAAAAGAAATAAAATTAGGTATATTTGAAATTAAGAGTAGCAGATATATTTTAAAAAGCCCGAATATTAAAGCTTTACGTGGCATCGGAATTCATGCCGATTAAGTTTGATAATTGATGAACCTACTACAAGACGATTGTCAAAAATATCCATTGTTGTCACACGCAAGGAAATCCAATTCGATTAATGAAAAAAAACAAAATTCATGTGTGTAAAATGGGAAGGGGGCCAAAAAGGAAAAACAAAAAAAGGGAACTGGAACGTGGGGCGGCCCAGCTGCGAGATTGAGGCTGCTACTGAGGGTGAGGCTGGGGCTAAGGTCGACCGAGAGTTGAGAAGAGTGAAAAGAATGTCCTAGTTCTCCGGCTTTCCTGTCCCCCTGCTTAAGTGGGAGTGGCGCCTTCTTCCTTCCATAACACCACACTAGCTTATCTGCACCACGCCTCTCTCTCGCTCTCTCTCGCTCTCTCCCCGCCACACACCCCACCCCACCTCCCCACCCACCCTCGCTATCTATCTATCAATCAATCTATTATTGTTGTTGTTGAATTTTTCCTTCTCATTTTGATTCCTTCATGAAATCCAAACATCTTCGACATCAGAGCCCGTAAACTCATACGGAAATGGCGATTCGAGCTGTGAACGGCTGCTCTGTCCTCCGCTTCGCATGCTCCTCCCCTCCTTTGATTCCCTCACTTTCCGCTCCCAGATTCCAGTGCGGATGCTTATATTTCAGGCGGTTGAGTTGCCATGGTGGCCCCAAAGCAGGTATTACTTTCTCAAATTTCCGGTTGGGAAATGGCCCCTTCTCCGGCGGTCGAATTCGCTTTGTTTTTAGTCTCGTAGAGGCTGTCATGGAGGAGCTGGAAGCCATGCGCGACAGGAAGAGTACTCGAAGCCGCAGCAAGTAAGTTCTTTTTCTTTTTTCTCTTATTCTTATTTGTTGCGTTGAATTTGATGCTGGAGGTTTGGGCTTGTGGGAGCTTGGCGGGTTTGGGTCAGTGTTCATCTTATCCTTGGTTAAGAATAATTGATGGCAGCCAAAAAAAATATATTATCACTTTTATTAGAGATAATATTATTTTATTGGGGAACGAACTCGGAAAAATAAAATTTTTTTGAAAAAATATACGAATTGCTAAAGCCCAATGATAAATTAAAATAAACATATGCATAAGCTAAATGCATTACTTTAAATGTAAATTAAGGTAAATATATGTATAAACTAAATGTATTGCTTTAAATTTAAATTAAGATAAACTTATGTATAAAGTAACTGTATTACTTTAAATGTCAGTGTTTAATCACGAATAGAAATACATATAAACATATGCATACGACCCAACAAGCATGCTACTATTACCTGAAAATAGGTATATATTAATATAAAAAGATAATATTTTTAACCCCATATGAGCTTTTTAGTAATTTAGGAAAGTTGTTAGATTTGTTTAAGAACACGAGGGAACTAGCGAAGAAATGATCAAAAGGGGCTTCAGGCGATAAATTCTAATAAAAGGCCAACTGGTGATATGGATCCGGGAGAGGCTTTGAGTGACAGTCTATAAATATCTCTGATGTTACTGATAAAGTGGAGAAATTTTTACAATATATCTGATATTATTGATGATACCAGCCAGCGCGGTTTTTACGATAATGTTTTTATTGATAGAATCTGAAATGGACAAGAAACAGTATCGACAATATCAATAACACTATTGATACAATATGATGGATGCAAGTTGTATTTTAAATTCAAGTAAACTCAGTGATCTGAACACTCTTTCAAGCTTCAAATACAAGAATTTGAATTCAAGGCCTCAGGAGCTGTCCAAACACAGTAACAGACAAGGGAGACAAAGTTAAGAATGCTAGCAGTGAAGAGCAAGGGAAGAAAAAATGAATACTTGAAGTGTTCAGTCTATTGATTTGCAGGTGCAGAGTTCTAGCAGTGAGGAGTAAAGGACTGGTTGAAGATAAAGTTAAGAAGAGGGTCCTGCAGAAGGGAAATTTGCTAGAGTTTCGAAAAGATTCTGAAAGGTTGTTACTTGCCGTTGCCCAGAATCCTGATGGAAAGAGAAACTGGATGGTTTCTGATCAGGTCTTAAAACAAACAACTATTTGCAGCCTTTTGAATAGGTTGCTTGGTGTTCAAACTCCTGCTTTTTTGGTTTATGAATGATGA
Organism: Annona cherimola; assembly: GCA_030490835.1. NCBI lineage: Eukaryota > Viridiplantae > Streptophyta > Magnoliopsida > Magnoliales > Annonaceae > Annona > Annona cherimola. The sequence goes on along the minus strand of CM059971.1, from coordinate 105,612,711 downwards.
GCCTATCAGCTACTTTTCCTGACCTTCATATGTTCCCTGATTTTTCCATGACAGAATGGGATCATGTCATCCATAAAACCACAGCAAGTTACATATATTGTGCCTGGTGTCGAAAATTTTGACCATACAGATATTGCTAATTTTATTCAGAAAGCTCAGGATCTGTTGGTAAGTAGATTGTTGTTGATTGATATAAATATTTCCATTATTTCATTTGTTGTAATTGGTGTAGGATCTATCACTTCTTGAATTTGCTTGGATGGAGCTTCTCGAGAAGGACAAGTCTTTTACAACTGAAGAATTAGCAGAAGTAAAGTAATCTCAGTTTAAGAATGTTCTTATGGTGATTGCTATGTTTACTATTCACAGTTTTAAATACTTCCACTCAAATTCTTCCAGATTGTATACGGTAGTGTGGAGCCTCTGGAAAGCTACTGTGCCCATATTCTGCTATCAAAAGATGAAATTTATTTCAGTGTGGCTGGGAGTAAAGAATTTTGTACTGTTTACAAGCCTCGTTCTACTGCTGAGGTATTTCTTCTGTGTCTGGCTGGTTGTGAGTCTTGTTGTATCACAGGTTGGATGTGGATGAGTAGTTTGGTTATAAGATGGACAGCAGCTGCAATCACCTAGATACCATTTTAGAGTTCATTTCCTTTAGTGCTTGAACTAACCTGGAAAAGCACAAAAAGAAAATCAAAGTAGGCTTTGCATCTCTTCAAATGCATTTTAGATTAACACCTACTCATTTTTTGTCACTGATATAGTACAGTTAAAATTTTTGGTGGGGACATTTCCATCTAGTTTTTGCTATCCAGGGCCAAAAAGACTGGTGACAATGTGCTCATGTAGACTTGTATTGGATGTCACAGTTGTAACATAGTGCCTCCACTACCAAGCATTTCAACTGAACTGTTACCTTCTATAATCAAAACCAATTCTATGAATGTCATGGTTGTAACATGTTGCTCCTGCTATCAAGCATTTCTACTGAAGGGCTAGTTGGTGATTTTTACTCCTGTTATGCCCTCTTACTTCCAAACGGGGCTAGGTTTTATCATCTAAGGAAAGACATTGGTGGTAACTCCTAATACCGATTGATGTTGCTGCCGTTACCAATCATTTCCACTGGATGTCATATCTGTAACATGCTGCTGCCATTATGGAGCATTTTCACTAAATTGTTCCCCGTTAGTTAGGAAAACATTTGTGTTGGAAATCATGGTTTTGACACTGGATTGCCTTGCAACTTCACAAAGCACGAAGTGTTAGAATGGGAAAAAAATTGTGATTGCGGCTGTTGTAGTATGAACTATCAACCGATGAAGGCATGAGAGAGATTATCATGGTTTTGAAACTCAATTGCCTTCAGCATGAAACGATATGGGAGGAAAAGTTGGCAGCGGAACTTTTTTAGTCCTGGTAACAATTGTTGTCTTTTGAGACTTGAGAATTTTATCAGTGTTTGTCCACTATATCAACTTATTGAGTGGCACTATCAGCAGGCCTCTGCCAGTTGGTGCCCTTAACTACCTTAAGGGTGTATGTGATTTTGCAAACTAATTTCATCATCCTTTGAGATATGTGTTTGTATATATATTGTTTATCCCACATCTCATCCATTTTACAAATATTATATGGGTAAACTAGGTTGAACAGCTGCTGGAAAGGAAGCGTGTAAAGGAAGCATCTGAAAAAGAACTTGAGGAATTTGTGCAGTTACTGAAGTCAGCAAAGTCGATGCCTCCCCATTCTAAGCCTTCCAAGTGCTCCTGGGCATCGGAAGAGAGAGTAAAAGATCGAATAGAGGCACTTGAGGCTTTTGCTATTGATGGATGTAAGAATGATGGCCAAAAAAGGACAGCTGGACTGGTAATTTCTGCGGCTTTGCTTAAGTCTCTTTGAAACATTGTTGACAATGACACATCGATTTTAAAACATTTTGAGATGGTTAATCTTCTTTTGCATATTTTCTGTATGCAATTTGACTTGTACTTTTTGTGTTGTAGATCCTTAAGGCTATGGGATTGCCAAGGACATCATCCACTGCCATAAATCTCCTTATGGGTATTGGATACTTCTCAAGGCATGTGAACCTTGATCTTCTGAAGTTCAATATTCGAACCAAATACTCCAATGAGGTTCTGCTGGCTGCTGAAGACCTTCTGTTTCGTTCTCCTGACATTGATAAGGTACGCTTGTGGCATGCATTGGTAATTTTTTCCTCATTAGATGGATAAATAGATGTTGGTGCCAGCAATTCAGAGACTTATGTCAGTTGTCTGGTGGGCCTGTTATGGGTGCAAATTACAGCACAGCTGGTTTAGTTGGGTCAACTCATACATTCTATTTGGAAAAAATTTCCCAATCTTACTCTTAAGCAATTTGGATCGAGTTTATGTTGCTCTAAGTCATTAATACGGTTACTTTACTGGCTTAGCAAGCAAAGAAGTATGTGAACCTTTACGCTTACACAATCGAGCTGTGAGCTGCATCAACTCTACTTTTGCATGCAAAGTGGGAAGTGCATTGTATGTGTGAGAACTAAATAGAATGGGATTTCTGCAAAAATCTTTGGATTAAGTCATGTGTTTTTGTTTGTAGTGCCAAACTTTGCCTGTTGTATAAATTGTCTAAATCTCTAAGCCATTTAATCCATTAGTTGATTGATGAAAAAAAAAAATCTGTTAATTGAAAATTTGGAGTTGAAGCTGCTTTGGATATTTTGAATGATTTTCATCTTCCTAAAACAAAGGAAGGATGAAAATCAAATGTTGAATTACAAAGTCACCCGATGTGTTTTATTCTGCATAGGGATCCAGCTATTTTACTGGTTCGAAGTACATGTAGTTCTGCACTGTTGTTATGTATTCAGTACTATAACTGACTGGTAAATTCATGGATGATGTGTACCAATCTATATTGCTTATCAGATTTATCCGGATAGTCATATCTGGATATATATCCTTCCAAAAGTTATAGCATTCCCTGGCAATCATCTTTGCTTAGAAAGGAGATAGAGCATTGTGAATGTCATTCCCTGTGGTAATCAAAGTCTTGCCGTGGATCAGGGGCATAAATATGGATCGCGATCCCATTCACCTTGGTGCACTTAGCTTCAGTGCACTCGGGTGCATTAAACCCATTTTAACCCATTTTTTAATTTTTTTTTTTTTTTGAAACTTTTTTTATACAAGTGTTCATCTAAGTGTATTTAACATGTGTATCAATTTTTACCATTTTTGGAGTATTTTATATATTTATTTTTTATTTTTGAAAATCAGTGACATTTTAGTAATTTTATTTTAGATATTTATTTTTGATTTTTGCAAATCAATGGCATTTTAGTAATTTAAAATTACCTAAAATGCCATTGATTTTCAAAAATAAAAAATAAAAATCTAAAATACTCCAAAAATGATAAAAATTGATACGCATGTTAAATACACTCAGATTAACACTTATATTAAAAAAGTTTCAAAAAAAAAAATTTAAAATGGGTTAATGCACCCGGGTGCACTGAAGCTAAGTGCACCCAGGTGCAGGGGATCGCGATCCCATAAATATAGCTTTGACTAGCTTATGTGTGCGCGTTTAATGAAATCAAAGAGAGATTATCCAATTTATATTCCAAATACTGAATGGGCTCCCCTTTTATTTGGGTGCAAGCATCATAGATGCTCCCATCCAGGCTTGGCAATGAATTGGTGAACTGTCATATGTGTATGATCAACCTGATTTTTTTTGGGTGTGTTTGGTAATGAATAAAACTTTTAATGAAAAGTTTCTGAGGGTAAAAGTTGTCAAATGATGTGATATGATAGGGGTAATAATGAGTAGTAAAGAGAATAAAGTTAAAATGGATAGGTTGGTTGTGTGGATAGTTGTGTAGAAATGATTGAAAAGTAGGATAGTTGTATAGGAAAATGTGAAAAAATAATTAAAAAATATGATAGTTTTGGAGAGTGAAAAGTTTTAGGTTGAAAAGTTTTAACTTGACATGTTCTGTTAAATGCCAAACACAATGCTTGAATGCTTTTAATATATAATTGCACTTGTAGTAACTGGCCATGCTGCACAAGGCCTGATGAATTGTTGTGTTCAGATGAATAGAAAAGACTTAACATTCTTGAAGGTCTATGCAATTGATGTGGATGAAGCTGATGAGGTAACATCACATTAGTTTTCATTGGTCAAACTTTTTTGAAAGTGTTTGTGTAGCATCTTACATTACCATCCTACTTTTCCTTGATTCTCTGTCACATGGCTATACAGCTTGATGATGCGCTGAGTGCGGAGAGGCTGCAAGATGGCCGGATCAGAGTTTGGATACATGTCGCTGATCCTACTAGACTGGTTCAGCCTCAAAGTATCATAGACAGGTATGGTTTTGAGCTTATGTGGAGCCTGAACTTTTTATCTTTATTTTTTAAGGGATGAACAGCAATTTTTTTTTTATTGCATGATCATACTTATCTTGTGATATATGTTGTATAGAGAGGCAATGAGAAGGGGAACTTCTATTTTCTTGCCGACGGCCACCTTTCCCATGTTCCCTGAAAAACTAGCTATGGAGACAATGAGTTTGCAACAAGGAAATCTTTGTAATGCAGTTTCTGTATCTGTTATTTTGCATCCGGATGGCAGGTACGTTGCTTATGTCATGGATACAATTTACATTGAACAGTTATTTTTCCTTGGTATACAAGGATTTTCAGAGTTCATGACAAATGGTCATTGTGTCTTATGTTGGGATTATATAGCATTTCAGAATATACCGTAGATAATTCAGTTATCAGGCCCACCTATATGTTGACATATGAGAGTGCATCTGAATTGCTCTACTTGGACCTGGAAGAGGAGGCTGAATTGAAAATTCTCTCTCAGGCAGCTGCTCTTCGTTTTCGATGGCGTTGCCAGCAGGTTTGGTTACTGATATTTTACAGAGCTTGATGTGAACTCAGTGAAAGACTTTCATCATTCATTTCAAAAATTTTAAAATGTTTGTTTGATCTTTTCACTATGGAAATGTCTTATTAAATCAATGGAACAAAATTTTGTGGTAAATGGGCAGGAATTGTCTACATGCCCTTACCAATGACTGTTGAACTTTGCTTTTGGGAGCATCGAATAATTGGATTTATCTATTTTAGCTTGCGATGGCAAGCTCTAGAGGTTCACTTGGGAGCTGCCTAACTTTTTCTACACGTTTCTATCCCATCGGACCACTGCTGGGAAGCAACCAATATTCCTTTAGAATGAAATTGCATGCCTTTTAGTTGTTGCTGTGGCGTTTGTGGGTCTATTTTGCTGAATAAATTGGTTATCTATTTTAATGAACAAAAGAAATTATGGGAATCCTTAGTGTCAACTCAGCCTGTCTTTAATGCAAGTCGTATGCATATGCCTTTTAAAAAATTTGGTTCTTGGGGTATTTCATAGTATCATCTGGTTTAGATGGATTGATTATATTCTGTGAGCATATCATCAGGGTTCTCACATGATACCTTAAACCCTCGATGTGGATCGTAGCTGAAATTGATTTTATTGTTGGTGAGTATGTGAGAGTTGATTCTGAAACAAATATAAGATGGTTTGATATAAATTGCCTTCTTTTTCTGATGATGAATAAGATTATTTAGAGCATATATTAACCACTTATTTCTCAGGGTGCCATAGACACAGCTACAATTGAAGCACGTGTGAAGGTGGCTAACCCAGATGACCCAGAACCATCCATCAACCTCTATGTTGAAGATCAGTCAGCCCCTGCAATGCGGCTTGTATCAGAAATGATGATATTGTGTGGGGAGGTTATAGCCACCTTTGGTTCTGACAACAATATTCCTTTGCCCTACAGAGGGCAGCCCCAATCCAACATATCTGCTTTCGCATTTTCCCATCTCCCTGAAGGACCTGTGAGAAGTTCTGCATATGTTAAAATAATGCGTGCAGCAGAAATGGATTTCCGGAAGCCCATTCGTCATGGCAGTTTGGCAGTTCCTGCTTACGTGCAATTTACATCTCCCATACGTCGTTATATGGACCTTCTTGCTCATTATCAGGTTCTTTCATTTTGCAATTTTTAATAAATAAGCATAAGCAGAATAAATCATACGCATTTCTATTGAAGTTGTTGATTCACTGAGTAAGTCATGTACGAGACTATCAAAGTTGTTGGTTGTTCCATCGGACTTCTGCAGATTTTGTCCAAATCGTGAAAACTAAGAGGCACATTGGTGATGAGGAAAGAAGGGTGGGAAAATGTCCATCCTATTCTACTCTTTTTTCCCTACATTTTTTGGATGGGATTTGACTCGTTTCCTATTCGACAACACTAATTTTTCCCTTATTGCATATATTTCCAATCATTGTTCCCCGTCTTTTCATAAAACCTACTTATTTTTGGTCATCTCATTCTCTTTTCTTTCCCAACGCTGCAATAGCATTTTGGTTAGATTAATATTTTCTACAAACAGGTTGCAATGTGGCATGCACTTTTGGTCCTATAAAGCCATGGTGCTTTTCATTTTAATCTAAATTGCTTTTTCATAGGTGTCCCTTCCTGATGGTCAAACTTACAGCCCTTTCCGCATGTACTGCCAGATTCGAGAGGTTAAAACATTGTCTCTAAAGCTCATGTGCTAATGAAAGTCATCTTGAATAATTTAAAGCTCTTAAGTGCTAATGATGGACGTCTAGCATAGTTCCCTAATCTTTGGATGGAATGCCATCTCCAACATTCATCATCATGGAATATTTCCTTGAGTAAAAGAATAGATCTGTGAAGCTCTGATAACTAGAAATGCCTTAGAAAAGAATTGTAAGGTCATCATCTTCAAAAATAAAGATTATAAATCAAGTGCTTGGGTTCTAATTTTTATGGTGGTGGTGGGGCTGTGCATCATTCTCCATATATCATGGCCTGAGCGCTTCAATTCTTGCATCTGCAGGTGAAGGCCTTCCTCAGAGGAGATTCTCCTCCTTTTTCAGCAGGTCAGCTGGAAGGGATTGCGTCCCTAGTTAACATGCATGTCAGAGTAGCCAAGCGGATTTCTAACAGCAGTCTACGGTATTGGCAATTGGAGTTCCTGAGAAGGCAACCAAAAGAAAGGACTTTCCGGGCGTTGATTCTTAGATTTATTAAAGATCGGCTGGCAGCAATTCTTTTGATGGAGGTAAAACATACAAAGCCATTTGGTGACTGGGTGAATACCAGATGTCCATAGCCCAATTGTTATTTAATGCAAAAAAGGTATCTGGCTTTAATTTGGTGAACTTTCCCCAAACTGTAGTAAACATTGATGGGTTCGAAAGAACTTTCCTTTTAGAAAGGATCATATTATGAACAATAAAAAAATAAAACAAAACAAAAAAGTCAAAAACCACAGGACTGTGTTCAAGTCCTTTCTCTCTGCCTCTGAGGGGGTCTTGTTCCAATAGGTGTGAGGTTCGTTGTATATTGTTTAATTTGTATGGTGCACATTTCAAGGTTGCAAAAGCTTCAGATGGCATTCCACCAAAACAGATTTTGGTTTGTGATATCTCAAAAATTCAGTATTACTTTTGGATACGAATCGTGTTAATTTTCTTCTTGCAGGTAGGGATTCAAGGTTCTGCTTTTGCATCTGAAGGGTACCGGGTAGGAGATGAAATAAGAGTCACAGTGGAAGAAGCCCATCCATGTGATGATGTCCTCTCCCTCGAGGAAGTTGAAGAAGTTTCTGAAACTTCTTAGCACATTCTAATTTTGCAACTTTCATTGGATAAGAGTTGAATGGCAACATGGTAAGCTGAACGTGTTGCCTACTCCATTCTTTGTTCCTTGGAACCTTCACTTATTGAGAAGTTGGGAGGGATATTGCCTATCTGAGAACCTTTTTCTGCTCTGCTGATCCATTCTGCAGGGGGGGAAATGGCATCGGTTGTTTGTCTTAGGGTATTTAATATGATAAGCTGAAATCGAAGACATTTATGGATGGTCTGGCAAAGCCATTCGTTGGCCCCTGCTGAGGGTGATCCACACCATGCATTGAGTTCTTTATACCATATATAATTATTGGATGAGCATGCCTGTGGCACTTCTCAGCATCTGTCCATGATGTGAGACTTATTGCCAACGAATGGACTGGATTGCTGAAATTTTAGCTCCACATGGATGGTTGCTGGCACCACGAAAACAAGAGTAACCAGGACTGTTTCACTTTTGATAGAATCCAAGTGCGTACGGTGTCCATTCCAGCATCCAAATGGTGTCAAGTGCGTGTTGGGGTGAGCATGCAAGAGAGTGTAATTCTAATCAGCTGCTGTTTGACGTTGGTGAGGATTTTGATCATTTCTTTGTTATTTATTTTGCTTAGGTTGCCTCTGACATGATCTTAATGAAGCTCCTTTCTGGGACATAGCTCGTGTTTTGACCATATAAGAACCACTTGATGTTAAGTACTGCAAGTGCAATCCAGAGACCTCCCTCTACTTGAGACGGCAGTTGCCGATGGTGGCCAGCCACTGCTAGTAGCGGGCTACACTGCCTGTCTGCGAAATTGAAGTTCTTAGAAGTTCCTAGATTCCAGCCTGCTGCTGCAACTAATACCGGGAGCATCAGCTGCAAAATATTCTCTTTTTTGTATTATTTCAATTTCAATTTTGGAAACGGAGAAGAAGGAAGAAGAGTAGAAAAGAGTAACGTTATTTATTTGTACATGTATAGCTGAGAGGATTCGGACTGGACCAATTGGAGATTAAGAAGATGTGCGGAGTTGGGGTGAAAGAGTTACTCATTCCTTATTTTTGCCTTCGCTTTTGCTTATTTTGCCTCAAAAAAAAAAAAAAACTGTTGTTTTCTTGATGGGTTCGGCGAGTTGTAAAACGGGCCCTGGTTCCGGTGCATTTGCAATGTCCTGCTACTGCAAGGCCTGGGCAATGAATGGGATGAGTCCAAGGAACAATGATTCTCTTTCTTTGCTCTTATAAAGATATTAGTGCCCGAACGGAATTCTCTTCTGCGACTCATGATTTCTATTTTCTGCTGACAATGGTATGAATAAGAAGACTTCCTGTTACCCACGAGTAACAAACCGCACTTCAAGACTTGGGTCTTTTTTATTTTTTAAGAAAAAGGCATCAAGCTTAGGGTGCAACTTGGACTTGTGAGACTTCCGTCGGCATTAATTTTAACTCTATTGGTAAAATATAATTTCAAACCTTAACTCAATTTGTAAAATATAAACCCCTTTATTTACGAAAATAAGGTTTGGGTTGGAATTTGGGTTTAAAAAATTTGCATTTTATTTAAGAGTGATAAGTTTAGAAATTCATATGACCATATAATAACAACAAATTACATAAGCAATATAATAATACATAGCCAAATTATATTTTTGAGAAAATATATGATAATATATGGTATATTTTTAGAAGAAAATTTAACATTGAATATAACATAAAGAAAGAAAATTAATAAATATAAAAGTAAGTAATGGAAATATAAAAATAAATGGGAACCGACCCTCTTAGGGCGACCTAAGTAAGACCCTACTTAGGCCGACCTAAAAAACATGTTTTTTGGTTTTTTTTTTTATTTTTTTTACAAACATGTTAAGCTAAGTGTATTGAATCTATATCCATAAAAAAAGGTGTATTAAATATATAAATTAATTTTTTTAATATTTTAAAGTATTTTTTAATTTTAAAGACAGTGACATTGTCATAATTTTTAAAGGGTAGGAAAATTACAACAACGTTATTGTGTATAAAAATCTTTAAAAAACAGTTTAAAATATCTAAAAATGGTAAAAATTAGTTTATAGATTCAATACATCTAGCTTAGTATTTTTGTAAAAAATTAAAATAAATATCTAAAAATATATTTTTTAGACCGACTTAAATTGATCTTCTTCCAAGACAACATAACAAACATGTATTTAAATACAAATATGAACTATATAAAATATACAAATATGAAGTAATATTATTTAGATATTAGATGTATAGTATATTTTATACAAAATATAAAAAATTAAAAATTGGGCTTTGATTCTTCAAATTCACTTGAACTATATCATATTTCCAAATTAAATTCCTAAGGTTTAGATTGTAAAAAGGCAAGTCCCAGCATGTTAAAATTCAGGTTCGCTAAGCCAAATTCAATTTCAACTTGACTCAAGTTACACTCCTAATTCTAGCCATGTATATAAAAATAATAATAATGAATTTGTCAATGTCCGTAGTTGACACAAGTGATGAACGGATGACTAGGGAGTTGATGCAAGTGATGAATGGACTAGAAATATGCCAAGTAATCTCGATGGTCCATTTACAAGGCCCCTGTGCCAATGCCCCTAGGACGTGTCTTGTATATCCGGATCCGATGAGATGTCTATGACTATGAGCTGCCTGTGCAATAAAGACCCTTCAATTTCGAACATCTCATTCATTGATTATTCATTTAAAGCTAATTATGCATCTGCTTCCCTCCTTTACGCTCCCATTTAAATCAACTTTTTGGACCACTGAACAACAGGCCCCCCACTATTCAGAGAAAAGATTGCTTGAGAGTACGCTTACGGGTCAGTTCGGGTTAGAGTGTACCAGCAATGAGCACTAATCCTAACTAATTTCTAAAATCTCAGCCATTCATTTTCTAACATATTAACCACTACCCAACCCCAACTTTATTTTTAAATCGAAGTTTGAGCTACGCGTCGAAAATGGGTTTATATTCCAGGGTTAAAACCATCTTGAAAATAACAAACAAAATGACATACTGATTTGAAATTGATTCATCTTTCACTAATCCACATAACTGATCATATAGTCTAAGATGAGTCTCCATTCAATGCACCCGATTGCACTGAAACATTAGTGCAACCGGATGCAAAATCTATTTTTTATTTTTTGAATTTTTAATAAAATTCTTAGTTTACATGTATTTAACCCTGTACTAAATTTTACCATTTTTGGAGATATATATTTTTATTTTGAAAAACAGAGGGTACAATCATTTTTAAATGATTAAAATATCCTTATTTTTAAATAAAATATATCTACACATCTCTAAAAAGGATAAAACTTAGTTTATTTATTAAATATACTCAAATTAATAGTAGTTTATTTATTAAATATACTCAAAATTAATAGTCTTATAAACATTTTTAAAAATTAACGAATAAATTCTGCACTTGGTTGAAGTAAAATTTTAATTCAATCGGGTGCATCAGACCAAGATTCTTCTAAGATAATTTTTTTTTTCCTAAGATAAACTTCTACAGTGCATATGAGTAAAGAGAAATACTAGTATGGAGCATATTGGTTATTCTATAGTAGATAGAAACATTCGTGAGCCCTGCAAAGGGATAAATGTTTGGGTGATTAAGGGCCTATTTGGCAGCTCCAAATTTTAACAGAAAAGGTATTTAAAAAGTTACGATTCCTTTTTCTCAAAAAAAAAAAAAAAAAAAAAAAGAAAGTTACGATTCCAAGGATTTTAGCTTTTACACACAAAATTCTAACGAACTTTTTAAGTGTCCATCCAAACATAGACTTTAATGCTTTTGTGCTCATGGATTTCTTTAGTGGGTTGATAAGTAGGTTAATCTCAGTCCAGCCTAATCGGCCAATCCAAATTGGAAATTTCGTCTCATCTTGTATCTCAACCCAAATTTTAGAGTTTGCAAAAAGAGGAATGATTTTTAATTCTTAAATTTTGAAAAAAAAAATTCTAAACCATTTATATGTTTAATTATGAGCCCCAAAGCAATTTCATGTAATCTATTTATTTTTTCAATTTGAAAATTGATTAAAAATCCATTCTATATATGGCGCACACATTATGTGTTTAACTAAGAGACTAAGTCTTATTTAAATGAAAGATATATATGAATCACATTTGCTTAAAATGTATACATTTATGAAGAAATTATGAAAAATATTTAGATGTATATGCATTAGAATATAAGAATATTTTATAAAATTATTATCCACGTAACAATGATATTTAATTAGATGGTATAGATTTTAAAAATGCAATTTAAAAATTAATATTTAGCATCGAATTATTATATAATGTTTATTTTATATATTTGTAGATGACGCTACGGAGGATAAATAAGATAGTTTCTGGGAAGATATAAGTGATGCTGCATGTAATGGATGAAGTGAATACTTTATCTATCAACCATAGTGTTAAGTTGATGAGGTTATATAAAAGCGGAGATTGATTGAAGGGAAACCCACCGCACCGCAACTCATGTGTGAACCACAAAAAAAGGCAGCCACCACGCGTGCCGTGCATGTCTTTCTTATGAGCAGAGCAGCCCCTTTTTAATCTCGTCACACGTGTTCGTGAACGTTCAGTGGCATGGTTGATTCCATGCAATCATATTCTTCCTTCTTTGCCGCGTGCTTCTGTGGAGGGCAAACGGAAATGCATGCGCGTGGCGTCGTCACTCGAGCTACCCATGCATTGTCGTCCAAGCAATGTCATGGGGGTATATGCGTGGATGGGCGGGCCATGCCAAACCTTCTTTTTTGGACAGTTAAATGATTTCATATATATTGTCATAATCTATTCTCTCTGCATTGTGCCCTAGCTAACCGTCGGACGGAAGTTATGGCAATTGAGTGTGACCAAATGCGAGTGGTAAGTGTTTAAATGAGGCCATTGATGGAGTGGTGGAGGCCATCAAGTGAATGATTCTCGTTGTGGGGGTTCAGAAAAATTAAATGAATGTCTTGGGTATCAGGTGGTACCATTTATTACGACTGCATCTCCCTCAAATATCACTGTATTTATAGTATCAACATCACCATTATTTCATTTATCTTATTCACCTCTTATGTCCTACTCACTCGCTACTGCCCTTGGATTTATATATTTTATATGCACGCGTACAGTTATTTTGGAAAAAAAAAAAAAAAAAAAAAAAAAACCTCTTTTTTTTAACAACTATCCTAATGGATCATCTCGAAATGATGAACAAAATTTAAGGTTGGGCTTAGATGGAATAGATCAAGGGAGTGTAATGAAAACAGAGGCTACATATGGACTGTGATCAAAATAGTCATTATATTTTGAAGCCAATTCGCCAGTGCCGAGTCATTTTCACCAAGATAAAGATTGAAAGATATATGCATGATATGTATGCTGTCGGCCTCCCAATCTCTAGGATAAAAAAATCATTATTTATTGTCACCACTTGAGAGATCGTGCACTACGCTCAGATCATGAGATAGTTCTTGTTGCAGAAACGTACGCATGGCAATTCAGAAATTATTTCTCTTTCATGACGACGCCTTCGGTCATTTAAATCTTCTGAAAATCTTTAAATACTAGGAGAATAAATAATAATGATCATCAATTAGGGAAAATAAATGCTGACACCCCAGGTCATTATGCAGAAAACTAATTCAAGGCGTAAAAGCATTCTTTGTACTAGAAAATATATTTCATTACCATTTATATTTTCAATCATTATCATATATCCTTTCATTTTTAATAAAATTTTAATTTTTATTATTCACTTTTAAAATATTACAATATTATCTCCTATGAATCTATGACGCTGACAATATTATTTGAACGTGTTGCACACTATATACTTTAAAAAAAAAAAAAAAAAATCTCTTAATGCGATTGGAAGTTGATGTGCTGAAATGCGAAGAAATAGGGACTAATTACCTAATCACGGGCCGAAAAGGTCTTTCATTTTAATTTTCATTCCCAGAGCAGAAATCGCCACCTATCTTTCACCTGCACAACGTGGTCCGGACAAGGCCCATTAACACGTTTCATTTGAGTACGACAAAAGAGACAGCTAAGGCCCATAAATGAATGGATGGGCCTAATAAATGTCTAAGCCACCCTAAATGCGCCATTTTTCCCCTGAAAAGATAATTGGGATCCATTCCAGAAATCAAAACCGTCCATTTGATGGGGCCAATGATTATAGGAATACTACATTCCGAAATCATTTCGACATTTATGTAGTGTGGGCCATTTTGTGCATCGCTTGTTGCCATTTGTATGACATGGATTTCCGTGTCTGCCGCGTTTGTTCAACCGGTGTCATGTTCCTAATCCTAATCTGCTTGCCATTAATGGCCGGAAATTAATTGGAATCCCATCTCAAGAACCTTACGTCAGACTACCTCTTTGATTTATGGGTCCACCTAATGTAGGTCAGCATTTCATCAATGCTACGTGATTATCGGCAGCTGGGGCCACCAGATTTCATAATATCGATCCACTTTCTTCCAAGTAGCTTGGAAATGTATGCAAATTAATTTACGTAGACCCCACCGAGCAGCAATTTCGTAATCGCGTAGAGATAGTTGAATATTTGTCGAAATCATAATGGATTGTATTGAGGCCAAGCAGTATATGCATATGATAGGTGGCACAAAACATGGAAAATCCAGTGGACCACCTCAATCATGTTTGGAGCGAGATCATAGAGGCCAATGTGTCAAGCGCCACACGTGTTACAGATCAAGGCCGTCCATCCTTCACGGTCAACAGGATGCATGAATGGTTCTGATCCAACGAAGAAAACATGCGATTTCTCGAAAATCCGGTGAGGGTGACATTCAACTAGCTCATGTGGGCCACGTGAGAGTGTAGCCCGGATGCCTCCCATCCCACGCACTCTTGCCTGCGGTTTTTCATGCAGGCTCCTAGTTGCTTGTTGACAATCAGCCTCGGCCAGTGGACGTTCCCACTACTTCCCAGGGCTTTCAGATCACCACGTGGGGGGCCCATCTTTCAAACATCCAGGCCGTTGAATGGTAGAAAGAAAGAAAAAGAAAGACCCGTCACAAATCTTCGCTCTTCTCCTAAGATATATGCTTTCATGAATCTAGACAGCTTTCGCTACTTATTTGAGGATTTTCCACAGAGAACTTGTCAAAGTGTTCAAACTTAGAATTCAATGGCCAATCAAGAAACTCGGCTATGAAAACGAGCAACGGCCCGGATTTAATTATGTGGGCCCAACCTATAAAAAAAAAAAAAGGAGTGCAATTTATTATGTACGGCGAAGTCCTTATTATATACGGAAGCGTCTGAGGAGGGCAGGGAGGCACGTAAAATGAATGGGAAAGGTGCATTTGCGTGTGGACACACTCATAAAGGAGTGGGGCCAATGTGAGTCAAAAGCCGAAAAGTCCGACCAGCCCTGCCCATGCCATTTTTCGAACATGTTGGTTGAGTCGTTGCTAAGAAATTTTTGGGTTAGGTAGTTAGGCGAACCACGATGATGATGATGATCATGATTTTCTCTGTGTATACATCGATGGGCCCTCCTTTAATTTTTCACCGGAATTTTCGGATCGGATTATGCATATATGATTTAATTTCCTAGCCGTCCAACTCCGGCCTTACATCACTCTTGCTTGCCAATTAATTCCATGAATGAGACAGACCACCATATATATATATGATATATTCAAGCGTCCCACACATTACACATGGACCACACACCACATTCTGTCACGTACCCAATTTTATGCATGCCACGGTTTTCTATCCCTGCTCTTGCGCTTGTGCACAATCTTCTTTCAGGTTAATTTGCACATGGGTTTTCCAATTTTCAGCAATGCAACCCTCGTGATTCATAGATGTTAAAAATTCTCTTGCGTTGAGGTTTGAACCAAAGAAAAAACATTTTTCATGATAAAATGAAAAAACGAATCCGTTTGTTTTCATAGTATTTCTAAAGTCAAACCTCCATGAGTTTTTTTATAATTGCAGTTGAACTACATAGAAATGTCTAATTCATTCTAAGCACATGATTTATAATGAAATCCCCTGAAAAATATTTTAATTTTTACATTTTCTTCCATCGCCTGTATAATTTACTGATTAGCCTTTTGAATAAAGTCGGAATCGTACTAGCTATTAGCTAGTAACTAAGCTGACCTAATGACCTAATGCAGGTGGAAAAACCTTTTTTATTACATGTATATTATTGCTTCCTCTCAGACTCGGAAGTCCGATTCGTGCACACACAAATATCAATTTTAATGGGCTATATCCTAAGTGACAGGTGAAATACAAATCTTAATAATGATAATTTTGGGAGGAAAAGGGAAAGAAGCAGAAGTTCAACTTGGCCATGCCCCTGTACAAAAAGCATCAAACGAGCTGGTTTTTTTACCTTCATTGCGTCTTGTAGAGGCCATATCCATTGGTAGGACCCACGCATCTAAGATTGTAATCAAACAGTTAGATCTTGACATTTCAGATCATCAAGTTGATCGACCTACTCTCATTTTTCAAATCTCAGACCTCGACGGTCAAAAGCCACTCCCATAGTTTCCATCTATGGCTTCAGATCCACCGTACGTCGACGCAAAAAAACAAACAATGGGCGTCCGCGAATCACGGGTCTAGTCCGGGGCTCGGCACCGGCACTTGAACTGACATCTTTGCCCCTGGGTAGCCCCGTGTGGCAGTGCGTTGCTTGATGGGCAAATCAGTCAAATGGGTCCTCGATCGCAGCAGCGTATGGGTTCTGGGTCTTGGCACCGACAAGATGAAGTTGGGTTGGTTATTTGGAGGGGACGACTGACAAGTTTTCGTTTGGTACGGACTACGGAGGAATGGAATTGGAATCTAAGTACTTGCCGGTCAAAATGTTAGCCACAATAATAATAATTATTATAATACTATTCGGTCTTCTTCCTATCCTTCACGTTTTAGTCAGTTCATTCATTTGTGACTTGGAGGAAGGAATGAGGATAACATGGCACATGGACCGCATCTTTTGACATTGTACAACCGTTGACATGTGTGATATAATGTTTGGCCCTATTTTTCTAATCCTAATCGGCTAATCCTTTGCGTTTCTTTAATCACATGGTAGATAAACAAAAAAGAATATTTAACTGTGTTGGTGATCCTTATGGCTGCGACTTGATAGAAGTGTGTAAGTGGGGTTTTGCACCTTTGGGTGCTTGGTTGACATGATTCATAAGATATGCAGGTGGGCCAAAACGTAACAATCCAATCTAACAATTGGGCGCCTCTAAAATTCTAAAAACCCGCATTAATTTAAGAAGAAAGCAGCGCCGGCAACTTCAATTCAAAATAGCTTTGATTCATGACAAGACGTAACTATGAGAAGTTATAATTATTCTGTCAAAACTCAAAACAAACACTCATGTCCCATAATCACCTCTACGTGATGATGGGATATGGAAATCGTATCATGTGGGCCCACTGTCAAAAATGTTTGCCTAGTTTAGCTAGCTACCATATTTCATGCGTGGTTAATAACTAAATACGTTTGCACCTTCCTTTGATGAAGGGGAATTTTGGTAACGTGTATTTCTATGAGATTTTAGGATGAAGTAAGAAGTGGAAAAAAAATATTTTTAAAAGTGTGTGATTAATATGAAATAAAAGGAATAAAAATGAAATGAATAAGATAATCCAAAGAAAAACGATTAAAACATAGGAATAAAGTTGAAATAATAGAATTATCAAATTGTTAAATAAGAGATTGAAAAATGACAACAGCTTATGCTTCCCACGGTGGGACATTACCAAGCGTTTCCTAACAATTGGACAGTAATGCACAAATAACTACGGCGGATGGTTAACCGCATATGGATCATGGAGGTCCAGAAGCTTGCGTAGTTGGAATCTCCCTTTTGAAATAATATATATTACTTCAAAGTCAAAAACCCTCCACGACTAATTATGTGATTAAGGGGGGGTTTTGAAACTTTTTTCGTTTTTTTCAAAAAAAAAAAAAAAAAAAAAAAAAAGGAATGAGATTCGGTGGACAATGTGGGTACTGGCGGAGAATAAGGTGGGCCATGACGCCACGTTCACGTGTCTGGACGTTGCTCATGTGCATGCCCATGTCCTTGGATGCACGTCGGTTCTGCTATCAGACCCCAACGGCCCAACCCCCATCCCTCTCGTTCCTACATGCGTTTTCTTTTCTTTTTATCCGTTCACCCACACATCCAAATTTACGTATGATTACCCACCAGCCCCGGCCCTAGCTAGCTCCTACCTCCCACCCACCTGGCCCACCTTCCTTAACGGTTGTGAGGGCTTCATCTACCAACCTCAACATCTACCGTACACCTAGCTTCCATTACAGAAATAATTTTTTTTAATGGATATTTGCTTGCCATACTCTGTAAAGTTGTTGGCTGATATTGCTCCTACACATGCGGAAGTGTGATAAACGCGGTCTAGTTGTGTAACACGCTCTTGTACTGAAGGCTACTGCTGTGTGTGTTTGTGTTGTTGTAAAAGAAATACAAGAAATAACTATTACAGTAAAGTTTCTTACATGCTCCCACTTTTTTATTATTAAATTAGATCTAGCGGAATTTGGTATCAAACAGAGCTAAAAGCTATTTTACTTGCAGTAATGTTTTGTTACTATTTATAATTAAATTTAAAGACTTATATGAAACATTATTTTCGATTGCATTTGATCCAGAAAGCACTTGTATTTAACCAAACGCTTTCCAAATGTTTGTAGCCAGAATTTTAATTTACGTGGTCAAAAAATAGTTACATTCAATGACATTCGTCACATGAAAAGCTATAATTTTCACTGTACTAGCAGAAAATGATCATTTCATACCGGTAAAAATATAGTTTTGTTTTTTCAAATTTTTTCTACAAAACTGCTAATCTAGTTATATATAATCTTAAGCCAATTTTTACCAATTTCGAAAATATATATTTATTTTGAATTTTTAAATATAGAGTATTTTAGTCATATTTCAACAAAATACCCTTGCGTTTAAAATTTTAAAATAAATATACATGCATTTTCAAATTTTATAGATTAAACATAACTAGAATAACAATTTTGTAAAAAAATTAAAAAATAAAAAATTATGTGTTTTAAACATGCCTAAAATGACCTCATTTGATCAGGCCTCATGCTAGTATATAAGATTTTTAACTATGCTTACAAATATTTTAATTGTTTGCATCATTATTTACTTTTATATACATACTATTACCTAATAAAATATATATACACTATTATACATCTTTCTTTTTACAACATTTAGTTTTTAGATCTTTTTTTAAGTTCAAGCCAACTACATACATCTTCCTTTTTAGATCATTGATTAATGTTGGATTAGTCTTTCTTATTCCCCCTAATATAGGCATTATGTCTATGACATAATATTTTTATTATTTTTTCTTTTTAACAGAGCTACCCACCTTGGATGACCAAGTATCCAATGAACATGTAAATTCAGGTATTGGATAATGAGATCACTAACTCTACCCAACTTAGTGATGTTCTAACTCTAACACCTAGTGTACACTTATATCAATCACTTGGTCATTCGATTGTTTTACCTATGTCATAATACTCAATTTGCTATAAAATATCTATACAAGTCTCAAAAGTAAAAGATGCAGAAGTCCTATTTTCCTTTTTTTTCTACAAGCATGTAATATTTAGTCATCTCTAATTATTCCCAATGATTATCTTTCTTTTTTCATGTAGTTTATATATTTTTTCATAGGAATCACAAATATTTCATCTTAATTCTCGTTATGAAATGCACAAACACCATCTTCCTTCTCTTTTGTATACATCTCTTGCATACATTAATTTTAACTCATACTCCTGGTATTTCTTTCATCAAATATTGGAGATATTATGATTCAAACTAATATAATATCTTCTATATTTTATAAAAGATGAAATACTATCCTACAGTTACATTTTTATGGAAGATTTTTTTTTTTTTTTTAAAAAAAAAAACACTTTTTCATTGAATATTCTTGTCTTCGGTCATGGTACCAATGCATGGCATATATATAAGGAGTGGGGGGAAAGGGTTAAGGCGGGTCCACCTGATAACTGCCTGGATTTTGCTGGTGGAGGATATCTAGACAGTATCTTCTGCTCTGATTTTGGGTGATGTACCTTTGGTGTAAGACAATGTCTCTAGTTTCGAGCTTTTCCAATTTGGCTCCTTCTCCGCAATAAATAAATATATAAGAAAGAAAACAACAGCTTTGCCTCCATTCAGATGAGGAGAAAAAGAACAGGCCCAATATTTCAATTTAGAACAAATACAAAATTTAAGAAAGAACAGGATTAGGCGGCTGTTAATAAATGATTTTATTCTATGTTTTTAATCTTATTCTTTGGATGTATCCAACTGAAATACAAAAATTTAGAGAATCGAGGTTTACGGAGTGATTTAAAATAACGTATTTATATTGGGGCAAGATCCACAGGGCCAGACTGCCAATAATCAGAGGATATTATTCAACAACGCACCGAATGTGCCCAAATGCAAATACCGTTTTATGTAATTTTTTTTAATTTCTTAATCTAAGAACATATTTTAGATTGATAATAAAAAGCCACCAAGGTAAAAGGAGTAAATGATGTTAGTAAAAATCAAAATAACATTGGCCGAAACGTTTAGCAACTAAGATAATCTAGGTAGTTTTGACATTTATTTTATCTTAATGATTGATGGAAAATACATTTCATTTATTATATTTCATGTTATTTGTTTAGCTAAAAAATAAAATTTTATCTAAACCAAAGATGTACATGCTCAAGCTTTTAAATATCTTTATTTATATCTAAATTATGAAAAATACTTAAATTCATTTATACATAAAAACGTAATAATATTTTATAAAATTATTTATATTTAGATGTCGAAAATATAATTTTAAAATTGATTTTTAGTATCAAAGTAAGTTAGTAGATGAGGCTTTTGTGCAATATACTAGATAAATGATGCAATTTTATGACAACATAAATAATATTAAATATAGTGAATATAGTGAACTTTGCATCAATTATAAAGGCAAGAAAATAAACAGGTTTCATAAAAGCAGAACTCAAAATAAAATCCAATTACCAAATGTGAAACTAATTGGAATAGTTTTAGATAGATAACTTATCGAGTAAAGAAAAAAAATCAATTTCTACCTTCTCCGTCTAATTCGACCAGTTCTTGTAGAAAAATATACATGTAATGTATAGGATTAGTTTTAGTTATATTTGACTTCGGTTATACCACTAGTTTTATTAGCATAATTTTGATATTTCTATGCATATTACAATCATCTTAAACTTGTATTACAATCTGACTCTAAGACATTCTTACAATTTCTTAACATTTTTTTTTTTTTTTTTTTTTGCAATATTTTAACTTAGAGTTGCCACACCTCAAAACCACAACTGCCAGTTTTTGTGGCAAGTATGATTACCACTGCGCCTGATGTGCTGTGGCAATTTTGATATTTCCATTAGTCTACTGAAAAAATAAAAACGAGCTATTTTAGTAAGGTTCTCCGATACGCCATGACTAGTTCTTCGGGGAAAGATAACGAGATAAATACCCTTGGTCGATTATTCACTTGCCAAGCAAACACAATGGCGACAAATGAATTCTGTGTTTGAAGTCTTGTCGGCTGCAATGGTTGGCAAAAGTCTTGCTCTCCACTGATGCAATCAGTCAGTCCAATAAATTTCAGTTTATTGATTTCATTGTTGGCAATAAACTGAAATTTATTGCCGACAATAAAGTTGCTAATTTAGTTGCTAGGAGCAAATGTAATATAGAACGAATTTTGTTACAAAAACATTCAATGAAGTGAAGAAGAAAATATTTAAATGTAATGGAATTCTCATTACATAAAATTTACATAATCCGGATAATTTTTTTTTATAGACATAATCCAGATTTGGTGAAATCCCTTTCGTTTTGGTCTACCTTGATGATTGATATAAAATTCATTTAATTTATTATATTTAATTTCATTTATTTAGCCTATAAAACCCTCCAATTTGATTCGTATTATTGTGCATGAATCTTTCTATAAATGTGCAAAATAAATATCATAAAATTGTTTGATATTAAATATTAATTTTAAAGTTATATTTCAACATTTAAACTACCCACGAGATCTATTTATTCTACAAAGTGTGATTATATTATGGGTGTGTTTGTTATTAAAGAAAAGTTGTCAAGTTAAAACTTTTTAACCTAAAACTTTTCACTCTCCACAATTACCCTATTTTTTAATCATTTTTTCACATTTTTCTATACAACTACCCTACTTTTCAATCATTTCTACACAACTAACCTATATATTTTAACTTTATCTTATTTATTCCTCATCATTACCCCTATTATATCACATCATTTGACAACTTCTATTATCTATAACTTTTCATCAAAAGTTTTACCCATTCCCAAACACACCCTATAATGGATGCATGAATGGATTTAAGAATAATGTAAATTTTAAAGTAAATTTGGTTTTGCTCATCTTGGGCTTGGATGAAACTTGATCTAATAGCTAAAGAAATCAGGCTAAATATAATGTACATAGTGAATTCTTCGTCAATCATCATATTCAAAAATATAATTTATTTTTATGAGTGCCTCGCAAATAATATTATGCCAACCTTCACGTGGATTTCTCCCTCTCTAGCCAATAGTCCTTACAACTTTGCCATTGTGGTGGGCTAAATGGATGAATTTTTATAGAAAAAGTTCAAGATTATGTTGAAGCGGGATCCTATGGTTGTGTTTCACATTCCTATAAACTTGTCAATCTAAAACCTCTTACTCTCTATAACTATCCAATTTTCTAATCATTTCTTTATATTTTCTATATAACTATCTCAATTTTCAATCAATTCTTCACAACTATTCATACAGTTATCATATTTATTTTAACTTTATTCTTTTTAATTTTTATCATTACTCCTCTCGTATCACATCATTTCTCTCATTTCAGAAGATTTCACGTCAAAAAATTTTCAGTCAAGAGTTATAAAAGCTTTTTATGAAATACCAAGCGCACACTCTCTCTCTCTCTCTCTCTCTCTCTCTCTATATATATATATATATACATATATATCATATACTAAATTTATCATATGAATTGTCAAGTTGTGCCGGTCTAAAATAACCCATTCCACCAAATTAAATTTGAGGGAATACTTTGGTTTGGAGCTATCTGAATGATTA
Source organism: Annona cherimola (assembly GCA_030490835.1). NCBI lineage: Eukaryota > Viridiplantae > Streptophyta > Magnoliopsida > Magnoliales > Annonaceae > Annona > Annona cherimola. The sequence goes on along the minus strand of CM059971.1, from coordinate 105,589,707 downwards.
ATCAAAAATTCAATTTAATCACACTATCTTACATTAATGCTTAATCATAATATTAAAAATCACTTATATAGGTAGTACAGTTGGGATAAGGTGTTTCTGAGATGAGAAGATATAAACTAGATAATTAAAATCAGTATTGTAAATAGAGGTGAAAGGGGGTGGTTAATACACCCTAAACGCATCAGGTATCCCTATTTTTTTTATCGATTTATATTATATGGTGTATATTTACATTATCTCTTGATTCATATTATATTTAAAGTTCGGAGACAAATTTTACAATTTTTTTTCTAAAGGGAAACCTCAAACTCCCAACATATTTTTTAAGAAAGACTAAACTGCCTCTAACTGAAATTTAGTTGGAAAATCTCCACAAATGAGATTTGAGCACCGTGGGCGCGCGAACGGAAACTTTATTTCGTCGCCGGTAACAGAACGAGCGCTGCGCGTCCGCCATCCCTGTTAACAGCTTCGTACATACTCAAATATATTGTGTAACAAAATAGCTGTATCAACTATAGCCATAAATAAGACAATATGGACAGTGCATGTCTCCGAACCGCAGCCAATTATTCTGCTATTATGATGGAAATGGATATCATGCGTAACCGTCTAACCAACTACAGCTATATGCATGTGCTAATAGCAATGCGTTGCTTGAAATGATACATACCTGTCAGATCATACAAAAAAGGACCGCATATATTCAACTATAGCTGCGTGGCATGTTATGACGTTGAAATAATAATATCTCGGTGCATGACATGTGGGTTCATTTCAAGCCATAGGGCTAGCACTGCGGAGTAGATAAATGCTTATTGGAAGGCCGACCTGCATTTGTGTCTATCAAAACTCAAAAGGCATTCCTGCTGGGTTCATTTCAAGGCTGCAGGGCTAGTAATGTGGACAGCTGATCTGATACGACCTGCTGGGGACTGACTAGCGCTTCACATCACTTGCTCGTTGAAAGCTCATGGATCAGTTGGGTATCTGCAGTGATCTCTTCTCTGCCATGCATCTCCTATCCGTGTATAAACGGGCAAAGTAGCATCATTGCCCAGCCGCTCTGCTTTTTTATGTCCCGGCAGAAATTGTCTACCACAGGCCTTGCAAGTTAATGGTCCACCATGATTATATATGTTGCCTTCTACAAAAATAATTCTTGAAATTTCACAATCCACGTCTTATGCAGATAGCTTCTTATCTTGCCAAAAAAAAAAAAGCAAAATGCAGCCGAATTGAATGAAGTGTGTCAAGTGAATCTTAAAACTTAGTGCGAACTGCTTTATTTCTGGATGATGCTACTTGATGTGTATATTTAAACAATTTTACGTGGCTAGTGATAATTCTAATTTTGCTGCAGAAGTGAAAATCCTAAGTAATCCCTGCCACATGTTTGAGTTAATAGAGTCAGGTCATTATTCAATGACTGTAAGTATTTTTTCTATTTTAAAATACTTTTAAATTTCACAAAAACACGTTTGGTAGGCCCCAAACTAAGCATTTTCACTTTCACTCCAGTGGAAAAGCGAAAAAAGTCAACGAATCACTGCACAAACACGCACGCGTATATACAAGCTCCTGCTTTGTTAGTAACTGGCCACACTGAATTTCTTGTGTGCGATTCCATTCATTTTGGCAACATTGATGACGATGTGAAATCTCATTGCATTTAGAATCATTTGTTTGTTAGGAGATAAAGTTTTTAATATGTGCATAAGCCTCAACTAACAAAGTGGATGCAGAGTGATGATCGTTTAACCTCATTTTTTTAATTTTTTGTTTTTATAAATATGTAAAAGTTATGTGTATTTAATTTATAAACTAAGTTTTTACCTTTTTAGATATGTTTATATTTTTTATTTTTAAGCATAGGAGCATTGTTATAATTTTTGAGATAGAAAATTATGATAATACCCCTATGTTTAAAAATAAAAAATATAAACATTTTCGAAAATAGTAAAACCTAGTTTATAAATTAAATACACATAACTTTACATGTCTATAAAAAATAATAAAAATGTGTTAAACGGTTGGACACATGTGGACACCCATACGACCCTCATAAACATAATAAGACATTTGAATTATATATTATTTTTAAAATTATATTTTCAATATCTAAGCCATCTAAAATATTATTCTTATATAGATAAATAATTCTATAGTATTATTATATTCTAATGCATATATAAATATATGTAAGTATTTTTTCTAATTTATATGTCTCGTAAATCATATTACTTAATATTATTTGTTTTTAAATGGTGTTTAAAATAGATTTCAGTTATATACACCCGGACTCGGTGCACCCAGGTGCAATTAACCTATTTTAAATTTTTTCATAAAATTGTTGAATTAAGTGTATTTGATATGTATATCAATTTTTACCATTTTGAGATTTTTAGATATTTTTCGGATTTTTAAAGATTAATAGAATTTTTAGTAATTTAAAATTAGTAAAATGCCGCTAATTTTTAAAAATTTGAAAATCTAAAAAATGATAAAAATTGATACACATGTTAAATACACTTAAATTAATAGTTGTGCAAAAAATTAAAAATGAGTAGTTGCACTTGAGTACGCCGAGTCTTAATGTACTCGGATGCACATAACTAGGATCGTTTGAAATGAATTCAATTAGAATCTTGGATAGGTCACATTTGATTAACAGTATACATTTATGTATAGACTATGAAAATATTTATATTGGTTCATTGATGCATCAAAATCTAATCATACTTCATATGATCATCCATTCATAGAGAAATAGTTTTCAAAATTTACATGTTAAAAATACAACTTTAAAAATTGATAGAAAATACTAGTTACACCCGAGTTAGGTGCTACTGTTTGCAAATTAGGGTTAGTATTGATGGTAAAATCAAAAACTAACTCATCTATCATGTTTAAAATCATTTATCCTTGGAATAAAAAAATTGTTTATTCTCAAGTTTCATTTAAATCATGTTTGCATATGGGAACATTTGAAATAATATAAAATAATTTAATTTAATATTGATTCTAAAATTGTATTTTAAACATTTAAACTATATAAAATACTAAATATTAATAATAAGATAATTTAACATTGTATTTTCACCAACCAGGGCGTTGCCCAGTTGGTCATGGACGTGGCCATTGATGTCACAAACATGGGTTCGACCCTCATTATAATACAAAAGAGATGTAATACTGTAGACCCCATCAAGATTTGTATTTTTAAATCATTTAAAATATTAGTTTTATACAGTGTTATCAGAACCGGACCGGACCGGCCAGTCGGACCGGTCAGACCGGGAACCGGTCCCGTTTCCGGTTCGATTACTACCGGTTCGGTTTAACAGCATAAAACCGTGCGAACCGTCCAACCGCCGGTCGGACCGTATATTCCGGTCCGACCGGATTCGCCCGGTTCGCTTCATAGCTTAAATAATATATATATATATTTTTAAAAAAAAAACTGGAAAATGAAAGCCGAAACCAGAAAACCCTAAGCGCCGCAACCCGCCGCAGCATACAGCTCTCTGGGCTTCCCCAAATCCGGCGATCTCCTTTGCTGTCGTCGATCTCCTTTGCTGCCGTCGCCGCCTCACCTCGCAGCGGCAACACGCGATCGACAGTCGGCAGTCGGCACCTCATAGCACTTCGCAGACGCCTTCATCAGTTCATCTTCTCCAGTTCTCCTCATCGCAGCCGCCGGCATCTTCTCTTTCTCGGCCGCCGGCTCCCGTGGCCCCGCCTCCTCCTCCTCAGCAGCTCAGCTCCCTGCGCCGGCGATCCCTCCTCTCTCGTAGTCGCGCCAGCAGCTGCCTGTCTCCTCTCTCGTCGTCGCCGTCTCGCCATCTCCGGCTCGCCGTCGCGCCAGCAGCTGCCTGTCTCCTCTCTCGTCGTCGCCATCTCGCCATCTCCGGCTCGCCTACTCGCCGTCGCCGGCAGGCCTAGCAATACTGCAACAGTAATTGCGTAATTAATAATTATAATATCAATTTTTTTAAAATTTTCTGCTTAATTTTGTGCATGCGTGCGTAAATCAAATTATTTGAATTTTTTGCATAATCCTGCCTCCTTCTAATTTTGTGCATGTGTCTCTTATAAATTATAATATCCAATTATTTCTTTTAATATTTGTAATGATGTAAATGGTGAATTTTCAGAAAAGAATGTGTGTTTGACTGTTTGTAGACTTTAAAATTTTATGTTTGGTGGGAATGATGTGTTGTTAGACTTTAAAATGTTATATTTTGTTGAAATGAAGTATTTATATACTTTTAAAATTTATGTTTGATGAGAATGATGCATTTAATGGTTTATAGACTTTAAAATTTTTATTTTTTGCTGAACATAAAAGATATTCTTAATTTTCATATTATTACAGGTTATTTAATTATTCAAATTTTCAGCACTTACTAATTTATTTTATTTCTTATTTTTTCAGTTATGTTTATAATAATTTATCAAGGTACCGAGATAAAGAGGAAGAATTCAAAAACCAACAACCAAGCACCAACGGTTATAACTTATTATAAGTTTAAGTCTTTCAGGTCAGTTAATGTAGTTAATTCTTTAAAACTTGCTATTAATTTTTTTCTGCATGTTTTGTTCTTATATTATGGTCCTTAAAATCTAACATATATATTTAGGATTTATAAAAATATAATTTTATCAATATATTATTATATTTATTTAAAAATTTAAAAAAATTAATATTAATGACATCATAAATATGTCATGCTGACGTCACCGGTTCAAACCGGTTTGATTAACCGGTTCGAACCAGACCAGTCCCTTTACCGGTTCAATCACCGGTTCGGTTCTGACAACATTGGTTTTATATAGATAAATAATTTTATAAAATATTATAGCATTACAAATGTGTGGGGACTATTTTGCAGTGGAATATACTCTAGTTAGGATGCATTTAAATGCATTATAACATACCTCAATGTTAAAAATATAACTTTAAAATTGATATTTAGTATTAAATAATTTTTTTAAAATTAATTTTTAATATTAAATAATTTTATTATGTTAATTTTACACACTTTTAAATTGGGGTCACTCACAATGATAAGTGAAGAGATTATGTGGTTAAACAACTATATCAAATACAATGAATGATTTATCTATAATATTTATTCATTCAAACTGTTAAAAATAACTTCAACTGAAAATTTATACGTCAAAAAAATGTATATGTCACGAAATGATATTTTTCAACAATCCAATCGAATCAATTAACAAGTACATTATAAACCAACTACCAATAAGTACTTTTTTATGAACGTTATACAATATCTATTCACATAGAAAATTATCCATCACAACCTTCAAGGAAATTTTTGTAAATATTCTACCACATAAAGGGAGTCAATAAGAACCTCGTTACTAGGAGGAATGATTTTTGCGACTATAAAAGGTCGAATATGCGACCTCTTCATTCAAGTCGCAAGTTGGCAACTACTAATAAGTAGTGAGCCGGCCACAAAATGCTATAAAAATATTTTATTCTATTTTAGTCGTTGCATCAGTTGCAATATTTTTAATGATGTATTTTCCATTAATTACATCTAAATCATTCCATAAAGAAATTCTTTCTTTTTTTAAAAAAAGGTAAGTTTCATATATACCCACGAATTTTATCCACTAATTATACTTATGCCTGTGAATTTTCAACAATTTCATATGTATATATATATATATATGTAGTTTGCCTAAAGTTTCACTTATACACACACTATCAAGGATCCGCTAATGAGATCATTAGCACCACGTAAAATGATGAAAATGTTCATTCATAATTATAATTTTTTATTGCCAAAAAATTATATTTAAATGAATTTTTAAGATTTTCATAGCTATAAAATCATGTAAACTAATTTCAAATTATATTAGGATTTGGGTATATTTTTCATTTCATAAGGCTGCTAACGGCCCCTTTAATGGATTCTTAATGGCGTGAATATAAATGAAAATTTAAGCAAAATATGTTGGTATATGTGAAATTTTTAAAAATGTATAGATATAAGTGAAATTACGAGTAAAATTCGTTGGTATAAAATTTGACTTATTGGAATTTGATTCAGTCAATTAAATAGAATCATTTTTAGAAGAAGTAATTTCAAATGGCCTTTCTAAATAAAACTCGAGCATGGTGTTATATGACCGTTTCCAAGAATAATATTGTTTATTAATACATCCACATGCTCAAAACATTAATTTAAAAAAAAAATTTAAAAAAAAACTCTCATGGTGCCTCATTTTGGTACTTACTCGAATTCGCTGGCTGAGTCTTTAATAGAAAACAAAAAAGACAAATAAAAATGACCAATAAAAAAAAAAGACAAATAAAAATGGAAGGATAAAAATTTTAAAAAGGCAAAAAATAGAAAGAGGCATTAGTGAGCGGCACATGGCTGGGTATCTCGATGGGGAGGGAAAAACGCAAGTGCAACCAACCCATTATTCGGTTCACATGGCCCGTTTCCACCATCGTTCTCCGTTTCTGCCCCTTGACTCGTACCGTAGCGTCTCCTCCAGTCCTCTCCTCACGCACATGCCCGATGTGACCCGCCAACGGCGTCATCTCTTCTCACGCCATTCTCTCCTCCCGTCTCCTTATGGCCCGCCACGTGCTTTGTCTCCCTAACTGGATCCCACGCATACCACTATTCTCTGCCGTCCGTTTTATTTTCTAGGCCATCCACACTGTGCATCCTCCCGTCCATACGAAAATTTCTACGATCCACCATTTTAAGGCCCCATACAACATGGCTAGTTGGCCATCTAAGACGTAGGATTTGTGCCTGACGAGGGGTGGTTGAGGCAGCATGATTATTATGATTACAATTACAATAATAATATTATTATTATTATTAAGAGCTTTTTTGGGGCAAATTTGCAAGTATACTTTTGATTTTATAAATTTGTAAAATATTGAACAATATTTGTATGAAATTTTAAGTGTTTTCTAAGACTAAGAGAAACTTTTTTTTTTTTTTTTTGATTGGGAGATATTTACACACATCTCAATACATATTACATTGAAGGTCTGAGACATTCTTACAAATTTGGAGGCACTTGCTCCACCAAATAATCCGGAAGACACAGCTTCCAACCACTAAACGGGAGACTACTGCTCCCACCACCGACCAGGAGACACTGCTCCTACTTTTATTTTTTCCGTTTCAGAGATTTGATCCGTGGACCGATGGCAATCATGCCATCATGAGTTACCGCTGCGCCACAGCACCGGACTCCGATTATAATTTTATACAAATATTGTAGGATTTATAATTTTTCAAATTAAAGAATGCACTTGCAATTTTTCTTAAACTAGGTATGTATGTAAAAATCCCTTATTATTACGATTAGTATTCTTATTATTCAGTAAATGGCGCCGAATTCATGTTTCATGCTAACACGGTTGAATTATTGGTGAAAAGCAACGCACGGTCGAGATCTTATAAGCCATGTCCTAGCAGTTACCATATAAAAAAGGTGGGATATCTAACGTGTGAATTATTAATTATGCAAGATTATTGAGCTTTGCAAATTCAGCGCTCTTAGATTCTTATCGTAAACTATTTTAAACATTTATGAAATTTGCACAGAAAGCCATGTAATGTTGATTATTATATAGATGGAGTCGAGCTGTCGAAACAAATGTCGCTAAGCATTTTTTTTCTTTTTACAACAAGTTCATCGTGGGTTCTGGAACCCAATCACTCATCATTAACTATTTCTTCCTATCAACATGATATATAAGAAAGATGAGTAGCCGTTGCTGCTCAGTCTTTGATAGAGGAACATCACGTAACTCATTACCATCTTCTATTTACGGGAGATTTGAAGATGATTGAAAATGGCAACCTATTCTAGAAATTTTATTAGCACCAGCGATTTTTGATAGATTTGGATCACCAAAAGAGAAAGACAGAAGAGCAATATATACTTTGGTTAAAATTTTAATGTATGACGTCAAGGTTCCCTCACAATAATAATTAAGTTTGCATAGTTTCCTTGTTTAAAAACAAATCCTTGCGGTAATTAATATAAAAGATCCGTTTCGTAAAAGGACCAATAATTAGCATTTTCAGTTGAAATTGTCTTGCCTTTTCTTTTTCTTTTTTGTTAATGAAACTAATATTAGTTAAGTTATAGTTCCGTCCATAGACTGCACTTGAAATTATAATCCTTCGAAAGTGTTCTCATGTAATTGGAATAGAAAAAAAGCATGCAAATTTTGAATTGTGGGAGGGAAGAAGAAGAAGAGAGAGAGAGGGATGCTTTTCAAGATCAAATGTATGACGGGAAAAAACACGGGCATGTGAAGAGAAAAAGGCTAGCATTAGCAATTGCATTTTTTGGGGCCAATTTATTTCCTTCTACGGGTATTTAGAATCCCTATTTCTTTCCAATTCCAAGCGCCATGCACATGCCCTCCTAATAAGGCAATGCAGTTGGCCTACAACGTGACAAACGCACGCAAAATATTTTTAAAATTAGAAAAAGGTGAAAAGGAATGGAATGGAATGGGATTTGGAAACCTCAAGAGAGAGAGAGAGAGAGAGAAAAAAAAAAAAAAGGGATTTGGAAGCCGAAGAGTGAGCGGGAGGCTCGAGATAGGACCCACTCACATTTATTGCTCCCCACGGGAAAGCTGGACCGATGATGGGCACGTGGTCCCCACTAAATGTGGGCGTATTTTGGATTTTTTTTTTTTTTTAAGGAGCTGATTCGGAATCATACAATACAAGCAGATTAGAGGTATTATTAAGAAATTGTATTGCTAATGAGAAAATAAAATGATTACTTATTGAAAAAATGATAATTACATAAAATTTTAAAAACAATATTTTAAAAAAAATTCGAACTCATCACATCCCATCCAATGGCATGCTCCTGACTAGGCCATTGGGCCCGGCCTGAAGGGTTTGGGCCCATCTACTGCTCTGGGTTTGAAAGAGACATCTGGAAAATACCACACGAACGAAGAACTAACCGTACGTGCAACAGTTAAGAGTGCACGTGTGAACGGGGAGATGAACTTCACGCGATTTTCGTGGAGGTACATACGTACAACCGTCTGAAGCAACGGTTCCCGTCCACCCCACCCCGCGCACACCCCCCAGCCCCAAAGCGCATGTACAAATAGAACTACGGATATTTCTCGTATATTTGTCTTTTGAGAACCGAGATCGCTCATCTGGACCGTCCATTAGCTCAACACCTTGTTGGAAGTGGGAACGCTAGCTAGTTGAAGCGTTTTTTTCGATTGACACGTGTCCCACTCAGTCGTTTCCCTCGGAAGCATCGAAGTTGGCGGGTAAGCGATGAGTTGGACTCCAAAAATCGAATCCTCCTAATGGCGGAAAGGTTATTGAATTCGACTGACATCTACTGTAGCTCAGTAACAAACCCGCATGGGTCCAAACATATCTGAGCTTTCCAATATCAACAATCCAGATTGTCTGTTATTTGCAGGAGTAACAATTGAAAGTATGTTCTGAAATTTTAATTAGAAACTGATCAGAAAATAATACCGGACTTTTCAAAGGAAAAACATCTTCTTTTTTTTTAGAGAGAGAGAGAGAGAGAAGATTGGCCGGGAAACGCAATGCCCTTCCGCGACGACAGATCACATCTTGAAAATTCCGGGACCAGGCTCGCGGCACGTATTGCGGTGGAAATCGGAAACAAAGCGATTTCCCGCGTCGGCTTTTTGTCTCGGTTGGTACGCATCGGAGGCAGACGATAAGGTGTTTCTCAACCGTGCCGTGCATGAAGGATTCATCATCATGAATTCAAGATTCTGACAGCATGCCCTCTTTTGTTGAACTCTGCGATTCTTTGATGACCTGATCAAGTTCAATGGAATCAACCGACGGCTTGGATTAAAGTTTAATCCCATGATTTTGTACAAATGCAGCACAATCGACACGTACATCTACACTCATGCTTGGACGGTCCATCGCAGGATCAAATCCGACGGCGGAGATAATATTTCTCAAAAAACTTACCCTGCACGGTCTATCCGTCCGTCCATCCAAATCGTACGTTCAGATTGTCCAGCCTCTGTAGGAGAGGACAAACAGACGGTATTAACGGCATCAGGGGCCAGGGTGGGCCGAACTGCCCAGGTTCAAAACTGTATCATCTGTGAGAATCTGCTCCACACGTGTAGTGTAATTTGTCCTGTGCAATTGCAAGTGCATTACTTCTGGAGAAATGTCCTGCTCGGAGGGATGCGTTCGTCCGCATCTCTGCGTCTTTCACACAAATCCGTTACGTGGGCCCAGTTCTCAAACCATCCACGCCCCTGCTTTGTTATCTACATATAACAGCCAGATCCTGCGACTACATTATCCAGGCTTGAAAAATATCGCCCATGCCCTGCTGCGGCAATACATGAACTGTCCGTCACAGCTCCTCGTCCACCGTCGATTCAAAGATTCATTGGATGGTAATAAGACTCTCTGACTTTTATGCGGCTGCAAAGATGCAAGAATTCTATTGCATTATTCCCATAGGTGGGGTTTTTTCCGGTTCCCCACAGGGATTTTACAGATTTTTTTTTTTTAAGACAGAGGTACAGAAAAATTCTCTCTACGGTTGAGTGTTGTGAAGATATTCCATAATATTTAACTGTGTTTGAAAAATGATAAAATTTTTAGATAAAAATATTTTATAAAAATTAAAAAGTTTTTAGTGTAAAAGTTATTAAATTGATAGAAAATAATATGAGATGGTAAAAATAATGATGATGTGTAAAGAAAATAAGGTGAAAATATATAAGTTAGTTGTATGACAGTCATGTATAAATAATTAAAAAATAGAATAATTATATAAAAAGATGTGAAAAAATAATTTTAAAATATAATAATTACTAAGAGCCAAAAATTTTAAATTAATATTTTTTACTAGTGGTCAAACACACCTTACGGTGTATATATACTAATAAAAAAATTCACTGCAACTTCCGTTTAGGCCCTCATTTAAAAATTTTAAAAAAAATGCACGGCATTTTCGTCAGAGCATCGAAAGAAGTGTTAAGACGAAGACGGAATGGCAGATTTTTCGCTATCCTGCTCTGCCCTTTTCGTCGTTATTTTATAGTCCGGCAGTACTCGCCGCTTGATATGCAGCCACTTCCACGCCACCGTCATTCTAATTCAAAATTCCTGAATGCCTCGCCCCACATTTGGAACATTCTAATCAGTGCCATCAACTTTTTCAATGTCATCACTGCTTCCATATGAATTTTAAAAACTGAAGGAAAATTTTTTTATAAAAGTTTTTAAAAAGTAAAAAAGCCATACAATGTGGTAGTGTAATAATTAGTAATAAGAATAAAAATAAAATAAATAAATTAATTGTATTAAAAGATGTGAAGACGTAATTGAAACATAAATATAATAATAGAAAGGATCAAAATACTTAAGCAATTAAAATATTAAATCACATTAAAAAGAACGTAATAAAGAGCATGAAAGTTTTTTTTTTTTTTTTTTTAAATCCTGGTACAAAACAAACCTTTAATGTAGGGACGTAGTGAAAAGCATGAAATTTTTTTTTAACCCTCATTATAAAACAAACCATGAATGTCGGTGTAAGAAAAGGGATCAAGGTAGAAAATTATGAAAAAGTTTTTTAAAAAATGAGAAAATGAAGGAAAATGGTGAGGAAGACAATTAAAAGTAATATATGTATTATTTAGAAGTGGATTCATGTAATTGCTTAAAAAATCTAAGATTTTGATCCTTAATGAAAAATCTAATTCATTCATTGTATTTAACATCATTTGTTTATATAGGAGATCAAGTTTTATCTCAATCAAGTATGCTTATAGGTAACGTTTGTTCAAAAATAGAAGATGACCTATGTAACCTTTCAAAATCTAAGATTTTGATTCTCAATGAAAATTCAATCCATTCATTATATTTAACATTATTTATTTATTCAGGAGACCAAGTTTTATCTCAATCGCATGTGTTTATAGGTCACATTTGTTCAAAATTATATATATTCTTGTGTAAATTATGAAAAACACTTAGATCTATTTACACATATATTAGAATGTAAAAATATTTTATAGAATTACTTATTTACGTAGAAATAATATTTTAGACTGTTTAGATGCTGAAAATATTGCTTTAAAATTAATATTTTAGTATTTTTTATAATTTATATATGAATATATACATTTTTTAATAAATGTGGCTTGTAAATATACTTGATTAAGATGAAATTTGATCACTTGGATAAACAAATGATGTTAAATATAACAAATGAATTAAGATTTTTTTATCAAAAATTAAAATCTTATATTTTGAAGAGGTTAGATGAGCCTATTTCTATGAAACCCGGTTAAATAAAAGGAAAACTTAATGCAAATTTGATAACATGAAGAATAGATTTGCAGGGAGTTAACATGTACGTCAAATGAAAAGGCTACCATACGGGACATGAATAAATCAGCGGTGCATGCTTGCGAGCGAGCAATTGTTGCTGGCCTTATTATTATTCTTTTGCCATTTGCGGGTTTGATTCTTGTGGGGCCAGGCACATTAATTACCACCCGCCATAATTTCTTTTCCGACTGCCCTCTCTCTCTCTCTCTCTCTCTTGCCCCTCTCCAACTTCCATAAGTACTGGAGTGCCCTGCGCTAGCTCCTACCGCCCATCGTCCCATTCTTCCCTCTTTCTCTCTATCTTTTTCGTTTTCTTGTATAGCGCAATGGCTACAGTGGGCATCAGAACCTTTGTTGCGTCGCTCATCTTGTGTTTGTCCCTCGTCGAGGCTCGGATCCCCGGAGTTTACACAGGCGGGGCGTGGCAGAGCGCCCATGCCACCTTCTATGGTGGGAGCGACGCTTCTGGCACTATGGGTATGTAAAGGAAGCCTTCTTTGCAGCTGCTATTGCCGTCGCTTTCATGTGTTTCCCCTCTGCTGCATTTCCCCCCCTGTGCTGGGAAACTTCACTAGACTCTGTTCTGAGATGCATTTTTTCAAGTCAAAATCCCCAAAATCTCATTCCCAACTCGAGCATTTTTGAAAGGAGACATCTATTATATATTTTTGACATTCCTGCTTGGAACGCAAGCATAAAAAAAATCCCGCATTGCTAGGTTTGTTGTTCTTTCACGTGCAGCAAATCATTATGTCCTTCTGTTTTCAGACGAAACATCCAAAAACCCACAAAATCCACATCCTCTGCATCTTCTTCATTACATCGGAACAAAACCCACTTCCGATACCGTGCTAATGCACTTCATTCGCTATAAGTCAGTCAACCATGAAAGAAAAAAGTAAACTCCGGCAACTCAAATCTCCCTGGTTTTTCTTGCAGGCGGAGCGTGCGGGTACGGCAACCTCTACAGCCAGGGCTACGGCGTGAACACGGCGGCTCTCAGCACTGCCCTCTTCAACAACGGGCTGAGCTGCGGCGCGTGCTTCGAGATAAAATGCGCCGACGACCCTAAATGGTGCCATTCCGGCAGCCCTTCCATCTTGATCACAGCCACCAACTTCTGCCCACCCAACTACGCTCTCCCCAGCGACAATGGAGGCTGGTGTAACCCTCCTCGCCCCCATTTCGACCTCGCTATGCCCATGTTCCTCAAGATCGCAGAGTATCGTGCCGGAATTGTGCCCGTTTCCTTCCGGAGGTACGAAGTCTGTCAGATTCTCGTGTGTGTTTTGCAGTTACACTTTCACCGTTACTGGATTTCCGCCGCGGTAGGAAATTGCAGAAAAGTCCCTCCGAAATGTTATCTGAAATTCTAAAGCGTCACTGTCCTTTTTAAACGGAGGTTTTAGACGTCTCACACGGGTAGAACGGTTAGGCATACGGGCATTCCTTAGCGCGAAACTCATTGCTCATAACCATGTGTCAAATGAAATTTGTGGGTATATTTGGAAATGGATAAAATTTTTGATGAAAAGTTGCAGAGAGTAGAAGTTGTCAAATGATGTGATATGATAGGGGTAATGATGTGGAATAAAATGATTAAAAAGTATGGTAGTTATATAGAAAAATATGAAGAAATTATTAAAGAATAGAGTAGTTGTGAAGAGTGAAAAAATTTTAAATTGAAAAGTTTTAACTTTTACTTATTACCAAACACACTCCTAGGTTATTTATTCGCCAATGCTTGGAATTCTACGCACGCGTGCTGCTTTCACGCGCACATAAACCCTAATCCTAGAGGATAAGCATAAGCGTTGTTTAGTAATTTTAGGGTTGTCCTAATACGATTTCGAAATAATTTTTTTCCTATTACCCTATTTTTTTCTATTATTGCTCTTGCATTAATAATTTTTTACATCTTATTGGCTTGCTTTAGGGATGAACGGGCCAAGATTGTTTTATTTATTTTAATTTTATACTTTTTATTTCACCCTTGTTATATCACGTGACCCTTGCGTTTTTATTTTTTCCGAATTTCAAACGCACTCTCATTTATGTGTAGAGCGGCGTTTTAAGTGCTCCTTCCGCTACTCGCATGTTTGGTCATTTTCCCCCACTAGATCACTGCACGCAGCAGATTCCCACGGCAGGCAAGACTGCGGGCTCTTTTCTCAACGCATAACTGAAAATTGTCCTTTTTGCCCTTCCAGAATCTTCATCTCAAAATTTTTTTAATACCCCTGGCGCACTTTAGCGATTGCTAAACCTGCGCACCCTGCGCATTTAAGCAGCTCTTGAGGGTTTTGTTTTTTGGCTGTGGAAAACAACAGGGTCCCTTGCCGGAAGCAGGGAGGAATCAGATTCACCATCAACGGATTCCGCTACTTCAACCTCGTTCTGATCACGAATGTGGCCGGCGCCGGCGACATCGTCCGTGTCAGCGTCAAGGGGTCGAGGACGGGATGGATGGCGATGAGCCGGAACTGGGGCCAGAACTGGCAGTCGAACGCCGTCCTCGTGGGCCAGTCTCTCTCCTTCCGCATCACCGGCAGCGATCGCCGCACCTCCACTTCCTGGAACATCGTTCCGGCTAACTGGCAGTTCGGCCAGACCTTCTCCGGCAAGAATTTTAGGGTCTGATCGGACGGGGTGATTCTAATTGCCGTCGCCGTAGTTTTTAGGCGCCAAATTCAAATGGTTTGCTGGTTTTTTCTTTTAATCTTTTTTGGATTTGTTTGTAGCGGGAAAGCAAAAGATAAGGTATAAAAGTTAAAAGAGTCGCGGGAATTTGGCAGATGGAAGAGAAAAAAAGGGGTTGGTGCATTGAAACTTTCTTGACTGGTAGAAAAGTGTTGGTAAGGTGGGGGTGTATGTAGCGTCTGAGGTGGCTGCAAAAAGCAAGGAAAATGTAGCCCGCAGCAGCTGCGTATGGTAGATATCTAAATATGTGTGTTGGAGTTTGGTTTGTGTTCTTTATCGTCGGTATATGAATGAACTATACTTTTTAATTACTTTTTGTGAGTTTTGTTATGATTTGGTGCATGCATTCCAACATTCTATGATTCAGTTTCTTGATTGAACTTCGTTGTTTACAAATGTTTTTTTTTTTTAATCATTTGATTATATCCAATGCTGCCCCATCATATTTGGGATCATTCATATTTTTGTCATCCTCCAAACTAGTTTGAAACAGATGTGGGTGGGCTGATGCAAATCAAAGTTGGTAGATTCTTAAGAACTCTACTCTATTTTATCGGAAATAATAAAGTTTTCATCTGGGATGAATTTGATTAAAAAAAAAAAACCTGGAATGAATTTTATTTTTTTAATTTCTGCGCTAAAATAAATGATCGCGAATGTGATAATTGACTTGTGTCACAGATTTAACTAAAATACATGGGAATGGTTACAAACATTTTCGCTATTTACATGAGGTTATTAAAGAAAAAAGTCATGTAATGAGACGTAGAGGACATGATTATCGAAAAATTAAATACAAAAATGCTAAGTTAAGAAATTTTTAACCAAAAAAAAAAAAAAAGGCTATTCCATATGATACTATGGTTCCAAGGCTGACATCGTAGTCTCGTGGTAATTTTTCGGTAGGCGAATCTGATGCTGGATGCCCACAAGTATCTATAATCATGATTGAAAATAGTTTTGAGTTATTTTGGATCCATGCATTGTAGTTTGTACAATGTCTCGAATCAAACAAATTCCCTTATTCTTTGATGTCTTTGGCCTCTGGTCAGGCTATCATCTGAAAACAGTCTAGTTCCTCACTTTGCCTTTTGGTCGGGGGTGGTGGTTCTTTTGTTGTCATGTTCTTCCCCGAGCAGGAGGGATGCGTAAGGGCCCTGTTTTGATGAATGCTGCCTCCAAAAAAGCTTTGAAGATGAACGTGTAGCTCAGGAAACTGCTATAAAGGAGCTGAATTGATTACTCCAATTAGAATGCTGGAACTTATGCTCTCCCAATTCAAAATTCAAAGAGTTGAATAGCATGTGATGACCAGACGGTCTACCAGGTCTCTTTTCAGACCAATGTCCATCATATTTACTACGTGTGTTAACAGATAGTGTTTGATGGATTGAGGCCTAATCTTGATTTTAACTTATTTAAAATATTACAACCTTAATTTATTTATTAGTCATTTAAAAACTTCAACCCTAATCCATTTACAATCCATTTGTGGGCTATTTTACGGGTTTTATAGCAAACAACATGAAGGCATAGATTTTGACAAACGATAATCTCACAGGGAGAGGCGAGAGAGTATTTTTGGCACAGGAAAAATGGAAATAGGATAATAACAGAAAAATAAAATTAGAGCATCGGTAGAAAAATGAAAAATTAAATGGCAGAGAAAAGACTTAGTGGGGAAAAATAATCATGGAGTTTACATTTATGTTTATAAAATTTTAATGGGTTAAACGAGTTAAATAAGTTGAATAGGTTAAATGAGTTAAACAGTTGATGAGTTATAAAATTTCAACCCTAATCCGTTTATTTAATTAAATAGTTGAATGAGTTGATGGATCATAACTTATTCAAAAATTCCAACCCAAACTCATTTATAAACGGATTGATACACCTCTCACATGCCGACAGAGATTGGTGTCCTTCGAGGTTTAATAGCAGCCTTGCAAAATGGATTTCGAGATCTTTTCTCTGGAAGTGAATTTTGGGCCGATGGTGATTTGTGATGCAAATTCCAAATGTGGTATGTGAGAAAAAATGATGCCTTTCTTAATCTAAAGAGAGAAATTAAGCATCATGAGAGCTAAAATTCAAAGAAGTATACAAATATATAATATTCCTTTCTTCCGTTGAAAGGATACCCAGGTACTGGATTCCTTGTTAGTGAAAATGCTTTTGAAGTTAATATTTTTTTATAAAAAGGGCCGAAGGACAAAGGATAGACGTCAGATAAGGAGACACAAATGAGTAAAAGTGGAATGCATTAGAGGGAATTTGGAAATTGTTCTTGGACATGTTTGAATTACCTGATTTGCAGGACTCATTTTAAGTAACACAGGCTACGAAGTCTGTGACAGAAAGATCACATCTAATTCAAGAACAGGGTAAGTCGTAACATTGGAATTAATATGCAGTGATTAGGCTTGTTTTTCTCTTTTAGCCTTCCTAAACTTGGAATTGGTTTAACATTCGGATTGGAATGTACTTTTCTTCAGTGTGGAACCAACCTGATGGAAAAAAGAAGTGAAAACAAAAAAATGGGGAAAAGAGAGAAAAAGGACTCCAACACAAGGTAAGGCAAACACGCCATTGGATCATTCCCAATTAATTGTTTGGATGATAGTATCAAATCAATGTGGCTCAGCGACCATTAAATACTGTGATTGTCCTGGATCACTACATGCTCCAAATCCAACCTCCATCAATGAGTGGGCCACACCAATTCAAGCCCAATGAGACTCAGGAATAAGGTCGTACTCGTACTTGTAACAACAAAATGATTATTAGAAGCGAATCAAAAACACTCCAAGCATGCAATCAAATTCTGGAAAGAGAATTGATTCTGAAAATTCCTGTTTGTCTATGAATTCACCAATGCGCTTTGTTAGCTGTTTTCTTTTGCTAGCTTTTAGGTGAATGGAAAATGTTATAAGAGCATCCATTCCGTGATGGATGCTAAAGACATCTTTAAACAGACGGTCAAAAATGGGAGCAGTCATGGTTGCTGTCAAGCTTAATTCAACCTAATCAAGGGAGAAATGATACTGTTAGTCCAGGTGACACAAGCTCTTACTTAAGTAGAAGTCCGATTTCTAGGTAGTTAAGTTTAATTTTACAAATAAAGTTAGAGTTAGAGTTAGGTTTAAGGTTGAGGTAAAACTGAGTTTCATGAGCCCGAATTGCATCCCTACCTATCTCCCTCCGAGATCGGTCCCATGAGTGGAAAAAGCCTCCTCAGTTAATTAGTCATCCTGGGATGAAACTAAATTAGCCCGTTTAACATATCTTGTATTAGACGTAGATAAAACCCGCTTAATTTTCATTGCATCCCAAGATTTTATTGCGAGTTTTTCATTTTGCATCTAACCAAGGGTTAAATATCTGACATGAGGTTTAACATGTGTGCGCGCGCATATAAGTGAATTTTCAATTTCGATTTTAGACTTAAGCGATAATTTCTATTCGCGTAAAAAAAAAAAAAAAAAACTGATAAGTTTCATTTCGAGTAAAGGATTCAATCCTTGGTACAAATTCAAATTTACTCGATGTATATTAATGTCAAAGCAATAGCATATATAAGTAGTCAATTTGGATCAACAAGTCTGCCAAGCTTGTATGGAAATGAAGAAATGTATGAGACCATGCATCCTAATTATATCGTATTGTAAAACCCAAAGCAGCCATGCAGCTAGGTAGAGCTAAGGTAACTGAGTGAGGCCAATTCTGAAAATTTGATCGGCCAACAGCACGGAAAAAGCAGGCCCCTTGTTGCAATGTCAAAATCAGATGAGTGGTACCACGCATAGCATCCACCGATACTCGGACAAGTGACACCCCAAGCATGCATATATGTCTTTTAGGTACCCACCCAAGGATAAAAGAACAATATTCTCACACGTTCCTTCCCACCATCCATGCATCCTACTTAGCTTTCGGCCTTCTCCCTTTTATCCCATCCCATCCACTTATTTATACAACTTAATATCGACCCTTCCAAATGTCCAACTTCTTCATCTGTCTATGTATCAAACACTTTGCTGCAAGTGGAAGCACACACCCAAAGACAGTCTCTAATCTCCATCATATCTTTGCACCTTTCCAAATGGTCGGAGCTAACCACATCGCAACTGGGTATGATAGGAACCGAACACAGCTGGGTGTTGCTAGATATATGCTGCTTTAATTTCATGATATTATATTAGTTGCACATTCACAAGTTGCATTTCTGACCACATCTACGCGAAAAGGAGGAAATGGACGTGGAACCGATCGATCCGAATCAGGAGGTTTGGCAACAAGGAGATAAAAGTTGGAAATGCTTTCATCTCCATGCACATATGCAAGTGCTGCTGGATATTCTTCTTATCTTTCCAAGAATAGTTTTTAAAAAATCACGTCAGTACAAATATGTTACTGAAAATGCTCCTTTGTGCTCTTAATTCCACCCGTTTTCAAATTCGATTCTCCTAGAGGGGGAAAAAAAAAGAGCCTTCAATTCAATCCTAGCTAGGTAGGTAAGGAACAATTAAGAAGAAGTCACTTATCCAAGAGGTTCCCCGAAGGCTGTGGCACTTTTGTGAGTGGACCATCTCATGGGATGCGTGTGCCAATGTTGAATATTAATTTGTCCTATCGTCTAAAAATATAGATTAGTTTTTAAGGTTCGATGGGTTTTTAACATGTTTCTGACCCTCCTAATTGAAAAGCTATACATGATATATATATATATATATATATATATATATATATATATATATATGAAAAGTTTTAACGTTGCATTTGACATAAAATGCGTCCTGCATGTACTTAAATGTATTGTTATTTTATATAATCATTTATCTATATATAAATTTTATAGCAAATGGTTTACATGTTGAAAAAATAACTTTAAAGATGTTGTTTATATCAAATTATTTTATTATGTTGAATTTGTACCATTTTCAGATGGAGTCCATACACATATCCAATTGGGATGAAAATTGATATGATAATAGAATATATAACTCTAAATACAATTGGTAGAGTAAATAATAATTTTATGATAATGTGAAACCCATTTTGAGGTAATTGCCCAGTAATTATGGTGCAGTGGAGCTGCACTTCAATATTTCTTTATATTTATATATATATGTAAGTCCAAGTTACTTCTATGATGCATGATGTATTTTCATTCTTCAAAGCGAGCTGTAATTGAAATTTAGGGCTTGTTGGGAAATAGGATGAAAAATATAATGATATGCGTTGGAAATACGAAAAATTACATTGAAATTAAAAAAAGAGATTTTAAAAATTGAAAAAGATGTTTTGAAAATGAGGATATATATTTCATTCAAATGGCTTAGATCCTTCCTTTGCATCACCATCTTAAATAATAACTAATTAATTAAGCCACGTACCCAAAGAGGATGTTTAAATCTCTTCCTTCAATGTTGTTGCTCTCCCCGTTCACCCTTGGATGAGCGTTATAGAAACAATAAAGTGTAACCGCCTAATAGATGCATGATTTTAGCAAAATAATATTTCATTGATAAACTAAGTAAAAAGAAATAGTTAAAAATATAGATAATGATATTTTAAAATGTGAAAAATTGATATTGTTTTTGTTATGATTGTTAAACATGAGTAAAATGTGACTTCAATTTCAAAGGCGGCGGCTGTAGATTACATCCCTTCCCATTCCAAGCCCGACCAAGGCGTAATTAATCAATATCTGCCATAAAGATGCAAAAATTCTTAAAAAATAGAGTTAGGTAAGGCATTAAAAGATGCAATGTCTTAAAAGCATGCACTTGCCCTGCATTCACGCAATGTTTCCGTGGTTCTCTTTTGCATGCGACCTGCAGTTGGAAACTATTTTGACCAACCTTCCCTTTGTCTATTTTTAATTTTAATTCGCGTTCTGTGAAAAAATAGGCTATAGAACATCCATTCTACGATGCAAATGCATTTTAGTTTCTAATGAAATAATTAAATTTAATGGTATTCAAGTAGTTTAAAATTTAAATTAGTTGTCTTGAAACCCCCTACAAAGTTTTTACTGCAATCTATCTCCCGGCATCTTCCAACTGATCAGCTGCCCTGGCTACTGGCTATGGCTTTGAATATTCATTTTGTGTTTGAACTTCGAATTCTAAAGCAAAAGCTAGAGATTTCATAGAGACCAAGTTGCAATGACAAACCGTTCAAAGCATGTACGGAGTCAGTATCCCTGAGCACAATTGCATCGATCAGCTACAAGACGATGCAGTACTGAATCCAGCTTCAGAGCTGCTTGTTAGTGACGGTCAAGAAACAAGAAATATTGTTATTAGAAGATTTTGATTGCATTGATTTTGGCAATTACAAGTCCCCCAAGCTATTAAAATAGTAAAAGAATAATAGTGCTACAATTCAACATGCATGAATTGACGAGGAAGGGAAATTAATTCACTGAAAGTGCCATTTGTTTTGGGAAAACAACATTCGCCAGCATATACCATGTCAAAGAAATCAGTGGAAATAACGAGGAAGGGCATTTTGCTGTCGACCTGATTTGGATTTATTCCAAACGATTAGAAAGACGGATGCCCTTCAACCCCAATTGATTGGGTTGGTTTGGTGACAATGTGCACAACAGTTGTACCTAATTTCATATGATTATGACAATGTCATTTCACAATTGAGGCCCACATGTTTCCAATGGAAACAATTTTGGATGGATCGATTAACCAAACAGTTTTACGTTTGGTTAATGGAAACAATTGTGAGAATTCATCTTCCAATTTCTCTAATACCGACGGGCACAGCACTTTTACGTACCTCAGAAGTCCACAGTAACGTTGGCTGCGTTACCTACAATTTCACCTAACATTTTCCAATTACCAAAATTCGAGGCTTTCCTGCCAGGTAACAGAAGAAATAGGCTGAAATCCGTGGGCCTTATCAACCCTCCGGAGGAAAACCGGGCACTCGAAAAGCTCAAATCCCCCACCACCCACAAGCAGCTGTAAGGTTTGCTCACCTCCCATTCTCCCGTCAACACCATCAAATCTTCCATCTCCGCGTCTGAAATTATTCTAGGGTCGGAAAAAGAGATGCTAAAGCGAGAAAAAGCAGAATATGATTGTAATGGTCCAACCCCGACCCAATGCGAAATATTCTCATACAAGTTACATGTACAATTTCTTTGTAGACACTCTTACCTTTGGATCCAATAAATATAATAAATATTATGTATATATAAAAATAAAGAAAATATGTATATAGGCCAAAACGCAAAGCCCACCTACCACAAACAAAAAAACTCCACCAAGCCAACTACGAACAAACTCTTAACCATCAGCCCATAAAGAATAAGACCAAGAAGGCCAAAGAAACCAGTTCTACAGTCCAGATGGGCTCATCACAACAGTCAACATGAGCAAAAGCTCCAGCAACCTACCAGGAAATGAGCTCGACCCACAGGAGCCACGCTCCACAGCACAGCTCATTAACGAGCTCATCCAGTTCCATCCCAAAGGAGCTAACTCCATCAGAACAGCCCACTGGAGTAAAGCTCCAATAGCCCACTAGACTAGCTCAACCCCGCGGTAGTTTGACAAAAGTGATGCAGCCCACCAGAAGCATCCACAACTCACTCCAAGCTCCAACCCAGATCCACCAACATTTGCCAACAAATGACACAACAAAAACGTGGTAAAACACATTTTTATCTAGCATTCCATGACCAGCAGCAACATGTTACTACCCAAAGCATGTAGAGAGCTTCACATGCTCCAGCAGTAGCCTAACTCTTCTATAAATAGAGGACCTTTCCAATAGCTAGAGGACACACAAGGAAAGGCATCCTAAGGGAAGGAGAAGATAATGCAGAATTTAGTTCTACTTCCCACCTTCCTCTCTTTATTTTCAGCCTTTTAGTCTTCCTCTTTTGGCTCTTTTCCTATTCTACAACTCTGTAAACAGATTCTTCTTTTTCTTTTTCATTTCTATTTCCATTACCATGTCCATGTAGCTGTTTTCGATCAAACAGACTGTTGCAGTACCTGTTTGATCTAAAGACTGGAACTCATACTCTGTAAGATTAATGCCTTTTATACAATGAAAGTGGATCTAATCTTCTCTTAATGATCAGTGGCGGCTTTATCAAGTTG
Organism: Annona cherimola; assembly: GCA_030490835.1. NCBI lineage: Eukaryota > Viridiplantae > Streptophyta > Magnoliopsida > Magnoliales > Annonaceae > Annona > Annona cherimola. The sequence goes on along the minus strand of CM059971.1, from coordinate 105,566,462 downwards.
TGCAAATTCATGAGCTATTGTGGTTGTATTTATATGTTGTGATTTACTTCATCTATTACTAGCACTTTTACTGTGTCGGAGTTACAGCTAGTTCAGCTCAACAGATCAACCCTCTTCTAGCAAGATACGTTGCCATTACCCATGGGCAAAACATCTCCTTTTTTATACGATTTAAAGAATGGGTTATTGACAAATTTTATTGTATAAGAATGCAGGATTTTATGACATATGCTACTGGTCCAGACATATGTATGATCTCAAAAGATATGCTGCTGGTTTAGACAGATCCACAGGTATAACACTTGCATTTTGATGATTAAAGAATAGTTGCTAATATGATTTATTGCACAAGATTGCAGAGTTCCAGAGCGCATGATGCTGGTTCAAATATTTGAAGTCTAAAATCCAAATATGGGCATGTTTTTCTGCAAATATTTATCCTCTGGAAACATACGAACTGTCTCCCTATTAAGCTACAGGTTTTAGCCCATCAAACCCTGATTTTACAAGGCTAGAGAGAAGTCTTAGCCCATCGTAGCATTCGAGAGGGGTGCTACAGTCTTCTTCAAAGTTGTTAGTTACACTACAATGTTTTAGGACTTTCTTTAGATTGGAAGGAACCACAGTCATTTCCGTGGGAGATAACACATGGGAAACAAATGATAATGAACAACTAGCTTGTTTTGCTGTATTCAACAACAATTGGGCCCTTAAAGCTAGGCTTTCTTCTCCGGTCCAACTAGAAATAATAAGTGTGAGCAGTTCCGAACATGATGCGGTGGATCACTAGACACCTCTATAATAGGTTATTTGCAGTATCCATGCGACTCGCTTCGTTCATATTATTTGCAAATCTTGTTTGTAAAATTTCTATTAATAGTTAAATCATAAGCTATTCCCATATGTTTGAACTTATATATATATATATTTGAAAATAGTAAAACCTTGTATATTAACTTCGATCAAATATGCCAAATGAGCCACATTCGTTTGGTCATGACAATTGAGATAGAGTTTTTATAGAGTTGTTGTGCGGTGTTCGAACCTTGTATTGGAGTCTTCGAGCCAATAGTTTATGTTGGAGCATTTTAGTCCCTCCAAAAAATTTGTTGGGAGCGGTTGGTCTCTCTTAATATATAGGTGAAGCATGGAGTCTTTAAGGAAAATTAGTAGAGCTAGATGTCTCCAAGATGAATAAACTTTATGTGTAATATATGATGTACAATGTACACCAATAAAAAAACTTTAATTAAATATACTTAAGATAACAATTTTACTAAAAAAGAATAAAAATATATTTTATGGATTGGTCTAACTAGATCATGGCTCAAACATAATCCACTGTAAGAATTGTGATTCATTTCACTATCATTTTTGTAAATTTAAAGTTATAGAAAACATCTAAATAACCACGTGATTGATACCAGTGTGCGGGTGCGTGAGAAATTTAAAGTTTGAAACCAGACTAAGGTATTAGCCTCCATTTAGACTAAAAAAAAGTTAATATAAATTGTAATATTATATTGTGAACAACAACTCAAAATCCTAATGAAAAATATAGTGCTAAGTAAAATGGTTGGGTTGGATCTTACGGAATTTCATAAATTATGAAAAGTGAAAATGGTACATATCGTACCTGGTTATAATGAGTAAATACCGATCTTATTTCGACTCTGCTTCTTCGGTCATTCTTGTTAAAGTAAGTTATTATTTAAGGTGAGATATTGAATTTGGAATTTTATGTTCTTCGAGTTCTCGATTTGAATTATCTAGTTTGAGTAACGCTCAACTTGAATCAAATGACCTTAGTGGAGTTTCCGATCTGGATTATTTAGTTCCAGTAACACTCAATTTAAATCAAATGATTAAATCGGAATAAACCTAAAACGAGCCCCACTTGGAGTTCATGTAACCTATCCATTTCTACCACTATAAATGATAAGAACTCTACTTCATTCATTATATTTAGTATTATTTGTTTAGATAAAGACAAATTTTATCTAAGTTAAAGATGTGCATAAGCCACATTTTATTAAAAATTTTATATAATGTGTAAATGATGAAAAATGCTTAAAGCCATTTATATATATATATATTAGAAAATTATAATACCTCATAAAATTACTTTGTCTTGTAACAATGATATTGTAGGTGGTTTAAACATTAAGAATATTATTTTAAAATTTATATTTAATATCAAACTATAATTTTATACATTTATAGATAAAATTCATGCACAATAATATTAGACAAATGATGATATTTTTATGATAATATCTATAAGACTAAATACAATGAAATAGATGAATTTGGCATGAAACATGGATAAGATCACATAGAAATGGTGTTCGCATGACTCAAACTTTAAAATCCATTACCTAGAGAAAGCACCTGGGCAAAGAAAGCAATATTTATTACTATTATCAAACATTTGTTGGTTTTCTTCCTACCCGCCTGATCTTTTCATGTTGGACGTACAGCCTCCTCCATGCATTCGGCCCAAAAATGCATTTTTTTTCATTTTTTATTTTTTTTCATGGGCAAGTAAATCTAGGTGTATTAAATCTATAAACTAAATTTTACCATTTTTGGATTTTTTAAGTATTTTTTTATTTTTAAACACGGTGGCATTTCCATAATTTTTTAGTCTTAGAAAATTAAGGAAATGCCACTGTGTTTAAAAATCCAAAAAAATACTTAAAAAATTCAAAGATGGTAAAATTTGATTTATAGATTTAATACACATAGATTTTTTTTTTTTTTTTTTTTTTTTTGATTAAAAGATAGACACCTATCCCACCAACCTCTGGCCGAAAAGACACTCAGAGGCAGAAGGGATAGGGCTATCATCAACTAACATTGCCAAAAAATTATCTATACAAAGTTTTTCCTGAAGAAAAAATGGTGGGTTATTCCTCCATTCATGTTCAGGCAAAAAATGAGAAGATACATAATCAGCCAAAAGATGAGCGACCGAATTTCCAGTCCGTAAGACATGGTGAAAAGATTACTTGCCCATGAAAAAAATTTAAAAAATTAAAAAATATATTTTTGGACCAGTCGCACGACTTGAAAAGATGGGCCCTCTTCTTCCTATTGCCATCTACATTGCCTACTGACATGACAGTTGTTGTAATTTTGAGCCCTTGTGCTTCGCAATTCCCCAAGGTCTCTTTCACACAAGATCGCCAACAACTATTCAGGTAACCTGTCGCATTAATGATTGTAGTAAGTTATTAAATGAGGTCATTTAATTTAAATAAACCGATCCAAATAGCGTTTAGTGTGATTGGAACTGAGAATCTGGACTTGAGAGAGAGATCGATGCTGAGCCTTTTGGACCCCATTAGAGGAAAAAGTTCGTCACATCTCTCATCTCTCTATTTGCAGTGCTCGAAATCAGAACCTTGCTGTACCACTGCAACCAACAGGCTTAGTAGTACCGGGCCCCTTTAAACAAATACAATGTTGAGGTTTGAAAAACGCTGCTGTTCATGGATGAATTAGATCACAGTTTACTCCGGACTCCAAACACAGACGTTGCATTTGAGAAACATTGGTCGAACTGGAAAGCAATAAAAGAGGCAAAACTGACCATTATAAGAGCTTAATTTTGTGGCGGTTGGAGTGAATTAATATCATCCCGCACTTATCATGGTTTATCCAATCGCCAAACTCCAATCACGTAATATTTTTCTTGGGAGAATGATCTTGTTAACCTAGTCCAGGAGCACAGGTGTATTTATTTTATTTTGGGGGGGATTTTCAAATATATCCATGAATTTTGATCTCAATCCCTTATTTACCTACAAATTTTCAAAAATTCATCCCATACAAATTTTCCTCAAAATTTCTCTCATGCCCCATGCCAATAACGTCCATCGACTTCAGTTAAAATTTTTATTTCTAATATTTTCGAACCCCATCTACTCACTCATCGTTTTTTATTTTTTATTTTTTTCATTATCAACCTATCCATCGTTAATTTTGCAGCTTCTTCCAATGGGCCTTGTCAGGCTCGTCCATCAACTTGATGCCGGATTGAAGACGGCCGGAGACTGCAACTCTCCCTTATGACGCTCTATGCTAAATTCAAAGCTTCCAATTTCTTTGGTGTCGTGATGAAGTTTTGGATTTGGAACTTGGAATGAAGTGGATGCCGAATTGGGACGTCAACAACAAGCATTAATAATGATTTACCCAAGAGTGTACAGATTTGACGAGATTTCCTAGATTTCATCGCCCAAGGAGACAACCATGATGTTTGCTCGTCCTTTCACAACTTGAATTAAAACGACATTGTCCAAACTAGGATTTCATCACCTGAGAAAACAAGCATGACTTGATTCCATGTACAAATCAATTCCTTGGACCACGCCACCTCACCTGAAAAATCATCTGCAAACCATCCCACTAAAATCACCAAATACAGTGAAACGGTTGGAGCGCGATCACCTTGTGATGGAGAGATGTCTAATCATCAAGATAAAATTAGCTTGGAAGGACATAGTAGAGACGCCTCTGCAAAATCTGATGCAGTTCATGAGGCTATCTAAGCCAGAGTAGATCAAAATCTTCCATCCCTAATTTCATCAATTCCATTTTCTTGCAATAGATTCTCATTAGTCATAAAAAATCCTCCTCATTTTTGCTTGTATGATTCAGAGACACTGGCTGCTATGTCCTCCTTCCACCTGCAATTTTCCCTTGTCGAAGGACCAACAATAATATCTACATTGAAGCTGCATAGATCATGACCGTTCAGTTTAGTTGCATCATCTAGGCCAGCTACCATGAGTTTCCGTTTTTGAGCATCAACCATGGCAGCCATCAACACATTCAATTTACCCTTGGCGCCATCCTTTATTTCCTCCACAATCCAGCGACCTGTCATCCCCTTGACGTGTCCTCCTCCTCAAAAATGGATCCTTGCATCCAACGACTCCCATCTGCAATCAGCAACCAATCTCCAGCAGACCTCATTCAGTAGTAAGGATGAAGGGTACATTTGGCATTTCAATCAGCAGCTAGCAGACATTAGTGACTTCCGTTCATTCACAAGTGTGAAAGGAACTTAGGAAAAAGTAGTGGGTCCAAGAGGAATTTCCACAAAATCTATAGGAATACGAAGCATTTGGGTGAAAATCATGCATGAGAATTCCCTTTTATTTTTTCATGAAAATAAGTACCCAGAATATATTTAATTAAAATTGAAAATAAGGTCGAATTGACCCATAGCCCACCCTACAAAGCACCTATGCTCCAATTATGAGGCCAAAGTATGTCGATCATATCACAATCCGCTCCTGCCTCATAAAGTATAAATTATTTTTTTTATAAACCATATGAGTTACTTATGTGAATGCAAATTTATTAAATAGATGTGGTTAACTTTATAATTTGTTAATGTGAATATGATTTATGTGAATGTATATTTAACTTTATAACTTATTTTTGATAAATTTTTATTTCTTAATTACATAATGTTGTTAATTATATCCTTCACATGATTTATCAATAAAATAAAATATATTATCTATGTTATACCTTTTGAGAATGAATACTAATATTTTATAATTTAGCAGTTTTAATTATAATTTAAATTTTACATCTATGTTATTTCATTAATATTAATACACATTTACCAAAGTTAAGTTGCAAATGTTGCATAAAAAAAAGTTAATTAACAAATGAAATTGTCGAAACATTTTATTAACATTTCATTTTGGCAAATGTGTTTTACTCCACTAAACTGTAAAGTATTAAAAGATTCAATTTTTAAATTTATCATAGATGTTGTAAGTTTATATTAATATACATATAAATTTTTAAAACTATCATATTTTAAAATGTACATATAAATTCTTAAAATTATCATATTTTGACCTGCTTTTTTAACGCGGCCCATTATCTTAATATCAATTTAAAACCTATTCAAATGAAACTTTTTAAATATAAGGTCAAAATTAAGTACACCCTAATAAACCACACAACGACTCCGATTTTCACCCTTACATATTCGATTTACAAATCAAATTTTAGTTTCTTTTAAATAATTGTACATGTCTCTTTAAATTTCAAAAAAGTAGATTTTTTAATTCAAAAAATATATTTCTAAAAAAGATTTTGATATATAAATTAAATACATATGAAAAGTTGAAAACAAGTAAAAGTGAAAAGAAAAAAAATAATAATAAAACTTTTGAATGAAAAAATTTTAATATAATTTTTTTTTAAATTGAAAAAAATAATATAATATGATAAAAGTAATAATAATAAGTAAATAGAATAAGGTTCCAATACATCGCATAGTTGTATAAATAAATATATAAAAATGATTAAAAATAAAATTATTATGTGAAAAAATAATTAAAAGTAAAATATTACCGAGAATAAAAAAGTTTTATATTAAAAAGAATTTTTGATGTAGCTAAAGATGCCCAAAAGTATAAAAAAAAAAAAAAAAAAAAAGTTTAAGGCTTACATGCATTGAATCATTACCCAAATTTAAAATGTAAATTAAATACCCACATTTTCGAACACCTACGTGCCCAGGCCAGGGCTAACAAGATCAATACCCTTCTTTCTCGCAGCAGAAAATTACCATCACGAATTTTCAACAGAAGGGTGTCTACGTCTTAAAAAAAAAAAAGATATATCTCACTATTGAAACTCTTTTAAGGATGGCGATTAATGGTATCTTCGATGTTGTTAACAACAGATTTCCGTTTTGCCCCTACATTTTGGAGGTCTTCGATGATTAAATCAAAATCAGATACAATGATAGCATTTTCAATATTTATTTATCAAATAAACTGAATTTTATATAAATCAAATGTGCACTGGCCGCATTTAATAAAACCACAAATCCACGTAACAACATCATTTCATTTATAAATTGATTTAACATTGTCAATTCAAAAACTAATCCATCAAAAACATCATTACTATGTGAAAAACACACATTGATTTGATACTTTCGCACCAGTTCTCTTATATGTGCGGAATTTCTTGATAACAATCTGCCCTGATGAGGGTATCCATGGTCTTAAGCAACATTAAACAAAAAAGATAAAATAAAATCTACAGGTTAGGGTAGAAACTTGGGACTGAAATTAGATTATGCACAAGTATCTCGACGTCGAATTTCTCGAATGAGTTTTCCCTTCGATCAAACTAATCTTGTGACATTTTTTCTCCACTCAAGTCAATAAGTGAAGAACCGATTGCGCAAAACGAATTAAAAATCACACACGAGCAAACCCCAACTATCAATTTTTTGGGAGGAGATTCATCTTCAGGGATTCAAGCCTGTCCTAGTTTTTGGTCCCTATATCTGGATCGTGAATGATAAAGCACAGTTCAGCGATCAAATTGCAGGGGTAAGAAGAAGCAAAAACAAACAAACGGAAGACGTTTGTAAAAAAGAAAAAGAAAATAGGGAATGAGGAATGTGAGATGGAATCAGTAGACAAGCGGGAAAATGAGAACCGCCCATCTGTGGATCCATCCCTACGGTTGTCTGGCCGCTGCCGTTCGTCAAAACGGCATTCGATTTTCGCATCACTGGTCTATTATACCATATCACTCGAATCAAAGGCCTTCGATCCAGATGCGAAACCATTTTAAAAAGAAAAACAGACAGAAGAAAAGAAAGACGATGGCTGCAGTTAAAACCAGGAATGGATGGAAAAACGGATAACAAGGCTCATATCAAGTGTAACGGTGGAAGATCTGTCATCGTAGATGGAAAGGGAGGAAGGCAGAGAACGAAAGGAAGGGAAGATACCAAAGCCATTTATGCATGTGGCGGCACCTCTCTTCCATCTCTTCTTTTCTTTTCCGCCCAATTCCAGAGGCTTTTCTTCCAGAGCCCCACTCCAGCCTCTCTCTTTCTAATCACAGCCCTGCTACTACTGCTAATCTACTACCACTCGAGCAACAGAGAGAAGTTAGAGAAAGAGAACAACACAGAGATCGCATTCTTTGATTTGTTTCTTTCTATTTATTCATTTTCCCCAGAAATTTCTGGAGCTCGCGGGAACCTTGAAGGGTTTGCCGGCGGTGGAGTTTCGCGCAGGGAACCTAGAGCGTTTATAGAGGAACGTTCTAGGGTTTCGGCCCACCAAGAATCATTTTCGTAGCCCATGGCCTGTCGGCTCGGAGATACGGGACTAAAATCCTATTTGATTGGAAGGGTAAGACTATCAAGCCAATTTACAGTTCTAAAAGGTTGGGAGATTTCCTTTTTTTTTTTTTTTGATAAATAAAGGTTGGAAGATTTTAAGCACTTCTCAATCAAGAAAATTCTAATTTTAGAAAGCGCTGTGCTCTTTTCCCTTGAATGAAATATTTTTAAAATTGATTTTTTGTGATATCTAAATCTAATGAAACATTCGAACATTTTATTAGCAGCGGTTTTCATATTAAAATCACGGCGTAGAAAATTAACTTTTTTGCATGATTAATTACGAGGATGCTTCTGTGAAGTCGTCTCAATGTAACCACTTCCATTTTCAATATCAGATAGTTGATAAAAAAAATCCACTCCATTTATTGTATTTAGCATCACTTATATTATCATATAAACTTATTTATATGTCTAATATCACTATATATAGGCCCCACCTAAAAGCATATAAAATCAATCTAGTAAAATGATTTAATATCAAATATCAACTTTTAAGTTGTATTTTCAACATTTAAATAATCTGAAATATAATTATTATATGGATAAATGATTCGATAGATTATTATTATATTACAATACATATGTGAATAGATTTAAGCATTTTCTAATTTACAAATGAAAATACCTATTTTTGAGCAAACGTGGCCTATGTACATATTGGATTTAAACGAAACTTGGTTTTATAACTAAACAAACGATATTAAATATAATTAATGAATTGAATTTTCCATTAACTATCAAAATCTTAAAATTTGAAGGAGTTACGTGGGACCATTTCTATGTGACACGGCTACATAGAAGTAGGCTTGGATTAATTATAACTAGCATTCGTGAATGAAATTAAACCGTTAAATATATATGCACTACTTTCTATAATGTTAATTATTTATTTTTCAAATCAAATCAGTATACTATATTCAACGCAAATACACTTGCCCCAAAAAATTAGGATAATATAAATAAGGCTTTACTTCTATGTTTACATTGAAGCAATTCTCTATAACTTTTTCTATTTTTAACATACTAATGCTTAACATTATTTACTTAGGAAATCAATTTTCATTCAAATCAAATACATGCATAAACACATTTGTTAAAATATATACATAAATGCTTAAATCCATTTACATCTATATTAGATTGTAATAACACTTCGTATAATCATTTATCTTCATATTAATGACATTTTAAATGATTTAGATGTTGAAAATGCAATCTTAAAATTAATATTTAATATTAAATTATTTTATTAACTTAATTTTACACATTTGTAAATGATGCCCATGCAAAATAATACTAGACAAATGAAACGGTTTCCATAATAATATGAATAATGCTAAATATAATAAACCAAGCGAATTTTACATCAAGTATTATGGTATTAAAAATGGAAAGAATGACATAAAAAAAGGTTTAACAGAAGTAAAATCTAATAGTATATTCATGGAATAATATAAAAAATAAAAGATTTTAATAAATTTAATTCTTAAAACTAATATAAATAATCGCATTTTCTATTATGATATGACATTGTAACTAGAATGCAATCAATAGTTTAGATATTAAAGATAAATTATATACAACACATATTTTTCAAGCGCTCCACTGGGCAAAGCTATCCTGATCCAATGTGAGCGTCACCCTTTTTCAATTTTTTTCAATTTTTTTACATGTATACGTGGGCCAAGCATGAGCTTATTAAATTTGAGATTCAATTTCAAGAATGAAAAATATGGCATGAGAAATACCATATCTTTTATGTTTAGTATTCAAAATAAAATATTGGGTAAATTTCATATATACCCACATAGTTTCATCGATATTGCAGATATACCTACGTTGTTTCACAAATTGCATATTACCCCCACATAATTTCACCGAAATTGCGTATTACTCCCACGCCGTTAACTGCCGTTAATATCCGCCGTTATATTTTTGAAAAATGACGAAGATGCCCTCATCCATAGTTTCACAAAATTGCATATCACCCCCATGAAGATGAGGGCATTTTCGTTATTTTTGAAAATATAACGGCGGATATTAACGGCAGTTAACGGCGTGGGGTAATACGCAATTTCGGTGAAACTATGTAGGGGTAATATGCAATTTGTGAAACTACGTGGGTATATCTGCAATATCGATGAAACTATGTGGGTATATATGAAATTTACCCTAAAATATTTTTAAAAATCAAAAAATGCCAAATTTCATATTTAAGAAGCTTATACACACATGAATGCCACAACCCCAAGCGCGAATTCTACCAAGCAGCAATTATCTCCAAAACTTTGAAAACATGCATACCAGCTGCGTTTCTCATTATCATGGTATTTAATTTGTTGCAAGCAAAAACAACTTTGAATAGATTAACTCGAGGGAATATAGATTTTCATTGCTGCTTCAATTCGGTGCAAGAAAATAAGCTGAAAAACCAAAAGTGTATGCACCATTGTGTGGTGGGCAGTGTAAGGAAGAACCGAAGAAAGTAACATAGAGCATGAAACAAGCATGCAGGCAAGCATTATTCCATTTCAACGGGTTATTTTGTATTTTAAACCCTCCAATTTTGCCTATTTGCGTTTTAAACTCCGAAGGTTGGCTATTTACATTTTAAAATGCAAAATTTTTGTTCATTTGCATTTTAAACCTTGACCAATAACGGTGTTAACAACCACCGTTAATTCATGCAAAATAACGTAAATATCCTCCAATATTCAAAAAAAAAAAACCTTTTATATTTTAAACTTGATTATTAGATTTTCTATATTTTGTTATAAGAGTCTTCAACAATATCTTCACCTTTAATACAGATTTAGATTTTTTAAAAAAAAATATTGACGAATATTCACATCATTTTGCATAAATTAATGATAGTTTTTAATGTCGTTATTGGTCAGGGTTTAAAATACAAATAAACCAAAGTTTCAAAATTTAAAATACAAACGGCCAAACTTTGGAATTTAAAATATAAATATGCAAAATTAAAAAGTTTAAAATGCAAAATACCTCATTTAAACTCGCAGAGAATGCCCATTTTACCTACAGTTGGTTATAGGTAGATGGAATTGATTAACGGTAGTAGCAATTTAAAGCTGCTCCAAGAGAAGTGCTTCCTCTCAACATCCTCATGAACGATTCCTTGGAGATGTTCCGTAATTTAAAAGTTGTGAAATTCTGAGATGGGGTGGGAAGTGAAAAATGAAATATTTTGAAAATCGCGTGATTGATATGAAATTATAAAAGTAAAAAATGAAATAAATTGAGTAATTGAAGTGTAATAAGAAAGGAATGATTAAAATGTAGAGGTAAAAGAGTAAAAATACGTATTAATTAATGAATTAATGAGCTTAGAAATCCGTATTTCCATGAATTCCCATCCTACGGATCCCACACAGAATACCAAACGTCCCCTATGAGTTCTCTTGGCATTGTAGCAGAAGCAAGCTATTCCAAATCTTCAAAGTCAAACTGATTAACCGCATGCGTGCTATCAAGCCATTTACAGTAAAGCCATTTACAATGAAACCATCCAACGTATCTTCAAAACCATTTACAATGAAAACTGTTCATCTTATCTTCAAAACTAATTACAATTATCAAAACCATTCATCTCATCACCACCCTCCCAAATCTCAGAATCTTGCCTGGACTTTAGACAACCAACAAGGCACCATGGCTTGGCCGGCTGCTGACAGCTATGCCAATGAACATCTTCAGCAAACGCGATGATTAGCTGCCTGCAAAAAGAGTAGCAGCTCCATACACGGCTAGAAAAGTTGTTCAAGCATTACCTGGCCATAGCAATAAGACCAAAGATCTCAAAACATAGTCTTATAAATATGTAAATTAACATAGTAAAGTTATTTGATATATATATCAATTTCAGAGTCGGCAATTCAACATCTAAACCACTAAAACATTATTCTTTGTGGATGAATGATTTTATAAATTATGGGACATGCTAGGGTGCAATTGGCTGCAAATGGGGAATGAGGCTCATTTGCCAATGAAATCAAAATCCAACCCGTCCATTAAAGTTATAATTATTTATTTAATTAGGACATCAAGTTTCATCAAAATAAAATGTGCATTGACCCTAACTAAAAATGCAAAATCAACATAATAAAATTATTTATTTGTATATTAATTTACACATAATTATACCACCCATCTAATACTTCGATTGAATCATTTTTCGCACAATAGATGAGTCATTTGGAAAATTGTGAATTGTTAAATTTTAATTTCGTCATCAAAATGGACCCTAAGTAAGAGGTTCGCACAAAAAAAGTGTGGAAACTAGTGCAACCAGCATCGATTTACAATAACAAAAGTTTTTGTTGGAACTTTATATTCCTGAAAATAAAATCACTTTGTCAAGTATAAATGATTTTAAGTATTCTACTTAAAATGGTAGTGATAAATATGATAATGGATCAGACATCTGATTTTACGATAGGCCCATAATGTCTCCATGCAACCATTGAATTGCACCATTATGAACAGGCACATAATTTCTGTCAAAAATTGAAAACTAAACAATTATTGCTTGATACAACATAACAATTGAAATTACAAATTCTTTGTCACCAGGAGGTTTGGAATGGGATTTTAGTTGAGAAGGCTCGCAAAACATGCTTGAGCGAGAATGAGGACGCTATTTGGCTCAAAGACTCGCACAAGACACTTTTACCTTCTTTGGAGAAGGTTGTCCTTATAAGGGTTATAATTTCACAGTCTAAGGATTCTAAGCTCTCAATCAATTTTTCAGAATCTCACATATATCACGTAAACCAAACATGAGAACCAAGATAATTCCATTAAACTTCAGTCGAGCCATGCTAGCACAATTGAATCCATTCATCCCGTGCACGTGCTGTTAGCTCATGTGTAACACATGCTAAGTGGCACCATCACATGAAAGCTTTAATCCAAAACCGTTAAACTGCACTTCTGCTTGTGTATAGCACTTCTAATAGTAAAATCTAAGTGATTTCATGTCAAACACGGGCAAAGCAATAAATAAAATGCAAATAAGATAAATAGGGCAACAATCCTATGTAAGGTTGCTTTTTTATTTGCAAAAATAAATAAATTAATAAAACAAATATTAAACAATGTGTCTATTTAGGATCCTAAAAATTATTTCATTAAAAACTAATGTGTTTTAAAAATCCAAACCCATTTGAGAGTAAATATGCAAGTATTAAATTTTTGAAAATAAATATATACTGCATATGAAATTTCTGATGTGTATGAACATAAATAAATACAGGATTCAAAACAGCCTGTTGTTTAGAACCATAACCCAACAACCTTTCATTTAATTATGATTTTAATAGAATCCAAACCACTCATTATTATTCAAGATATTAAATTATGGGTTCATAATTTCAAGTTTAGCTTTTGTGTAACTAGGTTACATAAAAGCAATTTCATGTAACTCTAAGTTTCATTCAAATCAAAGATGTACGGGGAAACACATTTGTTTAAATATATATATTCATATATAAATTAGTGTAAATTATAAAAAAAACACTTAGATCCCTTCACATATACATTAAAATCGAACAATATCATTTATTTACATAGTAACGATATTTCAGATAGATTAGACGTTAAAAATATAATTTCAAAATTGATATTTAATATTTTTAGTTTCCTTCCTCCTGCTGTCTGGCACCGTGCTGGCTTCAGGAGGAAGGAATTGATGTCTTGATATAAAAAAAAATTATATTTGATATCGAACCATTTTATTATATTGATTTTACATATTTTTATATGGGGCCATATACAATGATATTTAGGGGTGTAACTCAGACTCATAAAATTCGGATTCGCTCCAACCCTAACCCTAACACTATTTTTAAACCCTCAACCCTAACCTTAACCCTATTTGTAAATCAAAACCCTAACCTTCTTTTTGTAATTCCGGCTCGAGTTGGAATTCGGGCTAATTAATTGTTCTACTCATATTAATGAAATATCTAAAATAAATCAAAATATTATTTCCTTTACCATATTAGTTTTCACATTAATAATTTATGCAGATCAACACTAAATTGATAATATAGAAAAAATAATTAAAATATAAAAGTAAAAATAAAATAGGCTCTAAATGCGAAATCCACATTATATTGGAATGATCAGAGATTCCAAGGAATCCAAATTGAAGTGAGCAATGGCTAGGAATTTGGGCAGCGTAAGATTCTGGCACAAGAGTAGGAAGTGAGGAAGTGTACGATAGTAGCGTAGGTGGGGAATAGTAGTGGGTGCAGAAGACTATAGGCTGGCATTGGGAATGACAACAATGAGTGATGTCCGGCCGCAGTCTTGTGGCCTGTCCTCCACAAGCATCCAATCTCTTAAAAAGAAGGGATTAGGACTGGGCATTTTTCCTCCCTCGCACCACTGCCAGCATGTCCTGAAAGACCTAAACCAACCTGTCTACCCGGTAGCCTTTCATTTCATGTGCAAGACAATGGCGAAAGGAAAGAAGATGAGGAAGGAAACGACAATTGCTAGAGATGAGCAGGAAGATCGACATCCTGAGCTTTAAAAAAGAAAGGGAATTTTAGAAGATTCAAAGGGCCAAAAACCTCGACAACTGGGGATTGAAGCAGACTTGCCGGAGAAGAAGCAAAGTCGCTGAGAAAGAGATGTCGTCGAGCAGGAAGAGGATGGCCGTTGTCGGCTCTGGAGAACATGGAGATGGGCGTGTGGCACAACGGCGAGCTGGTGATTGTGAAGAATCAAGGCAGTCGGAAAGGATAGGCTACAGCAAGCGATGGGGGTGGTTGTGAGGCATGCGGTAGCTGTGAAACGGGGAGAATTAGGGTAGGCGGAAGGGGGGAAGAGAGCTTTTATATGAGTGGTGCAAAATATTATTTAAGGGAGGAAATTTGGGTTCAGCTTGGTCGGGATAAGGTTATGTTCAACGCGAAGCCGACCTGAATTCAAATCAGGCTCGGGTTTAGAAACAGGAAGTTCCAGCACTACCCCAATCAGGGTTCGATGGGCCAGGATCGGGCCTAACCCAGACCAAGTTGCACCCCTGATGATATTAGACAAATGATGGAGTTTCCATAACAACATAAATTATATTAAATACAATAGATCATAAATTATATTAAATACAATAGATGAAATGCATTTCACATCAATCATCAAGGTGAAAAAATAGCTAAGGTTACATAGAATATGATTTTATAGAAGCATAACTCCATACTTACATATTCCATAAAAATGAATTCATAAGACCTCACTATTTGGGCTCCACTTTGATGAATAAATTCACTCCACATATTAATGGGGTGTTTAGGAGACCATAAAAATTTTCACTTTCTATAAGTAGTCTTTCCTTAATCATTTTTTCACATCTTCCTATACAATTACCCTAATTTTCACTCATTTCTACACAACTATCAATACAACTAATATATCTATTTTAACTTTATTTTTTTTATTCTTCATTATTACCTCTATTATATCACATCCCTTCCTACAAATTCAAAAACTTTTACATCAAAAGTTTTATTACTTCCCAAACACACCCCAAAAGTTTTATCAATTAGGGATCTAGTTTCATAGAAATCAAACACTTTCATGGGCCCCACCAGACAAAGTGTAAAATAAACATAATAAAATTGTTTCATTAATACAATGGACTTTTTGCACATATACCCACTACATTTGACACTAATCCCAAATATACTCATAACGTTTTCAAAATTCCAAATATACCCATTATGTTTACATTTAATCCCAAAAAAATGCCCATTCCGTGATTTGACGCTGTAAGTTAATATGTGAAATGACTAATATGACATCAAACTTAGGACAAAATTAAAAAAAATTAAATGTCATAATTCACTAATGCCCTGATTACTCAAGCTCTAAATTTAGAGTCCTAATTTCATTTCATCTTTTATTATTTTATAGTAGAGGTATTTTGAGCATTTATAAAAATTTAACTAATGATTTTTTATAAAATTGGCATTTTTGATATTAAATGCAAACGTAATAGGTATATTTGGAATTTTAAAAATGTTGTGGATATATTTAAGATTAGTGTCAAACGTAGTAGGTATATTTGGAAAAAGCCCTTATATGACTATTTTAATGTTAATTTGACATGTACACAGTACACCATCCAACCGCACCTTCCCCCACTGACCACGACAACCCCCCCCCCCCAAACCCAAAAAAAAAAAAAAAAAAAAAAAAGTTGCATTGGATCATTACCCCTATATTAGCTAAGTCAATAAAATATAATGGTATGCGAAATTCAACAAAATTTACTAGAATTTTTGGTGAAACCGATTTTGATAAAAATATTTACCAAGAAATAAATCAGTTAAATAGGAAAAGAAGTGCAGATAAAGGAAGAAGCTAATGTCTTAGCAAATCATTAGGGTACCTGTTGAATTGTATATTGTATCAAGTATGTCATCTAAAATGTTGGAATCAATATTCTCAAAATCGATGAATAAGTAAAGAAAATTTTAAGATGGACCACAACACGCTTTTATGTTAATTATTCTAACTAAATAGATGAAGATAAAACTTATGTCAGATTAGTTTCTATTTTAACCATAAAGATGGTCTTAAACCAAACGATTTCGTAGATGCTTATGAGGAAAAGCAGCATGTTAATCAATTTTCAGTGTGTTTATATCTATATGCATACATGTGTGTGGTATTTGACCAACAGAAAACATGACTGCTAATTGATTATTGGTCTCATGCATATTGAAATCAGCAGAGACCTTCGCTGTCTTCCATGCATTTTCATTGGGAATGCTGCAACTCAAACACTATTTCATCGTACAAGTAAAAAGGAATAAGTAAAGATGATTGATGAGAGCATGATGCAAATCAAATAAAAGTGCATCAATGGTAGATTGGATTGGATTCTTGTTTTAGGGGAGATAGCTGTCACAAACAAACATACTTGGCTGTTAGAATATATACAGACACGAATGATCCACAGATGATTATCAGCGTTAAGAAGATCATTCAGTCCCGTGCCATTATTGGTTTAGAACAAGTGATGTGGCACGGTTACGGTTCTCAGGATAGGGTAACATGACATGACTACTTGATGCCTGCACACAATCCACCTTAATAACAAGGGCCACAGACTTCACAATTGTCATGCGAGAATGCTGGAGAAAGAAATCTAACTTGATTGGAAGTCACTCTGGAGATGCTACTTGCAATGCTAGGGGCTTTAAGGCATGGGAAAGATGGAACAAAAAGTCGCAGGTAGATTTTATTTTATTTTATTTTATGTGCTAATCCAGACAAAAGGGAATTATCCAGTTATCCTACACAGGACAAATGGATATCAAATGACTCAGAACAAGGCTTCAGGAACTGTCTGTTGCTAGTTATGCAGCAAAGCAGCAGCATCTAGGTCAGCCAAAAGCAACAAAAGATAAGGGAATGATTGAACATCAGAAGCAAAAATATGACAGTGATAGCAAGAGAGATGATCCACAATTAGTCAACAAACAACTGGAACTTACAAATAGACAATCCACATGGCGTCATCAAACTGAGATCAACAATAACTGCATGCAAAATTAATTGAGTGCATGTTCAGGATCATCCGATTGGATTGGATGGGATGGGATCACCTATTTCCAAAAAAAAATAAAAAATCCCATTTACAGTATTACTTTTTTCGTTCTCTATGTATCTCTCATTTCCTAATATTTAACAACTCTACTTTTCCTATTATCAATACTGTTTTTCCCATTCCCATTATAATCTCTTTCTCAATACACAATAATTCCTCATCATCAAAATCCAATTTCCTTGATTGATTCCAAACTAGGGAATAACGTCAGTTCAAGTATGGACTGACAACAAGTTGCATGTGCCCAACATTTGCTTGTGTAGCAAACAATTTTGGTGTTGGTTTTGGACCATCTCAGGCCATTTTGCATCAATCCCTTACATGTTGATAGGAAAATGGCTGTTCTGATTCTGTGTGCATGCATTTGCCTGACAAGGACTGGTTGGTCACCATCCATATCAAATATTTTGCTAGAATTTGCAAGTTCACGTTAAAATGTTTCTGGATGAAGGAACATACCGAGTGACTTTGTGCTTGTGAATCTTCCATTGCTTCAACATATATTGCACAACCTCCTTCAATGATGCCCTCCTGCCTCCTCGAAGGTTCCAAAGTTCAGGCACTACATACCTCCCACTAGGATTATACTCATTCATTTCAAGTAGTGCTGTTGTTACAGCTTTGCAAACTTCATAACCCCACTCATTTTTTAGATCCAATAATTTCTCATCCTCCTCATTTATCACTTCCTGCACCAAACATCAACATTTATCTACAAGCCATACCATTGAAAATAATTACTAAAATAACCAGAGACATGTCCCAATCCGAAAGCTGTTGGAACACAGAGAGTAGATAAAAGGAAAATACCTGTTCAAAATGTGCAAGTCAAGTTCAGAAAGATCAACAATCAAAAAGCAAATCGACGGCAGAGAAGAAAAGAACCAACCTTCTGAACGCTGATAGTTTCTTCAACGCTCACATATAGCTAGAATACTCAGACACATTTGGCAAAGATCAGTATTGTGACTGCTATCAGCCATTATATCATCATCAGTTGGGGTGAGTTGGATCATATATCTACAGATTTTGTGACACAGAAACTAGGTTCAGGACTGCATGAGTGGGGAATGCAGTGACCAAGTTTCACCATTCACTGAAAGAGAACTAAATAACCAATCTATAATGCATTAAAAGGGACAACTTCACCTCGATTTTTCTAATGGGCATCTCATTTTATACTTAGGACTTCAAAATCATCCAGAGATCCCTCAAAAACCCACATGTAGCCTGCAAAATGCAGACGTCCCCAACTCAAGGGACACTTATTTTAGGGTGTGGGGAAGTTTCTTTAGGAAACTTTCCCACCCTCTACTCGATGTAACATCCAATATTTTTTATCTATCTTTTTTATCATTATTCATATTTTTTCACTAAAAAACAAAACTATTATTTTCATACACTTCATGATTGAAGTTATTCCCTTTTCCTTCTTACAGAATTTTTGGAATAAATTTCTCCTTTTTTTAACCAACCAAACAGACCCTTAGAAGCATTTTGGCTTGTTCTCCAGAAAACCGAATAACATTATTAATGGCTGATAATAAAGAGCAATATCGTCGATCACAACCATGGCAGTAGATAAGAAAATAAATTGTATAGCAATAAATAAAGACTAGACAAGGTTGATTTAGAGCAAATTATTTTGTCTCTATGGAATTTTTATGCATTTTGATGCTTGCAGGAAACGTATGCATGCTTAGAGAAATTCATACACAATATGAACATAAAAAATTAAATGCGCACAATATCTGTCCATAGGACCCCAAATAGGGCAGTTAACTGAAAATATGTACCTCAATCTTCTCTCCAATGGTGTTGTTTCTGAAAGGATGCCATTCTGGATTTCTAAGATGTTCTTGCCACAAGGAACAAAGTTCCATTGATTTCATTCCTGCTTCCTCAGCTGGAAAAATTTTCTTGCAAGCAGCCAAAAATGGTTTTTGATCTAGCTCTCCCATTCTCTTGATCATAATTAATGAACGACCAGTTAGCATGCCTTGCAAACCCTATTTAAGCAAGGAAAGCAAGTCAATAAACAGTGAATTTGGAATTCATTAACTACAAGTACTAATTGTTCGATAATATAACAAAGAGATGAAACTAATATTAATTGAGTTTTTAAGGAAAATCATACAGTGATTAACTCTTTTCGAGCTTCTTGTAGCTCATCATTGCTTTGGCGCTCTTTGATAATAAGCGCTCGATTCAATTCTTCCATCCCTTCCATTTCTTCTTCTTTCTCTTTCAGTTCTTCACTCAGTTGTTCCATCTTCTTCTGATTTGAATCATCATTGCTTCCCATGTGTCGCATTACTTGTATCTTTCCTTTCAATTGTTCAATTTCTAATTCCAGTGCTTGTTTCGCATCCAATTTCCTTTCTAGCTGAAGTATTTTGCTAAAAGCAGCTTCTTTTTCCCTCTTAGATATTTGTTTTAACAATTGAATAAAGGTGATGTTTCAGAACAAGGATAAATTTATAGTATGCAAGTTTATAAGGCCAAGTTTTGGTCCAAACTCCAAAGCATAAGAAAACAAACCTTTTGTTCTTCCACAAGATTTAGGACCTTCTCATGGGCTCTTTTTTCCTCCAAAGCTGCCATCTGAAGAGAACTATTTTTCAAAGCATTCTGGAAGAACAAAAAGGAACAAAGTCATCCTAGTTCCACTATCCTTTCCATGCTACATTAGTCAATAATTCAAGTGCAATCAAAGTTTTGACATGACATAACGGTTACCTTCTTCTTTTCTATTTCTAGATTCCTCCTCTCAATATCATTTTCTGCATTGCGCTTGTCCAATTCTTCGCGTTGCTCATCAAGTTTTCTGCGCTGATCTTCCAACATGAGCTTGAATTTTTCTGTCTCCTCAAAAACCCCAAGGCAATGCAGGTATGCATTTTCCTGCAACTTTCTCATTTCTGAAAACAAAGAAAGTTACATGAAGCATAATTTCTTTACATTTGACTATTTAGCACATGCAAACAGGTTAAGATGAACCAATTACATTACTTGTATTCTCTCATTTTGTCTCATGTGCAAGACAAGACAAAACAAATTAAATTTTGGAAACATCTACCTTTCAAAGTAATCATGAATCTCCCCTGAGATTTCCTAGGAGAAAAGCTATGTCTTTCAAATTAACGCTTTTTTATTTGAACAAAACAACCTAAACTTTTTGGAATTTAGCTCCTCTGAGACCATTGTTTCCATAAAGCATAAGTCATGCTTATTTACCACATTCCTAAAATGCTGCAATAACATTATCATCACCTAAACATGAAACATTTCAAAGAAAATGTGATTATATAAAACAAATAAAACTTTCAATGAACTGCTTACCATCATTGTATGCTTGACGTAGATTCTCCATCTCTTCTATCACCCTGTCAAGAGATGAGCTGGTCTCAGTATATTGGCATTCTAGTTCTTCAAGACGCTTATTTTTCGCATCAATATCGTAGGATAAAGTTTGCACAAGTTTCTCATGTTTGCGTGCTCCATCTTTCTCAATCTCAGCAACTGTTTTCAGATCTCCATTTTTACGCAAATATTCACCAATAGGCCCCATAGAGTTGTAATCATCAGCTCGAGCAATCCATCCACACATATCGCCAACACGTTTCTTCCTGTCAGTCCAGTCCTTTTTACCTAAGTTATCAGCTTCAAAACAACTCTCAAATGCCATTGCATCCTTAAACCCATTCCAATCCTTTTTGAAATCAATAATAGCATGACCTGTATGACCTCGTATGTTCCACAATGGATGAACCTTTACAGGATGAAATTTGGACAGCTGCATTTTCACCATATTTGCACTTTCACCAACATATTTTGAACCATTCCACTCTGTCGGAAGGTTGACAAGTATTCCCATCCATGGCCAAACAAATTGATCAGTACTGCCCTGTTTAGGTCGCTTGATAGTGGGTACAACCTCAACATCAGATTTCTTTGGACAGGCAGCATCAGATTGATACCTCTTCAAGTACCTTGACAACGCTATATGTCTGGCCTTATCTTTTGACCTTTTATTATGTGCCCCCATTCCAACAGCATGTTTAAGAAGATCATCATATTTGTAAACTTGCTTCTTCCTCCCCATGCAGAATGGGCATGTAAACGAGTTATCCCAACTTTTTATTCTTGGTTCCCCCTTCTTCAATTGCTGATATATTTTATCCTTGTAGTTCTCTATCTCAGATTCACTTTGATCTGTACCTTGACCTGCATTGCTATCCATGTTGCCTACATATAGATGGACAATAACAACCTGGTATCATTGAAAATAAGCAACAAAATGAATTAATCAAGTTTTAGAATATTCAGGATAGTGTCGAGGAGCTTTTCGAAAACTAGAAAAAAAAGGGCACTAGATTGCATTCTAAGCAGAAAAAATAGGTATCTGGATGCAAAAAAGTTTGAACATCAACAACAACGGAAATAACACGAGAAATTCAGGGATGGAAAAACCGCAGCAAGTGTGAGAACTCAGTATCCTTCGAAATGATCATAATCCATTGCACACAACGCAGAAATGCTTTAAAGTCTCAAAATGGGCACAAAGATAGAATGCATCGATGCCCTGCGACGTTAAATTGCCAAACAATGTGCTTATCAACCGGACGAATGCCTTCCCATATCAATTAGAATTTGATACCAGAACCCACCCCGATTATGAAAGGAGCACGATGGTGAACTAGTGTCCCGAAAGAGTTCCAAAATGTGGGCGTATCTATCAAACCAGCCGCTCGAGTGATATAGATTATGGGATGCGACCGCGTGGATTTGGGCGAAAATGGATAAAAAGAAGTGAAAGAATGAATGTACCTAAAATCGGGCTTTGTATATTGGGAATCCGGAATCTGAGTACTCTTTGGGGTAAAAGGACAGAGTTGATCACAGAGGGGACAGGGAGGGAGCAGAAGAACGGAGTGGATCGCCTCGGGGAGAAAGAATGGAAGAGGTTTCTACGGTTTTGAGATGGGCAGGAATTTCGTGAGTGGGTTTTGTAGCCAGAAACCTGTAAAGCCATGCTGGTGGGAATCGAGGCAGGTTGGGAACTTGGGATGCGTCAATGAGTGCCCAGCGTCTCAAATCTTCGATGACAATGTTAAATGCAATCAAATATAACATCAATCTTTATCAAAAAAATATATATATATATAACATCAATAAGGCACATTTGGCATTTTAAAAAAGAAAAAATAGCACACTTTCTTAGCCGTTTTATATATAATGTGACGTATTAGAAATCTCTATCATACTTTTTTGATTATTTATATTGTTATTTTATCTATTTCAACTTTATTATCTTTATTTATAGAAATAAGTCATAAAACCCAATATTACTAGAATTCATATTTATCATTTTATTGTTCATTTTATTATATTTACTTTTTCGTGATTCTTTTTATTCAGTATGAAAGCTAATCATTGTATAAGAAGAACAAAAGTATTCCACTAAATTAAATTCCTATTTTTTGGTTCATAAATTCAAGATAGTAAACATTTTAGAAATAAATCAATTATCTGATTTTTTTTCTTAATCGAATATAAACAACCTTTTTTATGATATGTATCTAGAAACCAATGGGATAATTGAATTTTTATAAGTGACCTCTTAAATATTATGCATTAGAAACCAATGAGATAGTTGATTTTTTAATATGTACATAAATTTACTGTATTAAATTTATAAACAATGATATTAGAATATAATTTTAGTAAATACTTATTATTTTACCCGAATAAATAATACGATGACTAATTTTAATATCTAATTAAAATTCATACAAAAATAAACGCGACAAAAGGAACGATAATATAGAATTCGTATATTATCAGTTTTACGATTTGGTATTTCCTAATCAAAGTGTCGCTTGACGAGTAATTTTATATTCACTGGTATCACATGTAATTGCATTTTACTGTCAAAAAAATCAACCTTAATTAATATTATTTAAAACTCTGATAGTTATTTATCGTATGAGATAGGAGCTGATCCATTAATTTGGAAATAAAAAATTGCAGGGGACGTACGATTGTATTTATATTAGTGGATGAGCTAATCTCATGCAATTTATAGCCCATTTGGTAAATGAATAAAGTAATAAACAATTATATTATTGATTTTCAAATTGAATGTAAGAGAATCTTAATTCATACATGCCTTTTTTTCATTTTCAATATAACTTTTTTCTGATTTCAATACAATTTTTTTCAATTCAAATACATTTTTTTTTTATTCCCAATACACTTTTATCAAACTATTTTAAAAGTAATTTGCAGTCATTGGCAACAATCAACAGCATAAGATGAAAAAAGTAAATTAATTATATAGAAAAAAGTCACAATTGATATTATCAAACTCATTCACTACCTTTACAACTCTCCCCCCCCCCCCCCCCCCCCCCCCCTAAACAAACAGCCCTTAGTCAATTTTTGAAATTATTTAATATTTTATTTTATTTGCAAAAATCAAAATAAAATATCAAATAAATATAAAAAAGTTCTAATTTCTCATGATGGAAGATCTAGACAGTGTCTGCGTATTCATATATATAAAAAAAAGGTTCAAAAAACAACTGGCCCTTTTCAAATATTTTCGCTCCAAGCCACTCAAGACCCAATGGAAGTCCCCGATTCACATCACTTTTTTGATTTGATGCTTCGTTCACTGCCCATAATAAGCAGCCATCACGATCAAAGGCAATTCGTCTACTGAAATCATTTCAAATATATCTGCATCATAATCTCGAAAATATATATTTATTTGAACAAAGTTTACCCATTCCGATGGGTTCTGTTTGGAGTAGGTGCAGGAATTATTCTCCATTTTCTTCGTACATCTTCCAAGTTCTCATGGAAGTGTCGTTCATAGTATATGCACATCAGATCATTGCATCGCATACCAGCACGAGCAGCCCATGGGAAATAATGCTGGAAGAAAAGGGCTTGTTGCTTTTCATTAAATCTCACTGAACCTCCGATAACCGATAGAAAACACATGGGTAGAAGCATCTGCTCAAACTCTATCACTTTGAGGGCTGATTCACCGATCAAGTTTGTGGGAAGACCAAATAAAACATGCCAGAAGTCATGCACCTCACGGGCCCGAGTCGCTGCATATGCTAGCTCTTCAGTGTCCATGAATCGTACAGGCGGGCGGTCATCTGGCGAGAAATTCCTTGAGCCCATGAATTTTGCATATGCTGCACCAAATGTGCCTTCGGGTAGGTCCCATGCATGGCCAACACTAGCAGATATGACTCTTGGCTGATCCAAAAGCACTGCCTGATAAATTTATACAAATGTTACATTTGAAAATGCCCAGAAACAAGGTCACTTACATCATCATAATGCTGTATGTAATCATCTAGATGTCAATGGATGTGTCTCAATTTTAACAATGTTGCTGGAGCTATAATATTCTAAGACATGCTGGATGGGCAGCATTATGGTGATCAAAGAAACTGAATTCCTAGACCTGATGAAGAAACAATAGGCTGGGGTGGGCGTCTGATATTAGCATATAAATATGGATGCCTGCATGAAAATTTGAGGAATGCTTCACAAATAGTGACAGGAAAATCCCATGGAAACATGTAAACAAAGCTTCTGTGGATCTACAATCAAAAACATAAAAAGAGCTTCTGTGGACCTAGTCAGTATTGTGATTCGTGCCTACTGCTGATTTGTACAGTTGCTCATCAGCTTGTGTTTTATTATTTTCCAGAATAACATGTAAAATAAAAAGGTTTACCTGGCCTTCGGTGCTTTTCTTCATCCGATCAACCACTCTTTGGAAAGCTGGCTTGCCAGTAGTCTCTCCAAGAGCAGCTATCAGGTCAGCTCTTCTGGGATCCATCAGTGCGCCAACAGCTGAACCAATGGCAACTGCTGCCTGTTGCCATCCCTTCAGCCGGATGCGCGCACCTTCAATCATTTTGCAACCAAAAGGATCTACCAAATAAGAAAAGAGAACAAGTTTAAAGGCCAAATGAAATTATTTGGGCAAGGTTCCTACAAAGGTAAGCATTTACAAAGGCAACCGATGGAACAGTTGTTTTACATCTGGAACAATTGTTTTACATCTGAAACAAGTGCCCTGATTATGGCCCACACAAGGCATGTCTAGGTCATAAAAATTTTCCATTGATCACACTAGCTCTCAATACACTGCATTTCCAGTGGGTAAAGCATCCACCTGAACAAGCAATCCGTTGCCACATAAGAAATGAAATAAGCACATTCATCAGAGGAGAATGGAAATGAATGTTAAATATTTTACACGCTGCTCAGATGAAAACGGGAGATTATAAGCAGTTAAAACAGAAATCAACACAAAGATGTAAATCTATCAACTCGTTTGAAAAGAGAGAAATTTGACCCTTTTATACTCATCATTTGAAAATAAATAAATAAATAAACACTGCTCCTAAATCCTGCTTTTCAATAAGGAAATGGAAATTCTACATCCATTTAAATGTGAAAATAGACAACTGTGATTCCTCAATGACCATTGAGGCCAAGAATTTCGAATTGAAGATTTCAGTCCGTGCTCAAATCCAGCCAATTTAAGCGGCAATCCCGAATTTAAACAATATAAAATTAATGCAAATAAGAAGGAAAAGCTCAAATGCCTTCTTTACCACATTCATCCACATTAAACTGATAATGTGTTGAACTAATATTTCATAGAGCCTTCCACGGATCCATCTTGTTCAAAAATGCAGGAAAAAAAATGAAATAAGGACTACAAATTACAACGTCAATTTCATCAACTGGATACAGAGCAAAACCAGCTGAGGCAAGATATCAAATTCATTGCAATCTTTCTTTAAGGAGAATCAAACTGATAAAAATCAACAAACACAGATTCAATTAATAAGATAATCCATCATTAAAAAATAAAGGACTTTTCCCAAATACATTCATTATGTTTGACCATAATTCCAAATATACCTACTGCGTTTCAAAAATCATAAATATACCCATTACGTTTACACAGAATCTCGAATATACCTACTCCATCAGTGACTGTTATGTTATTTAACAGAATCTCGAATATACCTACTCCATCAGTGACTGTTATGTTATTTAACAGATGCGCCTGAAAATAGGTGTCAATTTTTTGAAAATGCCTAGAATAACCTTGGAACGAATCATAAAATAATGGGTTCTTCACTCCACGCACGCAGCGGTTGAAAGGTTGCAAGAGAAAGAAGTTCATATCGTACGAAAACCTCATTTTCAGGTATGCGTATAAAATTTCTGCCATCATTCATCTGTCATTCATGGATCGTTAAGGGGAATATTTTGTGCATTCTTTTTGAAAAACGTGCGGCTACCATTTATTTTTTGGACATAAAATTGATTTGCTGTCATCTGCCCAAGCTCATCAAAGTTTCTCGAGCTCATTATCTGCAAATTTTTTTTCTACTTTAAAGCATTTAAGTTCTGTTTGGATCTTGTGTAATAGAGAATAACATTAGCAAAATTCTGAGTACAATATCCCTCTCTATCCCACCCACTACGAAGACTAAAATGCCAAGATTAAGCGGAACAATGGAAAAATAATACGGCTACTTTGCAACATAAGAAAAAGTTTTGGTTTAAATAATTAAGCAGTGATTGTGGTTAGCTGATTAGAAATGTGGGCTCAAATTCCTAGATGGAGTAAATGCATTATAATTTGCTGTCTTCCTTTTTCTTCTTAATGACTATAAAATATTGTCGTTTCCACACGAAGCGGAATTCAACAGTATCCTAATGACATCAGATTACCCAATTTTAAGGTCAGTCATCAAAATCAAAGTTTAGCATACGTGAAGATGTGGGCACCAGTCGAAGACGTCGGAAGCAGAGGGAAGATGGAGATGTCGTAAGCAGAGGAGACAGGGGCGTTGGAAGCAGAGGAGACGGGAGTCGGAAGCAATCGGAGACGGAGATGGTCGGCAGCAGATGCGGATGAAGACAGACGAAGACGTCAAGCCAAATTCAAATTCAAAGAGAAACAGATGAACAGCTGTTGACGGAGACAGAAACAGATGGCAGCACTAGACGAAGACCAAATTCAAAGAGAAACAATGAACGACTGTCGATGGAGGAGAATCGAATCAATGGAGAGAGACGGAGGAATCCGTCACAGCTGCCGATGTCGGAAGCAAATGGAGCCGGAGCCGGAGCCGGAGCCGGAGAAGCAGACGATGAAAACGGGGATTAGGTCTCACGGGATTTGGGCGGATGGACGCCCTAGCCCGAGTTTGCGCCTTTTCGTTTTGCCCCAGTTAACGGGTATTTAGGTAATTTCAACTATCCACTAACGCGGTTCTCTCGGGTCAGGCACGGAGTCGGTATATTTGAGATTTTTGAAATGGTGTAGGTATATTTAGAATTATGGTCAAACATAATATGTATATTTGGAAAAAATATAAAAAATAAAATAAAATTCCGATTGAAGAATTTCACCATTTTTTTCTCTCAAACAACCATTCATGAAGAACGACAAAAATATATCTCTTTGGAAATAGTTGCGATTCGTTCGGAATAGCAAAAAAAACACTCCCAAAGAAATTCCTCTTTAAGAAACCCTAGAATAGACTTCGCAGTCGATGGCACGTTGAGAGGTCAAAAGCCTGAGGCAGGGAAAACTCTTTGATGCTCGAGCAACATCCCGTGACTTGATACACAGCTCCTAATGTATGATACACGTAGCGTAAGATGCTTAATCAAGACCAATCAATATAGGCGGTACCCACTTAATATCTGCCCCAAAATGGAACTTATAGACATGTCGATCATTGAGGAAGATTTTTTAGATTTCCACTCTTTACCGTCCACTACATATATTTATGCTTTTTTAGTTTCCAAATAGAGATCATAATCATATAAAAGCAATAAAGTTTATTTCCAAATAAAGATCCAACTGGTTGTATATCCTCAGCCGCCGAAGTATTAAAGATATATCACCATAAATCTTAAATTCTACTTGTATTTATTTTGCTTTTAATTTCACTTATGCTCACGCTCATGAAGTTTGGAAAATTCTAAATATGGCCATATAATTTGTTTAAAAATTTTACTTACATTCACATTGTTTAATATTTATTACATTAGGTACTGGCACATTCATCATTTTACGAGAAATAAAGGACCCATTTAAAGAATTTCTAATGGCTTAGAAAATATAAAAGTATATTTAAGGGTAATTTGCAAATATACTCATGTAGTTTTACAAATCTGAAATAACTCCACATAAATTCACAAAACTTGCAAATAACCCCACGTGCTGCTTTTCTACTGGCTATCGTTAACATAGGGTCTGAAATTTTGTAAAATGACAAAACTAATCCTGATTGAATCTATATTAAAATCCATCAGCGGCTAAACATCGATTGCATGATATGTCTAAGTCTAAATAAGATTTAAATAAACCTGAAAATATTTGTGGCACACTTGAATATTTTAGTAAAGTTACAATTATTTTTAATATTTCAGATCAATTAAAAGGAAGCAATGTTCTTGCATGTGCACTAGCTACGAAGCACCACCAGAGCAGTGCATTCCAATGCTCCATCATCTTCCTCAATTCAATTTGTCATGGTTGTCAATCGGATTGCAACAGCTCGTCTTCTCTATTGATGATAACGAGATTATCAACATTACCTGTATTCATTCAACCCTAGCTACCGTCTATAACATATTGATGCCAGCAATTCATTATATTTCCCATTTCTAATTGTTTGATCGAGATGCGGTACCTCGACTGGTTTGAATCAGATTTGCCTCATAATCGTTGGTAGCCCAGAAGCCCAGATTTTGGCAAGAAGAAAGGATTGTAGTGGTGGAAATTAAGATCAATAGCTTCCATGACTTGGCGAAAGATTTTGGATTCCAAATTGAAGACCTCAATCTGCCGGAACTTCTTCCCTGGCTGCTAATTGCCGATGACAATGAGTCCCCCATTGCACGTCACCGCTGGTGTGAACGAGTGGAGCCTTGACAGCGTAGTCCGAGAAGCTTCGACGGTGCCCTTAAAAGTCCTCTGGATTTTTCAGCAGATTCATCCGGAATGACTCCAGGTTTTCTGCCCACCAAAGCAGATGCCGTCTCATCCAGTTACAGTCGTCAGCCAACGAAATTTGTCCAAACAAAACGAGCATCACAGCAAGCTAGCATGGAACCGTCTCTCCCATTCTTCGCCTACATCGAAGAGTAATTTCGAAATGACTATTTTCACTTAATGGTATCCAACCAACTGTTACCATCTAGCCATCAATACGGGGTTATTTGCCATTTATGTAAAATTATGTGAGGGTTTCTAAAATTCACCAAACTACATGAGTATATATGCAACTTCAATCAAATTGTGTAAATACATTTGCAAATTATCTTATATTTAACAATTTTAAAAAATCATTGGCATAAATTAAGAACATATTTGTTTTTAATAAAAAAAATTCAATCTAAATTTGTTTATTATTCATAATTATTATATTTTAAAATTATTTTTCATATTACCCTTTATAACTATCATATTTTTTAACAATTAACTAATCTATTTTAACTTTATTTTTTTTATACCTCATTTACTATTATCATATCACGTTATTTTCTATTAATTTGACAATTTTAAGTCAAAAGATTTTCGTCCCAAAAATTTTTCAATTCCCGAAAACACCCAAAATAAACTATGCGTGAGCGTACTCCGCCGGAACATCATTCAACACCTTCCAGTTCACATTTCTTCTGATTCTTCTTCCTCCTCGCAACAGCGTCAGATTCGGAGAAAGGAGAGGAGAGATGTTTCCTCAATTTGGGGCGACGGCGGAGAGCCTGAGCAAGGCGTCGGCAATGGTCTTCCGGATTGGCACCGATGCCCACCTCTACGACGATCCGGAAGACGTCAGCATCGCTCCACTCCTCGACAGCCGATTCGACTCCGAGAAATCCCAAGCGCTGAAGCGCCTCCTCGCGCTCATCGCCCAAGGCTTCGACGTTTCTAATTTCTTCCCTCAGGTCGGCTTGCTCTGGACTCCTTATCGTTTCCATGAGAAATCCTTGTTCCTGCATTGAATTCTTTCTCAGGCCGTAAGTAGATCCGCATTTGATTACTAATCTAATCCAAAAACACGATCTTTTCAGTTATTTGTCTCTACTGACCCGTCACCATTGGGTTTTTTCGTTTATCAGCTGTTTGTTGGACGGCCATTTGGTCCTGTGCTGAGGATTCTGTAATTATTGTTATATTTGGTTTAGATGTTCTAGTTTGTTCTTCAAATGCACGTCATCACTTGAAGGCTGTGGTCACTCCACTCAGGGAATTTGTCACGTGCAACCGCTGATCAAGTTACAGTAAAAAAAAAAAAAAAACCAAGCGGAGATTCTGAATTGTCCAAGTTGTTGTTGTTGTGGTTTTTTTTTTTTTTTTTTGGGGAAAATGGCGAAGGAATTATTCACTTTCTAGCTACATTACCTCAGCATATTCTGGCTTCTTAGTTTATCCCTTTTTAGGTCAATCAAGCATGTATCAAAAGCCCTAAGCTTGAGATGGGTCAAGCCAAAGTTGATTTCCGTCTTTATTGATGTTATAGAGTGTATTCCGTACAATGATAAACATGTATTAAGAACAAATCATATATAACAACAAACAAAAGTTCGTGCTAAATCTGAGTTGGAAAGCAGAGCTCAAATGTTTTTGAACTTGTCTTGTGCCCTGTTTCGTATCCATGTTTTCATAAAATTATTAATTAGTGACGATCTGGCTCTTTTTTTTTTCTGTCAAATAGAAAAGACATTTCATCTATGCTCATAATTCTTTTTGGACTATCACGAAAAGCTCAAAATTTTCCTCCACCGGACTATATTTAAAATTTGAGCCATCCGATTTACTAAAGGCATCAAGATATCATCACCTTAGAACTTGAAGTGAATTACCTCTTGTAAAGTACTTTCATCTCGGCTTGCAGACAACCTAGCAGTTCATCTGGTGACCAGACTGCTCAAATAGGAACTGATGTCTTTTTTATGGACCTGCAGGTGGTGAAAAATGTTGCGTCCCAGTCCCTGGAAGTAAAGAAACTTGTATACTTGTATCTTCTGCATTATGCTGAGAAGTAAGTTGTTCTTTAATATTACTGTCATGTGATTTGTCTTTCCGATTGGCCAGAAAGTAATTTATCATTTTCTGAAATAATAAAAATTAATTCAATAAACTATTTAAATGAATAATAAAATGGAGCAGCTGCCATTACTCTCTCTCTTCCTCAGATTATAAAATTCTATGTTTGTGATGCAAGGTGTTATCTATCTTTCCCCTGTTACTTTCTGTTTCCTTCAAACTTATAATTTTGTATCAGTACATGTATATTTGCTGCTTTTCTTGTTTCATGATGATAGTGTTTGGTTGGAGGCCTGGCAGTGAAACTTCATTTTCCTTTTGTGATTTTTTTGTGAATTCAGCTGAATCAGATTTGGTTAGCATTCATTAAAGCATCTTAAACATGTTTTTCAGTTGCATTTTGTTTCTGTTTATCCCACATAGGTGGGAAAAAGGGTATGATGATGATGATGAGTTTCATTTATCGTTTCTGCTATAGTTCTCTCATTGTTTGCGACAAATGATGCTTTTGTTTCCTAACACTAGTGCATTTGTTAATTTAGGCGTCCAAATGAAGCGTTGCTGTCAATTAATTGTTTTCAGAAGGACTTGTCAGATACAAATCCTTTGGTGCGTGCTTGGGCTCTTCGTGCCATGGCAGGGATTCGTTTGCATGTGATAGCTCCACTGGTTTTGGCAGCTATAACCAAGTGTTCTAGAGATCCATCTCCATATGTTAGAAAATGTGCTGCGAATGCCCTTCCAAAGCTATATGATTTACATCAGGAGGAAAATGTTTCTGCCCTTGAAGAGGTCTGTGTGCTTTGGCATTGCCTGAAGATTCTCCTTATCTTTAATTTTTATTAGTTTTAACTCTTTGCATGATTCGAAGTTGCCAAGTGCCAGTCCAGGTAAATTTAGGATTGGGCACACATGAACTACTTGTCATCAAATCCCAAGTTATCATGTGAATGAAGCTTACCAGACCCCATTTATCTAGAACTTGGGATTTCTTATTGCAATAAATCTTTTACATGTATATTTAAATAATGATGGTGAGGAATTTGTTTCCATGGAACAAGATTCAAAGCTGACATCAAATAGTAGGACAAAGGTCTTATGACGATCAAGATAATGGTAATGATGATCCTTTTAATACTTTCTGTTGCAACATGTTGCAGCTTGTCGGTGTCCTGTTGACCGACCATTCTCCTGGAGTTGTTGGAGCTGCTGCTGCCGCTTTCAACTCTGTATGCCCCAATAATCTGTTATTGATAGGTAGAAACTTTAAAAGACTGTGCGAGACTCTTCCTGATGTTGAGGAGTGGGGTCAGATCCTCTTGATTGAGATACTTCTACGATATGTTGTGGCAAGACATGGGCTTGTGAGAGAATCTCTCGTGCTTTCTTCTTATTGTTCTCAGAGTTCCTCTTCTGAAAAGGTTGCTGTAGATACTCGTGTTTTATCTGATGGTGATTGCAACTTTCCAGAAAGTGAAACTTCTGCCTCCAACTTAACTGCATTATTATTCAGACATTACATAGAAGGTTCACATGAATATTTACCACAGTCAAGCCATGCAGTTGGAGACATGACAGGGTTGGAATCTGCGATCTTCACATCTGCTCAAAATTCTGATGTGAAAGTTCTACTGCTGTGCACATCCCCTTTGTTATGGAGCCAGAATAGTGCTGTGGTACTTGCAGCCGCTGGAGTGCATTGGATCATGGCTCCAAGAGAAGATATCAAGAAGATCGTCAAACCAATTTTGTTTCTTCTGAGGTCATCGCATGCTTCAAAATATGTGGTAAAGTCACTGTAAAGCGTCTGAGACCGTTCCATATCTTCTGACCTGTTGATTGGCCTATTGAATTTGAATGCATCAGCTCATTTGAATGCAGAGAAATTATGTTCCCAAATGGGGGACTACCTTCCATCACAAGAACTCCTAAGACGAATATGAAAACTTAAGTGAGACATACAATTGTATTTAAGAACTATATGCCATCATAAATTTAAATATCCCACCTTCATCGTTTATTTGCAATAAAAACTCTTATCCGTTTAGGTTATTTCCACCGCATTTAGTTGATCTAATGCAATTGAATTGGAGGGTTCTTCATGCTGCACCATCTCGTACCTCTAGTTCTATTTATTTTGTTATGGTCTTTGTTATATTTGGTGTCGGTAGAAGATTTTAAATGCTGTGGAGCTTCTAATGCATGAGAGTTTATATTTCTGGTTATGCAGCTCTTTCCACATGGTGTTTCTTCTTGTAGGATATTCCTTCATTCATGATTGCCTCTTTTTCATCTATATAATTTGTATTAGATTTTGTTTTCGTGTTTACCAGTGTTGTTAGTTATTTGTTAACTTGTATATTTTTGTTTTTTGTTTGGGTTGATTCCAGTTGCTTAAACTGGTTCACTGATCAGATCCAATTATCTTTGTCAGGTACTGTGTAACGTACTAGTATTTGCTAAGGCGATGCCTTCACTTTTTGCACCTTATTCTGAAGATTTTTTCATATGTTGTTCTGATTCATACCAAGTGAAAGGTTTAAAGCTTGAGATACTCTCTATCATTGCCACCGAATCTTCAGTTTCATCCATTTTTCAGGAGTTCGAGGTAATCTTTTTTCTTTTTCAATTAAAGTGAATTCATTGGTTCTGACAATTGACTTTTTTACAGTCATAGTTCAAGCATGTATTTTCATCCTATTTGGTCAATAAATTGTTGTCTGCTGATTTTGCTCTCTACCAGATTTTGGATCTAGATGAGTTCAGCTATTTTCAGTTCAATTATTATTCTTTCTTCTGGCGCATGAAAGAATCATGTGAATGGATGTAGAGTATTGGGTATTTTGTGGTTGTGGTTGTGTTAGTTGGACTCACCAAACATTACGAGAATTGTTTTGATACTTCAGTTAAGTTTATGATCATAGTTAAATGTTTATGCTAATGCTCTTTGAATCGTTTATCTTCACTAGACCATGTTCTGATTCTTATCTTTTTAGTGTGTTGCTAGGATTATATTAAAGATTCGGATAGGAGATTTGTTGCGGATACAGTTGCTGCAATTGGGTTATGTGCACAAAGGCTCCCTAATCTGGCTAAGACTTGTTTGGAAGGGCTTCTAGCTTTGAGTATACAAGGTACCAGTAGCAAAAAGCAAGTTCAGTTCAGTTCAGTAACATTATGAGAACTCTCTATTTCCATCTTTGAAAAAAAAATGTCCTGTGCATATTACAGAGTCATCAATTAGTGCTTGTGGGTCTATGATTGGAGAAGCTGATGTTTTGCCTCAAGCAATTATGTCTATCAAAACAATCATAAAGCAAAATCCGGCTAATCATGAAAAGGTAATCAGTGCATTTTCCTCGGTTACTATGTCACAAAATTATGCTTTCATCATGATTTTATGTAATTCTTTGTTATCATATTTCCCATTTTACTTAGGGGGAGAATAAATATTGTGATGCTGACTCTTGTCTCACCTGTGGCACGTTGGGGAATGATGGATGCAGGAAAATTCTAGCTGTGTTTTGATATGGGTTGTATCTCAAAAAATCCCGCTTGGCTTTGACATATTTATGAAGCCAAGTAAACTATGTATTTGCAGAACGAGAAAGTCCGGATCATACTTTTCACATTTTCCCTCGCATATTAAGAGTCCATTCGGTAAAGTGTATAAGTAAAAATAAAAAAAATTCCGCTTCTTCTACACACATTTTAATACGATTTGACATTTCAGTTACCTAACTATCCTACTTTTTCCATTAGTATCTCTACATTCTATTTATTTTTCATATCTTTCTGTACAACTACTCTATCTATTGTAACTTTATTCTTTTTGTTCTTAATCATTACTCTATCATATCATATCATTCTCACTTTTAAATTTTTTTCTCATTTCCACTATCTTATAATTCTGCAGAGGTGTAGGATGTAGTGGGATGCAAGTTGACCCCTACTTTTGAGGGGTTGATCTTCATGGGAAAAATTAGAGAGGTGTAGGATGTAGTGGGATGCAAGTTGCATATAAGTTGTTTTCTTTTTTAAATGAATGTTTAACATGAGCGCTTTGTAGGGCAGAAGGTACCATCTTCCTTGGTCCATCATGTAGGCTTTTTTGGTTAAGAATAAAATCTTTTTTTAAAATCCCATGACTAAACAACATTGTGCTAAATCTAGATGTTACCCATATGGTGTAACCAGTAAAACTAAATATCGCCTTTCCAAACTAACTTTTAGGAGGAAGTTGATTCAGGCTTTTTTTCCTGGTCCCTTTGTAAAGGCTTTCAATAGATTTTTTTGTTTTCCATTGATTCCATTGCCTTTTTTTTTTTTTTTTGGGTTGAGGGAGGGGAGCTTCTAATTTCTATTTTATTTTATCCTCGAAAGGTGGTAATTCAGTTGGCTTGTAGCTTGGATATTATCAAGGTGCCTGCTGCTCGGGCCATGATTGTTTGGATGGTGGGAGAGTATGGCTCTGTTGGGCCAAATATTACTAGAGTGGTAACCATTGTGCTTAGGTACCTGGCTGGGTGCTTCACTAAGGAAGATTTGGAAACAAAGCATCAGATTCTTAACACTATGACTAAGGTATTTGCCATAAATCTATGCTAGCCTGCATTGGAAACAATGTTTCCTAGTTATACTTGGAGTATTTTTCAATTATTTTCTTGGATCAGTATATGAACCATCCAAATTGAAAGGCCTTTGTGAATTTATCTGCATCTAGAAGATCATATTGCTAGATCTCTATATTTCTTAAACTTGGATGCTTACAAGTAGAATATTGACTGCTGCAGGCAAATCTCCTGCTGCATCATTTGCATGTGATTCTGGGTAAAACTGCATTCATAATTCGATTAGCAACATGGATAGTCTTCTCTCTAAATGTTTTTATGACTTTGGCCTCCTTACAATTAAGAATCACCACTGTTTTTTTATTTTGATGAAAGGTTTTGGAGTCTGCTGTGGTTATTCAAATGCATAGAAAATCCATCATTTTATTTTTTGCTGCAGGTTGTGCTATTTGAACGGGGGGAAGATCTCTATACATGCAAGATGATTCTCAACTATGTTCTTGAATTAGCAAAATTTGATCTAAACTATGATTTACGTGACCGTGCTCGTGTTATAAATAAACTTCTTGCTCGCTATATAATTTCCCAAAGTGAAGAGGATGGGAATGTGCATTTACTTAAAAACGAAGGCTTGCAAAGCAAACTTGTGGAGGCAATGTTTAGTGGGAAGACAAAAGCAACATTAGATGCACCCAAAAATTATCGCTTTTATCTCCCTGGTTCTCTTTCACAGGTAGTTCTTCATGCAGCTCCTGGGTATTTACCTCTTCCAAAGCCTTGCAGTGTTCCTTATGATGACCTTCGTCAGTTGGAAAAGGCGGGCCAAGGCACAAAAAACCTACATTTGGGAACTGATAATAGTGAGTCCTTTGGAACAAATGATCCTGACACATTATCAGGATCAGTGAATGAAGAAAGTGCTTCAAGCTATAATTCTCAAGGCTCAATCATTAGTTCGGATGACAGTGATGGAACTGGTTCTGCAAGTGATCATGGTCATGATACTTCATTATTAGTAGGTGAGAGCCATAATGATGATGACAAAATTGGGCCATTTTTTCAAGTTTCTGATGCCAGTATTGGCATAGGGGAAGCATATGTCAACTCTCTCTCTGAGGGTTTGGGGGAGTTGATGTCAAAGAAAGCATTAGAATCATGGTTGTCTGAGAAACCTTCTCCGTCCGAGGTAGGTTCATCCAACCAGGGAGAATCACGATCTTCTGCAAGAATCTCTGTGAGGGATATTGGCATCAATATCAAACCTAAAGTCCATGTACTTCTCGATCCTTCAAGTGGGAATGGCTTGAAGGTTGAATATTCATTCACCTCAGAAGTTTCACATATCTCCTCTTTGCTTGTTTGTGTGGAAGTTTCCTTCCAGAACTGCTCTACAATACCATTGATGGAAATAACCATGAAAGATGAAGAATCTGATGGAAGCTATGAGTCTTCACAAGAAGCGCCTGAAACATTTGTCAGGTGAAAGCTATGCATCGAACTGTAATTTCTTCCATTCTTTGTTTTCTTCTTTTAATAGTTTAAGTGCCTTTGTTACTTCCTAGGTGTTTAGATTTTTTTGTGTTGGATGCTATATGATCTTGACCTAGCTAAGTAACAATTTGTGTGGCATCCCTTGGCCCTGAAAATCAACTCGACAGCGACAGGAATTTAAAGCCAATAATGCTGGAAATTTGCTGGTAGAAATATCTGCAAGCTTGATTGTTAAAACACCTTGGATGTGCCTTAATAGTTGGAGAATTGTTATATATTTTTTTAGTTTTCATGTCCATGGTGTTGATATTTTTCGACAATCTACTCAAAGGCTATGGTTAATGGGTGATGACTATCTTTTCAATTAGATTTTTAGGGCATATTTCATCCAAACTGGGATTCAAAGTACCATGAGTCTACATCACCAAAATTGATCCCACCATATGCACTTTGCACTGCTCTGGTGAAGGGTCTAGATCACCAAAATGAATTCCAGTATACCTGGAGGAGAAAGGATCGAGGAGTTGGCATGCTTGGATGGGAAAGGTCATAGTGTTTCTATGTTTTGACATTTTTCACGGATTTTGCAGCTCTCTCACACTGAAAGATGTTCCAGTATTGGTTCCCATGGAAGAGATTGCATCCCTAGCACCTGGTCAGATGACAAAGAGAATTCTTCAAGTCCGTTTCCATCACCACTTGCTACCCTTGAAGCTGGCTGTATGTCATTCTGGGAACAAGCATGCTGTTAAACTACGTCCTGACATTGGATACTTTATCAAACCACTGTCGATGGATTTGGACACCTTTACAAATAAGGAATCCCTGCTGCCAGGGATGTTTGTGTACACTAGACGGTTTGACCAACTTCCCTTCTCATGTGAATTGAACTGCGTACAATCTTAGTTGGAAACTTGCATTTGGGTCAAGACTCCTGCTTCAATACTTCAATGTTCACACTTGCATTACCTTTTTAAATTTGTTTTTATTTTTTGATTTTCTTTTTTCATGAATGTGGGTCCAAGTTAGATCGCACCCCATATGAATCTTTATTTTTTAATATTTTTGAATTTCAAAAATGAAAAATCAGCATTTTTCATGAGTTGGCACATGAAGGGTGTGTTTGGTTGGGCTAAAAAAATGTCAACGAAAACTTTTCGATAAAAAACGTTTCACTTTCTATAACTGTCATATTTTTAATTATTTTTTTACATTTTCCTATACAAACTACCCTACTTTTCAATCATTTTCACACAACTACCCATACGACTAACCTATTTATTTTAACTTTAATCTCTTTATACCTCATCATTACTCTTATCATATCACATCATTTTCTATCAATTTGACAACTTTACCTCAAAAACTTTTCCTTAAAGTTTTACCCTCAACCAAACACACCTAAAATATGTTTGGTTCTTTCATTTTTGAAATTCAAAAGTTTAAAAATAAAAAATAAAATTGCATATATAAAATGATCTTGCTTGGATGCACACGTTTATGTAAAAAAAAAATAAAAAAATAGAATAATGGGTACAATGAGTGCAAGCATTGAGGCTCAATGCTCACACAAGCATTGAATGCAGACTCTTGGATCAAATTAATATGTCAACATAGCAACCCGAGGGCATAATTGAGTTCTCAATTTGATTGAGTTCCATTAAATGAATGTGATGAAGTTATGATAATTAATCAAGGGAATTTAGTGATGTTGCAACCCACCCCACTACCACCTAAAAAAAAAAAAACCGAAACACCTGCATGTCATATTGAGCTCCTACAGCCTGATTTATTTTCATTTGCAATGCTGATTACCATTTCCTACTTGGGGTGATTTCTTTATCTTCTTGCTTTATCATAGCTTTTTCAAATTAAGGTTTGTTGAACTAGTGACTCATCATGATTTTTCTCTAGTTATAAAAAAATAAAATCACATATATATGGGGTTGAAATAATAACTTTTATCAGCCATGATAATATTTGAATTTTTTTGAGTTTGCCCCCTCCTTTTTGTGTTTTTGCAATTTTTATCTTATAATTATTGATTTATTAGAAATGCTCCCACTTGTGAACTTAGCTTGCAAAAACATCTTTGATGTCAACCTTAATTGGATTTTATAACTCACCTATACATGGTTAAAAGCATCTAATGGCATCATTTGGATTGTGCCCCACCTACTGTTCATGACTGGTAGATTAAAATTTGATTGGTGAACTTCTATGAGACTCTAATGGCCATTAGCAGCAGGAATGTCTCTGCAAATATAGTTCGTAGGTGGAAGCTTCTCTTGTGAAATCAATAATTGGAGGAAAAGCTGCAAAATCATATTCATGTACCACAGACCAAAGTGAATTGTATACTTGTATTTGAAGTAAGTATTTGTGGACTGTGGGGATCAGACCTTTGTCGTTGTTTTGGTGTAGGAGTTTATTGAAATCGGTTGTTAGCAAATACAAGTTTGGCATATTAAGTGGTCATCATGTAGCCTAAAGTGTATTGATTGGGTCAGTTTTCTTATTCTGAATAACACTCAAGGCTTGACATATTGTGAGAATGAAAGGCTGCTTTTAAATGCCAAAATCTTTATGATCGTGTGGCAATTCATCATGTTGACAATAGAAGGGCTGAAAATGTCATGCCAATCCACTGTCTAGTGTCCATGATGTCAAAGATTCGATGATTCTACTGTTCATACTTCTTTTAATGATCGGATCATTGTAGTCTTTTTGGCCTATGTTTGGTAAACCTGTTGGATAGTATGGAATGGTGAATGTTGTGCACCTTGCATCCTAGGCTTAATATTCTACTTGTTGCACTTTCTCACCAACAAAAAAGGCCATGTGAAACTTCTTCTGGGCTCTTTACTTGGGCTGAATTGCTGCAAGTTACACCTTTTAATGATTTTTTTTTTTAAAGTTTGAAAATGGATATCATTTATTAGTTGACTGTTTTTGCATTTCTGTTAGTAGATTTCCTTCCCACAAATTGTCTATTCAAGATTTTTCACTGGATCTTTGTGAACAGGTGTACCTTTACAGATCACATTGAAGACCGTAGTTTCCAAGACGACCGTAATAGCTCCTTCAATGAGGATAGGTTTCTGGTGGTCTGCCGGAGCCTGGCATCAAAGATGCTCAGCAACGTAAATGCCTTCCTGGTATATGTGGATATGCCAGTCACTGCTGGTGTTGATGATGTGTCTGGTTTATGCTTGAGGTTCAGCAGCGAGATCCTAAGCATTTCAATTCCCTGCCTAATAACAGTCTTGGCCGAAGGTAAATGTTCACAGCCTCTGGACATCCTAGTCAAAATCAACTGCCAGGAGACAGTATTTGGCCTTAACCTTTTGAACAGAGTGGTTGCAATTCTTTCCTCTGCAGCACTGCCTGCTTGATCGCAAAATTTTTTAAATGAGTTTTGAGCAGATGGAGAGGATTGGTCCTTTTCATCTTTTATCTGTTTGCGTGAGTGCACGGTTAATGGGAGTCGTTTGTTGAAGTTGATGGTAAATCCTTTATAGTGGTAAAATTCTAGAGTAGCGTACTCTTCTCGTGAAATTGACACATTTCTAGCCGCAATGTTCAAACAGAGTTTCTTTGCGCTCCAAATCATGCATTCAATTTGGCTCAAGCCCAAATTTCAAT
The DNA here is from genome assembly GCA_030490835.1 of Annona cherimola. Taxonomy (NCBI): domain Eukaryota; kingdom Viridiplantae; phylum Streptophyta; class Magnoliopsida; order Magnoliales; family Annonaceae; genus Annona; species Annona cherimola. The sequence goes on along the minus strand of CM059971.1, from coordinate 105,524,796 downwards.
CCAATCTTATCACACACTAGTTGGAAATCATTCTTCTATTTGTTACGCAAGACTTAAGGCTTTGCAAGCTGGTCATCAATGATCATAAGCATGCTCTGTCAAATGTGGGTCAAATATGCCCTAACCAGACATGAATCAATTACAAAATGGACTGTTACTGGAAATGGCTGCAGCAAGTAAACGGAACTTGCAATGGCTGACAGGTAAGTGATGGTCAGGGTTTCTTTTCTTTTTACTTTTTAATCATTAATCCTTTTTTCGAAGGATAAACCTTCTAATTCTTATCAAGAGGCAGTGACATAAACCAGACTGAATTCCATGACGAATTTGATGATTATCTTTCATATATTCTGGCTGCAGAGTTGACCCAATCTCCACCCATCGGTTCTGGTAGAAAAAACTTGGAAGGCACGTTTTAATGCTTGTAAATGAATATGGAAGTGTTAGTAGACATTTTTAAAAATAGGTGGACATTATATTCACAAAAAAAAAAAAATTATCCAAAAAAAAGGTGGGCATGAAACAAAAACGGCAATAACAACAATAATAATAGGAGTAAAGATAATTTGAATTTCGAATATTCTGATGTGGATTTCAAACAATTTACGAATCAGTCGGATGAAGACAAAAAGACTGCAACTATGGGAGAAATTCGAGGGGTATGATTCAATGCATGATAAGAAACAGACCCGTCGAGCTCAGAAAATTCACATGAATTTCTCCGCTGTCCTTCTTTAATCAGCAACATGCCAGTGGCACATGCAACTGCAGAGGGCTATGAAATTGACAGCGGCGGTGCATCTAGCTTTTCCTACCGTGATTCTGCATGTCATAGGAATTGGGTGGAGGTGACAAGTCCTTCATGGATCAGCACTTTCATGATCACAAGTGGTTGAGCTTGTTCGTCGAAGTCAGCTTGGAAGATGGATAAAAGGAGGCAAGTAAAGGAAAAATGGACTTAACAACCACCACCACAACAACAACAACAGAAAAGGACAAGGTTCGTTAACAAAATAAATAAAGATAAAATATAGGAAATTTTTATGTTAAAGCTAGGGTACGTGAAGACAGGACCCTGGTAAATATCATGGGCTTTAATTTTGTTAGACCCGCTTAACAGGTACATAGGTATGCTTTTGTTTTTTATTTTTAATTTTTTTAATGATAGTGTAGGGCCTGTAGGCCCAAGTGCATTTAATTTGTGTATAAATTTTAAATTTTTTTGGATTTATGTATATATATTGTTTCCTGAGTTTTAAAAATCAACAGTTTTTGGGATATCTAAATGATTTTCACTATAAAAAGTTAAAAATTGTTGATTTTTTGAAATTCCAGAAAATATATAATTATATATACATATTTTAAATTTATAAAGTTCAGTATGTAAATAAAATATATTTAGATCTACATTTTCATGAAAAATAAAAAATGCGTATTTACCCAATTACCATCTTAGTCCAAATATCATATTTTTAATCAGGCTCCATACCAATCCTATGGAACCCTCTCGATTTTTAGGTTCTATAAGAGAAGTGATAAAACTTTTGAATAAAAAGTTTTTGATGTAAAAGTTGTCAAAATGAAAGAAAATAATATGATATGATAAGGGTAATGATGAGGAGTAAAGAAAATATAGTTAAAATAGATATGTTAGTTGTACGGGTAGTTGTGTAAAAATTATAGAAAAATAAGATAGTTGTATATGAAAATATGAAAATAATTTTAAAATATGATAGTTATGAAGAGTGAAAAGTTTCAACTTAACATTTTTTAATGTGTTATCAAATACATCCTTAATATCTTGATGATTAATAAAAAAAACTACTTCATCTATTATATTTAACATAATTTATTTAACTAAGGGACTAAGTATCGTCAAAATCAAAGATGTGCAAGCCATATTTACTTTAAACTATATACTTGTGTGTAAATTATGAAAAATAAATTATTTATTCATAGAAGAATTATATTTTTAGATAATTTATATGTTAAAAATACAACTTTAAAATTGATGTTCGACATTAAACCATTGGATTACGTTGATATTATAAGGGTGTGTATAGAAAGTACAAAATTTTTAGATGAAAAGTTTTTAAAATTGTGCAAAATCATGTGATATAATCCAAGTAATGATGATGAATAAAGAGAATAAAGTTAAAACAGATGGTTTAGTTTTATGGATCATTGAGTAAATATAATTAAAGAGTAAAATAATTGTATAGTAAGATATGAATTAGGGTGTGTTTGTTTAGGGCAAAAAAATGTCAACTAAAACTTTTCAATCTAAAACTTTTCACTCTCCATAATTACTCTATTTTTTAATTATTTTTTCACATTTTTTTATACAAACTACCCTACTTTTCAATCATTTCTACACAACTACCCATACAACTAACCTATCTATTTTAACTTTATTCTCTTTACTCCTCATAATTACTCTCATTATATCACATCACTTTCTATTGATTTGACAACTTCTACTCCAAAAACTTTTCATCAAAAGTTTTACCTCTAACCAAACACACCCTTAATAATTAAAAAAATAGAGCAGTTGTAGAGAGAAATTTGTTGTTTAAAAAGTTTTTATTTTATCCAACTACACTCCAACTTTGTTGATAGAGATATGGACAGTGATATTAGATAAATAAAAGAGTTTTCATGATAATATAAATGATGTTAGATATAATAAATTAGGTGAATTTTTATCAACATCAAGATGTTAAAAATAGAAAAAGTACTTAGAAGATAGATTTTATAGAAGCAAAACCCCTTTCATGAAAATGCTGATTTTTTATTTTTGAAATTAAAAAATCAAATAAAATAAAAATGTAAGTTTCATATATAAAAAGATTTTACTTGGACCCACATATCTACGTAAAAATTAAAATAAATAAGTAAAGTTAATGCAAGCATTGAAGCTAAATTATAACCCTTGGATAAATGTCTTTGACATATGATCAAAATCGCTTTAGGCGTCCCCAACAAAAACCAGTGCACCCTTGGGGGTGGTGGTATGCATCCTACCGTAAGAACTCGAACTCGAATCCCGCAAGATGTAATGCGTCTGCTTTTTTAAATGCACGTCCAATTGCATGGTATTCGTTTCCGCAATACATGCTTACTCTACTCAGCGGCAATTATCTCATACACAAAATAGCAGTGCAATTTCCCATTAAAAAAAAAAAAAGAAAAAAGAAAAAATAGCAGTGCAATGGTCCAGAGAGAGGGCGCATTAATGGGGGCGGCAAGTGTCGAATGACCCCCTTTTTTTTTCCCCCTTGAAGGTGTCACACGTCTAACCTGAGATCCTTCCTACCTGCTACTACCAGTGCAACGTTTCTGCTATGCCACTTGCTACGAAGCAGACTATGGTGGGCAGTGGCAGGCAAGTGTTGCTGTCATCTCATATTTTCATTCATGCCATCAATGGCATGCCATCCGTGATGTCCGAATCCAGATGCCTCAGTCATTAATGCCGCCTACAAAGGTCAAAAAAGCATCGCCTAATCAAATTGCATTTTCCAAGCACGAACAGAAAGTAAATAAAACACCTTTTAACCTTTTCGGCCTTTTGCGACGAAAAAAGCTCAAAAGTCTTCACTCTCCATTCTTGGCTTTGGGTGCTGCATCTTTCAATAATGACGTCGTATCTAACAACCTCCTTTTCCTTTTTGTTTTTAATACCTCAGGTGGTCCGTGCATGACGGGTGCCGTGGAAGGACATTACTCGTGTGGCAACAGCTATCCACGTCCAAAAATCTTCTTTTCAGCCAGTCATTATCCGACAGCTGACAGTTTTTTTTTTTTACCATTTGCGAAATTTTTTTCTTTTTTACCTTTTTCAATCACGGAGCCGAAAAAGAAGCAGGTGGTGGGTATGTGAATCGCCAATGCTATTGCTATTTGCTAGCACTAGGTTTGGAAAATATTCCATTTCTGCTCGCTGCTAAAACCCGGATGCCAGTGAAAAATCAGAACCAAATGACACAAACACAAGCTTGCAGATATTTCAACTTCTGTAATAAATGCGTAGGTTATTTGCATTCATGCTAACTCAAAAATAAAATATTTACATTCATGCCAACGATGCCAAAGATTTTTCTATAATCCATAAATTCATATAATTTGTTTTTAGTGAAGATTACAGGACAAGAAATACAGGCATCCAACAAACGAGAATGCAAGCTTACAGCTGTAAGAAACACACACTTATCCGTCTCCTCTCACTTCTAATCTTCAAGTTCTAGTTCCTCAAACAACACCTCACTAATCAGGGCCTGCCAATTGTTGCCGTGTGTTGGGTCTGAATTTTCTCACCTCTTGCAGTGGAATGATCCCCTTGAAATTTGCAGTAATGCCCGCACCATTTGGCCGAAGTTGGGACCAAGTTAAGACCATTTCATTTGAGAAAAAATTGCTGTGCTGCAATCAAATGGGGGAATCTGTCGATGTGTTCCTGTTGCTCCTAATTTTCATCATCCAAAATCACAGCCGAAGTTGATGAAAACATGAAACACAAGATCTCTTGTGTGGATCTTCCTCTAAGCATACAATGGGGAAGCTGACGGTCTTGGATAAGATATCCTCCTGACATCTCCTGAACTTTTTCTCCGTGACCTTTGTAGGCTGCTGCTGTTCTGACTGTGAAAATTTGCGTTTGGCTCTGGTCTTGGGCTTCCTGAGGTATCTTTGACGTCCTGAAGCTGCTCCAGTATTGCAACTACTTTGTCCATTGTAGGCCTGAATTTGGCTTCCATAGATAGGCACTGAAGTGCAAGGGTGGCCACTTTCTGAGCTCCTCCCATAGAATACTGCCCTTCAAGGCGAGTGTCCAAGATGCGGAAGATTTTCCTTTTGTTGGTTAGGTAAGGTTTTGCCCATTCCACTAGATTGTGTTCCCCATTAGGACGGTTCTTGTCAATTGCACGTCGGCCAGATAGCATCTCTAGAAGAACAACCCCAAAGCTATATACATCGCTTTTGGCTGTTAGATGACCTACACGACCAATGACCATCTCTTTAGAATGGGAATCTTCTTATTTCAAAAGAGAGATGACAATGAAGATCAACATTAGCAAATCACACTTGACTAACTTAGGGGCTACCCCTATTGCAAAGCAATAAAAATTAAGACAATACAAATTGATGCATTAACTGCAATGATGGCTATCTAAGGTACCTGTTGCAAGATACTCAGGAGCTGCATATCCATAGGTTCCCATTACCCTTGTGGAGACGTGGCTTTTGTCACCTGTTGGACCATCCTTTGCAAGTCCAAAATCAGAAAGCTTAGCATTATAATTCTGCAAGTGAGAGAAAGGAAAACTTGGAATCATTATCGATCACAAAGAGAAGAAAAAGGAAAAAAAATTACTTCAAATGCTTTACATGATATCAAATGAAATAGCAATCAATCTGCGAAGTAAGATCGTTGGTATATAATAATAGCTAGTACAGCAAGATTGCAACGTAGACGTATAAATGCTTAAAAAGCCACATACTGAATCGAGTAGCACATTAGATGTCTTAAAATCGCGGTAGATGACTTTTGTTTCAGCGCTATGGAGAAAAGCCAGACCCTTAGCGGCTCCAAGAGCAACCTTAATCCGAATATTCCAAGAAAGTGGTTGGAAATAAGAACCCCCTGCATAGAAGTGTTAACAACAATATGAGGACCCAAAATATTTCTAGAAAACTGCTGGAAGTAAGAGCTCCCTCTGTAAACATTTAGGAATAAAACAAAGACACAAAATATGAGAACGTGTTCAAAAAATGAGAATTCGTATTGATGTTCATTGATTTGGTCAAAAGCAACTTACTCCTGAAGAGATGATTCTCCAGACTCCCACGAGGCATGAACTCATACACCAATAGCCGTTGCTCATCCTCCAGACAGTAGCCAATCAATTTCACAAGATTAGGATGGTGTAACTGCCCCAGATAATTCACTTCTGCCTATATTCACAGAAATGCAGAAATTAGCCAAGCTAATGACAAGAAATTCCAGATAATGAAAAGAATCTTGAAAACATTTGGATCTTGGGACGGTAAATGCCAGCCAATGCCAGTAATTTACAAATGAAATCCCAATGCCAGAGCATGAAACAGAAAATTGATGGATCATAAGCACGAATTAACTTCAAGAATGTCAAAGAGGGTGTCAAATTAGCAAGAATACATTCTCCAAACGCAACAGATACTCACCAACCATTCTTTATGACCCTGGTAACCTTCCTGATTAAGCCTCTTCACAGCAATAACAATCCCTGTGCCCGGCTTTGTTGCTGCAAATGAATGCTCATCAATCCACCCTTTGAAAACTGAACCAAATCCACCTTCTCCCAGCACACTATCAGGACGGAAATTCCGTTTGCACTCTTCAACTCTGAGAAGCTAAAGCTTTTTAAATTGGATGACTGAAGGATCTCTCCCTCAGTGCGAGGGGTTGGAGGCATGGATGCTGCAGAGACCTTGCTGCTCGAACTACATGAATTCCCATCTTTGCTACCATATCTAGAACTCCTTCCTATACAAACCATGTGACATTGGCAAGGAAAAACTAAGTTACTAAAGCCACATCCTTAGATTCCAGCTGTTTAAAGGAATTGCATGACCATGAAGTTAAAAGAATAAAATTCATGAAAACATTGCCACTGGGTTATAACCAAACCCAAATCTTTTCATGGATTGCCAAAAAAAAAAAAAAAAAAGCTAACAGAAACCCTAATTGTCCATTAATAAACTCGCACTGCTCTAATCCAAGAATTCACTATACATAGAGAAAAAACTATTTCTTAATATTTTCATAAACTCAGACTAAGATAGTCAATCCACCAATTTTCTCACAGAAAAAGATTCCGCACCAGACCAAGATCCATCCCTAGTCCCAATCCAATTCAATTCACTGTAAGAGATATCTGAAGAAAAACCAATTAAAGAAATGCTAAGGTTCTAATTCAGAATCCTAAGAATCTGTTTCCAGAAGCAACCATTTCCTGTAGAATTGTGCCTCAAGCGAAAGAAAACCGCAAAATCGCAAGAAACAGAGCAGAAAAATGCAACTCAAAACAACCTGAAGAAAAAAAATGGGAAAGGAAGGAAAACATCTATTCAGAGAAAATGCACAAATGGGATTTGGGAAATTAAAAAATAATAATAACAACAGCATCCGGTATTCTTAAACAAGAAAGTGCAGTAAAAAAGAGCAGGTAAACACAAGAAAACTGGGAAATCGAGAACCTTTCTCAGAACTCGAGTTACATCGAGATGGAGAGCCTCGCCAACCGGGATAAACGCAGGCAAAATCAACAACTTGGTCAGAAAATAAGCTAAACATCAGGAAGACGTGGAAGTTCATCAAACCATGTCCGGAGAAAAAAGAACAGGATGAACAAATTCTCTACAAAATTCAATGTTTTTTTAAATTAAAAAAAAAAAAAAAAAAATTCCTCGTAGAACTGTACAAACACCTAATCACGGAAAATACCAGTTTCAGTGAATCAATTCCTGATACGTGGAACACCATATTCCATCATTTGGAAATCCGGCGCCAAATCTCAGAACTACCCAAAACCTCCATAAAATCAGCCTCGAAGCAGCGTCAAGAAGGCAAAGAGAAAAACCCAAATCTCGTTTCAGCCGAAGCTAGTCTCCAACAGCAACGAATTAAGCACATTTTGCCAAATCGCAACCGCGCAAGAACATGAAAACAACTGAAACTTGCACGAGATTCAATCAACAGAGATTACAGTTCAGCCCAATCAAACTGAAAATCAATCACGAAAATCCATCAAAGCTCCTCCAAACACAAAACCAAAAATCGGATTTCAGCTGGGAAAAGCAGAGAGTGAATGGAAAGGGAGCAAAACCTGAAGCTGAAATGCCATGAAGCGGACTTTCCGCTTTGATCCGAACGCTTAAGCAAATACCCATCACAAAAAGATATAGAGAGAGAGGTGGTAGCCGTGAGAATGGTTGGGGGAGAGCAGAAAGGAAAAGAAATCGTGGATTGGTTTTTTATCTCAGCTTCGGTGGGCGTGGTGGCGAGTGTTGGAAAAAGAAGGTGCTTTCACACCTACAAGGTCGGAACTCGAGTCAAGAAGTAGCGACTCACTCTCTGTACAGTCATGACTCGTGCGTGTTTGTGAGTTGGCAAAACAAAACGGTCGCCGTCGCTGAGATAGGATTAGGAGGAAAGAGCCGCTGCTGCCGCTGTGTTGCAACGTGCGGACAGTGCCAAAAGATCGTCACCCTCCCCCATCAAATCCAAGACTACTCTACTCTCACTGTCAACGTGAAAATCCGAAAAAGTGGAAAAGGAATCAAAAGGTCTCATTCCGATTTGCTTCGCCTCGTTGGCATAAAAAATTGCCATTCATCTCTACGACCTGCTTAGCTTCAATAAGTATGCCTATTGCTTTAAAAAAATTCCACTAATTACTCTTTTTAAGCTTCTGTTTTATCCCATAAAATTTGCGATAAGGTGGAAGCGAACTAGTTTTTTTTTTTAAAATAATAATTTCAACCTGACATCGTTAAACGATCTAATACAATTTCAACGCTAAAATCTTTATATCTTACATCATCTTTACTCTGATTAAGATAATTTAACCCCATGAAAGGCCAATTGGTAAAGACAAGTGATGGACATCGGAAAACAAGGTTTGGATCATTTGGCCGCACAAGAGCATTGAAAATTTAATTTTTACATGACAAGCTTGCATGCACTTCGCCTCGGCTCTCGCTGACTACTCGAGACTTCCGTCCGACGTCGTTTGACGGGGCAAGATCGTCAGCCTATCTCCAACAAACAATACACAAGCTGTGATGCGAATAAAAACAGTGTGATAAGAGTTAAACTTTTTTAAAAAAAAAAAATTCTAATATGAAGAACAACTCGGGCATGGCTTTTTCTTTTCTAATTTTTTTTTAAAAATTAAAAATTAAAATATTTATTTTTCTCTATTAATAAATATTTATTTATAACGTCACATTTTACTTTGATGAAAACCTTACATGTTTTAAAATTCTAACATCTTTTGAAAGTGAGTTTACAGCTTTAAGATTAGAAATTAAGGGTAAGTTTGAAAATTGATAAAATTTGTTATGAAAAGTTTTTGAACTTGGAGAAAATGATGTAATAAAATATGGACAGTGATGAGTAAAATAAATAGGTTAGATGTATAGATAATCATATATAAATAATTGAAAAGTAGAATAGTTAAATAGAAAATTTGAAAAAATGATTAAAAATAAAATAGTTGTGAAGATTGAAAATTTTATGTTGTATCCAAACATGCCTTAAATATATAATATAAACAGCCTATCATGAATGCAGTTTTTTGAATAATAAGTAAATATACTGGGATGAAAAAACAAACGAGTGCATGCACGAATGCGTTGAATTAAATCAAAACACATTTTTTAAAAAAGAACTTAGATTGATAAAAAAAATGCAAATGTACCCATACAGTTTCAGGAATTATAAATAACTTCTACATAGTTTAACCATTATAACATCATCACAGTGTGTGTATATTTGCAAAAATATACAATTATATGGGTGTATTTGCAATTTCAGAAATTAAGTAATATATTTAATTGTTGCAAATAACCGTAATCCGACATAGTTCAACCATAATTAGAAATAACCTCCTATAATGAAGATACCATAACGGTGTCATAATGACGTGTAAGTTATTTGCAATTATGATTAAACTATATAAGAGTTATTTACAATTTTTGAAATTATGTAGGCATATTTGCAAATTTGATCAAATTAAGTAGTTATATTTGCAAATTTGATCAAAAAAGAGGGAATGAAAAACCTTACTACTTGCTTGCATGACAGCGCTCACATAGTATGATAAATAATATAAGAGCTTTTTTCGAATATACCCACTGCGTTTCTAAAATCTCAAATATACATATTATGTTTACAACTAATCCCAAATATGCTCATTCTATTAAAAACTGTTAGTTAAATTTTTATAAATTTTCAAAATACCCTTGTTATAAAATAATAAAATCTTAAAATAGAAAGAAAATGAAATTATAGCTTTCCAAGTTTAGAGCTGATGTGTAATTAGGACATTTGTGAGTTACGATATTAAAAATTTTAATTATGTCCAAATTTTAATGGGTATATTAATAATTTTACAAATTAACTAATGACGTGAATTTACCGATTGAGTGTTTTTGAAATTACTGTGAACATAGTAAGTATATATAGGATTTTGAAAACGTAGTATGTATATTTAAGATTAAAGTAAAACGCAGTGCGTATATTTGAGAAAAAGCAATAAATATAAAATAAAGCCAGGGTCCGTGGCAACGACTCCAGATTCAACCACACGCATGAATGGCGTGGCCAGGGAACAACGAACAAGGAGGGGCCACGGCAGGGACCACAAGGCTCTAATCAATTAGGCGGGCTGGCATATAATATGAGCCATGTATATGGCAATGTTTGCTTTGGTCAGAGCAGCTGCCGTCCCTGGACGCTGATGCGCGAATTGTAGCCTAGCCTCCCTCCTCTTAACTGGCGCCCTTCCGCCAACCCCACACCGCACAACCGCCGCTTTCAATTCCCTGCGCCAAACCATCAAATAAATATGCACCATTACTCTTACTATTGAGTTTTGATCTAATGCAACCTCCACCTCTTTACTTTTTTTAATTTTAAAATCTTTTTTAAATATAAAACTGTTTATTGATAGGTATTGATTTATGATATCAGAAATTACTTTGAATTTGAAACTTAAATCGTTTCAATTTCAACACTTTTGAAGAGGCAATATGCAACAATTAAGATTAAAAAATAAATTTATATAATGCAGTTTTTAATGTACGTATCTTTCGAGTTGTGAATAAATACGGATGGATGAATGTTATAAATGTATAGATGTTAAAAAATATTTTTAAATTAAAAAATAAAGGGGTGCATGGATGCATAAGTTGCATCGGATCAATTAGCTCTCTTACTGTCATAAAATCTCTGTATTTAAATGTTTACTCTTATTCCTTTTTTAAGGTTATTTGCACATGCAACAACTTAAGAATAAAATATTTTGTATCTATTCCAGCTGGTTTTTTTAAAAATTTATTTCAATGTCGTCGGCGTTCATCTAGCTGTTAATTATATGCTCTTCAAGGAGTTAACTCCACACGTGAACGTGTTCTTCATTATTTTTTAAATATATAATAATATAATATATCAAATTTTAAAAAAAATGCATAATATATCATATGTTAAATAAATATGTATTATATAGAAATCAATTGATATTGTTAATCTAAGAAATATTTTAAAAAGTTGTTTTTAATACTTTAAAGTAGTTTCTTGTACTTCTTTTTTGTAATTTAAGAAAGTTAGATTTTTGTAGTATTTACAGTGAATATTTAGATTTTAGTAGTATTTATGTTGAATATTTACAAAATATTTATCTATGTAATTTCAGAAAGTTAGATTTTAGTGGTTTTTACATTGAATATTTAGATTTTAGCCGTATTTATGTTGACTATTTACAAAATATTTATCTATCTACTGCAATGATTATTTTTAAAAAAGGAATACTCTTTGATATTTTTCTCGCATTTTCAATTTTTTTTATGTACACGTATTTATATGTATGTAACTTTGATATAATTTTCTACATATAAATATTATTTTTATATAGATTTGTTATAATTATAAATATATATAATATAGTGTAATATATGTTCTATACTACATAGTAATATTTATTTTAATAATTTTAAAAAAGTCGTGAGGGTGTACTCGCCTATGGAGTCAACTTCTTAAGAGAGTATTTTTTTTATTTTGAGTATCTACAATTATCTTAATTGGTATTACAATTAATCCCTAAGACATTTTAACAATTTTCATATAATGTTCTCATAAATATCTAATAATATCTTTACAAAATCCTCCTATTTTTTCCTTATTTGGTGGACACACTCATAAAATCAGGAAGATTAATGTCTCCATGACTCAATCCCGCATAAACTATATGCATGCCTAAATGCTATACCATGACATTGAGAGAGTATTTAAAGCTATTAGATGGAGGCTAACAATATTGCCAGGGATGCAAGGAATTTTAAAATTTATTAATATAAATAGAAATGATGAAAAATAATGGGTATAATTTCAAATAATTTATTTTTTAAATTTAGGACTGATCAACATCTTGGATAGAATGAGATTTGGATGAGGATAATATAGAATATTCTATTTTTAAAAAATAATAACCTACTATTTTATTTTCCATACAAATTTTCTTATTTTCAACATTTGACAATTTTTTTTGTCATCTCCTATCCTCATCGTGTTAGAGTGTATTTGGAAGAAGATGTCATGTGGCTTAAATAGAAAGGAGAGATGAGATAAAAATATACTAGCGTAAATTGAGAACCAAAAAAATTATATTGAAAAGATAAAAGCTGTATCTAAAATTTTTTAAAAGAAAAGCTATCATAAGTAGGGGTGCAACTCGGGCTCATGAAACTCGGGTTCACCTCAACCCTAACCCTAACCATATTTATAAAACTTCAACATTAACCCTAACCCTAACCTTATTTGTAAACCTCAACCCTAACCCTATTTTTGAAATTTGGGCTCAGGTTGAGTTTCGGGTTGACATTCTCCTATTAATATGTCTTTGTTACTCATCATATATATAATTTTTTATCACAAACCTATTGTATAAAAAAGTTTAAAAAAAAAATTTTTGTACGAAAGTAAAAAAAATTCAAATACTGCTTAAGAGTAGAAAGAAAGAAACCTGTTTTGAGCATTCTCTTTGCATCAAGTAGAATAATAGCTGTATTTTGGAGAACGCAGAAGTACAACCGTTTTCCATTCTGCAATTTACCACCAATATCACAACTATATATATCAATATTACCATCCAATTATAAGATAAACCCTATCACATCAATTGCAATAAAATAAAATCATCCAAAAACCACAAAATATCAAGTTTGATAAGATTATATTAATTCAAGTATCAAACTCCAAACAAATGAAATAATTTTTGGAATTGAAAAAATATTTGAATGCAAGCATTCAATCTATAGAAATATTTCTGAATAAGATTATATTAATTCTGTATGTTGAGTAAAAATAAATATTTCTGAATATCAGTCCATTTTGTTTCTATTTATTTTGTTCCTAATAATTAATTCTTAAATAATTAATGTTATTTTCATTTGTTTATTTCTAAAAATTCATTCTACCTATATATAATCACGTTACATACATTTTTCTTCTTCTCTTTTGCTCTCATTTTCAAATAGGGTTTCATTGAACCAACTTTCAATAATTAATCATGGTAATGTTAATTTGTATATTAAATAATAAGCAATGAATTTTTCTAAAAAAATATCAAAGATAGACCTGTTACCGAGGTGCAAGGATGCAGTTGGCTGAGGCGCGGCTGGAGAAGAAGGCTGGAGAGTTCGGATTTCGGATAGGATTTCACGAGCGCAAGAAAAGAAAAGCTGGAGGGTTCGGATAAAAGGACAGACGGGATTTATTTCGCCACCGCCGGAGAAGAAACGCTGGAGGGTTCGGACATGCGGGGTTTCAACAGTGCCGGAGAAGAAAGGGGATCGCCGGATCGGAGTGCTGGAGGGACCGGACAGATCTAGGGATTTCGCGAGCGGGAAGAAAGGAGAAGCTGGAAACGGCGGGTCGAAACCAAAGTCAAAATCAAATTGGAAACCGAGACCATCATAGAGTCAAAATAATCATTAAATTCTTTATTAAAAAGACAATTTTACCTCTTTATATTTTTATTAATTGAAATAATTTAGCCATGAAATAATATTTAAATCATTTAGATGTTATAAATTAATAGTTTATCAATATTAATTGAGTCATATTTGAGTTAAATCGTTTCAATTAAGAAATTACGAAAAAGCAAAATCGTCTTTTAATTGGATAGTTAATAGTTGTTTTGACTATATAGATATAATAAGAATTTAGCAATGGTGTATGTATAATATGAATTATGTGTAAATGTTGTCAATCAAGTTTTTTTTATTAATCATTAATTGTATTTTTTTTACTCCTCTATTGTTTTAAGCTTATTTTACAACTATAATTTTAAAGTTCTCATAAATTTTTCCGTTGGAAAAAAAGATCTCAAAAAAATTTAATATTTAGTATCGCAGGTCGTTGGTCAAAAGGCTTCAGTAGAAAGGGTGTGAAGAGTAAATTTTTTTAAAAAAAATTGTTGGATCTATATCGTAATGTAAATTGGGAATTGGTATTTTGGTAAAATCAGTTGAGACGTTAGATTGTCTCGGCGTGGATGTGGTCAACGAATCTTCCCCTTCCCCATCACGCCTGCGACACCGTACTCCTGCTGTCCATCATCCATCCATCAATAATATATTATTATAATATAAATTATATATTTTATATAAATGCAAATTTGGGTTCGGGTTTACAGGGTTCGGGCTTGCCTGAACCCGAAACTGAGACCAATTTGAATTCGGTCCGAGTTCGGGCTGAAAATTTCAGAGTTACAACACTACTTCTTTTCGGGTTCGGCGGGCTGGGTTCGGCCCGAACCCAGCCCAAGTTGCACCCCTAATCATAAAGGGGAAAAAATAACATCCCCCGTGGTCCTTTCAAACACGCAAAACAATTTTATCATCTACAACACAATTTAATGATATAAAGTTATCTATAGTTTATGTTTATTAAAGAAGATGCTTGATAAAGTATATTTTGGTAGAATTTTGGGAAGAGGTGGAAAATAAGAAATAGAATATTTTGAAATTTATATAATTGATATAAAATAATATGAGTAAAAGTTGAAATAAAGAGAATAATTGGAAAAAAATTAAAATATAGAGATGAAATTTTAAAAGATAAAATTATTAGTGTGAAATTTTAAGTATTAACAAGCACTTCCTAAAGTATTAAATAATTAATTAGAGAATAGAACTGCCGTACGTTTCCCACGCCGTCCGACGGTTTCCCACTAACGATGTTACGTCGCAGAAAACAAGCCCTTCTTCTTTCGGTGCGGCGTCGTGTATGAGAAACTGTAACCGAACCGCGTCCGTCATCGTCTGTCTGAAGAACAAAATCAAAAGCCCCAGATTTTATTAAACCCGCACCACGTGATCAGTTGTGATGGGATTGGGAGGCAGATGGCAGCCTTTTAGTGGAGACGTAGGAGTTGGGTTGGGTTGGGTTGGGTTGGGTTGGGTTGGGTTGGCAGGCTGGCTGCCTACTTTTTGACTTTGGGAGTTACTCTTAACTTTTTATCCTTCGTACGGGCAGACGCAATCATTGGACCCACCACTTATTCCATCCGACAGGCCACGTGGAAAGCGACATGGCTGTGTCGCCTTGCAGACCCCTAATCGAGCCAGCGTGGTGTCTGGAGTCTCCGTGTACCAAATTACAGAGCCCAGGAACGTGGCGGGCCCATCGAAGATTTATTTTAAGATGGTTTGTAAATATATTCATTTAGTTTAATTATAATTATAAATATATTTATATGATTTTAAAAATTATAAATTATTCTTACATAATTTGATCATAATTACAAATATACTCGTGTTATTATGACGTTGTTACTGCACCGTTATGACATTGATATATTTGCAAATATTTATAAATTATGTTGAAATATTTACAATTTCAAAATTAAGTGAGTATATTTTATTTTTGTAAATATATTTTATATAATTTGCAAACCTTTATAAATATACTCGTGTCATGACAGTGCAGTAACGGCATTGTAAAGGGCGTGAGTATATTTGCAATTATGGTAAAACTATATGGGATAATTTGCAATTTCTAAAATTATGTGAATATATTTATAATTATGGTCAAAATATATAGATATATTTGCAAATTACATTTTATTTTATAAAAAATTTTTATTTACATTGGTGAGAGGTGAAAAAAAAAAGAGAATTTTCCACATTGTTTTCTCTGTGCCTTTTGCATGATTCACTACTTCAAATTATTTTATTCTTTAGGAATGTTTGTTTAAACTCATTACTTTTCAATATAAAAATTTTTACTTTTCAAACTATTATATTTTAAATCATTTTTACATCTTTCTTTTAAACTACTTTGCATTTCAATCATTTTTACACAATTATTTCTACAATTAACTTATCTATTTTAACTTTATTCTTTTATTTTTCATCATTACCTCTATCATATCATATCATTTTCTCATAATTCAAAAACTTTCATACTAAAAAATTTATTACTTTCTAAATACATCCATTATATTTTAATTATTTCAAAATATTTTTTCAAACAATCATACTATCTTCTTTATCTTTCTACATATTGTACAACACAACTTTAGTAGAGTCACCGTAATCGAGTAAATTGCATCATTTCATAGGCACCTTTGCAAAATTTTGTGCTCTTTTATAGACATTCTATGATATAATTTGATATTTTAATTTACTAATTATCCCAATTTTTTATTACTACCATTATATTTTAATTATATTTAACATTTTAATACAACTATTTTATCTTTACTCTTTTTACTATTGATCATTATTCCTGCTATATCATATTATTCTCTATTTTTCTTTATAAATATTTTTAGCATTAAAAATCTTATAATCATCAAATTATTGGAAAACCTTATTGATTAAAGTTATAATCATCTTATGACCTTTCATGCTAATCACCAAGAAACATAAACTATAAGTGGAAGCGTACTTGAATCCGAAAAGAAACAAATTTGTTCTTGAATTTTATAGTTTTTGATCTTTCAGATTAGTGTCATAAGGTTTTCTGGATAAAACGACTACCTTTTTTCTAATAATGGAATATTAGAAAAGAAATTATTATGCATAACTCGAGGATCACAACCATTTATATAGAACACATATTTTTTTATTTATAATTCACCCACCATAAAAATAAAAAGTAGAAATTAGAAATAGAATTTCTACACATAAGAGATGATTTAGACCCATATATGTTATAAAATCACTTTAAAATTGAGTCATTTTTGTTATGATAACATATATAATTATTATATATGTGTCTGTCGAAAATACAACAGTAATAGTATATGTGTGAGAAATTTTCCATGGTGCGACAACATTAAAAATTTTCAATATTACTTCCTCATTTGGGCCCAGTTTGCTGGATAAATAAAAATTCAATTTATCCATTGTCATTTGTACATCAAGTTTAATTTATTCATCTCAAATATTTGCGCATACTCATTTGATAAGATTGTAAATTTAATATAATAAAAAAATTTATTGGATTTATTTTAAATTGCTAATTCAACATTTATACCATGTAAAATATTACTTGTATATGGATAAATAATTCTATAGTCGTTATATCATTCCAACAAAATTGTGAATGCATATAAGTGATTTTCATATTTTATGCATATACTTAAAACATTAATCAAAATAATTTTTGATATCATAATAAAATAATAATTTAAAACAAAATGTATGGTTAATATGTTAATTTAATCACCAACATAGGCCAAATAGGTACTGACTGCATGATTGTATTTTTCACTATGACAATAACAAATTTTTTCCAATGCAGCAATTGATTTTGTTGTATGCAACCTAGATTTAGTTGCCTTTGATGCCCATTTGGCTAAAAAAGTACGTGCAGTAAATAAATGAGTTACCTATTTTGCTACATATATGCTGTTGCTATAAATAAATGCAACCGTTTAAAGAATGATTGCAAATGCTTTTTTATTAGTATAATATTACAATCTCATCATTTCATATCATAATTAAATATAAGGAGATAAAAAGCTTTCATCGATTTTTATAGGGGAGACAAGGGAGACAAGGAACTCCTACATATTTACAGGAAAGATTCTTGTAATTACTTCAAAAATGAAAAATATGTACTTGAAAGTTAAAAATAAGTTTTGCATTATTTGAATATTATAACATTTTAAAATGATTTCAATAAACTAATCAAGGCGTGAACATCTCCCACGTTGCTTCCCATTTAAGATATTAAGTCGATTTTGTTGGAAGGTGGTCACTTAGTAGTTGCAGTTGCAGTTGCAATTGCAATTGCATGCACACAAATGTATTGAGCCTCAATGCACCTAGGTGTATAACGTTTTTTCCAAAAAAAAAATTAATTAATTACTGAAAATGTCTTTGATTTTTAAAAATTCAAAAAAATATCTAAATTTTTTTTAAAATGGTAAAAAATTGATACACATGTTAAATATATTTAGATTAATAATTGTGTAAATTTTTTTTTAAATTAAAAAATGGGTGAAGTACACCGGTATGCATTGAGCATAGGACGGGTTCCCTGGGTAATTCATAATTGAGTATGGCTCCAAATGCAACCACATGAACGTTGAGGCAATACAATAATTAGGTAGCCCGATTGAGCTGAGTTGGACCACCAGCCGTCCGTTCATACTCATTCACTCACACCGCCGGAATCTAGTCTTCCACCGGCCCGCATGATAGGGCCTGGATTATTGTAACTAGACCTCAATAAAATAAAGCATTATCTTCTACTTCCATTCGCATACAAACGCTGTACGTGGAAGGAAAAAAGACAAAAAGCCTTGATGCTGCGTCGGTGCGATTCCTACCGGTGATGATTAATGAACAGGCACGAGGGCGTCACGCGGCTTGTTGACTTCGTATGATGGGGTGGCCAGTGATTGGGACCCACTCCAACAATCCAGCCGTCCAATTTTCAGACAGATGATCCAGATCCAACCGCGTCAGGAATAGCTGTTATGGAGTGAGGTCGGACCCACGTGATAGCGTGATGCACACGAGTGCGTGCGGCTGTGGTTGGCTGTGCACCGACTCTCTTCTCCGTCATGGCAATTTGGCATCCTTTTCGTTTTGGCCGCTCTCCTCGCTAGCCTCTGCTGGCCCCGCCCATGACCCACGTCATAGTATTCTTGGGTAGAATAGATTATTATTTTGATACCTACAGATAAAATAAATTCTAAGTTAAACAAATCTATTTCAATTAGGCAGAGTAGGTTTTAAGATCCGTGTACTCGAAATTAAACCGACTTTACTAGTACGTGTTTAATATATATTTTATGAAATATATTTTACAGTAAAAGACATATGTATTTTTAAATATATAAAAACTTATTTAATCCATCTATTGTTTAGTAAATTTAATAAACATATGTCTAAAATTATTTTATTATCATCTTGATTATAGATTTTTAAGCAAGACTTTTAATAAAATTATAGTTTTTAAATACAATATAGAAATATTTTAAAGAACCAAATTCGAATTTGAACTAGAGCAGATGAGACCTTAAAAAATAAGATACAATAGACAAAGAACTAACTTGGTCTTAAATTAAGTAGAATAAAAAATTTTGAAAATAGAATAAATGTAGAATTGGCCCTCAACCGAAACTCCCCCCCCCCCCTAATCAATGGTGTTCAACATCATCCTATTTATTTGTTTTATGAACAAATAAATATTAGGATAGCTTTATAAAACAACCTTCTTCGGATAGTTGAAACGGAAAAGCGAGTACAATAGAAACAAATAATAATTAACAGATAAAGCTGCTAGTGAACAAAATTTTATCTAAGAGTACCGATATTGATAAAATTAAAATTATAAAAGTAGTTAAAGCATAAAATTAATCTCAGACGACGATGTACACACCCATCCACATGCCTTAGATGACAATAAATCATTTTATCGTTTTGCAAATTAGGTTGTCGTTTGGACTTTTGAGTCTTAGAATCATCCAACCGCCCAACTAAATTTCAGTAATCTTTCGCCATGACATGCCCTTGCAAAATTTAAAAGGGGACCCCGTCTTGTCTTGCTTCCTTTTTCTCCGTGTGTGAACTGTGAACTGTGAAATGAAATATTTCCATTTTTTTCTGTCAAAAAAGTATAGTATTCCGTTAGCACGTACAGTTGAAACGGTTAATAATAAATAAAAAGTACCCAAAATACACGCAGGCTTGATGCCATGTCATTCAATGCGCCTGTCAGTGCATATTAGGGTTGTAAGTAGGATTGGTTTTAACTCAAACCTTACTAATACAACCCGATTTATAATAAGTTTGAGTTAAGCATTTTGAAAAAATTAAATTATATAACCTGATTTGATTTCAAAAGTATGATGGATGATTGTCAATCTGATCCAACCCGATTTCATATATTGTATTACAATATAATAAATATTCTTACATTAGCATATGATATATAGGACATTATTATTTTGAAATAAGATTATTTAGTAATTATGCCATTGTAGAAGTCACAAATTAGAATATATATATATAAACGATTAATTTTTATTCTTTCGTATAAATTTATATTTTAAAATAGAGTTAATTAATCAAAATATTTCTAAATATTATATATTCATTAACCCGATTTCTAACTCGAACAAAAATGATTTTTATAAGGCTAAATTATAATTGAGTTAAGAAGTGAAAGATAAGGTTGAAAATAAGATTGAGTTGAGATTTTATAAGATAAGGTAGAGACTTGAACCAACCCAACTCGATTGACACCCACACCACATGCCACTCATCTTGAATTTTTTTTTTTAAGGGTGTGTTTGGTTGGAGGTAAAACTTTTGATGAAAAGTTTTTGGAGAGTAGAAGTTGTCAAATTGACAGAAAATGATGTGATATAATAGGAATAATGATGATGAGTAAAGAGAATAAAGTTAAAATAGATAGGTTAGTTGTACGGGTAATTGTGTAGAAATGATTGAAAAGTAGGATAGTTTGTATAGGAAAATGTGAAAAAATAATTAAAAAATAGAGTAGTTATGAAAAATGAAAAATTTTAAATCGAAAAATTTTGATTGACATTTTTTTACCCCAAACAAACACACCCTGAATAAAATTTCATAGTATACAGCTCACGTAGACACGGACGCTCAAGTGCCTAATTTGGTCGGCCATCGTACATATATCAGCAGCAGTGGTGTTCGTACGGTCGGTATTTGCGCATACACATTGATTATTTGATTATTTTCAACCGACGAATCTGGTGGTGCAATCCTCGTGTACATTGAAATGCATGGCTGGTACGAAGTAGGAAAGCACGCCTGCTCATGTGGAAATTGGAAAATCGCCATGGGTTTACCACCAGAAAAGTACGCTTTTCGGCTTGTAATACCGCAGATGTTGCTTCAAAGTTCAAATACTGCTGATGCAGCCAGACTGACAACTCTACTTCATCGACGTATTCAAACTCCAAAGGTGCGAAAACACAACCAATTAATTTTAAAAATTAGGACGAAAATCCTTATTTATCCCTAATATGAGAGAAGATCATTTTTTTTCACTTCCGATTATACATCGATCATGAGTTTGAGATGTGATTTTCCAAAGAAAATTAATTCTGGATTAAGTTAGGTTTATTTTATTTTTGCACTCAAATAGTACGGGAATGCTTTTATGAAATTAGGTTTCATAAAAATGATTTTATAGAACTCTTTTTATTTTTAAGAAGTTGATCACTGATGTTAAATTTAATTCATTCATTGTATTTAATATTATTTGTTTAGCTAGAAAACCAAATTTTATCCGAATCCAATACGTGCATAGTCCATGTTTGCTAAAAAATAAGTATATTTATGTGTAAATTAAGAAAAATGCTTCTATTTATATATATTAGAATACAATAATACTTTATATAATCATCGATATAGGAGTGATATTTTAGATGATTTAAATGTATAAAATAATACTTAAAAATTAATATATTAAATTATTTTATTACGTTAATCTTACCATTTGTAGAAAGCGCCCATATACAGTAATACTGTATAAATGAAAGAGTTTCCATGATAATATAAATGATGTTATAATTAATAGAATAAATTTTTCATCAACCATTTAGACGTAAAAAATTAAGAGAGTTCCATAGAAAAAAGGCTTTATAAGAATATCCCATGAATACTATATGCTTTTGGTAAATTCGGAGTAACTTTAAAATTGTTTTAACTCTTTTTCTTTCCCGCATATTTAATAATATTTCAATGCGCAATTCTCAAAAGTGTTACCTCTATAGTTTATATTGATCAGCTATTCTAGCAGAAATTAAAGTAGAAAGAGAATTTATTAGAAAGAACGCTTCATTTGGAAAAGAAAAGCAACCAAGGACTGTAGAACAGAAGACAATTATCAATAAATGGATGAAGTAGTCCGCATATCAATGGGTGTAAAGAAGAGTAAGCAGTTTTTTTTTACATTTTATTTTCTCCATATTAATTATTGATTTTTATAGGTATTTATATACTTTATATACATTATAATAACTTATATTACATTCAAATACATTCATAATTCTCACACAATGGAGAAATTTTTTTTAATAACACCCTACAAATGAGGAAAACTATAAATATTTCCACTAAAAGGAAAAAACAGAAAAACTATCGCACCACTTGAAATGGGAAAGAAAGAGTCAAACTCATGACAATTGAGGAAAATTTTTCAATAATCCCTCACAAATGAGAAAAACCGCAAATATCTCTACTAAAAAGACAAAATAGAAAAACTCCTGCACCACTTAAATAAAGGAAAAGAGTCAAACTCATGACTAACCAACAATGGACTAATATAAGTTAACAGAAAAATACCACTAAGTAGCTATTAACTCTTTAATTTTAACTTGGAGAAAGAAACTAATCTTTTTAATTTTAACTTGGAGAAAGAAACTAATCGTAGTACAAAATTAAGAAGTTCTTGAGAAGATTGTGGATTTCCATTATGACTTCTAATTAGGCCAGTCGTCAACCATGCGGGGCACACTAATTTCTAACTTATATTTTATTTAAGGCATGTTTCGTGAGCGATATACTAATTACTAAAAGCATACTTATCTGCCTAACCCGGCCACCAATGATTGATGCATGTGTTGAGATTCTGCAGTCTACATTTTTAATGCCCCTATTCTCGTTGCAAAAGATCCAAGGTGCTTGATTGGGATAAGTATGAAACATTGCTTTTTTTTTTTTAGAGACAGTTTTCAATTTTCAACCTAACTTTTTATATTTTTATTGCAACATTTCTCATTTGTAATATACATTATTATATTCTTATCTCATTTATCCGTATGATTCAAGCTCATTGAATTCTTCCAAAAGGAATGGGATAAAGATGGGAGGATGATGATATAGAATTTTTTATTTTCAATAATAACAAATTTTTTTATTTCTTATATAACTTACCCTGATTTATGTACAATTTTTTGTATTCACACCACATAACAACGTTTATCTTATTTCTAACGTGCAATAATACTTTTTTTTTTTAATTCCATTCTCCATCTTATCCCAATCTGAGAATCAATTTATTGATTTTGAAAGTACCAAATAGCAATATTATACAGATGGTAAATTGAGAAAACAAACGATACTCATTTTTTTATTAATCTAAATTCTTCAGAATGCTAACCAAAGCACCTTTATCATGTGAGAAGCAATCAATACAACTGCCTTTACCCGAAATGCAAATCTCTCAGCATTTGGATCACAGCTGATATTAAATTAAGTTATGTCGTATAATATTATATCGAACAGACAAACTTGAGTTTTAACAAACTAGAAAATCCCAGTGTTGTCGTCAGAACCGGACCGGCCGGTTGGACCGGGAACCGGTCATGGTTCTAGTTCAATTACACCAGGTTCCGGTTTCTCCAATCAAACCGCCTGAATCAGACAAACCGCGAGCGAACCGATAATCACGGTCTAACCGAGTTCGGCCGGTTTGGCATAAAAAGCCAAAGCACGAATGAGTTTAATGACCCACTGCCACCTCTCGATTTCGACATTCCAGATTCCCTCTCCCACAAATCAGTATCCCGCCAGAAAAGTCGTAGTTCCCGCTCCTCCCATTTCTGATTTTCTCCCCCATCCTTGTCTAGCACCGTAACTGCAAATGCGAGCTGATGACTGCTTCAGTCTCGGACTGTAGTATCCACTCTCGAGCAGCTCAACATGCCCAGTTCTCCCTCTATTTCTCCTCTTCGTCCTGCGACGGATTCTTCTCTTCTCCGACAATCCGTCACGCCACTCAATGGCTGAAAAAGAAAATAAAAAAGGCAAAAAAACCAAATCAGGGGCGCACAACCAATAGCATGAGTTTTCAACTTCTCATTTTTTCAAGATCAATCCTGCCCAGAAAGGTAGACACCTAGCTCCAACGTCCATTTCTCTTTAGCGACAGCAGCAGCAGTGCTTTCCAGCGTCCATTTCTTTTCGTCTTTGGCCAACAACCGAGCCTATTTTGTCTTCATCTCCAACAATGACAATTCTTTTAGTATGGTCGTCTTGAGGAACTGATTTGGGGAAAATGGCTATAAAATTTTGTGTAGTTGTGTTAGTTGGATATATAAGAACATAAGAGTTACATTGTGTCTTGGAAAATTAAGTTAGGTTCCACCAATGCTAATGAATATGCCAATGTTTATCCAGTGCTTTAAGATTTATGTAGGTGGGTCATCGCTTTAAGAGAAGAACTTTATCGATTCAAATGGTATTTTTGGAAAATGTGAGAAACAAGCGAAATTCTTATGATTGCCAATTTGAATAAGTTTGAAAGATAGTTCAGTGTCCAATTGATCAATTCATTCTTATGGTATGATGCAAAATTTATCTGCTGCAACTTGGATATGGTTTCTTATTACACTATTATGTAAATAGCTGTTCATTGCATTGTCTGTTATTCAACAATTATTATTTTATTTTATTTTTTATTTTTTATTTTGCTATGTATGTTTACAGGAGCGCAATGCATAAACATTCAAGGCATATTACACATTTCAGGTTAGTTAATATAGTTATTTTTTTTTAATACTCATGCTTAAATATTTTTGAAAATTTTATATTAATTTTTCTTTCATATTTTATTCTGATGCTTCAAATCTAAGATATAGCTTTAGGATTTATGAATATATAATTTTACCAACATATAATTAATATAAAAAATTAAATATTTATGACATCATAAATATGTCATGCTAATCTTATCGGTTCGAACCAGACCAGTTCATTTACCAGTTCAATCACTGGTTTGGTTCTGACAACATTGGAAAATTCAATGCGTGGCCCATTTTTATAGATGAATAATATTTTATATTATCTTTCGATGGTTAGAGTATAACACCGTTAGTATATGTATTGATCATAAGGCGATGATGTTATCTAGTTGCTGTGTGAAAGATTTATATATTGATAATCTAACGCGACATCCGGCAATTTCAGTGAGTCAAGTGAACCATAATAAATTAAAAATTAAATACAGAATCACGTTATAGTTATTTATAATCAAAGTATTGAAAATTATTTCATTGAGAAATTCGGTGCCCCTCAGTATCTAAAGAAAAATTCCAATAAAGTAATTACGAGTTGTAGAATTGTGAATTTTTTTGTACATCCTCTGATTTTACCATTTAAGTGATTTTATTTATTAAAAAATAAAAAGTAGTAAACAGGCATAATAAATGACTGGCTAGAGTCCAATCGATAGAAAAATGGTCCATAAAAAGTAGGTAGGAAGGTCTTACCATCAACCAGACAAGGAATCAATTGTCTTGACTGGATGCAAAAGCAACTCTTATTGATAACTATTCGTGATTGCATGTTAGAAAAAATGACACGCTGCAAGTGCAAATCATGAGATTGGACGTGATTTTAAAAAGCTGTATTTTGTTTTGGATCGTTGTTGGCAACTTCTTTTGACTGGGAGGAATGCAAGAGGAGTCATTTGTATTGATGTGGGATTACTGGCAGCTGGGACCATACGCGTGGTCCAGTATTCCATTATTTAATTTAGCGGGGATTTAATTTAAAAACCGTGATTAATCACAGAACCTTAGACGTTTGATGAGGGTCAACGGTGCCAAGATCCTTCCCAAAGGAACATGGCAGATTCAAGAAATTCTTGCGTATCTGATCCTAAAAATAATCATGCATTTGGTTGCAGCTCTAAGATTCATTGAGCCTGGCCCAATGATTTGCTGGGGCAACGCAGAAGACGCATTGTATTTTGCAGGCGGTACAACTAATTAATGAAAGCATATCAATTATAATTGTGGTGAACCGGATAGAGAGAATTAGTTGCAAGTGGACGACTTGGTAATATAAATATGAAAATAAATGATTGGACATGCTAGGGTGTAGCCAGCTCAAAGTGGGGCGCACATTCATCATAAAAAAATAAAAATTTAATCCGCCTCGTATTTAGAATCATTTATTTTAGTCGCATATTAAGTTGTATCTCCATTAGATATGCATATGGGTTCCATTTGAAAATAATATAAAAATCAATGTGAGTAAATGGTTTGATTTAGATATTAATTTTAAAACGGATTCTCGATATTTAAACTATTTAAAACATCAATTCTATAGTACAAATAATTATATAAAATATATTTTTTATTATTTTTACTCTTCATTATTACCTTTTCAATATCACATTATTTTATCTTAATTCAAAAACTTTTACACGAAATTTTTTATCATTTTCTAAACACACTTTGATATTATGGTTATGTGTGGATGGCTAAAAAAATATCAACTAAAATTTTTCAATCAAAAAATTTTCACTTTTCATAATTATTTTTTAATCATTTTTCTATACAAAGTTTCCTACTTTTCAATCACAACTATTCATGCAATTAACTTATTTATTTTAACTTTATTCTCTTTACACGTTGTTGCTATCCCTATCATATCGTATTATTTTTTTTTATCAATTTGATAACTTCAACTTCAAAAAAATTTTATTAAAAATTTTACTTCCAACTAAACACAGTCTATGATTATTTTCTATCAGCAATTTTAACTCAGAGGCATCTGAGTTGACCTCTTAGGTTGCATTTGCGGAAGTTGAGCCCATATTCTCCACGTCCATTTTAAAGTTCCAATACTAATGTTATGAAAAGAAGCTATCCATGACGGAAACCACGTATCTTTTAATGTGATCGTTTGTAGGTGTATGGAGCATGTGGAGACCAAGTTCCTCAAAATAGATATTTAAAAAGGATTATGCCCCTTCCAAACTCCCAAGTCCCAACCTTTCCGTTCGAGCATCCACACGAGAAGTCGTGAATATTAAAAAAGGATTATGCGGATTTAGAGGTACTGCAGCAAAGTGGCAGTAGGATCTTAGAGGAAGAATTCAAAATAAGGATAAAAAATAGCTTCCACTTCTTATTAGATATGATCAGTTCACTACAATAAAATTTTATCATAGCAACAAGAATTTTAAAATTTTGTCACAATTGGACTGATCATATCAACAAAAATCTCAGTTTTTTTTTTTTTAAATTATTCTGCTATGCTTATTTTATTGACCACAAAAATGGCAAATATTTTGTTGTTAAAAGAGAACTGCATCCTAATGATGATAACAACATTTATTTCCATTACTGGAGGGTTCGAAAAATTTAAAATGTCAAAACTATCCCTGCTCTACCGTCTTCTAAACTACTACCTGACGCCGGAAACCAATGACCATGATCCGCCGCCGAAAATGGCAGCTATGAAATCGGGCAGAGTCTGGCCAACGGGTATCTTCTTTCAACTTCGGCCAGGGCTGCTTTTACCTCAGCATCGGCAGAGGGCCTTTCCAAAATCCGAAGACATGGAAATTGATTTTCTTGTCTAGGAAATTATAATCTGGGCCCTGGGCCCATTATAATGTATAAAATTAATAAATCCAATCAATACCATTTTATTTCGCATTACTCATTTAGTTTTGAAAAATTGTCCAAATCGAATGTTAATTGTAATTTTCGCGGTGCAGACTTACTCGAAAACGAGACGTATGTGATGTGTAAGACTCCAATCGAGATAATTTTGTTTATTCTTTAGAACTAATTTAAAATGGCTTTTTCATTTATTATTATATTGGGTTGGTTGGATCAGCATTCGGGGCCACATGGCTATATATACCTAGTCTGAATAGCTAATTAAAGCCCATTGAGAAAAACAAGGTGGGCCACATCACAGCCATGACCCATTTGTGAAGGTTGAGGTGGAATGACGGCAAGTAAAACAGGAATTGCTCTTTAAATATTTCTAGGCAAGATATAAAGAGTTGTAAAAGGGGAAAAAAAAAATTTCTGCTAAGGAATGAAATAAGGTTATTTGGGCGAACATCCAGACCAGTTTTACGTTCTGTTCAAGCCCAAACATAGGCATGGGAGTGGAGGATAATGCAAGGGTTCAAAATCAGTAAGAAAGATCTACTGCTGAGCTTTCTGACTTCTTATTAGCTAGGATCAGTTGTCCATAATTAAGCTTTCCATAACATATTGCAGACCTAATTACTTTATACAATTTGTTAATTTTCCCTAACACACGGATAAATTCTTGATGATTTTCTGAGGCATTCATCCCTTTACGTCACTAATTAAGCCATTTCAAAAATAATAAATAAAATATCTTGTGAGATATTAAAGAGGTTCTATCTTTTTCCAATATATTTAAAATCCGGGAGAGGCACCTGAGTGCATTAAACTCATTTTTTTATTTTTTTGAAAATTTTTCTACAATTGTTAATCTAAGTATATTTAACATGTATATCGAGTTTTACCATTTTTAAAAAATTTTAAAATTTTTTAATTTTTGAAAATCAGTGGTATTTTTAATAATTTTAAAATTAAAAAGTGGGTTAAAACACCCCAATACATGGAGACTAAGTGCACTATAAGAGGGCAATTTGAAATCTTGCTGAAAATATATAAATTTGACAGATTGATCTAATTTGCTGCTGTGGTAATTGTCTTCCATTTTCTGAATATAAAAACATCAGTATAGAAATACATCAATGGGCTCTCATAAAAAATAAAAAAAAAAACAAACAAACAAACTAAATGGGCAAACAATAATCATAATGGAATCTTGTGGTCGACTGTGGCAACTGCATAGGTGATTGGAAATTTTAATTTAATTTACGATAAGAAAATATACTTAATTAATACATTAAATCATGCGTATAACTAATAACATGTTTTCGGTCTTTAGATTAATTGGCTGTGAAGCATTAATATTCCCCAGTTTGTCATGAGATAGACAGCAACTTACGTATATATGCCGAATTTACACACATCCTTATACGGAGAATCCTAATTTTTTAAGTAGCGTAACCGTCACAATGATATTAATTTTCATCTCTGAAATTAGTCTGGAATCTGAAGGTTGTTGTCAGTCTTCAGATTAGCTGTTAAGCATCAACGTTCCCCACTTTGATATGAGATATGTAACAACCATGCATGTACACTGAACTTATATATGGAGGATGCTAATTTGTAAGTGGGGCTAACGTCATATAGATGTTGATTTTCACCTTCGAAATTAGCCTGGAATCTAGTACATTTTATTACGTCATATCATATATAATTTGATTCTAGTAAGAATACATTTTATTTTCAGATACCTACAAGAGGTATTATAGTACAATTTTCATTAAAACATATTTGCCGTACATTTATCTTGTGTGGTTATCATCCTACAGATGTATCTTTCCAGGGAAACGATTTCATAGTAGCACATGAAAATTAATTTACACGTCAAAGGAATATCTTTTATTATTAGATAAAATATAAAATATGGAAAATTCCACGTATAATCATGAATTTTATCATTAATTTTACTTATGCCCTTAAAGTTTTAAAATTTCAAATATGTCTATAAATTTTCCTTAAAATTTCATTTATACTTGCATTGTTAAGAATATATTAAATGGAGCTTTCATTTATGCTTGCATTGTTAAGAATATATTAAATGGAGCTTTCATTTATACTTGCATTGTTAAGAATATATTAAATGGAGCCTTTAATTTATCTGTGAAATGATGAATATCCCAAGCCTTAATAGAGCTTGGATTAGCCCTTCCAACTTTTGTTTTCCGCAACACGTATATCTAAAATACCCTGAATTAAAAATTTTCTTTTTTTGTTTTTTTTTTTTTAATTTTTTTTTTGTTGCAGCCATTTACTTTTTATAAAACGATGAAAGTAAATACATTTTTTTTCCAATTTAACATAATAAAGTTTTACCACACTCCTGAAATAAGAAACAAAGCTCCCTCGTTAGGAAACCCTAATTCATTGGCACTAAGGCCGGGATGCATACCAGCGGACTATACTCTGGTCACATTTATTTAAGATATTAAAAATTATAATAAATAAAAATTTATATATTTTAATACTTTTCAACGTAAATATATAACTATTTTAGTAAAAAATTAAATATAGTATGAGTAGATTTTAATATATAATTATTTAAATTTTAGAATTATCAAAAGACATGCTGTAGAAATTTTAAAATCTAGACAAATAATAAAAAAAAAAAAAAGTAGAAGTCGGGACCTCAGTAGGGTAATGTATTAAATCATCCAATGATAAAGGGGAAGTTTGCCGAAAGGCACCCTCATCATTTTATTAAAAGTAAAGGGTGGTAAAGAAAAGAACATGCAATTTTAGATTGAGGGCATCTTGGACATTTGTGTTGTGGAAAACGAAAATTAGGGACTTTTTGATGATGGACTTTTTGATGATGTAAAACATGAGGGACCAAAATGCAATAATTTCAAACTTATAGGGAGTAAAAAACAAATATAAAACCTCAAGGACCAAAATACAAATTTGCAAAATTAGAAAGATGAAGTTGCAAAAACCCCCTGAATACTCCCATAGATTGCGTGTGGGCTTGAATCTCAAAGCTCCCCTTATTCCTTACCATCCCTTTTAACCTTACCTAGATTCCTTTTAAGCAAAGCTTAGGGGTGTAAGTGTAACTTGATTGGTTGGGCTTGGGTTCTTAAAATATCTTATTTTTTGATAAAATAAAATATCGTAGTTTATCCTATTTGTAGAAGTTTTATTATATCTACCTTATCCTACATTCCATTCGGATTCGAAATTGATTACTTAATTAACCAACAACAATAGCATCGTATTAAATAATATCAAACAAACATAATAACCAAAGTTAAATATTGCAAATCTACAGTCATTAAATCACAAAATATATACCAAACATAAAGAGCAACTGCACAAGCAAATACAATTGATTAAAAAAATTAAGAACAATCGTCGCAAAAGAATTTAAATTATTAAATTAAGATTTAAATACGTAAAATTGCTAAATATTAATCTTAGGTAACTACACTGGTACCAACCGGGTCAGTTCCAAGTGTCCATGGTATGTAATATACTCTACTTTATATATGGAACATATTTTATTTTAGGTACCGATTATTTTTTTCCTACCCTATCCAATCTAAGGGTCGTTAAGTGGGTATTCCATCCGTACATACCTAGGCTACAAATGTTTTTCGAACGTAATACTTGTGGGCACGATCTAGATGTATCTTTCTAGGTAAACGATTTCATGGAAGCACCTGAAAATGAATTATTTCCGTGTCAATGAATCATGATCCGGGCCATGATAATCATATATACAAATAAATAAAATGTAATTAAAATCATTTTATTTAGCATTACTTATTTAGTTTTGAGTGATTTGCAAATACTCCAACTTAGTTTGGGTATAATTGCAAATATACTCACATGGTTTCAGATTACAAATAACCCTATATAATTTGACTATAATTGCAATTATACCCATGTCATGATGGCATTATGGCACTATTACTGCACCGTCATGACGTGGATGTATTTGCAAAGATGTGCAAACTATTTAGGTATTTTTTGTTTTTACAAATATATCCACATCGTTTATATATTTTTGCAAATATATTCATGTAGTTTGTATATTTTACAAATATACCCAAATCTTGATGGTACAGTAATAGATTTATAACGATGTGACTATATTTGCAATTATAGTCAAACTATATAAAATTATTTATAATTTTTGAAGCCACATGGATATATTTGCAGTTATGCTCAAACAAAGTGAATTTATTTGCAAATTACCTTTTTAGTTTCAAAAAACTATCTTGATTGAATAATAATTATGCAGCTTATGAGTAGAGCATATTTGCTAGAAGAAGATCGCTAGGTGACACGTAAGATTCCAAACGTTATAGTTTTCTTAATTTTTCTTAAAATTTAAAAATAGTGGTAATTAAGGGCATTGAATTGATTAGATAAAGCATGTGAAAGATTTCATCTCATAATTGAGATAATTTTGGTCTAACATTTACCTTAATATTGAGCCATGATTATATATGATCATTCTAGTATCGGCTATTCATACGATATTTATTTTTTTATTTTTTTATTTATTATCCAGAAACATATCTTTCTAAGTATATTTGAATCATATATCAAGTTTTACCATTTTATAATATTTTTATACATTTATTTTTAATTCTTAAAAACAAGTTTTTAGGGGTGAAATTGACTAAAATACTCCAGAAATTAATGATTTTTATAAATAAAAAATAAATATATAAAATTATTATAAAATAGTAAAAGTTAGTACACGGGCTAAATATATTTTTTAAAACATGTTTATAAAAAATTTTAAAATAACAAATAAACAATTTTAAAAATATTGCATTGGAGCCAATATACAAGTACTTATATAAACATAGTTGTGCTTTGTATATATGGAGAGAGAACTACCTGTGCATTTACATAAACTACAAGTTACAGTGCATTTGGCTTAAAATTGGTTTCATATGATTATGAAATATATATTTATTTTGTTCATTATATTTAAAATTATTTGTTTTATTAGTATATTAATTTTTATATAGAGAGAAAATATTCTATGCATTTACATGTACTATAAGTTATAGTGTATCTAGCTTTAAATAGGCCCCACATGATTACAAAATGTGCATCTACTCTACCAATTATATTAAATATTTTTATTAGTATACCAATTTTTATCTAAATTGGATGTGTATGGGCCCCATCTAAAAAGTACCAAAATTAAGGTAATAAAATAATTTGACAAAAATATTAATTTTTATGTAAATATCAATTTTTAAAGTTACTTTTTAAACATGTAAACTATCTCGGATATAATTTGTACATAGATAAATTATTGTATAAAGTATTAATACGTTTAAACACATATAGCTTTTTTTTAACTAAATACACCCTAACTTATGGTATACATAAATACACTGGATCATATCTCACATATATAAGCCATGATCTTATGCGGTCGGTTGCATGCATGCTCATGTCTGCCTTGCATTTAGCTCTTTTTTATTTTTTTATTTTTAATAAACATGTAATGTTAAGTGTATTTAATTTATAAATCAAATTTTACTATTTTTGGATATATTTATATATTTATTTTTAAACTCAAAGGCATGATCATAATTTTTATAAGCAAATATTACAACAATGCTCATGCGTTTAAAAATAAAAAATATATAAATATATGTATAACTTGGTTTATAGATTAAACAGGCCCCTAATTGGGTTACATAGAAGCGGTTCCATATAACTCCCTTCATTTTTGAATTTTTGATATTTAATGGAAAATAAAATCCATTTATTGTGTTTAACATTATTCGTTTAGCTAGGAGACAAGTTTCATCTAAATTCAGTATGCGTATTGGCTACATTTGATAAAAAATAAGTACACTCATGTGCAAATTAAAGAAAATGCTTAAATTCATTCACATATATATTAGAATGTAGCAATACTTTATAAAATCATTTGTCCACATATTTGTAACATTTTAGATGGTTTAGATGTTGAAAATACCATTTACAAATTAATATTTAATATTAAATCATGTTATTACGTTGATTTTATACATTTGTATATAAGGCTCACATACACTGATTCTAGACAGATGAGAGGATTTTCGTGATAACATAAATGATGCTAAATATAATTGATGGAGTGAATTTTCCATCGACCATCAAGGTCTTAAAAATGGAGGTGATTACACAAAAAAGAGGTTTTATTATTTCAAAGAAACATTCCTGTAGATCAAATACACTAAATTTTACATGTTTGAAAAAAAATAAAAAATAGATTAAATGACTAGATGGATGTGGGAACTGGGATGGGATCATGCCTGTATATTTATATCTATAAAAGATGTTATCCAATATATTTATGTGCATTATAAGTTATAGTGCATTTAGCTTAAAATGGGCCCTACAAGCATGTAAATGTATTAATATTTTATACAATCACTTTTCCATATATAAATTATATTTTAGACAATTTACATGTTGAAAAAAGACTATAAAATTAGTATTTATATCAAACAATTTTATGAGGTTGATTTTATACCATTTTCAAATAGAGTCCATACACATATCCCATTTGGATAAAAATTGGTATACTAATAAAAAGTAAGAAATAATTTTAAATGAAGTAAATATATATTTTTTGATTATGTGGAGCCCATTTTGAGCCAAATGCATAATAAGTTATAGTATATGTAAATGTGTTATATAACTTTTCCACGTATATTTGCAAGGAAATGGATCATTTTCGATAGTTCCGGCGCTCGTCCACCAAGATGAATGCGGTCGACACCAGATTTTTGGATATGTATAAATCTATATTGGGCGAGTTTTAGATTTGCTTGCGTTGACGAGATATCAATCTATTAAATCCGAGCTTATTATTAGCTATATCCATCTCTGTCATTTTGAATTAAGCATACTCCATACATGGTTCAAGGCACCATGCGCCCAAATATAGCCTAAAATAATTATCGATTTTTTAAAATGGCATCTTAATTTGGGAAGTGTAATAATTATTCAAAAATGAAAAAGAATCACAGTAGATAAATTATAGTAAATAAAACATAAAAAATTATCTAATTAATTTAAGGCATATGTATATGATCCTATGATCTGATAGAATACTTATAAAAGAAAATTGATTTTATTAGCTTGGGGTGAATAAATGTTTTACTTAGCTTATCTTAAAAAATTCATTTAAAATATTTTTTATTTTTTCATTATAAACTTGTTTAACATAGATGTATTTAACATATAAAATAAATTTTACCATTTTTGGAAATGCTTAAATATCCTTATGTTTAAAAATCTCAAAAAATATATATCTAAAAATAGTAAAATTTAGTTAATATGTTAAATACACTTAGATAAACAAGCGTATAAAAAAACAAAAAAAGTATTTTAGATGGATTTTTTAAGGTGAACTTAGCTAGGATTAATAAGATCATTTCTATTTATAAAATCTATCTTAATTTAATTCAATATATATATACACACACTTCGTGTTACTTTTTAAAACTAAGCTTAAAATTTTGAGAATTTTTTTCACGGATACGTCTGTAAACTGACTTTCAGTATCTCTGTATTTTACGTTTTTTTACAGCACAGTCATGCCTTCCTGTGATCACAAAATTAAGAACTTACGCAAGCCAGAAACATGAAGATTTTTTTACGCATATAAATGAGATAAATCTGTTTATGAAATACATTGAAATATGAGTTCAGTTTCTATATAATCTCATCTATTTTTCATCTTGTAATTGATAGGAAATTCTTTTCATCCATTGTATTTAGCATCATTTTATATGTTAAGAAACACATCATTTTTCTAACATTATTGTGCATCAGTCACATCTATAAATGCTTAAATTAATCTAATAAAATGATTTGACATTAAATATCAATTTCAAAATTGCATTTTCAATATATAAACCGTCAAAAATATCACTGCTTATAAATGATTCCATAAAAAATTATTACATTATAATGCATATATAAATCGATTTAAGCATTTTTTTATAATTTACATATACTATTAAGCAAATGTAACTCATGCACATCTTTTATTTAAATGAAACTTAATCTCCCATGTAAACAAATGATACTAAATCTAATAAATGTATTAGATTTATCATCAATAATTAAAATATAAAAAAATGGATGCAATTACATGAAATCTCTTTAGGGCACCTGAAATATTTTTAGATTTTAAATAAATAATGTCAGTATACGACGAGTGAATGTGTTAGATTTTAAAATTACATTATTTTTCACTAATTACAGCGAAAACATTTTGATGTGAACAGAATTCATGACATAATATGTGGATCTTTTATAGAAAATATAAAATTAATAATGATTCAATCCATACGTATGTATTGAAACCTCAGTACGTATAAGTAATTTCAATATTTTTTTCAATTTTTTTGTTTTTTCTCTTCATTTTTACCTAACTCCACATGAATCTATGACCATTGTATCCATTTTTAAATTTCAAAATAAAATATTAAATGAATTTTAAAAAATGCTAAAATTTCACATGAAGCAATTAAACTAGAGGTGGGGCCTTCATATAAATTTTTTTTAAAAAAAAAAAATTAGAAGTTAAAAGTAAGTGTTATATGGCCGGGCGTATCTCTCTTGTGAGCTGCGCCCGCTCAGAACTGCTCAGAACTGATCATAACTGAATGTTCAGCCAGAAGAGCTCTGGACGACTCCGTGGGACCAGTTCCAATTCTAGCGGATTTTCAACTCAGATCTTCTTACAATTGTCAGTAGGTTTCATACTTCAAAGTTTCACCGGGAAATGAGTGCCAAAACTCGGAATTCCCCACACGATCAAAAGCAAAATTGAATTCTCGTATCTTGGAAATTGAATCATGGTTGCGTGGCCCACCAACGGATCATAATTCATAAATGATGTTGTTGAGTGAGATTCTAAAAATACGGTGAAACCAGGTTGGCATACGTATCGAATGTGCAACCAAAAAAAAGATCCTAGTTTGGTGAGTAACGATAAACAGTAATGGATGTTCCTATTAAATCCCATCTTTCCTTCCTATTTTGAATGTGGAGAGAAGATAACGCAGAGGATGGTTTATCAGATAAAATATATGGAGCAAGAGAAATTTTTTTTTTGTTTGTTTTTTGATATATATGGAGCAAGAGAAGATTGGTGTTTCCTTCTTTGTTGAATATGTTTGGATAAACACGGAGTGGGTATTTAATGCATGCATGCCGCTGCAGGCATAGAAGAGGTTTTCGTAACAGGAGACGACCTTACTAACTGCAACAGCAGGGAGGGATAGAGCAGGGCGGAAAAAAGGAAAAAAAAAAACAGACGAGAGGAGAGATACCATCCGGTGAGGTTCTAGATTTTTTTTTTCTTTTTGAATGTCGAAACATGAACTTGGGTTCTGGTTGTTTTACCAATTTTATTCGGATAATGATTAGAAGCACTACTTTCAAGATGTTTGGAATTCCTCTTGAGATGCTTGTTGTTGAAATTTGAATAGATGAATAAGATACTTGATTTTTTTATTTCTTCAGTGGGTTGGAAATGGCACCTTTTGTGTAGTTTTTTGGAGCTTTATCTAATGGAAATAGAGTAAAAATAGTTGTTGACGTCATAAGGCTCGCATCATGGCAAAGCACTTTCTTTTTGTTTATTTTTTCGCTTTCATTCCATATACTGGGTGTTTCTTGTTGTCATAGTCATAATGCTTGTGGCCAGAGGTCCAATACCTGCAATACATTTGTCCAGAAACCAGAAGCATACTCCCTCATGCATTCATTATTTTAGATTCCATGTTCCCATGATCTGCTCGTGGAACAATCCCACTATAGCTCTACTCAATTAAGTCTTGAACGTTGAAAAGAAAACAATAGAAACAGCTCCGGATCATTGGCGAGGTTCGCTCATTTTGATTTATTATTCAATGTATGTCTTTGAGGTAGAGTCGTGGATATGTTTTTAGTCATTAGATTAGATGGCTTTGTAGTCATTGTTGAGATGATGAGAGAGATATGACTGAGCAAAATCAAAAGGAAATTGCACCTTTGTTTCTCAAAAGTTAGTTTCTTGCAGGATGCCGAAACTTCTACGATTGATTGTTTCCTTGTTTGAAAACATTTCCTCCAAATTAAACTTGGTTGATGCTAAAGCTACCACTTTTGTTTGATTCATTCTTTTGCGTTTCCTCTCCTTTTTTTTTATTTTTCATTTGGTTGATTTTTCAGTCTGTACATAAGATTGTTGCAGTCCTTGGGGAAGGCCTTATTTTCATCTTTGACATTTCTGTGGAAAGATTTAGTCAAATTTTGCATGGTCTGCACATAGAACTGTTGCTGTCCTCAGCTTCAAGGCCATATTTTCATATTTGACATTGCTGCGGAATGATTTATTCAAGCTTATGTATGTTTTACATTAAGGGTCCATTCGGGAACAGGTCAAAAAAAAAAAAAAAAGCCTTCTCACGTTACTTTTTTATATAATTTGACTTTTTAAATATCTAAATACATTACTTTTTCCTATTATTATATCTACATTACAGTCATTATCTTTTCATACAATGACCTTATCTATTTTAACTTTATTCTTTTAGTACTAATTCTTACATTTCACATTCGACTCTCACTTTTAAAAAATTTTCTCATTCTCACTTTTACTTTTTCATCTTCTCAAACGGACTACATCGTGAAAACATTGAAAATCACCTTCAAACTGTAAAGCGAATCATAAACGCTTAAATTTTTACCATCACCTTGTATGAGCTCAATTAGCTGATTACTGTTGATGATCCCTATTCTCAGCAGGCAGAAACTTGTAGTTTCATGATTTCTAGACTACTAGATTTGCTTATTGCCGTTGCAAGTAATGCTTCTCAAGCTTAAAGCTAATTTCAGCTATTGGAATGGAAAAACCAAGGGATTGTTATATTATTTACAGTATTTAAGTATTTG
This sequence comes from Annona cherimola, assembly GCA_030490835.1. Lineage (NCBI taxonomy): Eukaryota > Viridiplantae > Streptophyta > Magnoliopsida > Magnoliales > Annonaceae > Annona > Annona cherimola. Next base: position 105,486,151 of record CM059971.1, on the reverse strand, counting down.
AAGCTGTCCCATGTTTTGTAGACTTAGAATTCTCTTCGATGCAGTTTGTCGTGTACCATGGAAGGTGGTATTCATAAACCGGATAAAACAGAGTTCAAGGAGTGTCTGAACTTGACTTGGAAGCAACCATATGTCTTGCGTCTTGCATTTTCTGCAGGCATTGGAGGACTTCTCTTTGGCTATGATACTGGTAATTAAAGTTTTTTCTTTCTACTTCTCAATTTTCTTTCGCTGTTGAAATTTAAAACTGATGCCACTTCTAAAAAATTATCGTATGTTATGGTTGCTAACTTTAAAACTGAAACTGGTTTACCCTTTGAGGTTGAATCTAACATGACCCTACGAAATAATTGATTGATTTCTCATTGTTCGACAGCAGAATTTTAAGGATTTGTTACAGTTACAGATGGATGTCATTTGATGCCTGTAGTGCTAGAGGCATCAGTATCGTATTCTCTTTGTAGAAAAGAATATACCCAAGTCTTTTTGTTCATAACCTCTTGAGTCTTGGCATTTCATAATGCTATTCAAAATTCAGATGTAGCTCAATCGTCCTAGCTTTATTGTGAATAATAATTTCGTAAGATATGAACTTTGTTTGTAATAAGATATCTGGTTTCCATTGCAGGTGTTATTTCAGGTGCACTCCTTTATATTCGAGATGACTTCGTTGAGGTTGACAAAAAGACATACCTACAGGCAAGCTTCTACCTGTAAACAGGACAGTCCTTCATATTCGTTGCTCCATAAGTAGAAGAAATGCTCGTTGCCGATTTAGTGTATTCGCACAATTTTCATACATGAGCATTGCAAAGGAGTGTTGGACCTGTCGAACTTCTATGATGATCATCAATGGCCCGTTCTTGCACTTATGAATAATGGGCCATAGCATGATACTAACGATGATATTTGCTTAAGGCCAAATGATATGACAAAATCTTTGTTTTCCCTTCACGTTACAGGAAACCATTGTCAGCATGGCAGTGGCTGGTGCTATAGTTGGTGCAGCTGCTGGTGGATGGATGAATGACAAATTTGGGAGGAGAAATACAATCCTAGTGGCTGATTTTCTTTTCTTCACAGGTGCTGTTGTGATGGCTGTTGCTCCTAAACCCTTTGTAATCATTCTTGGTCGTATCTTTGTGGGTTTGGGAGTTGGGATGGCTTCCATGACTTCACCACTTTACATTTCCGAAGCTTCTCCTGCTAGAGTTCGAGGTGCCCTTGTCAGCACAAATGGTCTACTTATCACTGGGGGGCAGTTTTTGTCTTACCTTATTAATCTTGCCTTCACCAAGGTACATAAAGCCATTCAGTTTTTCTCTCCGTTTGTCATATTTTGGAAGCTCAATAGAACACTACATGTCTACATCTGATCCCACATATACTAGATGAAATTCGGCTCTAATCTAAATAACTTAAGTATGTAAAACCTTGTCCATGCAGGCCCGAGGAACCTGGCGTTGGATGCTTGGAGTTGCGGCACTTCCACCTGCAGTTCAGTTTCTATTAATGTTTTTTCTTCCCGAGTCTCCTCGGTGGCTCTATAGAAAGGTCATATCACAATCTATCATATCTTGTTCCTTCTCATTCGATCAAGTTATTGAATTGAGTTGCTTGAACACATGAAGCTTTTGATTTAGCTTTGATTATAGCCATGATCCTGGATTTTCCTTTCTAAAAATTTTAATTTCAGATAATTTTGTCCATGATTCTACCTGGAACCTGCAGTGTGCAGGAGGTTTATGCATTGAATCAACCCCTCTATTGAGACACAATCCTAGGTATTGTTTCTAGAATTGTAATTTCAGTCAAGTTCGGCCAGCTTATCTAAGTAAGCTCCTGAGGATCAATTAGTTGAACGGAGACTGATATCATCCATAAATATAGTTTCACTTTCCAAGGTTTATAAATATAAAATTTACATCTGAAATCTTTAGTAAGTAGGGCTATCATTACATAAGAAAACAAAAATAATAATAATAATAATCAAGTGTGGAACATGATCGAGTGAGGCATGCAATCAATATGGTATGCAACTTGGCCATAAACTTGCATTTTAAAAGACAATGAGGACGTGCATGATTACTGAGTTCCTTGTATCTTTATTTCAATAGGGCAGGGAGCAGGAATCCGCAGAAATATTGAAGAAGATATATCCTGCAGACGAAGTTGAGAAGGAGATAGAGGCCTTGCGTCTCTCAGTTGAAGCAGAAATAGCTGATGAAGCTTCTAACAGTGAAGCCAACATCCTTATTAGATCAAAGAATGCATGGAAAAACCTTGTTACAAGGAGAGGTCTTGTTGCTGGGATTGGTTGCCAGGTTGCCCAGCAATTTGTTGGCATCAACACAGTCATGTACTACAGCCCCACTATAGTTCAGTTGGCTGGTTATGCTTCCAATTCAACTGCATTGGCCCTATCTTTAATCACCTCTGGTCTCAACTTAGTTGGTACTGTCATCGCAATCCTTGTCATTGATAGGTTTGGGAGGAGAAAATTGATGCTTACTAGCTTGATTGGAATCGTTGTGATGCTTTTTCTATTAACTGGAGTCTTCCTTGCTGCTGATAAGCATTCTCCAGTAGTTAGTCATATAGCAACAACACATTTTGGGAACAGTACTTGTCCGGCCTATGTGGCGGACCCATCTACTCGATGGACCTGTGTGCAATGCTTGAAAGCATCACCTGATTGTGGCTTTTGTGCTCATGGGGGCAACACTGTAAGTAAAAATCATCTTCGTTGTAGCTCTGTTAAACAACTTTCTTATTGATCTCTCTGTTTGCAATCATTATGAAGTAGCATTTTGCAGTCTTTACTAGCCCTTTTAGGATAATATGAAGGAGTACACTAACTATTTTCGATAAGAAAATCATAAAATGAAACATTTTTCACGTGCAAGCTGTTTTTCATGGTGGCATGTAACCATGATTTGAGCTATCGTTTTCTCAACCTGTTTGTGATGTTCCCACGACAATTTTCCAATGCAGTCAACAGATTTTGCACATGATGGTTCCTTCGCCGTCAATAAGCTGACCAGTCAAGATAGAGGAAATCATCTTTCCTACCGCACTCAATATTTTAGTATGCTTCATATCTTGATTTGGCCTCTTTCTCTTTGCAGCTTCTTCCTGGTGCATGTCTGGTGGAAGAGACGACCTCAAAGTCATCTTGCCAGGGAGAGCATCGTGAGTGGTACACCAGGGGCTGCCCCAACAATTTTGGATGGTTGGCTTTGTTGGGACTCGCCGCGTACATCATCGCATACGCCCCTGGTATGGGAACTGTCCCATGGATTGTGAACTCAGAGATCTACCCACTGAAATATAGAGGCCTCTGTGGAGGAATGGCTGCAGTTGCCAACTGGGTTTCTAATCTCGTCGTCTCTCAAACGTTCTTAACCTTAACTGAAGCCATTGGAAGTTCCTACACCTTCTTGCTCTTCGGGACCGTGTCTTCTTTGTCTTTTATTTTCATCTACCTCTTTGTGCCAGAAACAAAAGGATTACCATTCGAAGAGGTGGAGAAAATGCTTGCAGAAAGAGGTAAGCTGGCTGGGTTAGAAAGCTCGAAAGGCAAAGAAATTGCTTAGAGCAAACCTGTAAAGACTTTCTTTGTCACTCGATCAGTCAAATCTCTTTGGGCTTGCCTAGGAGTTCAACTCGAGTTTTGTGAACTTATCTGCAGCCAACATGACTTCAATCCGAATGTTTTCTGATTCCAAAGAGTTTTGCTTTCTTCATCTAAAGAATATAGCTTTTTATTTTCATGCCCAGTACGTACACACTGCACTGTTTGTTTCATGTCAGCAGCTCACCAGTTGTTTTGACTTGCAGTGTGAATTTCTTAATACAAGCACTGTTATTGTGGATTAATCTGATCTCTGCTTATATTATGGTTTTTAAATTTTCTCTTTGGATTAGTGAATCTTATTGCCTTAAATGAGTGAAAAGAGCATGTGAACAAGGGAAAAAAATTTGATTTGCATCAACATTGATCGGTCCAAATTTTCACTGCTGAACTTTACTAAATTTCGTCCCAGTGAGTCGATAAGATGGTTATGAATCTTGAAATTAGATATCTAATAATTCTTATTTGGAGAGCACTTATTTTATTAGTGAATAATTTATTGCTTAGGATATGAATAACCCACAAAGAAACAAAAAAAAAAAAAATGAACGGATTAGAGTCATCACAGCCGTTTACTCAAATCTCCATCCATTTTCTTTCCTTTTCTACAAGGAGGGCATTTTAGTTGACATGCAACAGTTAGCGAAACCCATTTTTTTATAAAATAAAAAAATTTTAAAAAAATTTTGAGCCGCCTTCAAATTAGCCGATTTAAGCAGTGTTAGAACGACGTTGCTTGCTTCAATTAACTTTTTCTTCTTCTTCTTATTTTTTTTTCTTTTTTTTTAATTGGCGGAGAGTTTAGTCTCACGCAAGCCTGTGCCATCCGCCGCAGCTGCATTTAGCCTTTTCAACGTGACTGTTGCGATAAAATACTTGAAAGATGCACCGGAAAAAGCTTGCCACATCCATACCTTTTTGCATTATTTTACTCCCGTCTTTTACCATCCTCGTCGTATGGCTATGATCTTTTTTTAATCCATGTCTAGTGATTCCATCACATATACACATTATTGCATTTGTCACCTTCGTAAAGTACACGGTTAAACACATACCATAGAATAGCAAAAATTATAAACGGCATAATGTTCAACTTCCGATTCATTTCAAACATTTGAATTGCCTAATTAAAGTGTGAAAATATTAATATCCATTTTACAAGGCAATAATTAAAACTATATTTATTCGTAAAATTTTCACTTAAATTTCATATTGAAATTTTATATTTATTCTTTAAGTAATTTTTTTTTTTTAAAAAAAAAAACACCCATCGAGGCAAGACACACTGATTAGGCTTCAAAATTCAATTGAGAACATGAGCGACCTTCACTTCGTTGTTCAGCCAATAGCCTGGTAACAAATGCACGTAAGCGCACCTTATGCAACCAATAATCCCACTTAAATTAGAACTGATTTGGACAGTTAAAAAACCACATTACATTAAAAAAGGATATTTATTACGCTGGCAATCAACCTGTTCAGAAGTTCCAGGCATGTAAACTCACAAATTTCTCACTCAAGACGTAAAATAAACTGAAACATCACATCAAAATTTTTCGAAGTCTTCTACTGCTTCGCGGTGGCCGCCTTGATGATGTCCACAAATTCAGGCTGTCACACAAAGAAGAAATTAACCAAGACAGAACTTGACGGGAAGGAAATAATATAGAAGGACAGGTTTTTTCCAAAACAGAACTTGATGGGAAGAAAAGAAAGTAGCAGGACGGATCAGAAAAAACCTTCAGGGAGGCTCCACCAACAAGAAATCCATCAACATCTGGCTGTGCGGCCAATTCCTTGCAATTTCCACCATTTACAGAGCCTACATGAGCAAATATAAGAGCATGTTATGTACGCCAAACAAATGCAGAACCAAAGTCATCGAGGAAACTTGGTGGAAAAAAAAAAAAACTTCTGTTGGTTCTTTCAAGGAATCAAGGCAACTAAGCATTAAAGCATCAAGACAGACGTCATTGAAAATTAAAATGAAGTTATAACCAATCATCAAAGAATCGAATTTATAGCAGTCATGAGTCGAGATAAAATTTATAAGTCAAATTGGAACTTTCGGAGAATGTAATTACAGAAAGTTGTCACTCAGATGTACTACACATTATTCTTACATGATTTTGCTCTCCCATGAAGTCCTGAAAAAAAATTTACGTCACCTCCAATTTGCTCAATAAAAATTGAAGTGTAGAGAGATGCAAGAAGCTTTAACTGTTTGTAATCCTCGACTCAAGAAAATTTTACAGCATCAACCACCCTCGTGGTTTCACAAGTCTCATGATTTGGTGAGTTAATAAGCTTATTTGGCTTTGATGAATTGCGGGCTCAAGTGTACCCTCAGTGTCCCAGATATCCCTTATGTCCATCAATAGTATTTGACATATCATAAAACATATATATATATATATATATATATATATATATATATATATATATATTATAATGTTTGATACAAAGCTGTTTTCCCATCTTACCCGATGTTTCTCACAACATGCAACATAAATTTCTACCACCAGCAATGATTTTGGAATTTCTACCATCAGCAATTATCTTGGTAGAGTTCCAATTCAAGTTCTCGTAGCCCCAATAAATGATGCTTGCGGAAGATTTAAGTTATTAATTGTAAATAACATGAGATGATTGAAGCTAGCAACACAATTAGCTTATCCTTTGCTATTTCAAAAATTCATCATCGCGGCATAACCTAGGCTTTACAGGATATTGAAATACTTGATACATGTTGGGCTGTTGTCCATCAACAAATAGAAGATAAAAGGCAACCATGACTGTTAAAAGGAAGGAACGAAAATGACATAACTATACTCAATATAGGATTGCTGATTTTTAGCTCAGATATTGAACTGAACATGTAGAACAACTAAATAGGAGCACAAAAGCAACATAAACATTTTTCTTAAAATTTTTAAAAAAGAGAGAATTTAAAAGAAAACTAACCTCCATATATAATCCTAGTTTTCTCTGCAACTTCAGCACTAACATTATCCTTTAACCATTTCCTTAGCTCAAAGTGCACCTGATAAACCACAATAGATTAAAATATATTATGAAAGAGAGAGTAAGCAAAAACTACTTTCAGTGTTTTCCAAACAATCTTTGCATAAGCTCAACGATGAAAGCAACAAATCCCATCAGCAAATTCAAGTTCAAACCGACTTACCTCCTGTGCCTGAGCAGGGGTTGCAACCTTCCCAGTTCCAATAGCCCAAACAGGTTCATAAGCCAATACAACATTTGCCCAGTTTGACACTTTTGCTGTTGAAGAATAACTTTGTTCAGTAAATATTGACAAAAAGAAATCAGCAAAATAATATGAGCACAAAGTTTCGAAACGCTAGAAGCAATCTCAAAGTCATCTTATGATGACTACAAGACACAGCACACCACACCCCATTCAGTAGCATAATCCATCAATGAGACCAAAGTTGGGGATGCTTCAATAACAGCCATATTGTTCGGTGGTGATTATTTGATACTCTGGCTTGCTGCCTGAAAACCAGACATAATCGAGATGAAGCTAAGCTAGTTTTCGGAACAAGTGATTATTGGCAACTTCTTAAACCAAGGGATCTTTCCATTGAGTGATTCAGTTTAAACCAGTAAGGACCATGAAATTCAATACAACTATATTCACATTAAGATATGATACTTTGACATTTTGACATGGGTCGAAATTAGAGAACACAATATATGTTAGCAGGAAACTTTAGTTTTTGATTTTATAGACAAATCCAAGTTATAGACCTATTTAAAAGTTTAGATGCCAAAAAACGAAAAATTTAATTGGGAGCATTAGAAGTCAAATCAACAATTGATCAAATAGCTATAAAATTCCCTGAATTCTCGACCTCATGCAAAGCACAAGAAGAGTTACAAGTAAAATCCTTCAAAAGAAACGCTCTAACAGGTGAAGGCGCAAAAGGATGGAGACGAGAGTGACGCAGCGGAGACTAAATAATCAACTGCTCAAGAAAAGACAAAGCAATGGCAGAAATGATCTATGTAGCTGAGAAAAGCTCATTGCAATAAAAGCTAGGAAATGATGGCCAGTGACAAATGGAACTAAAATGACAATCAACCATTTTTGTGAACGTCAAGGGGAATGTTGTAAACTTATCTACTAGCATGTTCCCACCTAAATGGCAATGCCAATGCATGGGATAATAGCAATAATTGCACAGATAATGGCATGAGGCCAAGGAAATATGATGAACCTCTAGAAAAATGTTTTGAACAAAATATTCATGGACTTGAATCTTACTCGGAGTTCTTCCCTTTCAGATTGACAAGGAGAAAAATGGATTTAATGATCATCAACATCATCAAGTCAGAGTATAGGAAAGCACACTCTCTATGCTAGGGCTGTAAACAAGACAATCAGATTGATCTAGCCAGAATCCAAAACCAATCAGATTGCCACAATCAATTCATGCTACAATGGAATTTATAAATTCAAATGTAATAAGAATATACGTGTCCAAATTGAGCCAATTTAACTTGATTAGACAGGCTTTTCCTTTTTGTAGCATAATTAAATATTTATCACTGCACTATTAACTATTCTATATTCATATAATATTGACCTAAAATCAACAACTTGGTAAGCAAGATACAACCTCAGATCAGGAAAACAAGTAAACAAGGTCCAATTCTGGATCAGGTCTAACTTGAGTTCTCCCCAGTGCAATTTGATTAGGATCCAAACTGTGCTATTTCAGAGCTAATTATAAAATATTAACTTTATAATAACTAAAAAGGGTATCTTTCTAGGAGATACAAACAGTAGCTTTATATATCAGCAGAGCCTGACTGTTGAACCAAGGGGGAGCCCATGAGCAAGGCAGCTTAGTTTGGAAGGCCGGTCCCACTGGGGGCTCAGGCACTAAGGAGCGAAGCCTAAAACTTTCAAGCAAGTGAACTCAGGCTAGCCATGAACCAACTGACAATCCCTTGCAATTAGCCAAGGAACTGGAGAGAGGAATCACCTGCAATTGCTTTTGTTTGTGCCGCAACTACTTCCACGGTGGAACCTGACTCTCGCTGCTCAAGAGTCTCGCCAATGCAGGCAATCACCTTGAGACCTTGAGAAAGTGCATATGCAACTTTGTCTCCAACGAACTGTAATAAAACGAAAAGATGCACCCGTTAATTAGGAACAACACCCATTTTAGTAGCTTCACAAAACTTAGCCTTACGTAAAGAAAGACGATAAGAAGTAAAATAGTATCCAGACAATGAAACTTACTTCATTTCCTTCATTCAACAGAAGTCTTCTTTCAGAATGACCAAGAATAACCCATGGAATGTCCAAGCTGACAAGCATCTCTGCACTGCAGGAACAAGAAATCAGAATTAGTAATTAGTACAAATCCACGTTTGCTCACAATATTTTCATAAATTAACAACTCCAATTGCTGATTGAGTTGGACAAAAGACAATAAGAGTTTCAAACATATTCCACTGAGTATGTTATAACTGAGCATATAAAATAGAAGAAAAACTACAAAGTCCACAATTATCAAGCAGTTTGAATGCCAAGTCTGGTTAGGAAAACAACCATCCTCACCAAAAACTGATTATACAAATCATTCCGAAACATTTCAATTTTCACTTTGCCAAACTGAACACAGTTGATTGAACTAGATAATCCTCATGCTAGCACCATGAATGTATCAAATCATATCACTGATTATAAGACAACGCATGGCTCATTTTAAAATACAAGAAGCAGATTCTTAAAAAAAGAATTTTAAAAATACTACAAATACAAGCAGATTCATAAAGAAGGATGCTTTGTTGAGGGTAGAACTAGGCGAAAAGGCCCAATCTCTGTTTGCAATATCTAGACAGCATTATAGATTCATGCACACAGGTTACTTTGATGGTAGATCTTAGAATTTTGCACATTAGCACATACATATTGCAGTGCTAAACCCTGCAAAGATTAGAATATAATCGAAACAAAAAATTAATTCTCTTTTTCTTTTCTTTTTCTGGGGAAAGATGTTTAATATGTAACTGGGCTATAAGTAGGAAAACTTAAGACAGTTTAATTTGCTTAAAAGCACTTGGTAGAATAGGAGGTGAATTCAATGAACTACAAGGAATTATATGATCTAGATGCACTCAGGATTCAAGAACGCCAAAAATCATGTTAGACATATGTCGAGTAAATCAACAGAACGTTGGGGTAGGTGTATCTCACCTAACCTCCCCAGTGAAAGCACCTCCTTTCTTCACCCAACAATTTTGAGCTGCAACGTGGAAGTCAGGTCTCAGAGTACTCTTCACCAATGTGAGAAAGACAAAGGGAGGGCTGACCACAACCTCTGCAACACAATGAAATACAGTAAGGAGAAGAAGAAGAGAAGAAATCGAAACATCGACAATAAATCTTGTAATTGGCGGCTTGGACATTAAAAGGATACTTTGTTGAACATTTAAGGGCATGCATATAAGCAGAGTTGTAAGCTCTCTGTGCTTAGAAAGATCTTCAGAAAAGCAGTTAATGCTTAGGCCATTATTTCACAAATGCTCGGAAATAAGATGGTCATCGTCATTGCTCAGTTTACCAACTAACATGGGCCAGCTACATGAATACTTTTCTCTAAGTGTGTTTCGGAAGTAATAAAATTTTAATGAAAAGTTATTGTTATAAAAGTTTTTTAAATGTGAAAAAAATGATGTGATATGATAGAGGTAATGACAAGGAGTAAAGATAATAAAGTTTAAAATAGATAGGTTAGATGTATTGGTAATTATATAGAAATGATTGGAAAATAGGATAGTTATATAGGAAGAAGTAAAGAAATAATTAAAAAAAATACGATAGTTGTGAAGAATGAAAAGTTTTAGATTAAAAAATTTTAGTTTGAAATGTTTTAAACGTTAACAAACACCCTCTGTTTTTGACCAAGTCTTATCAAAAGAATGGCCAGGGCCATGTCTTTACCCTTTCAAAATCTCCAACTTAAAGCAACTGATTTCCTGAGTCACGCATAGAGCAACTTTTCCCCTCCATTGAACAATCAAAGAGGAGAAACATTTAAGCCATTTCTCTCGATTAATTACCTAATGGTGCCATTCTAGTGCCCTTGACTTTCTCCAACCACTGTCCCAACACATGCATTTATCCAAACTCGTCTTTGAGCACAGACCACCCAACATTTCACCAGAGACTTCACCCCATTCCAGTCTGCAATTCTGAATGAAGAGTACAAAGGTACAGCTTTGAAGAATACCAAGTATTTATAGCATCAATTTATTATATATGAGAGACATGTCTCTCCCAGGTTACTGTTAACAACAGCCATCAAATTAAAGGTTTACAGCAAGCAGCTTGTTCACTTGCGTTTGTTACATTCAGTAAAAAGAAGTTACTCTAGAAATTGTTTTAATTGTGTATTCTGAAGGGAAAGCAGAGGTTGACAGACAATTACGAGAAAGAGGGCCAACAACAAATTAAAAGTGAAATAAACAGTATAGCCTTTTGTTCCTTTTCGTATGAAAGGAAAATTTTCACTCTTTTCTAGCCTTGTCCTGATGCCAATTTTCAAAGGCAGAATCAGTGGCACATCAAATCTTCTATTTAAAAATGTCAAAACAAAACTCTCTCAAATCTTCAATCCAAAAGTTTCCCATCTTACTTTGTAAATTAGCAATTTTATCCTCTGTCTACTTTCAATTCATTAATAAAAGTAACAAGAATATTTGGTTCAAGGGCAAAGAATGGTAAAAGATTCCTTATGGGGGGAAAAAAAAGAATACTACAAGCTACCTTTTCTCTCTTTTCCCTATTGATGTAACATTTACTACTAACTAAATTTTCCACATTACTGCTCATTTCTTTCGGAAAAAAGACTTCTATAATGTATTTATTCACTTTATGGCTAAATCACTAACTATCTTTTCCCACCCATTTACTTTTCCATATCCTTTTTCTCAAATCAAGCACAGTTAATTCAATCAAAAGAACCCAATGCAAATGCAACAAGTCTCCCCTCACCATCAGCCAGAGGGTGTCCATACTGAGCTAACCAATGAGAACAATGGATTTGTAAAATCATGAGCAATCACAACCAATTTCTGCTACATCCTTTATCAATTTTATCCTATACAAGCTAAAGGCTGATATACACTTAGAGTCAGGATTGCAAATTCCTAACATGAACAGTTTTTCCTTGTTTTCTTCAGTTCTTAGCTGTTTACAGCGTACTCATTTTTGTGGAATTGCATTTGGTAAGGGAAAGGAATAGAAATAATCATTAAGTCAGGTATATGTTTTACTGTTATATTGTCTGTTGGAAGATAGGGAAATCTAGTGACTAAAAAAAGTTGGATTATTGTGATAGATATATGTCATATCATGTACTGGAGATGAGTTTTCCTTTACCTTTCCCTTTCCATTTCCAAAACCACAAAAAATGCACAGGATCTTAATGATTTTGCTTCTTGTTTAAAAAAGATACGAAAACATTAAAGATTACCAGAAACTTAATTTCTGATTGTCAGAAATGGCAGGCAGAATCCATGTAGCTGACTCCACTTATGTGGAAAATGGCTTATGACGATGACGATGACGATGATAATGATGATTAAAAAAAATTTGTAGGAGAAATAAAAGTATCTGCTAAATTATTGTCACAGTCACCAAATGGCAGTTGGACCAGTGACAGCATGCATTAAACCTCAATTTAGAACTCAGATTCGTGGTAATATATAGCTCATGATCAAGCACCAAGTATCTGCAGCTTGTGCACAAAAGTCATTAGATAAGCAACAGATTGTCCGCATCTCAACACTGTGACAATTAAAATTGTATTTTGCATGATTACAATTAATAAGAGATGAGTCAAACAACTTGTGAGCATTAAGATGAACTGATACAGCTGAAGACAGTGGCTTTATGTATAATGAAACAAATCCAAAAGAGCAGAGTTAACGCATGCTCATACCCACAACGTCAGATGAGGGAACTTGAGCATCATTCAGAAAGGATACAATTTTCTTAACTTCTTCAGTCGTACCATTCTACATAAATATTCAAATAAGAGTATGATTAGGCAACAGAAGGCAGCATCATTAATCAATAACCAGCAGAACTTTCGTTGCCCAGACAAGATATGTTTGACTTACAAATATATCAATCTGTATATAAGGCTTAAATAAGACTAAATACATCATTGGCAGACAAAGCAGATTGAGAGTCTGAAGCAATCAATTACCAATCAAACAAACAGAGGAAACACCAACTCAAAAGACCATGAAGCAAGAGCCCAAGCTTTGCCGAGATAAGACAAGCAACACTAGCAACATTAGATTTGTTCAGATGGACAGCTGGTTAGGGAGTTTTTTGAGTTTTGCAACAGATTTCGGTTTAAGGTTTTAACAGAAATATTTACAAAAACAATAAATAACATAAGGATTTTCTACCAAGAAATTTTTATGGGAATATGAAAAACTTATAAGAGGATGGCCTTGGAGAAAGAATCATTCCCCGTGAAAGAGAACAAGTAAATACCATTTGCCATTTGGCTTCATTTTCATTTGTTTCAAGACCAAATGCTTCTCAGTTAAGATGGCATACTGTATATCATGGACATCAGCAATTCGGTATTTCAGCATAGATGACAGCGTCTACCAAAAGAGCATTCCAAGATATACACACCATGTGCAGACAGATCAATGAAGTTAACCATGGAGAATACACCAAGAAAGACATGAATCCATGAACAGTCTCCTTCTGTCAATGATCAAATTTCTCAAGTAGAAACTGCAGGGCACAATGAATTCAACATGCCTCACCACTCAACCTTGAGGACAACAAACTGAACCTTGGACAAGGACAGCCATATCCATCAATTTCTAGGTATTTACAACAAGGTCCAGTCCAAACAAAACTCACTGGGGTTGATCGCACGGAGCATTAATGGTAGAGTATGAAGCAGATCGGAGATAACGTCTTATTTGAACTGTTTACATCCATCAACTATGAACATCAAGCAAATTATTCAACAAGGCAGGTTTGAGAACGCATCTGATATAATAATCCATTCAATACAGCATGCCAGAACACGAATAAAACGTTTTACAAGAGAAGGAAAATAAAAAATGCTCATATAACAGCTGTTTTCCCAACAAAAAACGTGATGGAAATTCATTAGCCATTTGGCACCTTCAGAACCAGTGAAAAGCCATTTCCCTGAGTAAGCCCAGGAGTGTAGCCCAGTTGAGATTGGCGTAATTCCCGTTGACAAAAATAACGAAATCAGACCACCTTTATTTCATTGAGAAGTCATATTTCACAAGAGAATGTGAAACCATGAGATTTCCCAAGAAACCGAGCAGATCGGAAGCCATAGAGTGATCGATCCTTGACGAAAACAAAAGAAAATATTAAAAAAGGAAGGGCTGAGATTACGCATTTCCAGTTGCCTCCGACGAAGAACTTTCTGCCCATTTCTGCTAGTCGTTCGGGGAAGAGATTAGGACGAGAAAAGCAAAGCTCTGTTTTTTGTTTTTTCCCCCACTTCCTTTTTTCGCTTTTGAGAGAGGAGAGAGGGGTTTGGCATTTGTATAGGATTTCCGTTTCTAGATTGACTATAATGCCCCCGTATCACCGGGCTCGATCTGTCGCCCTGGCAGGGCATTCTCGTCAATTCTGCTACAGTTGCCTAGTCAGCCGCAATTCGAGTGGCTTAGAATTCGCACGTACAGCCGGAGCCACGTGCACTCTGAGATCGCTGAGGGTGCTCGTTCCCATCTGCATGCGCGCTGATGGCGATTTGAGTTCCCCCGGCACATGAGCGCGCTGTACGCAGTAGGGGTGTAAATCGGGTCGGGTTGACTCGGGTTGGGACAAATACAACCCTAACCCACCTTGTAAAATTCCAACCCAACCCTACTTTCAACCCTACTTTTCATACCTTAACCCAACCCTATTTCAACCCACCTCAAATCGGTTCGGTTCGGGTTAGAAATCGGGCTAATAGATTACACATATTATCAATGCAATATAACCAAATAATTCAAACAAAATTTTACAACTAATTAACCAAATATATTTCCAAATCATATAAATTTAAATAACATTTCACAACCAAATAGTCAAGCATATTTCCAAACTCCACACAATTGTATTTAAATATCTAAACAACATGAATGAAATACACTCTCATAAACATATCCAAATACATATCTTATGAAACATAATCATATCCAAATAATTTGTTTTAAATAACATGTCCACAACATAACTCATTTAAAAAGTTAACACAACTTTTCTCTTCAAATCAAATCTCATGCCCTCTTTGCGATTAGTATGTGTAGTTTTTCTCCTGAAATAAATAATTATCAAAGTAAGTATGAATATATAGTTATATTTTTATAAAAACAAATTAAAATACAAGTACCTAGATCATTTGTGTGGAAATTCATGCATGGCTAGAAGTTCCAAATTCCATACTTCCTTGAGTAGCTGTAAAATAGAAGAAATCAGTTATAGTATTAGTTGCAAGTAATCAAGTTATAAATACATAATTATATATTCAAATTACCTTCAACAGGCTCACCAATTTCAACCAAATCTTCTCCTTCCATTTGAAGATTCGCTGAAGACCGTAGCCAATCTTGAGCACATATCAAAGCCTCAACAACATGAGATTGCAAAGAGCTCCTGAAAGGATCAAGCACACGACCTCCTGTACTAAAGGCAGACTCTGAAGCAACTGTAGAAACAGGAATGGCAAGAATATCTCGAGCCATGTGTGATAAAACTCGATATCTTGAAGAAGCCCACCATGCTAAAATATCAAAAGAATTATCATCATCATCATCATCTATTTCTACAGGGTCTTTCAAGTATCGATCTAATTCATTGCTCACATCAAGACCTGCCTCTTTCTTTAAAAAATCTTTATATGAAGCATCTCCACTTGAACGAGAAGACTCAACAAGTTTTTCATTCCCATCACTAGTTTCCTTCGCCTCTTGAGATACTGTCATTGGAGTATACTTTGCTTGGTAACTTTTGAATATCTCTTGCATTTTCAACTGAACTTTTATCAAAATTTCACTAACTTTTTCTGCATTATACAATAAAGAATATTGGAATCGAAGATATTTTAGCTTATACCTTGGATCCAAAACAACCGCAATGACCAAAATCATATTGATCTTGTCAATATCTCCCCAATACTTGTCAAACTTCTCTTTCATTCTTTTGCACATATCAACAATGAGAGGGTCATGGTTGGTTAAAAAATCCCTTAACAACCTTTGTGTTTTGCAAACTTCAACGAAATATAAATTTGCAGTAACATATGAAGACCCTGACAAAATTTTAGTTACCTCATGAAATTGTTTTAAAATAGCAATCAGCTGAGTTGCCTTATTCCAATCTTCACGTGTTGGAGGATCTTCTCTAATAAAGGAGACATCTTCTAACTCCATCTGCTCAAATGCTCTTCTGAATCTCAAAGCACTTTCTAACATAAGGTATGTAGAATTCCATCTAGTGGGCACATCCAAAACCAATGCACCCTTATCTGTAATGAAACATTTTTTGATACATTCCTTAAACAATCTCAGCCTTGAAGGAGAGCATCTTACATACCGAACAGTTGCTCTAATACGAGCAATTGCATCACCAATTTCTTTAAGTCCATCTTTGACAATCAAATTTAAAATATGAGCAGCACATCTTACATGAAAAAATTCTCCATCAAATAACAAACCATTTCTATTTCCAATGCAATGTTTCAAATGGCGAATTGCAACATCATTGGAACTAGCATTATCAACTGTCATTGTGCAAACACTTGAAATTTCCCATTCCCTTAAACTTTGATCTATTGCAGATGCAATTGCTTCACCAGTGTGTGCACAAGGGAGAAGAGAAAAGCTAATAATTTTCTTATGCAAATACCAACTTGCATCAATAAAATGTGCTGTCAGACAAAGATAACCAACATTTTGAATTGAAGTCCACATATCAGTAGTCAAGCAAATAGTTTGCACCTTTTCCCTCAAAAATTTTCTTAACTTTCTCTTCTCTGTTTGATAAATTTCTAAACAATCTTGAGTAATTGTTTGACGAGTGACAAAGTTAAACTGTGGCATGCCTACTTGTATTAATCCTCTAAAGCCAACATGCTCAATAGTACTAAAAGGCATTTCATCAATCACAATCATCCTGGCAATAGCTTTTCTAACAGCAAGTTGATCAAACTTCCAATTGCCTAAAGTAGTCTCTCTACTTTCTTGACTAGTGAATTGCAAGAGTTGTTGTGAGGTCCCATCACCACCTTTATAACATTTTTCTGCATGTCTTCTAAGTGTACTTGTGCCAATCTTGCTCTCACATCTATATTGTGCTTTGCATTTTTTACAGACACAGATTTGTGCTTTTGAAGATCCAGGTGCATAAACTTTTTCAAAAAATTCCCACACACTCGATGTTGCTTTATATTTTCGTTTTTGTGGTTTGTTGGATGTAGCTTCAGATGCTGCAGATGGTGTTGATGATGGTGTATTGGCATGCACTTCTATAACATCATCCTCTTCCATTCCAATTAATGCACAAATTCTATAACACTTTAGAAAAGAAGTATAAATGAAAAAAATTAAAATAGTTAGTGTCATGTGATATTTATGAGTGATGATTATGAGTAAAACTCATTGAGACATGATCAAATGGGTTAATTTAATATATATGGCCACCAGCGTAATTTAATATACATAGCAATCATCAAAATGCAGTTTCAGATTCAGTATAATATGTTATGCCAAATCTCAAAGAGCATATTCCATAATTATTCCAAGTAAAATTATTAACTGAGCATAGTCTAAGATTATTCCAAGCATTCCATAAGCATATTTTATTTTTAAACTTCAAGCTCAATCTTATCATAATTAATATTATAAACTCAAAATGATAATTCCACAAACCAACCACACTTTTACCATTTAAGATCTCAAAACACAGTGTCACAGTATGAAAATAAACATCACAAAAAAATCAATCAAAAGAGATTTTCACAGAAGCCCGCAGCTTACATGATAACAAGGTTAACTACTGTGCCATGTACAGGAACAACAGCCATGAGCTTTGAATGCTTGATAAGCCGCGACGGAGCGAAGGAGCCAATTAACGGGGGCTACGTTTTTGGGAACGAAACAAAACTAATGACAGCATGATTGAAGTAGTCGATGTTTTTGAGCCGTTCTGGTTGGATTTGTCCTCACGACATTTGTCGCAGTGGGTTTAGATGAGATTAAAACCAAGATCCAAGAAGCGTACCCGGAATTCGGAAATTGCTGAGAAAAGAAATCCAAGCGTCAACTCCTGTCCTCAGCAGCACGCCAGCACCATAGTCGCCACTCGCCAGCACGATTAGCAGAATAGCAGTTGCAGCCTTGCAGGTCGCAGGTCGCAGCCGGGCAGCCGAGCGTACCGGAAATTTCTAAGAAAAGAAATCCAGGCGTCTCTGTCCTTAGCAACTCTGCGTCAACTCTGTCTTCAGGCGTCAACAAAAAGGACTGCACCAGCACGATTTCTTCAGGCCAATCCAAAACAGGTGCAATTCCATCGCCAGTCACAGGAGGAATCGACGCCGACGCGAGTGAAAGGGAGCTGCCCAGTTGCTGTCTCTTCTCATTAGCTGGATTACCCACAATCGGATTGCCTAGAAGTCGAAGATATCCAAAGCCGTCAACTCTGTCCTCAGCAGCACGCCACTACGCCAGCACGATTTGCAGGTCGCAGCCGGGCAGCCGGGCACGTTATCTTCAGCGGCAGATTTCCAGCCGATGACTGACGTCGGCAGAGGCAGGTGGGAGCGATTTGCAGGGGACGCCGCGACAGAGGGGAGAGGGCTGGCAAATGGCAATTTCGGTGAAGGGACTAGGGTTTACTCTTTTACCTTTAAATCAGTTATACGGGGGTAGGTCGGGTCGGGTTGACCGACCCCTAACCCACGTCAACCCGATTTTGAAAATCGGGTCGGGTTGAACCCGATTTTCAAAAACCGAAATTGCAAAGCCTCAACCCAACCCTGTTAAAAATCGGTCCGGGTTGATACGGGCTCGGGTTGAACCCGACCCTATTTACACCCCTAGTACGCAGCAGCTGCGGGAATCCTAGTCTCCCACGCGTACGGTTATTAGCGAGGAAACCGCTTTCAATCCTCGATGGTTTATTCCCTCCCAAATCCTAATCCTGACATCGCACGGGTGCTGCGGGAGGCAGCGCTCCGTTCCTGCGTGGCGCATCGAAAATGCAAGCTACTCGTTCCAAGCGCCAAATGCAAACGACTGAAAAATATTCCTATTCTCGTCGTCCACAGCGTTGATAATAGGGCCCTGAATTTTTTTGTTCTGGGATTATATTATTAGATTACGGGTTCTCGGATGGCGCATCAGGTCCGATGGATTCGCGCATGGGGGTTGAGCTTGGGCGTGTCGCTCGGTTCAATCCTGGGGCTACATTATCAACTGCCCACAGCATGCATGCGGCGTGCAGCCAGCCAGTCAATGACGCCAGCTCGTGACGCCTGATGAAACCGCCTTCTGTTTCGGAGGCCAAAGGGATCTTGAATGCAGTCTCACCGTCTGATCAAATGCCACTCCACAATCAGATTAAGGATGAGTTTGGAAATAATAACTTTTCAATGAAAAATTCGACTGTAAGAGCTTTTGAATTAGTAGACAATTATGTGATATGATATGGGTAATTATGAGAAATTAATATAATAATGTTAAAACAAATACGATGATTATCTATATAGTTATGTAAAAATGATTAAAAAGTACAGTAGTTATATGATAATAAATATAAAAATAATCAAAAATATAACAGTTGTGAAAATTAAAAATTTTAATATAAAAAATTTTTTATTGTTCAAAATAAAAACTTTTGAATTGAAAAGTTTTTATTATTTTTCATACCGCCCTAAAAAACATATACCGCTCCGCGATAATGCGGATGTTGTAAATCAACGTGAATGTTTCGTTTGGCCACGCTGGCGCATTAACAACTTTGATTTGACAAAAGGAGAATGGGGACGTTGATGAAAATTTTATTACTTTACATTTAGAATTAGATTAGTTATGTCAACAAATAACAAATGTGTACTGCTGTTTTATTAAAAAATGAGAAAAGTAGACTTTATCCTAGTTGGTCATGCAGATTGAACTCATGGTTAAATGTGGCATGTTTAAGTTTTCCTAGTGAGGAGGTCTGGTTATGGTCTCTTGTATAAATGAACTAAAATTTTCTTTTCTAAAACAAAATTATATTGTAATTTTAGATGCCATGTTGTACAAACCAATCAAAAAATGAGGAACATATTTTCAATGAAAATTAGAAAAATTCGAAAATATACTAACATAGTTTGACTATAATTGAAAATGTACCAGTTTAATTTCATATATTGCAATTTATGTTGTGTAATTTAATTATAATTTCAAATATACTTGCATAATTTTAAAAATTATAAATTATCAAATGAATTGTAATTGCAAATATATTTATATTGTTGTGACACCATTATCATCACCATCATCCTAGTTTACATATACTTACAAATATACTCGGGTTGCAACGATGTAACGAGAGGGCATGATATGAGAATACATTTACAAATTATCCGAAAATTTATGTATCCACGTCCCGACTAAATGATGAGAAGAGGAATGCATGAAGCACAGATAGCTATTTTCCAATTATGGATGGAAAAGTGGTCACGCGGAATTCTGTACACTAATCTGTTCACGAACATCGAGAAGGTCAGGATGAAACAAAACTATTCATTTTACTTCTCTCATATTCAGTAAATAACAACCTATGTTTCCTTATTTTATACACAACTTGCTTCATTCTGAAAAAAAACTTTTTTCAATGCATCGTTTCAAGGCGCGTCTCATCAAAACTGCATTTGCATTTTGATTAACACTTTATTCAACTAACTTAACTATATCCTTAAAAAAAAATTAAAAAATACAAAAACTGTCTTAACCATGAGCTCACCGTCTACCTAAACTACCGCGGGCAGCATGATTAATGTTTCACAGGAGAGCAAAAATGAAATTAAGAAATAAAGAAACAACTTCAATTTATTTTTCCCACCCATACTCTAATAAACTAGTTGGCATGTGAAAAGTTGGATTTGATCTAATCTAATGTAAGTGTACAAACCCTTGAAACTTGTAAGGCGCAGGCGGCTGTCGCGAGTCCTTTTTTCCCCCATTCTTACATGGACCAAGCATAACTCAATTTTACAATTTCTGATTTTTTTATCTTTTTAATTTTTTCAAAAGTAAACATTGAAATCAGTGAAATTTCTTATTTTTGAAAAATTGTAAAAGTATACAAAATATAAACTATATACTATATGCCCGTACACAAATAAAAAACAAAAAATAAAATAAAATAAAAAGAGGACCCACAGCAGCCGTCTATGTTGGGTCAAAAATCCTATGAAATTCCGTGCAACCATGCTTATAAGTGCCTTAACAGCGTGGAGAGTGGGGCCAAGCCCAAAGTTGCCGTCGTTTGCCAGATGCCAAGTATGCTTTCGCGGGGCCATTAATGGGACTGTTTCCGTGACTTTGTGCCGTCCACTTGAAAGCGGCTGGAAATGGGTGGAGCACATGAACTTATCTTTAGCGCGTCGGTAGGGTCTTCACATGTCTCCATCGCTGCCCTTGTCCTAGTTGCTGTTGCAAAGCGAGTGTGACCCGCTGCTGCTCCGGCCTCTGGGCTTCAGCGGCGTATACACTGGCATTATCAGAACCGAATTAGTAATTAAACCTGTCAAGAAGCTGCTTCGGTTCTAACCAATTAAACGGTTCAATTAAACTCGCTTGAACAGTAATAGAATGGTGTGTTTGGAAAATCATAAAATTTTTAGATGAAAAGTCTTTAAAATGGGGAAAATAGTGCGATAATATGGACTTAATGATGAGTAGTAAAGAAAATATAATTACAATAAATAGGTTGGTTGTATAGATAATAGTGTAGACTTGATTGAAATTTAAGATACCCGAATAAGAAGACATTAACTAAAAATTAAAAAATAAGACTGTTGTGAAAAATAAAAAAATTTATTGAAATGTTTTTGATGTATAAAAGTAATACAACTTTTCGATGGAAAGTTTTGTATGTAATAATTTTTTAATTGAGATAAAGTAATGTGATATTATAAAGGTAGTGATAAGGAACAAAAAAAAAAAGAAAAAATATATACCTTAGTTGTGTAGGTAATTTTTTATAAATAAATGAAATGTAAACTAGTGATATAGGAAGATGTTAAAAAAAAATAAAATATATGATAATAGTTGGAGAATACAGAGTCTTAGATTGAAAAACTTTTATTTGAAATATTTTACACTTATCCAAATACATCCTAAGTATAATATAATTATATCGTTAATAATTTAAATTTTATATAATTATTAAATTTAAAATTGCATCTCATACTTAATACATGTAATTTAAAATTTACTGCAAGTATATAAAGTAGAAGAATTATAATGAAGACTTCGTAATAATAGAAATTATAAAATTCTAGAAAATAAATCAAACACACTGTTTGGATATACAACCTTTTTCTCATTCAATACTCCGATATCAATTAAGCTCCTTGTATAATGCCCAACGTGCCTTTAACATTTAAACTTTTGCCAGTATTCATCAAATATATCTAATTTATTTTCAAAATTACTTTTAAATTTTAATAATTTTATATTTACCCTTGAATGAATATAATATTTTGAACATATAGTTTTCCGTAAAATGATTTTTGGCATTATACATACATACAGGTTGATTTGTATTTATATAAATTCGGTGTGGAAACTTTTAAAAAAATATAAAACTAACCATTTAAATAAAACGTTTCATGCAAATTTCTGTATAAAATCACCGTGAGTAATTGGCGAATTCCTCCGGGGCCCGGCGAGGATTATTCAATCAAATGGAAAGAGATGCTAATCTGATGAGATTTTTTTTTTCTTCAGCATTTTTTCCAATTTGACTACAATATCTCGTTTAATTTTTCAATGTAGAAATTACATATATTCCTCTTCAAATTTTTTTCTCCATTCACAATAAATTTTCATTTTTCGATACAAAACAACCTAAACTCATCTAATTTTCTCATCCAAATTCCATCTCATTTGATTGAATGAACATATGCTTACTGTGAAATTCATCGCCTAACCTCCACAACCCGACGGTCAATGAACAGCATGTGTAACGGATAATCGTGGCTGTTACAATATTTTCAGAGAATAAGTGGTCTTCTGCGGGGGTATAACTGAGTTTGAGTCAATCCGCTACTCAATTTTAGCGGGTTGTGGTTGATAATTTTCAACCCACAAAATGTTCAATTCACCAACACGCATAACCCGTTTATAATTCATGCAACTCTATCGATTTATATTAACTAAATTAAGATTAGAGTTGGGGTATTTATAAATGAGTAATGATCTTTTCAGATCGATTGAAAATCTCCGGTCCAGACACTTTTTTTAATTTTTTTTGAAATTTTTTATAAATATATTAATCTAATTATGTTTAATTTATAAATCAAAATTTACTATTTTTTAAGATGTATATATATATATATTTTATTTTTAAATACTTAGTATATATATTTATTTTTTATTTTTAAATACTTAGATACCTTTGTATTTAAAAATAAAAAATATATATACGTATCTCCAAAAGGGTAAAATTTGATTCACAGATTAAACGTAACTAAATTAACATGTTTATAAAAAAAATTCAAAAAAAGAGATGTCTGGACAGGTTGGAAATCGCTGGATTTTCCAACAAGTCTAAAAAGATCATAATTCTTTATAAATGGATTGATAAATTTAGATTATGGTTAGCCTCTAAACCCAATACCGCGGTCACATCCTCTTTTTTTTTATTACATTAAGGGTGAATTTGGACAAATACAAAACTTTTAAAATTAAAATTTTTCGATGTAAAATTTTTCATTATCTACAATAATGTTATTTTTAATCATTTTGCAAGTATCCTGTTTTTTCCAATTATTTTTATATAATTAATTATGTAATTAAACTATCTATTTTAACTTCAATTTTTTTTCTATACAACTTCTTCTATCTCTAGTATCACTATAGTTGATGAAAAATTCATTTCATATATTATATTTAACATCATTTATATTATCATAAAATTCTTTTCATCTATTTAGTTTTGTTGTCTATAAGTCTCATTCATAGAGGCAATAATTAAATACTAAAATATCAATTTTAGATTATTTTTTAATATCTAAACTATATAAAAATATTACTACTTATTAGATTATATTTTAATATATGTATGAATTAATTTAAGTATTTTTTTATAATTTATATATGAATATATATTTTTGAGCAAATATGTCCTATATACATACTTAATTTGAATAAATATAGTCTATAAATTAAATAACTGATGTTAAATACACTGAATGAATTGGATTTTATATTAATCATCAATATTTAATAAATTAAAGATGTTATATGAAATTACTTTTATATAACCTAATTATATAAAAATAAAGTACTTTTAACTTTATTATCATTATTGTTTTCGTGCTATATTATCTTCTCACATTTGATAAATTTTTATGTTAAATTTTTTTTTATTAGTTTTGTCGCCCACCAAGCGCACCGTGAGGGGGGAAGGGAGTACGTGTTTCAAGCAGGATCGAAACCTGTACGTGCGGCTTACCGCTTAGGAGCCATGACGTGAAACCAGCGGCGCATTGCCAATTGAGTGCGTCGCAGCTCACAAGTGGGCTCAACGGGCGGGCTGGCCCTTAATAGTGTATCTATATTGAACCCCGCGGTCTTATTTTTTGGGCCTGGGAGTGATGGCTAATTTCATCCACTGTAAGATTTTGATCATGAACCGTGGCATGTAGGCATTTGTTTTGTTTGTTTGTTTGTTTGTTTGTTTTTTTTTTTTAACAAAAATAAATAAATAATGGCATTCGGTCTCATTTGTATTTAGAATTGCCATAGCATTTTCTTTCTATATTTTTGCACGTGGAGATCTATATCCGTATGGATCCGGGAGAAGCAGTGAATAAAATGGAAGGAAAAAACGATTGAATGTCAATGTTGTCAGAACCGAACCGGTGATTGAACCGGTAAAGGAATTGGTCTTGTTCGAACCGGTTCAACCGGTTAAACAAACCGGTTCGAACCGGTGACGTCAGCTTAACATATTTATGATGTCATAAATATTAAATTATTTTTAAATTTTAAATTAATATATTGATAAAATTATATTTTCATAAATCCTAAATATATGTTAAATTTTAAGAATTACAATATAAGTTCAAAACATGCTGTACAAATGATTACTAGGATTAACAAATAAGCATTGCAAGGGAATCAATGCTAACACCTTTCAACATAAGAAAAACTTGTGAAGAGGTAGGACAAAGTAGAGAAGATCATAACAAGGGGGCTCTGCTGCTCTGCTAGTTGCCGGAAGCAGGCGCTACTCAGTTCGATTGAGAACGAATCTAGCTCAATCCGACATCCACAGAAACTGCTTGGTTGGCCACAAAAACAAGATGTCCTCTCATCAAACAAACATCTTGGTCATCCTCTCTGCTGCTACTAATCAAATAGAAACAAGAAATGGATCATGCAGTTCCTAGCTGGTATTCAAATTTCCAACTCAAATACTTGTTCCCTTCAAAGCATAATGCCAAAACTGCGATTTGAGGGGACTTCAATGGATAGCTACCGTGGACGAATGCATGAATGAGGATTCTAAAATGTGGAAATATAAAAAGCGAGATATAGATCTGGCTGGAAGAATAAAAGAAACGAATAGGAGTGATTCCAGTGTATTGACAATATTTTGGATCAAGTAAAATAGCTCCTAATGAGTGTCTCCTTTCTTCTATATTCCCACGCTAGCCACTTGCATTCCTTTTTTTTTCAGGGATTGTTTGATTGGAAAAGCCGAAAATGCTATGGGAAAGACAAGAAAGAAAACATGAGTGATTATGTAGTTACGATGTGTTTTGGTATAATGTAACGGTCGAGAAAAAAATTGTAAGGAAAACGGAAAATTGTGGAGATTGGGGATGGGATGGAATTGTCTAAATGGAACAAGCACTTTTATCGTTCCAATTATCCGAAAACCTACTTTTCCCCTTTTTTCATTTTCCATACGATTCAATCTCATCATCTATGTACTTTCTCGATATAACAATGTGTTTTTTCATCCCATCTCATTCCATTCTCCGTGGCAGTGCACTTGTGAATCAGAGGGTACGCGAGAGGAGCCTCAAAGAGCACGCCAGATCCATGGCAGGGGGGTCGCTGATATGGGCAGCAGGGGGTTGCCGAACGCAGAGCAGGGACGGGCCAACTAGGCAGCAAGGACGGAAGCAGCCGACTGGTTGTGTGCTGCTCTATTGCTGCAGTGACGATTTAGTTGGCGACTGGAGCAGCAGGGACGGGAGCGGCCGGAGGAAGAGAAGAAAACGGCAGCAATGCAGAGTAGGGACGGGAGCAGCAGGGGCGGGCGACTGGAGGTGTGCAGCTGCTGTTGCGCCGTTGCCGCCATGACGATTTCTCCGACGATGGATCAATTATGGCCGATCTTCGAGACGATGGTAAGGGTTTCCAGTTTCGTCGAAACTCAAAAGGGGGAAGATGCAAAAATGAAAAAGGCGAGCGAAGGGTGGGCGCAACACTGGCAGCGGGTCTTCCGTTTCTGGGTTTTTTAAAAAATATATATTAGGTTCAACCAACCGGTCGAATACGGTTCGACCGTCCATTCCGGTTGGACCGTCGGTTCGACGGTTCGAACGGTTTTATGCATTCGAACCGAACCGTATACAATCGAACCGGGATTTGGACCGGTTCCTGGTCCGACCGGTCCGGTTCTTACAACACTATTGAATGCCGATGGATAAAATAAATATGTTTGCCCTGTAAAAATGTAAATGCTGATTGAAAATGCATGGCTTATGAGATAAAATAAAATAAACTTATTAGGCGAGCGAAGGGTAAGAAGTGGGAAAGTATGTTTAAGAAAAAAAAATCGTAGGAGTGATATGATATAATAAGGGTAGAATGAGAATAAATATGGTAATTTTATAAAAGAAATTAAGATGCGTGGATAAAGTGAAGAAGTGTGATAATAAAAATAGGTAAAATGATTAAATATATATTTAGAATTGGGTTTCCTCTTCTCCCCTAACCGAGCTCCAAAAGATCCCAAAATATCGTATCAATTGCGGGAGTGAATAAAAATGACCGATAGATTCTATATCTTGCTAAAGCACAAAAACACAAAACATTATTACAGGAAAAAAGAGTTTACTTGTTATTAATGATAGTTGTTGGTACGGGTGCAATTTGAATCGAGTAGTTTAAGTTTTTTTATATTCTTATTTTATTTTCAAAATTTGCTTTCATGAGTTTGCTCTATACTTACTTTATCTTATTTTTCCAATGTGGTCTTGGTTAGATTCCATTTTCAGATTGATTTTTACACTATTTTTATATTATATTTGAAAATCATAATTATAATATAGAGTTTGAGAAAATGATCATATTAATTTGAGATAAGTAATAATTTACTTAGCCGACCCTAATAAATTCATTAATCTTTTCTTAATTTTGTTCATATTGACTTTCTAATATAGATATATTTAATATATAAACTAAATTTTACCTTTTTTAGATATTTGTATATATATTTTTATATTTTTAAACACATGAATATTTTAACCATTTTCAATAATTAAACATTGAAAATTTGAAACATACTTTGTCCTAATTATGCTGAGTATTTTTTTTTTTTTACTTAAAACTTACTCCAACATATCAATAGGAAAATAAGAACTTGTCGTGTTTATTTTAAAATGCCCGTAGGTGGAAATTTTAGCTAAGTTATACTTTCATCGCAAACAAAGTTTATATGCAACTCATGCATCATGCTTAAGCATGTAATCTCTTATGTGGTAGAGTTAGCTGTAGCCATATATTCTTCTTACATCTGAAACATTTACACTTTGGTGAAAAGTTAATGCCAACAAAAAGTATCAAAATGTGGAATTTGGCCTTACAGGAAGTGATGTTTTTATGTTTAATCAGGTCACACAAATTTATTAGAAATACGTAAATGTAAAACAAACAAGTAAATTCTAAATAATATAAATAAATAAATAAATAAATATAACTTTCAATCATTTATTTATTTTATTATATTTATCTATTTGTTGGTTGCTTTACTTATTTATAAATTTATTTATTTTACATGATTTTATTTATATAAATTATATTGATTTATTTATTATAAATTTAACATTATTTAAAAAATTTATGACTTAAGTTAATTTGATCAAAGATGCATCATTGCGTTGTAACGCACTGCAGTTATTTAACTTCAAATTAACTTCTTATATAGACATAGATAAAATACTATTTCTAAAATAATAATAATAATAATGGCCATGTCTAATGAAAACCGCGTCCCCCATAGCAGGGTGTGTGGGTTGGAGAAAATGAGAAATGCAGCAAATGCTTCCATACAAGCGCACGCGTTGCGGTTTCTATCACAGCTCACACGTGACGGCATCCAAAAGTATGCGGCTGTGGGTGGCAATTTGGCTATTCCTCGAACAGGAAAGGGTATTTGTGATTTCTGACGCGCTGCGAAAGCAAGTTCCCGCCATCTGAAAGACTGAAACTAGGGTAATTTCACTCCAGATTTCCGAGTTCCGACTCAATTCCTCTCTCCCACAAAATTCTCTCGCAGAAATTCTCTCAAAGCCCTCATCTGTAGAAATCTCAGAAAATGGCTGGACAGTCCGACCCTCATTTATCCATCTTCTCAGCATTGGAGGTCAGGACATCTCTTTCTACCCATTTAAGTCCTGACACTTCCTCTCCTTCGGAAAATTTTGGTGTCGTTCGTTTGTGGTTTGTCACGTTGAACTTTTGGGCTGTCGTCTGCAGGTAGAATTTCTTGCGGAAGACGAGGAGATAGAAATTGTCCCAAACATACGAATGGACGCCCTCCACATGATCTGTGTAATTTCTCCAGTTCACTTCCATTATTTTGCTCTCCATAAGAA
Source organism: Annona cherimola (assembly GCA_030490835.1). Taxonomy (NCBI): domain Eukaryota; kingdom Viridiplantae; phylum Streptophyta; class Magnoliopsida; order Magnoliales; family Annonaceae; genus Annona; species Annona cherimola. Next base: position 105,457,363 of record CM059971.1, on the reverse strand, counting down.
GAACTTTCGCTTTCTGCGTAGAATTTCTGTATCAGGCTTCAAAACTGTGCATTAGATGAGCTTATCACTATTAAAGAAGTATCTCTAAAAATCAGTCTGACGCGTTTGCCGACCACCTGATTTTGAGCTGCTTAATTTTTTGGTTGCCGTTTAATTCATGCGCCATGCAGAAAATGATTGCTATTATGCATATAATCATGCAATCAACCTGTTCAGGACACAGATTCACACGGGCCCTTGGCATGCCTTCTACATTGCTTTATCGTCTGGGGCCTCTTAGGTCGTGATGCTAATAGCTGAATTGTTTGATGAGTTGGATTCTATTGTTCAAAATAGGACACAAGGACACAAACAGACAAAAATCAAGCACAGTGATGTGTTATCACAAATTGGATTTTTTGTTTGTTTGTTTTTTTTTTTCCCTTTTCCCTTTTTTGAAAGCCTTTAACTCTTAATGGTGCAGTATTGGTGCTTTGCATTTCCTAACATTGCACTTGGGCATTGAAGTCAATCCAGTTTGATATTTAGTTCAATAAAGGAGAATGATCCTCTTATAAAAAAGGGGGAATGAATTATTCGCGTGGATGTGCATTTAAGTTGGTTAATAATTATCAGTATAATATGACTGTGGAAGACAGAAGCATTTCCATTTGCATTGAGTTAATCTTATTCAAACTGAATGTCCATAGAATTATAAATGAAGTAAACGTAACCCCAATCATGCTCCATGACATTGAACAAAGAAAAACTGTTGCATTGTGCCCTGCTAATAGTAGACAAGGCAATTTTTAATTGTCTATGAACCAATGTCCGAGACAAATACAGTCATCTATTTTCTGTTCATAATTGGTCTCTGTTATTACTGTTTCACAAAATCCAAATCTAGATGTGAAGGTTGTTGCCGAGTTTTGTGTTTCAAAACCAAATAAAGTGGCAGTGATGATATTTATCAATGTCATCGTTATAAATTGAATAGAGGCCAGACCAATCCAAAGCCTTGTGGTTTATCTTAGACTGCAATTTAAGGCATGGAGCACATTTTCAAGCTTGTATGACATCCGTTTTCTTCATCGTGCGCTCCATGCGATTTTCCCAATATGAGTTTTTGTATCACCCCAGTCCTTTGGGTGTCGAGAAGAATCATGCAAGGCTGTGATAGTAGGCAGTTTTAAATCTCACCTGATGCCATTGCTGCTTTCCCCCAGTTTGTTCTTCAAACTTATCCACAAAACATTTTTGGACTGGGCTTGGCAAATAAATTGTTTTTAACTTCCCTAGGTAATTACTTTCATTATATTGGGTATTTCTACAAGTTCTATAAAATCATGCTGATTCCTTTTTGAAAATGCTATTTTATCAGGGTGATTTTGGTCCCTTCTTTCCACAAATACCTGCCAAAGTACCACTGTGGCTTGCAGTAGCTTTGAAGAAACGTGGTAAATGCATGATTCGACCACCTGAATGGATGTCTGTTGGTGAGTTTTGACCTTATATATTTTCCACATCTTTTGATGAGTATGCCCAGTGAATTTGCTAGCTTTGCTATCATAGGTTTTTTGCAGCTAAAATATATTGTTGGCCTCTTCTTCTGGTATTGAAGCATGGATGATCTCCTTCTATGTGCCATCATAACAATTCACAAGACGAGTGCATACTTCATGTGAGCTTTTTATTTGTCCACAGTTATAAAGGGGGAATTCTTAAAGCTTTATAATTTCATGTTAAATTCATGGTAACATGTTGTGCCACAGTCATATCATGCTGTGCAGTTTCTAAAAAGGCAACTTCCTTGCAGTCACATGTTGTATTGATGATGCTTCTATCTTGAATCTGGATGTGGCATGGAGAATATATAAACTAACTTATTTTTTTTTAAAAATAATAAATTTCAATGAATGAGATGGAATCATCACTGTCATGTGTTTGCTGCTTTCTTTCAGATAGGCTGACACAGGTCTTGGAAGCGGAACGAGAGTCCCCTAGAGAATTTCAGGCTCTACCTTTTCATTATGTGGAAATTTCAAGGCTTTTATTTGATCAGTATGTAATAATCCTCATTTCATTTGGTTTTAGCTATTGCTATGAAATTTCTAACTTAGTTCTTTTTGAGTTCAGTGCACGTGATGATGTCCCGGAAACTTACATGGTAAGTTTGGAGATATCCGAGCATTTATGATTTTTAGATTTTTTACTGAGGATCATCATGCACTTTCTGAAGTTGACTTTCTTGCAGGTGAGATCTCTAATTGAGGACATTAGAGATGTAAGGTTTCACAAGGTTGAAACTGGCTTGGAGACTATCTCTGCTCGCACTCATGCTGTGAAGGTACATCTATCTACTTATTTTGTCTGCATAATTACCACATTCTAGGAGCGTCCTTGAGACTTGAAAATATGGTTCATTGGGACCGGATGTTTTAGAAATGATTGACTTTTGTCTTTTTATCTGAGTTAGCAAAAATATTTCTTTAACAGCAAATTTGAATAAAGCTTTTGGTCAAGCTTTTCTTAGGCTCACACAAAAATCTATTAATGTGGTATTTCTGAGACAATTTCCCTTAATCTAAACTTCCCAATTCTTGTTCTGTTTGGTATAATGCTCATGGAAATATTACAAAAAAAATTAAACTTTATAAATTTAAAAAACATGATAACAATAATAGCATTTTATATTAATAAAGAATATATATTAACATGAACCAGCCAACTGTCGGACAGGTTCATTTGGTCCAACTGACGATCTGAATGGTTTGCACTGTTTAATAGGCAAGCAATAAGCCAGTCCAAATAAACTGGATTAGTGATAGGTTTCTGTTTTGATTGGTCTGGTTGGCTGGTGCGGTTCATTTCGGTTCTGATAACACTTGTTGTTGTTATTCTTGTTATTTCGGTTTCCTTTTGGTTGGTGACTTTCTGGACAAAAATCTTTTGCTTGAGATGGGCACATTACAAATCATTTATCCCATCAGTCCTTGATAATTTGGTGATTTATGTCTACAGTCCTAATTTACATGGTTAGTCTTTCTTTTTTTCTTTTTACTGTACAGCTGAAAAATCTCTCTGCAATGGAAGTGAATATAGTGAGGCCATTTGTTATGAGAGCCTTGCAGGCTTTTTACAAGCATGATAGCCCAGAGATGATACAACAACCAGATGCAACTGGTAGCAAGCAGCCACAAGTAGTTGATCGTGGTCCACGAGTAAGTTGCTTGTCTTTTTCAATGTCCAGCAGAAAAAAAGCAGCAGTAAAACGCAAAATGATTAGTGTGGACCTGGTTCTGGATTTGCAATGCACAATGCTGCATCTATCAATTACTGCTCCCATAGCACTGTCAACTATTCATATTTTGAGATTAGAGCACGGTAAAAACACCCACATAAGAGATAACCAGATATTTGTATTAGTATAGTGCCTCCCCTTCCCTTGCATTTGGAACCCCATGGATATATTTCGATTTGCTTAATGGCTTTTGGTTACTATGCCATACATCATGTTGAAGTTGAGGATCATATAAATTCTCCATAAGTTGTTTGCAATCTTGCAGAATGTGCAAGTGTGTGCCTTTGTTCAGGAGATAGTGCCTGACCCATGGATCAATTCAGCATATGAAGTATGAACAGTATCCTCAGGCCTTACTGTGCACCATGTGTCCAATATTTCAATAATTCGATTTGTAGATCTGATGGACGTAATAGTGATTACTATTTCTTTTTTGATCTCATTATTAATTTTCATTTGAGACAAATGCTAACTTGATTTTGTTATGCTTTTATCTAATATTAAAAATAAATTCTGCAATAAATAAAAAAATAATAAATTCTGCAATGTGGCCTTCCTTTACTCTTTAACTCCTCTTCCATGATGTATCATTTTCTGCTGCTTATTCGTTTACGCTTTAACTCCTATTCCGTGACACATTCATTTTCCACTGCTTATTTGTTATGATTCCTCTTTCTTTCCTCTCTTCTTTGGAATAATGTTGATTTTTTCCCAGCGAGATCTGCGGCCTCGGTAGATGTCTGGAGCTGCCGAAACTTGGGTTATCCTGGATTGCCTTATTTGCTGTTCAGCATTGCAGCATTTTTACCTGAAGTTGCTGTTTGCAAATATTGGTAGGAAATAATGTTTCTTTCTCACCTCCCACACATGCATCACCACTTTCTTGAATTTTTTTTTTCCCCAAGAGTCTCTTGGTTTTCTCTTAATGGATGTAATTTTTTTTTTTTAAATGGAAGTTGGATAGTTTGCTCAGGATATGTACCTACACTATTGTTTTGGTCATTTTCTTCTTCTTCTAAATTTTACTTTGTTAATTCGATCATGTGACATCCCCTCAGAAAGTCACCTATCTTCTGTGAGTGGTTGGTGGCTTTCTTTGACAACCTTGGTGATGAGTTGGTAAATTTTTCGTTGAGAGAGAGAGAGAGAAGAAGCCACCAACCATTGGATAAGAATGTGGCTACGGGGGCTGCGCAGCGAACTGCGGAAGGGAGCGCACATACAGTCGATACTGGGACTCTTTAATCAATTGCTTTACATATTGTAATACAATGTGGTGTACATATCCCGTTTCAGTATATAATTCATCCTTTTTCGAAATATCCCAAAGTTTGAAACAGAAGGAATGTCTTTCTGATAAATGCGTGCTTGTCTCTGCGTGTTGTTTCAGAAGATGTTCCTGCGTTCTACTGCTGTGCTACTCTTGCCTGTCTATGTTTTCAGCTACCTTATAGTAAGGGTGCAAAACAGTTCGGATTGACCCAAAACCGACCAAACAACCCAAATTTTAAATGTTTTGGTTTGATAGATGGTTGGACCATGTCCTTACTTTTACTTTCCGACCGTGTTCAGCGTTCAGACCCTTTCAATTAATCACTTGTGGAATATCAAATAGTTGGTCCATGGTAGTTACCATGCCTTAATACTGCCATATTTGTGGCTTTTGAAAAAGATAACACTCTTCGGGTGTGTTTTGTTGGGGGTTAAAAGATAAAAATTGTCAAATTGATAAAAAAAAGTGATGTGATATGATAGGAGTAACGATGAGATGTAAAGAGAATAAAGTTAAAATAGATATGCTAATTGTATGAGTAATAGTGTGGAAATGATTGAAAAGTAGGGTAGTTTGTATAGAAAAATATTAAAAAAATTAAAAAATAGGGTAGTTATTGAAAGTGAAAAGTTTTGATTGAAAAGCTTAGGTTGATAATTTTTTAGTCTAACCAAATGCGCTCTAATTCATTAAATTAGGAATGAGTCTTTCACTGGCCCAAAAGATGTCTAGTTTTATTGTTGTTATTTTTTATCATTATGCGCTTGTGAGCCCATGTAACAAATAAGATGTAAGCTCCTCTCTAAAGTCCAAAATGGCTCTTCATTATTAGATATATTCAAGATCTCTCTTTTAAAGCAAAATGATTTTGAAACTAAATATAAGATATTTTAGTTTTTAATATTTTGTCAAATAAATATTGAATAAAATTACCTAATTCAATCTGATCAAATATTTTAGTAAGATACCTGCCAAGGTACTACTATGTCATTTATTCTTTTTTTAGCATTCTGGCTTCTAACGCGTATTAGGGCCTATTCGGCTGTGTGTATGGCGTGTCGTGCACTTATTTATCTCTAAAAGTATATAAAAATGTTTGGCTTGTTTTTAAGAAAGTCCCTTGTGACATTTTGTACGCATAAAAGCTGAAATTATAGCTTTTGCGGAAGCAAGGATTCCTACTTATTTCAAGTGAGTTGTACATTAAGGGTGTGTTTCAAACTATAAAAAATCTTGAATCGGATCTAGAATGAGAATGTAATGATGTGTACAGGGAATGAGTAAAGTTGTATCTTAAATTTAAAAAGTTGTCTTGAGAATTGGAAAATTATCTTGAAAATGATAATACAGATTCAATCAAAAAATCTATTATGGCTTGGAATATGCTTTAAACTGTGAATTTTTGATAGGGCTTAGGCTTTGTTCTTATTGTGCTTGGTATGGTGAAGGATTTAAGATGATGAACATCTAGGTTTATGATGATGATGTTTAGGGATGATAGGAATATAGATGAGGCTTTGGATTCAATATAACCTAACTCTAATTTAAAAAAATTTCAACTTGAACAAAGCTTATTTCTATTCTTAAAATCTTCGCCCAAGCCTAACAAAACTTCAAAGATTTTAGGTTTTTTTTGGGTTGACAAATGGGTTCAGTGCTTTAGATTTTGGGGTTATTTGTAATTTGTACTTTAAATATGCTTTAATAAATTCATAATGTTACAATTTCAAACATGCTTCATTGAACTATAATGTAGTCCTAATTTTGATTATGATAACACCATGAATAAACAACTATTAGTGTTTACTTTTTTATTATCTAGTAGAAGAATGCAAGTATCATGTTGCATTTATTTAGTGTAAGGATAATAAAAAGGAAATATGCTTAAAATGTTAAACGAAAGCTATAGAAGCTCGTAGATAAAATATCTACCTTTAAGAAATTCTAGGTCACGTTATCTAAGCAATTAAATGAGACACAAAACTCGTAATAAAAATATGAGTATTAATTGAAAATAGAAACAAAGATGGAAAATTGGATAATTTATTACATGTCAAATTAATATGTGGACAAGTTAACTTTTTTGGGTTTGGAAGGAGGCTAATGCCCCGGAACTTTATTTAAACAAAAATCAAAATTATACAACTGTAAGCTTAGGCCGGTATTGAAAATCACGTGAGCATGTGAAAATCTATGGCACCTGGGGGTGCAAAAAAGGGTAAAATTCACTAATTAATCTGCTGCTTGGTTATCTTCGTAAATATAATGAATTTTGATACGCTAATTTTCATCGAACTTTACGGTTAAAAGGTCAATTCGGCTCTACTTTTCAAGGGAGTTTATGACTTTCCACCGTATTTATAGGATGTTACTCCACGGTGAGGAAGGTGAATGAGAGATTTGTAATATCAAAATATCGTATGTATGTATGAAATACCAATCAAAAAAATAAACAAAGTCAAACGAAGCCTCCTCTGCATTTCCTCTCCGCGGAACAGGACTGCTTTTCTTTCTGCACAAAATAAGCAGTTGTCAATTCCGAAGCAATATATGGTGTGGATGGACTCGTCATGAAATTCTTTCGTCTTTTTGCGCGACTTGACCCTGTTGGTCGCGCGGACTCCTCTTCAGTCCGCCAGCTAATTAACGGGGGGGAACAAGTAAAACGAACAAAGTGCTTCACATCTCAACCTACGTTAAGATATTATAATGGGTTATGATTCAAGACAGCCAGCTGTTTTCAATCATAGCACATCAATCTTATAATTTCATGAAAGTTATAATATTTAATATGATCTTGTAGCGCCCCTTTCGCAGATGGTCGGCTCTACGATGGATATTATTGTAATAAATAAAGATTAAAATATTAAAATAAAAATAATAGCAAAATATAAAAGAGAGAAGTCATCACTAATCTTTTTGAGAAGATTAGAACTCAAATATTACATTGATGGATAAAGTACCAATTTATATAAACAGAAACTGGATTACAAGCAAATTGTATGCTATGACACAATAAAAAATAAATGGGACATTTTTGAGAGGGCTGGAATATGTGTAGCTAGATTGGGGCTTTGGGTATTTTCTGGATTGCTTGGATGGTGAAGGCAGGAAGAAGATTTGGTTGTCTCCATTGTTTTTTCCTTTTATCCACTGGTTCTTGCATGTTGGGCATGATTGAGTTCTCTCATTTACTTCGTCTCCAAGCAATGTTGCTTAGTGCCCAAGTAATGAGCTGGACGGTGAGGATCACCGCTGGATGAGGCTTGATGATGTGGACGCATAGCCGTGTGATGGTTGATTCGTGTCAAGATGGATGTGAAGAGCACTGCCCACTGGATGAAGTTTATTGCCGAATCTGGCAGAGCTGCTGGAGATGGGGGAACGCCAGCATCGGGTTGCCGTGAATCGGAAGATGGCGGGAGTTGTTGGTATGAAGCTGTGTCGACAGCGGGTTGCTACCGTGGAGGTTGAATGCTGCCGGAATCAAGACTGGCCGGAAGTTTGGTTTTTGGATGCAACTTTGAAGAAGTCGGATCTGCCGAGGATGTAGAGATGGGGCTGCGCCTGGGAAGATGGGCAGTGTAGCGCATGCCGTCAGCCCGATGAGAGGCTCTGATCATCCGTCGGATGGCTGTGGGAGGAGATCACAAAGGGCAGCCATGGGAGGAGCTCCGTTTGGGGAAAAGGATGCATTCGGTTCAGTGCTAAACAGTCTACAAAAGCTTGCATGCCCAGCGATCTGGACCTTTGATCCTTACATGCTAATTATTCAATAATTTTACAGTGGTTCACAAGTGTAATTCTAGCCTAATGATACACCTTTAATTGCAAATTTATCAAAACTATGCATGTAATTTCAAATGGTGTCATTTCATAAAATGAGCATAAAATTAATTAATATGACCCAAAAATAGCTCAAAAATGATGTGTCTACAATTAGATAACTCCTTTGTGAAAAAATTTATAGGAATATTTAAAAGGGTTAATCTGTAAGATGAAATGAGGAAAAATGATATACATACATTAAGCTTGATTGTAATATTTGTTGAGATGAGATGTAATATAAAAAAAATGTATCTAAATTTTCAAATGCATTCACATCATCCTCAACTCTCAAGTCACTTATCAAGTAAACTCATGCACTATCCACCATCCCACCATCATATTGTGAATTAAATATCTAGATGGGTGTTATGTTAGGTAGATTTTTTTTTTAATGTATTTTTAGAAAAAAAAATGAATTTCAAAAGTGCACACATGGTCAAAGCACAATTTTAATGTAAAGGTACATTTGGTAACATGCATACATGGTTGGCTATGGTTTTTCTCCCTTATGCGTTTTTTGTAATAAATAATTTGACATCTTAATTATCTAATAACTTCATTTTTTCTAATTTTACCATTATACTTCAATTATTTTTATTTCAACTATCCTATTTATTTGAAATTTATCCTCTATATCGTATTATTTACACGATTTTTAAAATATTCACAAGTGTGGGTGAAGAAGGGCAAAAGCATGTTTTCAAGTCTGTTATTGTGGTAGGCTAACTCACGTGGCTGGAAAAAAATCAGGAAAAATCAAACAGATATTCACTTTTGCATCGGCCCAAAGCCAACCAACAATCAGACGGCTGCAATTGTCAGAAAAGGACTCATACTTGTTTTGCCCGATGGATTCGCCCAGCCTTGTTTGTCTGTCCTGCAATGCATGTCCAGGGTCATACGCATGCATGTGAAGCATTCATTATCCCGCCGCCCAAAAACAAACACCTTGCAACTTCCAGATGCCAAACGTCTGCATGTGATTTTCCTACTTACACCCACCTAAATACCTAATGCGCCCAGCGCCCAGCCCAGGAGAACCGCCAAAAAGTTTCCGGAAGCGATCGCCAATCGCACGTCACTTCACTGAAGCTTTTTATCACTTTTTGATGGCAATGCATCAATTTTGGGACTTCAGAAAGGCTTCAAGATGCTGATGATTGCAGACATCCTCCTTCTCCCTCGGTGACTCTGCCATGTGAGGAAACCTTTTGTGACATGTTTAGGTGAGAAATCATTTTTTTCCAACCATATTTGGCAACAAAAAAAACATTTTAAATTAAAATTTTTAAATATATATTTTTTTGTCCTTCATAAGTATTTTATTTTTAAATTATTTCATCACATCTTCTTATACAATTATACTACTTTTTAATCGTTTACAGACAACTGCCCATACAACTAATATATTTATTTTAATTTTATTTTTTTTTACTTATTGTTATTACTTACATTATATTACATCATTTTTTCTCACTAGAAAAACTTTTACACTGAGAACTTTTCCTTCAAAAATTTTATCACTTTCCAAACACAATCATCGTTTCCTTTGTACTTTTTAAAAAGTTGACATCCTAAGGGTGCGTTTGGTTCGCAGCTAAAGTTTTTGACGTGTTTTGGCTGAAAAACATGTCACTCACTGCAGCCATTTCGACGTGAATGAATGGTTAATATCCGAACGCATTAATGTCTGAGCAGTCAAAGGTGGTTGGAGAATTAATGTGTTGGCGGTAACAGCAGCATCACCGTCGCGCGTGTGATCATTCTCTACCAGCACGACCATGCAGCAAGGAGAATACGACCTCTGCAAACAGTACCCGCATCATGCTGATAGACATTTCATCCACTGTAAAAAGACTAGTTCACCCCTACTGTGAAAAGTTTTCGATGGAATCAAAACTTTAGCTGCGAACCAAACGCACCCTAAAAATACAATGAGTACACTGGAGAGCCAATCGATATATTAACAATGGGGTACCACTATTCTCTTAGAACACCTCCCCATATTTCAATACTCGCCCCTTTGTATGTGGGTAGTGTGTGCGCGTATATATATGTATATATATATATATGTTACCGTGCCAATGGACTACCTTGCTACAAAATAGGCCCCACATATATTAAGATGTTACGATACTATATATAAATTATGATATTTTATATAATCAATTACTTATATAAAATCATACTTTAGACGATTTAGATATTGAAAATATCACTTTGAAATTGAAATTTATTTTAAATTATGTTATTACATTAATTTTGTACCATTTTAAGATAGAGCTCACGCACATGTTAGATTTAGATGAAAATTAATATGCTAATAAAGTAAATAATTCTAAATACAATGTATAAGGTAGATTTTCTATGTACGATCAAGTGGGCCCCATTGTGTATAGATTGCATGGTGCAGTCACATATACTGGATCGATTTATATATATCCCTGCTTTGAGGGAAATAACTTGTATACTGCTAAGATCACTATTCTTAATAAAAGAATATTTATTATATTGAGGCTATTACCATTAAGTTGGCCATGTTATTTTTCTTCATATGCTTATAGTATTTACTAGAAAATTTAGATAAAAAATTAATAAATAGAAAAATATGGAAATGTACACGACTTAATAACCTGAGAATAGAAAACATAGATGAGGAATCAAAAGAAACAAATGATAGTAAAAGATACACAAATGATCAATGCAATCCAAATGATATAATCATCCAAATTATAGTAGTTAAACTAAATCAATCTTACTCTTCTTCAAGAACATGCCTTGAATTTCCAATAGTTAACCCAAGCATAATTTCTATCAGTATAATTACTTAATCATATTTTAAATTAATTGAGCAACTTTCCCTTTAGTTTGAACAATAATTAACACCAAGATGTGTGTGAAAATAAAATAAAATAAGCTTACAATCAGTAAAGGGACAAAAGCACATAATATCACCACAAAAGAAGAAAATGTGTAACAATCACAAAACATGTAGTTCTAAAAGATAGAGGTTCCACCAACCGCGGCTAGCGCGGTTGGTCGTCGACAGCGGCGCAGAAATGCGCTTTGCTGTCGACGTGGGTTCGAATCCCGTGTGGGATATTCGGCCCAAAAATAGCGTGGGAGCTTGTGGTCTCCCGGGTGAGGGGGTGTGAGAGCTTGTGGTCTCTCTGTTGGCTGTTGGAAGTTGTATCTTTCAGTTTATTTCGTGAAGTTGTGTCTTCAAGATTTCTTTGGGATGTTATTCTGTCCCCGAATTTGTAAGAATGTCTCAGATCTTCAGGTATAATATGTATTGAGATGGATGTAATTAATACCAATCAAAAAAAAAGATAGAGGTTCCAAAAGAACACTCTTGATTTGAATCCACATATATATATATACACACACACACACACACACACTTCAAAAGCCCTAAGAAATTGAGAGATTTGTTAAGAAGATAAATAATAAACCATAAAAAAATTAGGCCAAAACGAAAAATCATTGAATACTCCACCAACATAAATTGTTGAATTTTTTTAGCAAGAAATTGACAATTTGATAAAAAAAAAAATCCTATTTGGCAATGAAAACTTCTGACAGCTTGAACTTAGCTTTGTCAAAAAAATTTTTGATGTTTCTCAATAATTTTCTTTAAACTTTAATATTTTTTTTGAAAAGTAAAAAATCTTCTATAAGATGAAACTTGACTTTATTCATTATAAGACATCTTAAATGATATAGAAAAATGTGAAAAATCATCACCCATGAAAATCCAACATGCTAAACATTTATTTTCATGAAAAAGACTTCTTTTTTTATTGGGATATAACTTACATCTAACCTAGCTGGAACCCCATAATGGGGGCAATTTTTCTATAAACTGTCGTAACGGGGGGGGGGGAATTTTCTAAACTCTCACAACGGGGAGAAATATTATACACTCCCACAAAGGGGAGGATCAAACACAAACTAGTTGGCAAGTTGCCACCATTTGTGACTATCAGGACAAGCCCCTGCTAGCATGAAAAAGACTTATTGAATCAAGGTCAAATACATCAACTAATGTGCAACTTACCCTTCAATATTACAACACCACACCAATTTGTCCTTAATTTACCTAGCATCCAAATAACGCATATTTTAAATATGAGTTGTTTAAATTTTATTTAAAAGATTTTTTTATGGATACGTGGATCAAAGCAAGCACTTTCCATGTACCCTTCATCTTTATTCTAAAATTTAAAAAGATTGGAAAATAAAAAAGTAAAATTGAACATGTAAAAAGATCTTTCTTGCCGATACATACCAATGTAGGTAGGTGTGTTTGGGAAGTGATAAATTTTTTTACATAAAAGTTATTGAAATAAGAGAAAATGATGTGTTATGATAGGGGTAATGATGTCAAATAAAAATAAAAATGTTAAAAAAGATAAGTTAGATGTATGGATAGTTATGTAGAAATGATTAAAAAGTAGTGTAGTTGTATGAGAAAAATAAAAAATAATTAAAAATAAAATAATTATGGAGAATGAAAAGTTACCACCCCATAATAAAAAAATACATAAGGGTGTGTTTGACAATGACTAAGAAATGTTAAGCTAAAATTTTTCAATCTAAAATTTGTTGCTATTCATAATTATTTCTTTACACATTCTTATACGACTGTCATATTTTTCAATTATTTCTATACAACTACTCACACTGCTGACTTATTTATTTTAATTTTATTTAATTTATTCTTTATTATTATTCCTATTATATCGCATTAATTACTTTTAATTGAAAAAATTTTATATAAAAATTTTTCGCTAACCAAACAAAAAAGTAACGCAAGCGCGGCCGTACTCGACGGCAGCACTTATCTTGGAAGAACAATTCTCCGTTGGTGAGATGACAAAGTCAAATAGTCATGATGGAGACAGCCGGCTTAGGAGACATACCGCAACACTGGTAAGAAGCACACGAAATCTGGCTATCCATTTTGGATGGCCACGAAAAATCAAAATTCGCAGCCGTCGAAAGCAACACCTGCAGCAATACGACCCTGTCCTCCCATTGCCTTTTATCGTATACATAAAACATACATACATATATATACATATATATATGGGTTTTTCTCATTTCGTAAGTCATTTATTTTTGTATATTTAATTTCCATATTGGAAGTAATTAATTTTGCTGCATTAAAGTTGAGATTTGAGACTAAAGTGTCGGTATTTGGTGAAAAAAAATATGTTCTAATTTTTTCTATACACCTTCCATGTTACTAGGTCTTTTCAACTACCTGCCTATTTTACTTTTTATATATGATTACTTATTCTTAATCATTTTTTATCCTGTTATATATGAACTACTATATTTTTTTTAAGACTCTGTATCTATGTAATCTTTTTTTGCTTTTGACATGTTGATGATTGATATAAAGTTAAATTCCTTCAGTACATTTAACATAATTTGTTTAGCTAAAAAATTAAATATCATCTATATCGAATATGTACATGGGCCATATTTACTCAAGAATAGATATATTCATGTGAAAATTAGAGAAAATGCTTAGATCCACTTATATATATTAGAATATAATAATATTTTATAGAATCATTTATACTCATAATAGCGATATTTAAATGCTTTAGATGTTAAAATTATAACTTAAAAATTGATATTTAATATTAAATTATTTTATTATGTTGATTTTACATATTTATAGATGGAGTTCATGTATAGTAATAAGATACATCCTATCTTATTTGCTATCCTTATCAGATCATATTATCCTTTTAAAAAAAATTCTCAACTATTTTTACTATTTTTTTACCACACACACCTTTATTATAATGACCGATTTGAATATTATTGAAATATTATAATAAATAGAAATGAAAAGAAGATCTGCAAAATATACCTATGATACGTTAAAATTTTAAAATAGACATTTCCAAAATATACACACTACGTTTGATCTTAATCCTAAATGTACTCATTACATTTCTAAAATTTTAGATACACCCAATATGTTTACAGTTAGTCCCAAAAATGTCTAGTTCGATAAAAACCGTTTGTTAAATTTTTATAAATGCCCAAAATATCCCTATTTTAAATAATAAAAATGAAATAAAATAGAAAGAAAATGAAATTATGGCTCCCCAAGTTTAGAGCTTATGTGCAATTAAGACATTGGTGAATTACGACATTCAATTTTTTTGATTATGTCCAAAATTCGATGAATATATTAGTAATTTCACATATTAACTAACGATACGGATTGAGTGTTTTGGAGATTAATTGCAAACATAGTATGTATATTTAGAATTTTGAAAACGTAGTGTGTATATTTGGTATTAGAGTCAAACATAATGAATATATATGAGAAAAGCCCTCTTAAAACAGAAAACTGCACTAATCAAAATTAAGGAATGCATTCGTGAAAATAAAAGGCTATAAGGGAACTATAAAAAGAAAATTAATCTAAAAACTTAACATACGATAGTAATGATATATGTTATTGAATTTCCATCATAATATTAAAGTTAAAAATAAAAATAAATTGTGTAATCTTAGTAATGAAATGTATGGGAATGGCCGAGTGGAACCGTCTTTGATACTGATTCTCTAGACGGGCTCAACATCCTTCATCCGACGTTTTTTCAAAAATTAGAGCTGACAGTTGTTTTGTTCGAATGTTTCTATAGATCAGATACGCTGTTAGAAAACCGATGGCCTTGTTTGTTAGACGTTGCAGCCTGAATTTCAGCACATTTTATACTAGTAATTTCTTATATTCAACTCCTTTTTTTTTATTTTATTTTAAAAAGGGCATTTGTTGGCGTGATTGGTTGGTGGGACTAAAGAAGAGAGGGAAAGATTTTTTTTAAAGGGTGACTAATGTAGGCTTATTATAAATTTTTAGTGATTAATTATATATTTTAATAATTATCGAAGTTTGCATGCATTGCTGCCCAGCATCAACGATTCGGGCCACTGATTAAACAGTGGGCTTTTTTAACTTCCCGCGGAAAATCTAATAAAGTCGTGTATGCTCTATCCTTCGGGCCGTTGCACCTGTACCAATCATTTTTTATATTTTTTGCCCAACAGCTATATTTGATAATCATAAAATTAAGAAATGAAAAATATGCTATCAAAGAATTATGTGATGGAATAAGTATGATAACTAAAAATAAAATAGATAAACTTTTATATAAAAACAAAAAATCATAAAGTAAATATGAAAAAGTTAGTACGTGATAGGAGGGTCATTTATTCCTAATAAATATCCTTATCTTCTATAAAAAAAATGTCTTTATTGCGTCTAATCGCTCTCTTACTTAATTTTTTTTCATTTTTTTCTTATAAGAAACAGACCCTATAAGGAATAAAAAATATTGATCAAGTAAAACACAAGAACAATATTATTATCTATAAAATGAATAAAAATGCATAAATTTTTTATGAAGAGATAAATGATAATTAGAAAATAGGACAATAATAACTGCAATTGAATGTTGTACATTGTTATAAAAAGGGTGAAAAGGGAAAATGATGAAAATTACAGTTTGACCACAAGTGTGTATTGGAGAGGTTTGGCCATATAAGTTTTCGTAAAATTTTAAAATGGAGTGGAGAGTAGAAAAAGAGAATATTTTAAAAATCATGTAATTAATATGAAATGAGAGAAGTAAAGTTAGAAAAAAATAATTAAAATATAAAGATAAAATTGAAAAAAATAAAATTATTAAATTGTTAAATCAATTGCGGTGGCGTGAGGATTTTCAAACGGCACCGTAGTGTGGAATGGAGTGCTGCTTTCCGAGAAGAAAAATGCTGGGTTTCGTCAGTGATATCTGATGAAGGTCGTTAATCGGTAGAAAATGATAGTTTTGGCTGTTTCGTGTATTCTACTCGTCTCAAGTTAGCATGCAAATGATGAAACGATGGGTTTGCGCATTCACAGTTAAATTAAATTACTTTTATATAACTTCTCCACTCTCGTAAAAAAAATAATAATAATAATAATAATACATTTATATAGCTTCTCCATTTATTAAAATAATAGTAATAATAATAATAATAAATAAATAAATCACTTCCGGATAACATCCCCGCTCGTAAGCAGGAAAAAAGTCGAAAAGATAGCATCACGCAACATTCACATGCTAAACCTATCAATCACGCAAGACGCAACACAGCATTTATATTCGGCCGCTAACGCGGCCACATGACTGCATGCAACGCGTGTCCAACGCAACATCCGTCTGACACAACTCTCGCTTTCATCCTAACCGTCGAAATGATATATGCTATGATGCATTTCACAGAAACAGAATAAATGGGTTATTAAAAAAAAAAAAAGGTTGAGGCCTTGAGCGTAGAACCAAAAAAGAGTGGGTCCCACTTGGTCGAGGGTATGGTCACTATGGTGGGGCTGACTGATTTCCGCGATCGCCTTGCCTTACGCTTCATGGATGCCCTCAGGCCGGCCTTCCTTGTTAGTGGGCTCCACCTCCACCTACGGGGGCAGATCGCAGAGACCAAACTCGGGCAGGAGTCAACCCGAGGCACCCCGCGGGAGGTGCCGCCACTTACGCGCGCGGCCGCCTTGTCACCACCGCTCCACGTCGGTTCGCCTCACGACCGTTATTCCGTTGGGTCCCCTCTTCGGAGTTCAGAGCAGCTTTCTTGGTCTCCAAGGCTTCACCGCGCTGCCGAACAGATGATTTTGGCAGTAATTTTGCTTCGGAGCCGTACACTGGACACTTTCGAAATTTAAAAGGGACCAAGCGGTGTTTTAGGGCCCGCTGTGAAAATGCGACGAAAAAATGAGATCAGAATAATAGTGTATTTAGAATAAGAAAAACTATATTCAAGATGTAAAAATTTATTTTGTGAATGAAAAAGTATCTTAGAAATAGAGATAAACACAATCCATTCAAGGATCTTAGATACTTAGAATACCCCTATGCTTAACAAATGAATTTATTATGTTTAGAGATATATGTTAATAATTAATTGATCACGCTGATTTAAGTTTTGTTGAAATCATAAAATTAGATCACTTAAAATAAATATTTTTAAACCGTTAAAATGTTCACATTTTAGTAATTTAATTTTTGTAAGTGAACAAAATTGTCATCAATATGATAATGGGTATTTCAAAGAATACAAGATTATTGAATATTATACATATGAGATGAGATTCTATACGCGGCATACAACTTTTTTATATTTTAAATGCAAATTTTCTCATTCCTAATGTACATGGACATTTTCAATCCATTTCTTTACACCCTTTCAAGCCCCTTGAATCCTTCCTAACAAGTTCTTAAATAGATGATATTAAACTTATAGTGAACTATTCATATTTCATAAATTAATTCACCAAGACTTTTACTTTTGATTTTGTTTTGGTATACATAATTACTACTTTTTTATTATCTTGTTTGGTAATTTTTGTATTCTTCTTTTTATCTTTCGTACTGTTCAAAATATACAAATTAAAGATTATAAGCCGCTTAATAATATGTTACTTGCATTGCCGCTAACGTTTCCCCTCGTATCTTAAACTAGAAGTCCATGGGTGTATGACTTATAGACAATAATGAATATTTGGAAGAATTCAAGAAACTTAGATGATGCGGATAAATAGGATGAGAATGTAATGGTAAGTACTAAAAATTTAAAGAAGTTGCTTTGAAAATGTAAAAAGTTGTATTGAAATTTGAAAATACTATATTGAGAATGATGATACATATTTTATTCAAGGATTTTGGATCATTTTAAATACCCAAAATTTAGTTATAACTTTTTGATTAATTGGGTATGTGCTTTTGTAATAACATTAGTTATCATTTAGTAATGTCGGTGGGGAGAAAGTGGGAAGTAGAAAAGAGAATATTTTTCAAAAGTACTAAAGTAATGTAAAATGAGAAAAAAATATGATAATTATAAAAGAAAATAATTTTAATATAAAGACAAAAATAGAAAAAGTAGAGTAGTCAAGTACTTAAGATGTCAAATCATTTTTTAAAAAATGTGAAAATATAAATGGCTTCATTTTGGTAATAATGAGTATAATATGTACTAAGGTTGCTATAATAGTTACTAATAAAGTAATTGTTTGAGCGTAAAGCAATTTTAGCTATACATTGTAATTTTCATGATTTCAAGCTTTCCTCACCTAATTATGTATGGGATGTGATGAAAAGAAATATTATTATAAGTTGGGAATAGAAAAATTTGTACAAAAATTGAAAAATTTTGTATATAAAATAGAAAAATAAATTGTTATTTTTGAAAACGACAATTTTTTTTAGAAATATAAATTCCATCTAATTTATCTCATTCATGAAGTATATTCACAACTCAAATGAGCATAACGTGGAATGGGATGAGATCTCACATTTTTAGAAACAAAACAATAATATATTCTTTCATTTTCAATACAACTTTACCTAATCCCATTACACCTCTACATTAGACATTTATATACCAATGTATACATGACTGATAGCTACCATTCGAACTCAAATACTTATGGTTTAAACAAGTATAATCATCTTATTTGATGAAATAGGGTAGGATTTTTCATTCACAAAACAACTTTTAAATTTCAATATTATTTTTTCATTTTTTATAAAATATCTCACTGTCCATACATAATAATAATCATAATATTTTTATTTTAAATAATACATTTCACATGCATACAATGATTCCTTATTTCTCGAGTCCGCAGTAACCTCTTATTAGATGATTCGGAAACTGGCCTTATTAATGTCGTGATAAAGTAAATAAATTTAATAAAATCGAAGATTGAAAATGTACTTAATAATAACAACAAAAAGTAAATTTATTGTTATGAGAGTATATGCCAAATTGACTGAATTTTTTGTTCGATAAAATTCAAATCTGTTTTAATACCGGCTTAGAAATGTCATGCATGAAAGTAATTATGAAGGGTTGTAATTCAATTATAATAAATCATGACGCGTTACTTAGACTGATCAATATGAATATTCACACATCATACAACATGGCAGAATCAACAATGCTCTTTTAGAAGAAGATATCAGATGATATGGATTTTTAATTAAATCTAAAATGAGTCCTCCATTTGTCTCTAAAATTAGAAATTTGGTAAGCCCAGAGAAAGGGAAAAAAAAATCGTGAAAAATTATATTTTTAGTATGTGTTACTCGAGATAATAGCAGAGGGGGTTTTCTCATTTGCACTTTGGTACGTAACAAGATCAAAAAAATCTGTACGGTTGAACGGTCTGGATTGACCCACCCGTCCGAAATTGAATATAGCCGGCTTTTCGGTGAAAGTTCGGAATCCTTTGAACAGATGAGGACGTTACTGGAATTTGAAGAAGGAATAGGGGTAAAAGCGTAATTCCAATTTGCTGTCTGGTTTTGACTTGATCCTATAAATCGCCTCCCTCTGCCATTTTCTTCTATCCTTCGGGTTTGCAGACGGGCATTTTTATCAAGCTCCATTGGCAGCCCTTTGGATCAACCATAAAAATTCGTTTATTTTGCTATTTCTTCATTCGACATCAGAATTAGAGCTGGAGTCTTCAATCCGTAGTTGTTCATTTGAATTGGTGTTGTTATTCGGAGCAACGCTTGATCGGGATTGAAGACTCACGGTTTAGTTAGCTTTCTGCTATTGTTACTGGAACCCAAAGCCGAATACGTTCGTGAAATTTGGATTTGCGACGAGTTTTTTTCTGTTTGGACGTGAGAAATTAGGGTTTCAGCATTTGGAACTGCAGATTGGAAATTGGATTTTGGGCTTTCGTGGATCTGTTTTATATTTTCGTGAAAATTGGACGGAGAAGTTTTGTTTGTGGATTCTTTTGGATCTCTGGCATATGAACTGCATCCCCCGTGGGAGATTTTTAAGTGGTTTCGACGTCGGATTTGCTTGCGGGAACATATAGATGTGCTGTTTGGCTTGAAATTTGAATATCGATGTTATTGACGGAGAAATTAGGGCTTCAATCAATGAATACAGAGACAGGAACATGGAGATTGGAGCCCTGGCCGGTTGGGGCCACTACTGACCGAGGTGAAGATCTGAGAGGTGCGAATTGCCGGGTATGTGCTGCAGCTGGAGATCTGTGGCTTAGATTGGGGGGAAACGGTGGCCAGTTTGCGGGTCCGATAGGTGGTTTCAGCCATGAAAGTGAGCATGACCTTGCTGTTATGGTAAGCGATTTCTTGGAAAATGGGAGCGGTGGGGCCGATTCGAGGTGCAGCAGTGATAGCGACTCCGGATTCTCTGATCTTGCCCACCTTGCGGAGACGATTTCCGTGAGTATTTTGACTGTTTCCTCTTTTTGGCTCTGCTAGTTGTTTTTTCTTCATTTTTTTTTCCCTCGTTTGACATAATTCTGTTTGTAATTTTTCATCTCCCGGTTTCCTATAATTACTAGTTGGATATCATGGTTTCCATTTTTTACTGGTCTGATGATGAATTCCGAGAACGGGTAGGTCTCTCCATTTTTCTGCTGCCCTCCTCCTTGTCTCCATGCAGTTGGTAGACATGATTGCAATTTGAATCATTGCTCTGATAGCGATAGGCGGAGGGGTGGAGTACCTGGAAAGCGATTTGGAAGGATGGTGCACTGCAATTTTCGAAAAATGTATTTGCACTTTTTTGTATTTCTGACAATTTTTTTTTGGGCCTCTAAAGCTATGTTTTCAGGTCTGTTTTTGTTGCAAATTTATCCAACCAAAGTTCAGATAATGAACATATTTTTTATTATTGGTGAAATAAACGGGCTATATTGTCTCGTACATTTAAAAGCGCATTATACCATCTGCTGTTTAGTTTTCCTTGGGGGTTATAATATTTGTAAAGATCCAATCTTGCTTTATTTCAAGGACTTGAAGTTTTTGCCAATAGTTCTTCCTAAGTTATTTCAAGCTCAGCCGCTACATCATTCGATATTTTCTCAATAGTTCATCTCTTGTTTTCAATAATTATTGATACATTTTAATAATTATTCATATATTCTCCATCAAAATCCTGTATTTTTCACTCATTTGCTTATTTTTCTAATCACTATCCCGAAGTTCATACTCAGCGCACGGTTCTTTGCTACTTTCTTCTAACTCATATTCATTATGGGTTTTTTTTTTTCCTTCTCTTTTACATTGCATTCCCTTCATGCTATCTTGTACGCTTTTTTTCCAAACAAGTTAAGTAAGTTACAAGTGTTTGTGTATCCTGGGATGAAAGTTTTCTTTGATGTTGTTACTCAGGGTATAGTCTTGTTACATAGTTTTAATGGTTCTATGTTTCTGATGAGAACAAGTCAAACTAGGATTTTGGTATCTAGTTCTTGATGTCATGGATTGTGTCCCTTCTTGAATTAATTATCACTTCGACAATTTGACATTCTTCATTTCCATATGATTGACTTGTGGAATGGAACAGCTTTCTGGATGGATGAAGCTGTGTTTCTTCCTCATGTATCATCATGCTTGTTATTTTATCCTTGCAATTTCCACTTCTTGCCTTTTTGTATTGATGATTTAGTGCCACTTACAGTATTACAAACACAACGTGGAACAGCATGGGACCAATTTGTTATTGACCATCCAGTCCTTTATGCTTACGATCAATGAGACTGACCTTCATGATGCAAAATCTGGGCCATGCAATGCAAGCTGCATCAGGCAGATGCTAGTGAAGCTGCTAAGATTGTCCGATTATGATGCTGCAGTGTGCATATCAAAGTGGCAGGGTCTTGGAAAGGTCCCTGGAGGTATGTTATTTCATAATTTCTGATTCTATCAATTGTTTTGTCTTGTGACAAGGCCGTATAAGTAGACAGGATTTGTGCAACCATATTCCTATCCTTGCCAAGTTGTTGACTACTTTTGTGGTCTAGACTCTAGAAAAAGAAATGCCAAACTGGACAAAGAAGTTTCAGGCATATAAACCTTTTTCAAATTGAGGCACTAACGATGTTTATATCTGAGGATAATAATGACGTGTTCTGTACAAATATAACATCCAGGATAGTCTCTGGCGGTGGCATCTGAAAAACTCATCCAGATTGATGGCTAAAAGGAAAATGATTAGATGCATGCTCATAGGGCAGTAACTGGATTTTTGAGAATATTCGCTGTTGACTCAACTGTCGGTGTGTCTATTCTGTGTGTTATGCAATTCACTAAACAAAACTGTCATACGTAATGCATTCTGTGAAGAAAGCATACATGATCAAGGTGGCCCATTTCCTTTTTAATGACATGATTAAACTACCAAAGAGACCTTTGTATGAAGCTTTTGATATGGTCTTTGCTTCAGTGACCATTGTAGCTGATAGCTGTTTTCCCCTCTATCTTGAAGGTGATCATGAATATATTGAAGTTATCCCTAATGGTAGCAATGGCATCTCTGAGCGCTTGATCGTTGATATTGATTTTCGAAGCCACTTTGAAATAGCAAGAGCAGTTGATTCCTATGATAAAATTCTGAAATCTCTTCCAGTGGTTTATGTGGGTACCCTTACCAGGCTGAAACAATTCCTGCAAGTCATGGTGGAAGCTGCAAGGAGCTCCCTAAAGCAGAACTCTATGCCTCTGCCACCTTGGAGGTCATTGGCTTATTTGACAGCTAAATGGCAGTCAAGCTATGAGAGGAAGCTCAGCCCAGATAGGCAGATGGCCAACGGCCATGATTCTTCTGATCATAAACTGTGCATAGGACACTTGCGGAGGCTCAAATCTTCCCTACAGTCTGAGATTGAAACTGAACGGCTCTTGAAGCCCATAAACAATGAAAACATCACTAATAACAATACTCGAAGGTTGAAACACGAGAGACGGAGGCAGCACAAAATGCTCAGGTTCTGATGGAGGATGTACAGATATTGGCGGGGGAGCAAGGTGTAAAGAAAGAAAATATGGTATCATAAACATCACCGGAGGAAATGTTGCTGTTCAATAACCCTTCTTTTCTTACGGATATCACCAAATAAGAAGGAACCTCAAGTACAGATGGTTCCCAGATGAGTTTACACATGTTCTTCTCACCTTTTCAAGTTATTTTATTCATTTGAAGACAGTGGGATAATGCCGGGCCTTCTCGGAGCCTGCGACTTGTAGGTTGGAATGTGCTGGTTCAGAAGTTCCACCGCATGGTTACCTGCTATATAAATCAAACAAAGGAAGTATTATTTGTTCCTTCATTCCACAGTTGTTTGAAGAGATCTTTGCCATTTATTTTTTGGGCATTGGGAATTTTGAGGGTTTATTTGTTTTTGTTTATATCGTTAATTGGATTTTCCTGTTATAGTATAATCATGCCTGATGCCCTCTTTTCATTTCATCTCCTTTGTCGTTCTTTATCATCATCTTTTTGTTTCCAGTTGGGATGCCTCCTAATTGAGGTTTTGATTTTTTATACTGTCGTTTTCTTTTTAACGAATGTTGGGCTGGGGAGGGTGGTTGGAATGCGATTAGTTAGCTTTGTTCAGCATACTGACATTTGGTGTGGATGATCTGATGGGTCTCTACTCTCTAGTAGCGGGCTTGGATGTTGCGTTGGGTATCCTAGCAAAAAATAACAAAATCCTCCTCGGAAAGACCAGCCCATATTCCTATGCAAGGAAAGATATAATGAGCGATGGGTAACCCATCTCATTGCAAGCAGCATTGAGTTGGGATCTATCTTGTTATCGGAAGAATGAACGATTGTGCATTCAAGGTTTTCTGCCAGGGCCTTTTGCATGTAGGAGTGCAACTCAGTTCGGGTACTCACGGGGCGACCTGCTAATAGAGTTGATTCGGTTCCCCTTGTTGGATACCTGTTCGATTTTGAGTAGGGTCGGTACTAGGAGTCGGGTACCCGAACTTGACCCGAGTCTCATATAATCTATGATATTTTATAGCACTTATCAGTTATATCCCATCTGGCTTATCTGATAGATTATCGTCATCTTCCCCCTTATCACATTACTAAAATCCCAAATCATTAGAACCCTAAAGCCTTCTCCCTCTTCCTCTTGATTTTTCTAGGCTCCTCTAAACCCTAGCGCCGTTGTAGCTTTCTCTCCCTTTTTGGCGTCAATGCTTCCCAGCCTCTCTCCCTTCCGGCTTCACCCTCTCTCTCTCTCTCTCTCTCTCTCTCAATCGATTTTTCCTAGCCTCTCTCTCTCTCTCTCCATCCTTTGTCACAGCATCGAAGATTCATATGCAGGATGCTTGTATATGAGTATCTTGACAATGGGAACTTAGAGCAGTGGCTTCATAGAGAGTTGGTCCTTGTAGCCCCTCATATAGGAGATTCGAATGCGTATCATTCTGAGAATAGCAAAAGGGTATGTTTTCTTTCTTCTATACATTTATTTAAACTAATTCTCATGTTAATTTCAAGTAGATTTCATGGAACAAATAGCAACAGATTATTGCATTGCATGTAATAAATTGTATAGTGTGGCTGGGCAGCTATGTCGATTAACTGCTAACTCATACTTAACTGATTATATATTTTGTTTGTACATATTTATATTAGTAGATAGAGCAGATTACATATTATTTTTGGAATCGATTTGGAATCAGAACCAACTTTGAAAAATAGGATAAGGTAATCCAAGAACCGACCTAGTCTAAAATAGAGTAGGGTAGAAGTTTTTAAAAATAGGATAAGAGTAGGATAAACCCCTACCTGAACCTACTCGGACGAAGTTGCACCCTTATCTGCATGTATGACCTTGGGTTTTTTGATTAACCATTTTTGCTCTAATATGACATGGCAGAATGACCCTCAACTACAGAAATTGATATCCTACAGAAGGGTGCCTTCTGGTTTCTCCCAATTGCAATATTTTTAGAAGGGAATATCATCAATTAACCTTCAATGTTTAGCTGTTCAAAACGCTCTTGTTAAATTTTCAACATTTTAGGAATAACAATTCACCTTAACGAGTTGCCGTGATGAGTTAACATCAATGTTGTGAAAACCAAACCGATTAAGCAACTTGTCTGGTTTGAACTTTGAACCAATTTACACTGTCTATAAAAACCAATTTCAACCATCACATATTTGCAAGTTATATAAGGTAAGTAACCTCGATTAGTTGAAAATGAAGCAAAAATGATTCACAATTATTGACAGTTTTTAAAAACTAAATCGAATCATTATATTATTATGTAAGATATATAAGGGTGCGCATGGGTTGGGTTGGAGCCCAACCCAATTTCTAAAAGTTTCTAACCCAACCCAATCGTACCCTAACCCAATTCATTCTAACCTAACCCACCCGACTATACTATGAACACACTTTTCAACCTAATTTGACCTTATTACAAACAAATTCAAAAAAAAAAAATCAACAAAATTGCTTAGTGCATAAACTGCATAAACAATTCCCAAGTAAGGGGTGGAACTTGGTACTGGGTCGGCTTGAACTTGCCCAACCCGACTCGATTTCAAAAA
This sequence comes from Annona cherimola, assembly GCA_030490835.1. Classification (NCBI taxonomy): domain Eukaryota; kingdom Viridiplantae; phylum Streptophyta; class Magnoliopsida; order Magnoliales; family Annonaceae; genus Annona; species Annona cherimola. The sequence goes on along the minus strand of CM059971.1, from coordinate 105,431,540 downwards.
TAAATTTGAAAATTTTCCAAATTAGACCTGGGAGAATTCGAAATCAATGCCAACTCGATCAGTACCTGACCCGAACTTAAATTCTAAAATTAAGATTTAGGTTCACATAAACCCAATAGGTTTAGGATTTAGGCTTATCTAAATCCAGTACAACCCAATCCGAGTTATACCCCTATTCTCAAGTGCTCAAATCAAATTTCCTTTGGTATTTCATTTTAGACCCTAGCTCCCATGGTGTTAAAAATCATCATTAAATCTTGTGAAATATCTATAATGCCCTTTATGTTTTAAATCATCGACTTTGAAATTTAATCCGATAAATTGGAATTATATAAGTTTAATAAGCTCGAATAGGCTTAAAACAAATTGAACACATTACTAACGTATTAAAATTATGGGTGTAACTTAGTACTAAATTAGTTTGAACCCGCATGATTCAACCTAAGGAAAAAACTAGATATGGGTTACATTTGTGAAAATTTTCAAAATCGACTGATTTTAACCCAACCCAAGCTAAATTGAAACCAATAATAGGTTTACATTAACCCAATACCAAAACATAACCCGGTCCTACCTCGATGTCAGCTCAATTTTTAGATAATTACAAATATACTAACTTTTTATAATTATCGCATGCATACCAATTAATCATGAAATATATAAGTTTTACTTTTATTAAACTTATTTAGATAGTGATTTCAGATAACACAATTCATTTTTTTATATTAATTGTTGACGGAATTATTAAAATAAAATTCCGTAAAAAATGGTTCTGGACGACATAGAGATGCCGCATGCAGCAACTCGGAAGTGCAGTGTTGTCAGTGCTCCATCATCCCCAATGAGCAGCGCCATGGTTGCTATTGTTCCAACCGCACGACCACCATTCGCCGGATTTTCTTCCATTGTTCCTAGCAAGTGTCGTGCGATGTAGCTCTCCTCCTCAAGAAAATCAGCAGCGGTTCGGTGAGTTCAAACACCAAAAAGCAGAAATTGACGCAAAATGACAGCGACGCAGCAGATCTAAAAGCCAGCGAAAGGCAAAACGAACGTAAATCAAAGATCCAAAAGGAACATTGAGAACAGAGACTCACCGATCGGGAAGAGGGAAGGAAGACAATGATGCCACAGAGAGAAAGATGGAGAGCCGGAGAGACTATGCAGCAGCGGCGACGACGGCAAAGGAGACGGTAGGAGAACGATAGAGGCAGCGATCAGCAAGCCATGAGCCTGTGATGGCCTGACGGGAGAGACGACAGGTGGGAGGGAGAAAGCATCCCAAGAGTGGAGAAATCGAAAATGGGTTACCGCCTTACAGGGTTAGGTTTTTGAAAATGGGTTAGACCGCAACCCGAATTTACAACCCAATTTACAACCCAATTCAAAATCGGGTTGAACCCAACCCATGTGGCCCCTAGACGTACGCAGATATATAACAACCTGGATTCATTAAACTGATAACGTAAACATAAAAAAGTAACAGTAATGCAAATGCGCGACCGGTGAGTAGCAACCTGGGTGGATCGGCCGGGCTGGGTCATTAGTTCCCGGTTGAACCGGTTGTACTGGCCTGTACGATTGGGTTCATATTAACGATGTCCAGCATGGTAAATATCTTCATAAGCAGGGACTTATTTGCAAAAAGAAAAGTTATAGGCTCCAGAGGGTATATAAAATAAAAATTCTTTTTTTCATTTCCTTTTCACGATTCTATGATCAGGAAATAGTTTTTGTAATATCTGGTCCTAAAACTAATGTCTCCACTTTAGCATCTTAGGTAGCAAGTCGTGACAAATCGATAAGATTTCTTAAAGATTCCGTCACCCACATGCATTAAGTTTGGGTGAAGAGTTATTATGGTTGATGCTATAAAAAGGGAACGAAGCGACTATAAGGGGAGAGATTTGGTTTAAAAATTCTTTTTGTGGGTGAGATAAAAATTTGGTCGTAAAGCAAAAGGGGAGATAGCTACTTAAAATAGATTTTTTTTTAAAAAAAAAATTACAAGCAAGGTAAGTAGAAATTTGAGAATTTTATTTGTTCTAGAATTTTGTTATGCATAGATTCTTGCGCGCGCGCACACATATATATATATGTACACATGTCCGTGGGTTTAAGAATAAGATTTTTTTAATAAAAAATAAGTAAGATTTTTTATTGTTAAGTTCATAGATATTTTTAGTTATTTCTTGAATTAGACTTATTATAGTAAAAAGGGAATGCTTCTATGAAATTGAGTTTTTATAGAAATAATTTTGTGAAATTTTTTTCATTTTTAAAGTATTGACGATTGATGCAAAATTCAATCATTTATTATGTTTAACATCATTTATTTAGGTATGAGAACTTGTTTCATCTAAATCTAGCATATGCACAGGCTATATTTGCTCAAAAATAAATACATTCGTGTATAAATTATGAAAAATGTTTAAATCTATTCACATATGTATTAAAATGTAATAATACCATATAAAATCATTTATCCAAATATTAATGATATTTTAGATAGTTTGGATGTTAAAAATACTACTTAAAATTTGATATGTAGCAGTAAAATATTTTATTACATTAATTTACACATTTGTAGCTGGAGCCATACAGAGGGATATAAAACAAATAAAGGAGCTTTCATGACAGTATAAATGATATTAAATATAAAAAATGGAGTGAATTTTCTATCAACTATGTTAAAAATTGAGAGAGTTTCTTAGAAGAAGGATTCAATGGAGGCGTCCCCCTAAATAAAATACATGTCCCGTATGGTTTTCTATTTTTTTCACAGATATTCTGTAAACCCTACCGAAGAAGTGACGACTTGGCATGAGAGTTAGGAATTCTTAAAAAGGCTCCTCAACAGATGGCCTCCAGGTCGGGCGTAACAACATGAGGCCTATGCAAAAAGCTAGTACATAAAGTGCCCATAACATAAGCTCACATGAATGGCTCAGTGGACTAGGCTATTGGCCCAGTGAAATTATGGGCTCAGTATAGAAATAGCCTAGAAGCCCATCCAAACTCTAGCCCAAGGAGATGAGCTTCCAGGCGCCTGTACAGATGGAGGCCCGGAACCCAAATTACAGGTGTGCCACGTGGCGCATCGTAAACGGCTTCAATAGTTGATTTCCATATTTTTGGTCATTATGAATATTATGGACAGATCGGATTTATCATCGGAAGTCATGGTGATACCCGACATAGGACAGATCTTGAGAGAGATCCTTTATATCAAAATCTAGTGTACAAATGCTGATTTTGAGTTTGGAATGTTACAGTTTTTGTCGGGCTCCTTCGGCCAACATTGCATATCAGCTAGTAAAAATTTCAAATAATTAACAAAAGCTTCAAAGGACAATGAATAGTGTAGTAGCCAATTGATTATTATCATCTCAATTAATTGGCTCTCAGGAGCGGATGAGAATGCAAAGGACAAGGATGGTTTCTCAAGTGTTGATGAAAACACCACAGAAAATCAGGTAGTCTGCAACATAAAGGAGTCCTCTGTTCTAATTTCTATGCTTAAAATCCAGAAGTGTACTGTGATGATTGTACGTGGGATGATATACGGTCATACAAAAAACATATATTTTTAATTCTGCTCATAGATATATAAACTTCACTTGATCTGTTTCTCATGTCAGATTTTATATTCTATATCTTTTTTAAAATAAAAAATAGGCATAGAGATTTTTTATTTTAAAAACAAAAATGTGAAAATAAAAAAATCAATTTAATAGGAGCACTGATATGGGGAAGACCACGTATTTATGACAAAATAAAAAAATATTTTTGACCAATAATATATATATACATATGTATACATACATATATGTGTTTATGTATGTATATACATATATATACATAGGTTCCGCTCCTATGTAATCGGGTTACATAGAAGCGGACCCATGTAACTTTCTCAAATTTCAAGATATTGATAATCGATGGGAAATCCAATCTATTCATTGTATTTATCAACATTTGTTCTGTTAGGAAACTAAGTTTTATATAAATCAAGTATGTGCATAGGCCACATTTGTTCAAAAATATGTATATTCATGTGTAAATTATTAAAAATACTTAAATCAATTCACACATATATTAGAATATAACAATAATTTATAGAATTATTTATCCACATATTATTAATATTTTAGATGGTTTAGATGTTGAAAAAATTACTTTAAAGTTGATATTTTAATGTTGAACCATTTTATTATGTTGATTTACACTTTTATAAATGGGACCCATATACAGTAAAATTAAAAAAATAAAAGACTTTTTAGGATACTAGAAATGATATTAAACACAATGGACGAAGTGAATTTTCCATCAACCATCAAGATTTTAAAAATGGAAAGAGTTACATAGAAAGAGGATTTCATAGAAGCGGAATCGTATGTGTGTATGTGTATATATATATATCATTCTTGCTTCTATGTAACATAGAAGCGAACCCACGTAACTCTTTCAAAATATAAGATTTTGATCTTTAATGAAAAATTTAATCCATTCATTGTATTTAACATCATTTGTTTATCTAGGAGACTAAGTTTCATCCAAATCAAATATGTTTAAGGGCCGCATTTGTTCAAAAAATATATATATTCATGTGTAAATTATGAAAAATGCTTAGATCTATTTACACATGTATTAGAATATAATAATACTTTATAAAATCATTTATTCACATAGAAATGATATTTTGGATGGTTTAGATGTCAAAAATGCTACTATAAAATTGATATTTTAGTATTTTTCATAATTTATAAATGAATATATATATTTTCTAACAAACGTGACCCATAAACATACCGGATTGAGATAAAACTTGATCCCTTAGATAAGAAAATGATGTTAAATACATTTAATAGGTTTGATTTTTTATCAAAGATAAAAATCATAGATTTTGAAGAGATTACATGGGTCACTTCTTTCTAATGAGGGCCACATATATATATATATAGAGAGAGAGCTGTTCCGGTGCAGTGACGCTGCACCGGAACAGCGGTACAGTGGCCCCAAAATGGGGCCCACATGATCATGAAATCATGATCTACTCCATCTATTGTATTTAGAATAATGTATTCTACTACCATACAAATTTTCATCCCAATCAGATATGTATATGGGCCCCATCTGAAAATGGTACAAATCCAACATAATAAAATAGTTTGATGTAAATAACAACTTTAAAGTATCTAATTGGGATGAAAATTGGTATGGTAGTAGAATACATTATTCTAAATACAATGGGTGGAGTAGATTATGATTTCATGATCATGTGGGCCCCATTTTGGGGCTACTGCACCGCTGTTCTGGTGCAGTGATGCTGCACCGGAACAGCATCTATATATATATATATATATAGTTGACGCTACACTAGAATAGTGGTGTAGTTGCCCAAAAATGTGCTCCACACATATTAAAATGCAATGAAACTTTATACAATCATTTATCTATATATAAATCATACTTTAAATGGTTTAGATGTTGAAGAAATCACTTTAAAATTATTATTTATATCAAAATATTTACGGCACACTGGAGCTGAAATGGGCTCCACATGATGATCAAATTATAATTTACTTCATCCATTGTATTTATAATAATGTATTCTATTACCGTATCAATTTTCATCCCAATCGAATATGTGTATGTACTCTACTTGAAAATGATACAAATTCAATGTAATAAAACATTTTGATATAAATAAAAACTTTAATTTGGTTTTTCTAACATCTAAATCATCTAAAATAAGATTTATATATAGATAAATAATTATATAAAGTTTCATTGCATTTTAATATGTGTGGAGCTCATTTTTTTAGCAATTGCACTGCTGTTCCGGTGCAGCGGAACAACTCTTATATATATATATATGGAATATGACCCAGTGCTTGCGACTGCGCCATGCAGTCCATGCACTGTGAGCCCCAAATGATTATGAATGGGAAATTCAACCCACCCATTTAGAATTGTCTGATTTATTAGTATATCAATTTTCATCTAAATCCAACATGCATGTGATCCTTATCTTAAAATAGTACAAAATCAACGTAATAAAATAGTTTAATATAAATATTAAGTTTAAAATGATATTTTTCAGCATCTAAACTGTTAAAAGTATAAATTTTATATAGATAAATAATTATATAAAGTTTCGTTCTAATCCGATATGTACGAGGTCCGTTTTACAGCTGACTCTGTCTTCGCGCGAATGGGTCCCTATGCAGGGAACCCGCCACGCGATTGGTCTGCAAAATCCAGATGGCGTGATATCAGCCTCAGCGTCCAGCCGTTTTTTTTCTTTTTTTCACTTTCTGACTTATAATTATTAATTAAATGCGGCGCCAAAACATCATCACCCCACCATCAGCATGACGTATTTATAGTAATCGCATGGAGGCAATCATTAATAATCAGAAAATATTGGTACACATCCAGATAAAATATTCGTCCAAAATTGATTTTAATAAATGTCTGGAAAATTTTAACTGTGGTCATATTTTCTTTCAGAAAGAGAGAGAATTTTAGAAAATTTCTAGAAATATATATTATCAATAAGCATAGAAAGTATCCCGACGTGGGCATCAATGCGAATGAATCTATGGGCAGATAGATAAGATGGATGGATCCGATTGAGGAATGGATTAGAGACGTCATCGTCGCATCAGCGTGACGAGGAGCAATTCCATTAGCTTCAAGCAACTAACAAAGACCAGAAAGCAATGAATCTTTGACTCTCCCTCGTTTTTTAAAAAATCTGGATCGAGCCTTTCTCGTTCCCACAGATGAGAGTGAAAGTGGGGAAAGAAACCGTCAACTATAAATACCCCATGCCATCTTCTATTCGTGGAGAGACAGACAGTTTTCTTGAAGGGAAAGAATTAAGGACGAAAATGTCAGGAAGGCAAGAAAGCACTGTTGTCAAACAGCCTCGTCTTGCGGTTAAGAAAATTCTAGCCAGGTTGCAGCAGGAAGGCGAAGGGGCACTTGTCAGAAGAAGCATTGGCAGGTTCATCCACTTACAATTCATTCCCACCCGCCCTTCAATGACATCTCGATTTACAGAGAGAAATTTAATCTATTTTGCTGAAATGGGTTTATTTATATGTTTCTTTTTTTCAGGTTGGATTTGAAGTACTTCGATCCTTTTCTTCTTTTGGATGAATTCTCTGGTTGGTATTCTATTTATTTACTCTATTTGATGCCATCTGATCTCATAATAATACCGTCTTTCCTTTGTTCCAAATTTTCCAGTTTCGGCTCCAGCCGGATTCCCCGATCATCCACATAGAGGTTTGAATGAATTTGTTTGAATCAGTTTTCGAAATGAAATTTATTCGGGCGGTATTAATTAAATTAAGGTTTCCCAAACCCATCCTTTTCCTTCTCTGCTTTTCCTGCAGGCTTCGAGACTGTAACTTACATGTTGCAGGTATGCACTATTGTTGCTTCTTCTGACTGCTGGACAAATTTTCTTTGGCCACAAACAGATCGTTTGATGTTTGTTTCATGCTTTTTGTTGGGTACGTTTGCAATTTCAGGGAGCAGTGACCCATGAAGATTTCGCGGGGCACAAGGGGACCATACAAGCGGGGGACTTGCAATGGATGACGGCCGGCAGGGGAATCGTGCATTCGGAAATGCCAGCCAAGGAAGGCACTCAAACAGGCCTGCAGCTGTGGATCAACCTCTCTTCCCATCACAAAATGTACGATGTTTTGTAGATAGAACTATGACTAGGGTAAACAAATTGGAGAATTTTTATTAAAAAAGAAAAAAGAAAGGGTTCTAAAGAAATCCTATTTCTTCCATGCATTGCAGGATCGAGCCGAGATATCAAGAAATAGAGAGCAAAGATGTAAGGAGAGCAGCAGAAGAAGGTGTGGAAGTACGAGTCATCGCGGGGGAGGCTTTGGGAATCCAATCACCCGTTTACACCAGGACGCCAACTATGTACTTGGACTTCACGCTCAAGCCCAAGGCTCGTGTGCTGCAGCCGATACCGATGTATTGGAACTCGTTCGTGTACGTGCTGGAAGGGGAAGGTGTCTTCGGAAATTTGAAATCAGCTGCCCATCACATCGTTCTGCTGGGCCCCGGAGATGGGGTTGAGGCGTACAACTGCTGCTCGTCCAAGCCTCTTCGCTTCGTCGTCATTGCTGGGGAGCCGCTCGGCGAACCCGTGGCTCAATTGGGGCCATTTGTGATGAACACCCAAGAAGAGATCGATCAGACCATTCAAGATTTTGAGTTTTGCATCAACGGGTTCGAGAAGGCTAAGCAGTGGAGATCTCACGCCTTGGTCCGCATGGATTAATCATTCACTAGTCCATTGTCTTTTATGATGCAAAAACATGTTTACAAGTTAATTATATGGCTAACAATTCAATACACACATATGTACTGAACATTGGCATATACGAGTAGTTGAGCTCCTTTTTCATTTTTTGGGTTTTTATTTTCATTCTATGTGAGCCTACATGTACTTAATTTATATATCAAACTTTATCTTTTTAAATTTGTGGAAATAACTCAAGATCGAGGCTACATACACAATGCATGCATCAAACCATTACACATCGCTATACAGTGCCACGCATTGGAGGAGGATGCGTGCGTGCGTGCAGTTGGGTGGCTTGTCGCTTTACCGGCTCTGCATTTTGGATGCAGGGGCGCAGGCTTATTCATTTCCGGGGGCATTTGCAGTTCAATGGCACTGCGCTCTGTTGTCATCGACTATAGATGCACTGGTGTTTTGTTTTCGACAAGAAAAATTTAATTTAAAATTTTTTATTCTTCATGATTATCTTATTTTTAATTATTTATATGCTTCTTCTTATATAATTACTGTACTTTTTAAGTATCTAACGTGCTTATTTTAATTTATTTTATTTACTCATTATTATTATACTTGTTATATTACATCATTTTCTTTCTTTTAAAAATTTCTATATTGAGTACTTTTACGCCTTATCATTACTTTTATCATATTTTATTATTTTTTTCAAATTTAAAAATTCTGTATCAAGAACTTCTTATTAAAATTTTTATAGTTTTCCAAACATACCTATAAAATATTAGAAATTGAGGTTCTCATCTTCGCTCTATGTTTCTTTTTTCTTTTTTCTTTCTTTCCACGGGTGAGATAAATTGCTGATACATGGACCACAAAGATGCTAGAGTGCCGCTATAATTGGAGACTTTTTTTTTTTTTTTTTTTTGATTTGGGGAAAAAAATAGATAACTGCACCTTTCTTAAGATACCCTCCTGGACGTTGTATTCAAAGGCATAATTAAGGAAATAATTCGTAACGAAATCTAAGATTTGAGGATAATAGATGCAACGATTTGAATGCAAAAGCTTAGGATTAATATGTTTTCCCCTCAAATGAATATGAAGGATAATATGTTTTTTAAAGGTATATTTGCTATTTGATAAATTTTTTTAAAAATGTTGAATGAAAAATTTTTAGTATAAATTTTTTAAATGAAAATAAATAATGTGATATAACATCAGTAATAATATAAAGTAAAGAAGATAAAGCTAAAATAGGTAGAACAATAATGCAAATAGTTGTGAAGAAATAATTAAAAAGTAGATGCTGCATGAGAATACTTGTAAATTTTGGATAATTGTAGAGAACAAAAATTTTTAAATTGAAAAGTTTATGGAATGTCAAACGCACTATAAAGATAAAATCAAGAGCAATGTAACGGTATAAGCTTCTTACTCACAATGACAAAGCACGATCATTATATGGAATTGTGAGCTGCAGTTGTATGCACCCAGGTGCATTGAGCCTCAATGCACCAGGGTTCATACAACCATTTTTTTTATTTTTTTTTCAAATTTTTTTTTACAAAACAGTTAATATAAGTGTATTTAACATATATATCAATTTTTACCAATTTTGAAGATTTTTAGATTTTTTTTTAGATTTTTAAAAATCAGTGGCATTTTAGTAATTTATATGTTAAATACACCTAAATTAACAGCTTCATGAAAAAATTTTCAAACAAAATTTTTTTAAAAAAATAGATGTAGTACACCGAGGTGCATAGGTGTAGTACACCCAGGTGTATTGAGGCTCAATGCACCCGAGTGCATTCGATGTCAATCCTGGAATTGTGATGGAAAGGTTCACAGCAGCTAAAGGCCTAGAAGCAGATGTAAATAGTCCATCTAATATGATGCAAGAAGGACATTTTAGAAAAAAGAAATGGATTGTACGATGAAAAAAGAAATAAGAAATTTGATGGTAGCATTTCTGCTAGAATCAGAGCACGGACTGTTAACGATTTCCAACCACGTGATCTATCATAGAATTTTGATTCGTCATACTAAATAGGCCTTTTTTTTTTTTTAATCATCCTACGTTAGGATGGCAAATGACTTTTAAAAAAAAAAAGGATGGGAAATTAAAGCAACTTGTCTGCTAGGCCTAGGTCACACGCAGCTATGACAGGGGTGTAAATCGAGTTGGGTTGACTTAGGTTAGGGTAAACACAATAATAACCCATCTTATAAAATCTTAACATAATCCTACTTTTAACATTATTTTTTACACCTTAATTCAACCCTATTTTAATCCGATAAAATCGACTCGGTTCGAGTTACAAATCGATTTAACAAATATATAATATTTAAAAATATTTTGCTTAATTAAATCTATTTTAAAATATAAATTTATATGAAAGAATAAAAATTAATCATTTCTATATGAATACTTTCCAATCGATGATTTATACAATGATATAAATGCTAAATAATATTATTTCAAAATAAAAATGTCTAGTTAATTCCTATATGTTATATACTAATGTAAGACTAATTATCAATAATTAATTATATTATACACTAATATACGAAATCGGGCCAGGTCAAAAATCATACAACCCAATCAACCCATTTTTGAAATTGAGTCGGTTCAAATCAAATTATAAAATTTATTTTTTTAAAATGTCTAACCTAACCCTATTATAAATTGGGTTAGGTTAGTTGGGTTTGGGTTAAAATTAACCATATTTACACTCCTAGCTATGACAAGTTCACAACAAATTGAAAAAGACAAGGCTACAACCATCCTCACATCGGACACGCCAGGGAGCTCAAAGATAAGATGAAGATAAAATGAAAATTTGGGATGGAAACAATATTGTTAGAACGGAACCAGTGATCGAACCGGTGAAAGGACTGGTCTGGTTCAAACCAATTTAACCGGATTAGGGAACTAGTTTGAACCGGTGACGTAAGCATTATATATTTATAATGTCAGAAATATATTGTTATTTTAATTACATGCATATTAATAAAAATTATATTCATAATTTTTACAACAATACTAACTAAGAAAATATGATTCTAATTACCAAAATAAACGAAGAAAATTAATAGAAACTTTTTGAAAAATATTAACAAGCATGTATAATATATTAAATAAAAATATTAATATCATTAACTGTCTTGCTTGAAGATGTAATACTCTATTGGTCTTTAGTCATCGAATTTATATTTTAGAATAATTAAAACAAGCATTCGACAACAATAATGCAGTGCATAATTCAATCAATAGTAACTAGTAAACAACACAATTAATCAATCAAAAGCGTGTTGAACCAATGTTAAGCAAATCAGATTGAAAATTTTGAAATATAAAAACTCCTATAATGGTAAATATTGTTAGATAATTGAAGTTTCAGATTTAGATCTTAAAACCATAAAAGTCCTCTTGTCTATTCCTATATTTATTAAAATATAAAAATCCTTTAAAAATCATTAATTTTCCTTTGAAACATCCATCCGAGATGGAGAACGAGCATTGTGGATATGCGCAATAAAAAAATCAAGCATGCTGCCTATTTGAAATACACAAAACTCCTACAAAAATCAACGGCAACAAGTGAGCTAGCCATTGGGTTGGAGGTGTCGACCGCACATGGGGAAGAAATAAGTGCTGCTGATGTCAATTACGAAATTCGACGATGGGCAATTATATTGAGCGGCAACAATTTTTGGGATTGGCAAGCTGCGGATTGTCTAAATCTAAGGGAAGCTAAAATTTTTGGGGTTGGCAACTGCGGATTATCTAAATCTAAGGGAAAAATCGTAGATGGCGATTACCTGAACCGATTGCAGAAGAACATGAATTTTCGTGGATTGGGTTTTCATTAGATGCTGAGAAGAACAGAGCAATTAGACTGTTGGAGACAGAGAGAAGCACCGAATCGGAGACGGAGAGGAGCACGTAAATCAAGAAGGAGATTTCATCGAAGGTAGGGAGGAGAAATGGAGCTATTGTCCTCATCATTGGCCGACAGAGGCAGTCGAAAATAATGGCCGTCGTCGCTGGGCGAAGGGAGAAGGAACGTCGGGCCAGGGAGACGGGAAGAGAATGAGCTTGAAGAGGAGAAGATAAGGTGGCGTCGTAGCAGTGGTGACCAGATGAAGATGACCGGCAACGAGAGAGAAGAAATCGGAGGCGAATGCGACGCGCCGGCGACTAATGGGTTGCTACAGCTGCGCATAGACGCCGGTGCAGGGAAGATGAAATGGGTGGATTTCACTTTTGGGTTTTTGGCATTTTGGGATTTTTTTTTGGTGAACCGGTCAAACCGCCCAAATCCGGTTCCGTCGATCCGACCTCAGTTCAGGCGGTTTTCATGGTTCTGGGCTTTCCAACTGGACCGAGTACAATTGGACAGAACATGTGACCGGTTCCCCGTTAAACAGACTGGTCCGGTCCGGTTCTTACAACAATGGATGGAAATGTATGAGTGGACTCGACTGTACTTAGCTTCTATGCATTCATAAGCAAAAACTTATTTTTTAAATTTTGTTATACAACTATTAATTTAGGTGTATTTAACATGTGTTTTAATTTTTACAATTTTGGATATTTTTAAATATTTTTTATTTTTTAATTAGTAGTATTTTCATAATTTATGAATTACAAAAATACCACTGAATGTAAAAAATAAAAATCTCAAAATCGCAAAAAATGTAAAAATTGATATAAATGTTAAAGACAAATGATCTTTTCAGACCGGTCGGAAATACGGTGATTTCCGACCGGTCTGAAAATATATTTTTTATTTTTTTTTGAAAAATAATTTTATAAACTTGTTAATCTAGTTATATTTAATTTATAAATCAAGTTTTATCATTTTTGGATATATCTATATATTTATTTTGGATTTTTAAATACAGGGGTATTTTCTTAAAATGACTTAAATACCCCTGTATTTAAAAATCCAAAATAAATATATAGATATATCCAAAAATGATAAAACTTGGTTTATAAATTAAATATAACTAGATTAACAAGTTTATAAAATTATTTTCAAAAAAAAATAAAAAATATATATTTTTTGACCGGTCGGAAATCATCGGATTTCCGACCGGTCTGAAAAGATCGGTGCTCAATGTTAAATATACCTAAATTAATAGTTATATAACAAATTTTAAAATAATATTGAAAAGGGTGAAATGCGTCAAGTGCATTCGTCGGGCACTAAAATGTGTTGAGAATGGATAAAGATGTATTGAAAATAAATATAGTTATACTGCGAATGAATAAAGGCTTGTTTGGAAATGTGTAAAGGTACATTTGGAAATGTGACATGTCATCTCATCCTACATGGATTTTGCATTGTAATAGTCATATTACTAAAAACTTGTACTACACATGCTTGAATATTAATCATCTCATAAGACATATCTGAGAAAATATTTTCCTTTCAAAGTAGCATTTTTCTCATTATTATGTTTGTGGATTTTAACGCTAAGATTTTAAGGTTACGGCGTAACTTGCCAAATTAATGTTGAGAAAATCAGATATATAGAAAAATAAGAAAAATAGAAATAAAATAATATAGTAATCAAAATTTAGCATGACATACCACCAAAGATACTGTCATAAAAACAGAAATATTTCCATTGAAATGCGGGTGGTTTAAATGATTCTATTCTCAAGATACAATGCCTATCTCTAATCGCATAGAATAATTATTTTTTACTATATCAAAAAATATATAAATAATTTTCAAAAGGAATCAAAATTGGTGAAAAAAGAAGGTTGGAATAAGTATGAAAAAAAAGACTACAGAAGGAGAGAATGACTTATTTTATTTCTCAACCACCCTCTCAATCTCTATATATGCATATATAGGTATTTGCTAACCTAGGTAATTTATATATATTGTCACTTATAAATAACATTTCACGCTGCAAGCTTGCAACCAACATCCCTCAATTTCAATTTTCAAAACAGACTGACACAATTGCTTATTGGATACTTTGTGTAGCGCTCGAGTCTAAAAAAGTAGCACTCTAATACTAAGGGTGTTAATGGATCAACTTGGTACTAGGGTTCAAAACTGCACTTTTGTATTAGGTTTGGATCTGGAATGTTATATTTCTCTTCATGTCATCCATTTCCTTTCAAATGCATCCATTTCAAGAACTTGCACGGAATGGTGAATTAAAAAAAATATGACTTCATTTTTAAAAGAAAATATTCAACAATTAAGACTAGTCACTTCCACTGGTTTTATACTTTTATTAGGTCTTATTCTGCTTTCGATATGGCATGCATGTCTGCATCTTCTTCCATCTTTCACTTTTTCCTTATTTCAATATGCAGTGACCCAATTCAATGGTTGATGTAAATGCCAGCAGAAATTTATCACCTAATTTTCCGAGTCCAGGTACTACAGGTGCTATAAACCGATTTCTCCTACAAGTTAACCGAAGCAACTTCTCAAAGCTTCTCCTATTTGTCAACATCTTTTTTACATTAAGGTTATTGTCTTCAATCTTCTAATCATTAGCAGCAAGATTCTTTAGCTACCTAATTGCATGAGAGCTATTGCATACTTGATTGTTGTTGTTTATGGTATAGGTCTCTTCTTGCGTCTTGCCTGCCTTCGTTGTTTCATTTCTCTATACTATGCAAAGAAAACGAAATGCTATAATTTCTACTTTTCTAGCATTCTATTCTTTATGGCTGGCTCATTAGGCGAGGTTTGGTAATGGATATGAGTGGGGTGGAACGAGATTTCATGGGAAATGTATTTTTTTCACATTTTCCAATCAATCATTTAATAACCCAATAATCTTATTTTTTCATTTTTAGCCTTATATTTCAATTATTTTTTATAGTAATCCTAACTATTCCAACTTTACTTATATTATTTTCAATCAATCATACATTTTTCAAAATATTTTATTTTCCACTCCTACTACATCCCATAATTCTATAAAAATATCAGTTAGCAAACGCCTCCTTAGTGATGTTGAAGCCTAAACTTTCAAAATAATAATGCTTCTTGTCGGTCTCAAGTTTTCTTCGCTGTCTCATTTTTTATCAATGCATAGGAAATAATTTCCCTTTAAACATAGACACGTTAGAGTCGGATGACTGACCCGTAACCAACCTTAGTGGTTGTTTCACACCTTCAAGTCGTCCCAAACTTAGTAAATCATCTTGGGAAGTATCGAGTTCATTTCATTTTTATGCAGTTCCTAAATTATCCTTTTATGTTTTTAGTGGGATGTCATGCCCATGTTGCTTTACTAAGCAAAAACCTGCTGGTCTTTATATTTTAAAAAATATATAATATTTTTTTACATGCATTTATTTATGATGCCAAAATTTATTTTGATTGGAAACTTATATGTAGAAATGTTTAATATCATTTTGAGAGATGATATGCAGCTGTTAAAATTTCATTTACAACATCTTTTTTTAGTTTTGCGTAGCAAAATTTCTAATTTTAACATGCGATGCCATAATACATCTTTGCCTTTCAATCTGGGGGTTATAGATCACTTAGATAGCGTAATTTTTGAAACTTCGTACTTTTCCATCTATCCACATATAAATTTCTAAAAATAATTATCTTATTTTTGAAATTTATTTTTAATAGAACCAACAAATCAGAGGTATTTTTATATTTCAAGGCAATGTTCAATTTTAGAGCTATTAAATTTTTTTATTTTATTTTTTTTGATAGAAATTTTAGAGCTATTATTAGTGCCATTATCAAGTTTCAAGAGCGTTCTTAATTAATCTTTCTACGTCATTTCTACATAGTTCCCAATTTGCATAACTAATCTAATGGATGATTTTGCAGGTGTTCTGCGTGGATGAGAATCTTGCTGCAGTAGTGAGTTCAACTAATTACTTTGCCGCGAAGTTAATTTTGGCAGAACAAACTGCATAAAATTAACTTATCGTATGTATTTTTTTTATTAGTATTGTATACAGTGTAACATTTGATATTATAAATCGGATCCATTCACTGCCTTCATCATGGAAAAATAACTTATAAAATACCCTCGTACTCCGGGAGGGACCAACTGTAAATACCCTATAATAAAGGGGACAATATTAAGGGATATAAAATCCAACGTAATAAATGGCAGCGGGTATGGAACCTACAACTTTACAGCGGAAAACTGACGCTACCAACAACTGGTATGACCCCATTTGGCTTTGGTGTTGTATTTGCTTTGTATGGATGAAGATCTAAGAAACTATCAAACTCTGGAGCAATTTCTGAAATTGATGGGGTTGCAGCTGATCATGTATTGATGGGAATATACTGATTAATGGATGATGCTGCACAGCTGCGGCCATTTTATATGGATCACACGGCGAAAGTTGTCAGCCCTTCCATGATTGTTTTCTTAGGGGTTAGATCTGCTAACGTAGTTCAAATTCCACATAAATTAACTCAAATTAAAAATGTGCCTCGCATTTTATTAAAATAATTTTAAATTTTCTAATTGAAATGGGGTCTCATTTCACGGGAACAGTTCCCACAAAATTCAACGGTTAAACACTTAAATGGCCCCACTTTGACAAAAAAATCATCAATGATTTTAAAATTTTTGCGGAAACCTAGTAGCTGGCCTGACTTAGTGATGAAATCAAAATTTAACTATCGATAGATTTAAAATTATTTTCTATTATAATAAAAAATCATTTCAATTCAAGTATTAGATTAGCCCTATCTGCATGAAATATATATAATTATGGACAAATTATAAAAATACTCAAATCCAAATCCATCCACAATACATTAACATTGTCTAATAATTTATATAATTGTTAATGAAAAAAGAATAATATTTTAGAGGATTTAAATGTTGAATTAATAACTTTCAAATTAAATATAATAAATAATTTTATTGTGATAATTTAACATGTGTATCAAATGCAGGTCATGAACATTTTCGATCTTGATAAAAAATTTACCACTTATTTGAGATACGAACTACTTAATTATTTTATTTTTTATTATTACCTTTACATTTTGATTATTTTTAATAATTTTAGTAAAATTATCTATTTTAACTTTATTTTTTTCTTAATTAGAACTGATCCGATGCCCAAGTAAAGATGCCAACGTGTCCATCCCGAAGTTGGGCCGTCCTTATTAGTGGCCGTTGGAAAGATATGTATGTAATTGGTGGAGAGAAGTGCGAAATGGGTAGAATCAAATTGGGCCTCGTGTGACGATTCCAACATATAACATAAGAGTTCACGTCCGCCTCTGCCTTTGCCGCTAAACGTATGGGTTGCGAGCAAAACATCATGGCCGCATCAGCATGACGTATTTTTTAACATTGACCTTCATTGTCTGGCGCTCGTCGCTCATCTCATCTGCTGCTTGCTGGCATCCTGCAACTGCCAGGTAGCCGTTGGCTTGTTTCGTTTCATTTTCTCAAGGCCTTTTTTATGAGAGTTTTTCTCGTCCTGTTGCAAGACCAGGGGCATATTCGGTAATCAATGGGGTAGTTCGCAACGAGAAATTATAGTTTTTCTTTCTCCTGCACGCTATCTCATAAAAGACCTGATTATTATCAACTTTACCCTTGTTCTTCAATTTTTCTTTTCAACTACGTTATTTGTTTTAATTTTATCCTTATCATTTCATATTAATTATATAATTTTCAAATTATTATTTTTTATACTCACCACCTCATCCCAAAATTTACATTTCTAAACCGCACCCAAGTAAATGCCAAGAGTGTTTAGTATGCCTTGTTATGGAAGTATCAGAAAATGATGAATTAAGAAAGGTTATTAAATATGGGGTGCTTTTGGTACTGGACAAGACTTTTCTTCTTCCACAACTATTTTGTCTTTTAATCATTTCTTTACATTTTTTACATAATTATTTTACTTTTCAATCTTTTTTCACATCTTTCTATATAATTATCTTATTTTTTAATCATTTTTTTACAATTTTTCCTACAACTAACTCATGTATTTTAACTTTACTTTTTTTAACTCTCCATTGGTGTCCTCATAATATCATATCATTTTTTCACATTTAAAATTTTTTTTTAAATTTTTATCGGATTCCAAACACACCCGTAAAAATGTGAAAATTTATATTAAGGATGCTTGGAAAGTAATAAAATTTTTAGATGAAATTTTTTTGTATAAAAGTTTTGGATTAGTAACAAATTATGCAATATGATATGGGTAATTATAAGATATTAAGAGAGTAAGGTTAAAATGGATAATTAATTGTATAGGTAGTTGTGTAGAAATGATTTTAAAATAGGATAATTGTATATAAAAATACGAATAAATAATTAAAAATACAGTAGTTATAGAGAATTAAAAGTTTTATATTAAAAAATTTTAGCTTAAAACATTTATATTTTAAACAAACATACGCTAATTAAAAAGTAATATACGAAATGAAAAATAAACTATTATTTTTTTTAGAACAAAAGAAAGATTTTCACCCGTACCCTACCCCATCCGCCCTAGACTATCGAGGGAGAGAGTAGGTTATTGTTGACTGTGAATGAGAAAAGTCTTTTTTGAATTCCATGTCCATGCATAGTTATACAACAGGTATGTGATAAAATGATTAGAATATAAAGATGAAGGTGAAACAAATAAGAGTATTACATAGTTAAAATTTCACATATATATATATATATTTACAGTATGCCGAGGGAGGTGAAAAAACAATTTCCCACCGATGCTCGTTGCCAAACGGCTATGTTGTTCCGTTAGTGTGGCTCTTGATTGATTACGTATGCTTGAAAATTAAATTATCTATTTTTATCTACACAAAAGGGCGTAATCTAAATTATATATATTTTGTTTCGCCTTGAGACCAAGACAAGACGTGGTGTATGAAGCCCTCTGATCGAATTCAAGAAGTTGAGATGCATTGAGAAATAGGAACGCGGACTTGTATGGTGCATTGGTGCTAGAGTATCGCGAAGAGCTGCAGTCAGCTGGGAACTGAAGATCAGCAGCCTCTCGGAAATCTTGTCTTGACCGGACCTCCGATCGAACAAGTGAACTGTGAAGGTAATGGTTTCGTTACAACCGGTTCAACCGTTAGATGAACCAGTTTTATCTCGTGATATCAGTATTATATATTTAAAATTTCATAAATATTTATAATTCTTGATTAAACTATATATTAAAACTAAAATCTATCATTTTAATGATCAAAACCTGCAAAAAATAAATAGAAAATTTTAAAGCTACATTAACTAAGTATAAAATGACATATTAAATAAAAAAATTAACATCATTAACAAATTTAAAAGAAGATGTAATATTATAAATTTTTAAAAATACCTAAACCGATCAAACTTGTTCGAGCAATCTAACCGAGGTTCGTCTAATTTTATAACCACGTATACATAGGATACAGATATTGGGTGCAAAAATCTATTTTTTTTGAAAATTTCTATATAACTGTTAGTTTCAATGTATTTAACATGTATATTAAGTTTTACGATTTGTAAGCATTTTTTGAATTTTTTTAAAAAAGTGATATTTTAGTAACTGTTTATAAAATATCTATAAATCACCAAAAATAATAAACTTGGATACACATGTTAAATATACTTCGATTAATGATTATATAAAATTTTCAAAAAAATAAAATAAATCTAAAACATCCAAGTGCACTAAGACGAAGCGCACAAGGGACATTTACCCTCACCCCTTATATATAAAGCTAATTTCCAAATTGACTGGTCAAGCTACTTGGCTAGTAAAATTTTAAATAATGATTAAATACTTATACTGGCAAGCAAGGCTCTTTAAAATTATAACCACTATCTTTGTTTATGTGTATTGAGTTGAGCATAAAAAAAATTCATGTATTTCAAACTTTATTGTGCTATATATATTTTTTAACCATTATCTTTGTTTATGTGTATTGAGTTGAGATTTTTAAAAAAATCATGTATTTCAACTTTATTATGCTATATATGTCATAAATATATTTACTTTCAAAAGATTTTTTTTTTTTTGGTATGTTTTGACACACTTAAAATTGTTCAATCTAAAAATTTTCACTCTTCCTAACTATTTTATTTTTTAATCATATCTTTACGTCTTCTTATACCACTACACTATTTTTCTATCATTTCTGCACAATTGATCGTACAATTAATCTATCTATTTTAATTTTATTCTCTTTAATTCTTATCATTATCCATATTATATCACATCACTTTTTTCATTTCAAAAACTTGTATGCTAAAGGCATGTTTGTTCAACCCAAAAATTACTTAAATAAAAAATTTTCACCATTCACAACTATTTTATTTGTTAACTCTTTTTTATGTCTTCATATAAAGCTATTCTATATTCGAATCATTTTTATACAACTACATATAAAAAAATAATTTTTTAACATTATTCTATTTACTCCTCATTATTATACGTATCAAATTACACCATTTTCTCTTAATTCGAAAATATTTACATAAAAAAATTTTCATCTCAAACTTTTATAACTCCCTGTACACAGCCTAAAAATTTTTCTTTTAGATGTTTTATTATTTTCCAAATACACTCTTTATAAGATATAAGTTTTCAATAAAATTTTTAATAGCATAATAAAATAATATGGGTTAATCATGATAGATAATTCAGATTTAAAAAATGTTTTAAAATTGAAAAACTAAGTATGAGCATAGAGTTCTATGCTTATATGAGTAGTGAATTAATATATTTTTTTTCGTGTTATCTTTTTGGATAACCAAGCAATTAATAGAGGACAACTTCAAAGAAAAGATAAATAAAATGAATGTTTTTATTCAACTTAAATTTTAAAACCCTCATCTTATATACCCTACAAACATAAAACAATCACGTGTAAAATCATATTAACATAAACAAACATGAAAAGACCTTTCTCATTATCATTCAGATTACTAGCGGTTTTTGTCAAATTCTTCTGATTGACAAAATACTTATGACGCCACCTTTTCCCACACCATAAAATAATTTACATATTCATATTACGAGTGATTTTTGTCAAATACTTCTGATTGACAAAATAAATATGATTCGTTTGCTAATCATCTATCCACCTTTTCCCACACAATAAAAAATTTACATCTTAACTATCTAACTGCAATATTTTTCATTTTTAATTTTTATATTTTAATAAGTTTCTTATACAATTATCATATTTATTTTCACTTTACCTTTTATTATGTGATGTCTTCCATGCTAAAAAATATATATTTCTTTCATTCTATTTACCAAACTTCCGTAGCTTTTGGGAAGAAAACATTTATGGAAAGCAGAAAAAAATTTTAAAAGCATGAGATTATTTAAATTAAAATATAAATAATAATATATGATTATAAAAAATGAAAACGAAAAATATTAATTAACATTTGATACCAAGATAAGAATATTCATAAGAATAGTGGATATAAAATATATCTTTAAACCTATTTATATATTAAAAATTAAATGTATACTTTACATGTGGATTAATATTATTATTTATTTTCAATTAAGAATAAAATAACCAGTTGCATGGAGTTATAATCCTTTTTAGAGATTTTTAAAATTTACTCGCTACAATACATCTAAAAAATTTTCTGAAAATTATAAGAATAGATGGCTTCTTGGGATTTCCAATCCGAGAATTGAGCCCCTTTCACTTCGATCAAAAGAAATTTGTTTATTGATTTTTAAAAAAAATTGTTTATATATATATAAATAAATAAATATATATAGTAATCTAAATAGGGAGTTAATAGATAGGCTTTTCCTGCTCATTTGCCTTTTTTTCTGATGGATGATGCGTTTTAAAAATGGAATAGACTATCGGGTAGTCCGGCCAATGACGATGAGCAGAGCAATGCATTACAGTATTCGTCAGCGGAGCATCAGCATGACTAGGAGCAAAAGAAGAAGAGCACGGAATGCCTGAGTTTCAAGCGATTCATAAAGACCCAAAAGAAAGAAGCTTTGACCCTCATTTAAAAAAGATCAGAATCCGGCCTTTCGCACGCCGAGGGAAACTGTCAACGTCTGTCCTATAAAAGCCCCCAATATCTCTTAGACACTCACCCATTTGCAAAAAGCAAACCAGAGACGATCCAATCTAAGAGAGAGAAAAAGAAAGAAGAACATGTCACGAATGCTGGAAAACAATGTTGTCAAACATCCACGTCTTGCGGTTAAGAAGCTTCAGGCCAGGCTGCAGCATGAAGGCGAAGGAGCTGTTGTCAGAAGAAGCATCGGCGGCAGGTCATTACCAATCTTTTCATTGAAATTCCTTCTTCTCTTTTCACCCCTGGTATTAATTTACGGAGAGAAACTCAAGCTATTTGCTGGAATGGATCTGGGTTTTTTTCTTAACAGGTTGGATTTGAAGTACTTCGACCCTTTTCTTCTTTTGGATGAATTCTCAGGTTGAATTTTTCTTTTCTTTTGCATGGATTCTATTTGATATACATCTGATGAGCTAGCTTTTTCGAGCCTCTTACTGTTTCTTCTTTGGAATTCTGCAGTTTCAGCTCCAGCTGGGTTTCCCGATCATCCACATAGAGGTTTGAATGAATTTCTAAAAGGTTCGACGTTGACTTGAGTGGTATTAAGAATTTTCGAACTCATCTACACTGCTTTTCTTGCAGGCTTTGAGACTGTAACGTACATGCTACAGGTATGGATTTTTCTTTGTTTGCGATTTCTGGGCAAAAGGAGTAATTCATCGAATTGGTTAGATATAAAAAATTCACACCCCCGCTTAATAGAGATTGCTTGATCTGTTCTGGGTGGGAATACACGAATTGGAAGCTAAGAAGACTTTGGGTTTGCGTACGTGCGTGTTTTATTTTCAGGGAGCAGTGACCCATGAAGATTTCGCAGGGCATAAGGGGACAATAAAAGCAGGGGACTTGCAATGGATGACGGCCGGCAGGGGAATCGTGCACTCGGAAATGCCAGCCAAGGAAGGCACTCAAACGGGCCTGCAGCTGTGGATCAACCTCTCTTCCAAGCACAAAATGTATGATGTTATTTTATATAGACCAATGATCATTTACGGACACCATTTTTTATTTTTTTGAAAATTTTTAAATAAAACCACTAATGTGTATATTACCTATAATCCGTGTAATATACACTAAGTTTTATCGATTTTAGATATGCAACATATTTATTTTATACTTTTAAACACAGAAATAATGTAGTTAAAAATAAAAAATAAATATATGAACATAACCAAAATGGTAAATTTTGGTTTACAGCTAAATGTACACATGATTAACAGTTTTATTTAAAAATTTTCGAAAATATATTAAAAATAGTATTTCAGAATGAGAAAGACATTTATAAAAATACAAATGATCAAGAAATAGAAAATTATGAGAAGGAGAAACAAGCTAGGGAAAAATAGAAGTGAGAAATTTGTAATAAAACCATTAATGTGTATATTACCTATAAGCTGTGTAATATACACTACGTTTTATCAATTTTAGATATGTGACATATTTATTTTATACTTTTAAACACAGAAATACTGTAGTTAAAAATAAAAAATAAATATATGTACATAACCAAAATGGTAAATTTTGGTTTACAGCTAAATATATACATGATTAACAGTTTTATTTAAAAAATTTCGAAAATATATTAAAAATAGTATTTCTGAATGGGAAAGACATTTATAAAAATACAAATGATCAAGAAATAGAAAATTACGAGAAGGAGAAACGAACTGGGGAAAAATAGAAGTTCTAAAAAAAATCCTATTTCTTCTGTGCATTGCAGGATCGAGCCGAGATATCAAGAAATAGAGGGCAGAGATGTTGGGAGAGCCGCAGAAGACGGCGTGGAAGTACGGGTTATCGCGGGGGAGGCTCTGGGAATCCAATCACCTGTCTACACCAGGACGCCAACCATGTACTTGGACTTCAGGCTCAAGCCCAAGGCTCGTGTCCGGCAGCCCATACCGATGGGTTGGAACTCGTTCGTGTACGTACTGGAAGGAGAAGGTGTCTTCGGAAATTTGAAATCAGCTGCCCACCACATCGTCCTGCTGGGCCCCGGAGATGGCGTTGAGGCGTGCAACTGCTCCTCGTCCAAGCCTCTCCGCTTCGTGGTCATCGCCGGCGAGCCGCTCGGCGAACCCGTAGTGCAATTCGGTCCGTTCGTCATGAACACCCAAGAAGAGATCGATCAGACTATTCGAGACTTCGATTATTGCATCAACGGATTCGAGAAGGCTAAGCAGTGGAGATCTGAGGCCCTCGTCTACATGGATTAATTATTTAGTTATTTCCTTCACTAGTGTTCCTTGTAATTTATTGGTTGGCGTCTTTTTCTTTTCTTTTTTCTCCTTTTTCTGGGGGGTCCATTTTAGTGTTATTTTATATAAAGAGTTGTTTTATGCAAATCTGCACGCGATTCTTTATGATACAGTCTGGTTAAATTCATTGGTGGATTTCATTAAGCAAATAAGTAATCAGGAAACTCAACATGGTTACTTAGATACACCGATGCGTTTTAAATAATGGTCATCCAAATATTAAACTAATTTACGAAATTCACTCCGTAATATTGATACAAGTTTTAATTGGTTGTGAAATCAAATCACTTGCAATTAAGAATTTGATATACGCTTGGTTAAATAGACATTTTAAATTCCGTAACCTGTTAGATTTCATAAATCAATCAATTAAGGCATTAAGCAAGGGGCCAGCAAAGACATGACGCTTTCAGGGACAAAAAATTAATAACCCGGCTTTGTTTTTGTAAAACCCTATTTTATGTAATCTCTTTCGTTTTTGATATCTTGATGGTCAATAGAAAATTCTCTCCATCTATTTATTTAACATCATTTATATCATTATATAAATCCTCTTATTTATTTAATATTGCTATATATAGGTCTTGTCGGTGAATATATAAAATCAACATAATAAAATAGTTTAATACTAAAATTTAATTTTTAAATAGTATTTTCAATATCTATAACCTCATTTCATAATGATATAGTAACGACATCATAATAGCGTATGAGTTATTTCCAATTATGTTTAAACTATGTAGGCATCATTTACAATTTTTGAAACTATATGAATATATTTACAATTTTGTTCAAACTAAGCAAGTATATCTCAAAATAAGCGAGTATATTTGCAAATATCCATATATATAAATGATAAAAAAGACTTCCATGTGTGTGAACAATGAAGCTTTTTAATCACTATAACAATAGATCCAAGCTCTTGAAACTTAGAGGGATTGTTCTACTCAAACCAAAATTAGGAAAAATGCACAAAGTTTATTTTTCATTTTGTAGAAAGTTCCTAAAATATTTTAGGCATTCGATACTATGCACCCGCGTGCTCTAAGCTTCGGTATACCAAGTGCAAAAATCTATTTTTTTAATTTTTTAAAAAATTTACGAGAAGGTTAATACAAGTATTTTAACATATGTATCAGTTTTTATCATTTTTAGAGATTTGTAGATATTTTTTTGAATTTTTTAAAAACTAATAGTATTTTTGTAATTTATGAATTCTGAAAATATACTAAAAGTCGTTAATGCTAGGGCATCCCATTAAGTGATGTGTTGCAACAGAGCTTGACTACAGTGAGAAGTAAGGGTTGCTGATGCGTTTTTCCAGAAATGATGCGCTACATTAGAGCCCAAATATAGTAAGAAATGAGTAAAGGTTGCTAGGGTGTTTTCTGAGAAGCGACGCGCCACAATAACATTCAGTCGTGGTAAAAAGTAGACAAAGTTCTCAGGCCTTTTATGGACGTGGTTTAGGAAAGAAAGTGATACAAAAATATAAGGTTCGTTTTGCCTCATGGAATATTAGATCCCTCTCAAGAAAAAGTTTGGAAGCAGTAGATGCCATGAGAAAGAGAAAAATTAATGAATCATGCATTCAAGAGACTAGGTCGGAATGATAGAAAGGCTAAAGAGTTAAATGAATTTAACTTATAATGTATAGGAAATGATGATAATAGAAATGATGTAGGGATAATAATAGAAAATAAATTCATAAATAAAGTTGTAGATGTCAATAGAACAAATGATAGAATTATTTAATAAAACTTGTATTAGGTGTAGAAGTCATAAATGTGATTAGCGCTTATGCACCACAAGTAGGATTAGATAATAGAATTAAAAAATAAATTTATGATGACTTAGATAGTTAGGGGTGCAACTTGGTACCCGGGTCGGTCCGAACCCGCCCGACCCGACCCGGTACCAAAACAAAAAAGAAACTTTATTTTAAAATTTTTCGAAGAAACTCGGTTTCAACCCGACCTGTAGAAACTCGAAACCAAAATTGGGTTCGCACCAACCCGGTACCAAAACCCGACCCGGTGTAATTTATATAATTTTTTCATAAATTATGCATGTTTTTTTGTTTTTTTTTTTTAAAACTTTGGAGATGTGAATTCATTTGAATTTTAAATTTGTTTAAAAGTGGATGTAAACTTATTTAAACTTGAGATTTGTTTATATTGTTATTTTAAATTTAGATTGTACTTAAATTAGATTGGAATGTTGAACTATTATTCTTAGTGTATGTAGATTTAGTTGCTTTGAATAACTGTTATGTGGATTATGTTTGAATTTGAGTTGGCATGATAAATCTATTTCATATTATACTTTCTGTTAGTATAAGAAATCTGTTAGTTTAAATTTCATATTGTAGTATAAATTTGATTCATATTTTAAGTTTATTGATATGACAAGTGGTCAATTTTTATTTTAGCAATTTGTATGATAAATATTCAGTTTGAATTCAATTTCAGTAATTTGTATGATAATGTTTAGTTTCAACTACAATAGTTGGTATGATATGTTCATTTTCTATTTGCTATACTTGAGTCATTTCCATTAGCTATTAAATAGAAATGACCAACTAGTCATAAAATTAATTAATTTGTCATTTATTTGTATCTATAGGGTGCTGAAAAATTGCTTGCAGAATTCGTTCAAAGAATATTACAAAATTCAGCATGATGTTGCAAAATTCAATGTGAGGCTTGACTTCATAAACACAGGTATGTATATTCCAATAATTTTCTTTTAGATTACAATTAAATTCGAAAAAAAATAGTTTATTGGAAACCCGAATTCTAACCCGAAACCAAACCAAAACCAATGCGAACCCGGACCGAACCCAGATTAAATTCTTAGGGTTTGGGTTCACTATAACTTGTTATAACCCGACCCGAGTTGCACCTCTATAGATAGTGTAAAATATTGAAAAAAAAATAATAATAATTTAAGTTGACTAGTCAAAATCTACGTAGGACACCCTACATGGCAAATGTAGACTTTTTAACCAACTGAGCCAAATGAGTAATAATGGGCCTTGGCCAATTATTATTTAAATATGACATGAGTTATATTTTTATTTTTATTTTTGAATGTTATTTCAGCAACCGTTGTAGCTTGGTTGACATACAGGTAGTCCAAATGATCTTAGAGGTCTAGGGTTCGAGTAGGAAGTTCCGCAGAAAAATAATTCATTTTTGCACTTTTGCCTCCCTAGGCACGAGAGCGCCATCGGATAAGATAAGATGGGATAAGATATGATGAGATAAGATAAGATTTAGTTTAATTGAAATTTAAGTTTAAAAGAAATTTCATGTCTTATTCCCTATCTTAGCTACGACAACTTTTATAAATTGGGTTGGGAAGTTGGATGGAGGTATCTTTAAGAAAGGTTTGAGAGATAGAATTGTGGAAGGACAGAAAGCTACGTAAGGCAAGTGAGATTTTATTAAAAATTGATTTTTGTTCAATGCTATGATTATTTTTATACAATTGTTATGTATAAAGTATGTATATTATATATTATAATTTTTAGACTATGCTTGACATATTTAAATTTTATAATCCTAAATTTTTAGGATATAAAATTTTGCAGATAAATATGTTGAATTTTATACTTGAAATTATATGTATTGAGATTTTGAATTTTATTATGTATTTTATTTTTATAAATGCATTGGTATGTAATAAATGGATATTGAAATTATATATTAATGATGTAGGTTAATTAAATGTATAATATGATCTGCGTAAAATCAGATTGTATAAGCCAAATTTTGCCGGACGTCCATGAATGAAGAATTCGTTCAAAATAAGAAAACTAAAATGGGTGGAATTTTGTCAGAAGCCATGCATTAGGGAGAAAGGGAAAATAAGAAAACTAAAATGGGTGGAATTCTGTTAGAAGCCATGCGTTAGGCAGAAAGGAATTTCCGTCTAGAGGCATGAGAATCTTGCATTTGCAACGAATTTTTTTCGTTGCTTTTGACATTTTAATACACTTAGGGTGTGTTTGTTTAGGGTAAAAAAGTGTCAACTAAAATGTTTCAATCTAAAACTTTTCATTCTCCATAATTACTTTATTTTTTAATTATTTTTTCATATTTTTCTATACAAACTACCCTACTTTTCAATCATTTTTACACAACTACCCATACAACTAACCTATCTATTTTAACTTTATTCCCTTTACTCCTCATCATTACTCCTATTATATCACATTATTTTCTATTGATTTAACAACTTCTACTCCAGAAACTTTTCATCAAAAGTTTTACCTTCAACCAAACACACCCTTAATCAATTTTGATGCTTTTGATGTCCAGGTATTTTTAGAAATTGAGGTATAGCTCATTGCAGCAATAGCGGCTAAGTAAGAGATGCCTTGTTGGGGCCCAACTGCAGTAAAGACCATGATGATGTGGCTTAATATGGGTTGTTCATTCCATTTTGTTTTGATTTATTCATTTGAACTCCGATTTGAGTAATCAAATAGTCCGTTTTTATATTTTTGATGCTTCTGGACTCAATAGAAGGGTTTGATTTTGCATTTGAGGCCTAATTTTGAAGATATTAAATTAAATAATTATTTTATCATTTAATTAATTTTTATTCGGGTCATTATCCATTTTTAAATAATTTTCTACTTACTAGTCATGTTGAGACTAACCCATTATTTTTACAGGTGTACCAAATCAAGTGGGACACTAGCATTTTGGATTTACAAGAAGATTTTCAAGAATAATTATTTCCATTTATTTATTTTAAAGGTATGTGTTGAGAATGATAGACTTGTAAGATTTCTTTTTCTTTGTGTCTTGATGTAATAATGGAAACATGACTAGTGGAAATGAAATTTTAAATTTTTTATGAAATTATAATAATTAATTTTGCCATAAATGTGTGATTGATCTTGGAAAATCGCATTAAATACACGTCACAGGATCATTTTTCTGGACCGGTATGTTACAGATAGCATAATGCAGAGGATACCTGCCCAATAAAATATTATGATAGGTAGAGATTTAAATGAGTATGTAGAAAAGGGTAGTGTAGGATATGAGAGAATTTATGAAGGTTTGAACTTTGGAATGAAGAATGAAATGGGGAATGTCATTTTAGATTTTTCTATAGCATATAATTCGATTATAACAAATATTTTATTTCAAAAACTAGATGAATGTGTGATAACCTTCAAGAGTGGGACTAATTTTAGCAAAATAGGTTTCTTCATTATAAAAAAATTGGATAAATCCATTTGTATAAATTGTGAGACTATATTAGGTGAGAGTTTAGCCATGCAACATAGATTAACAATGATGAATATACTTACAAAAAAAGAGTCAATAAAAAAAATAAAAGCAATATAATTCTAAAAATTAAATGGTGAAATTTAAAAGAAAATAACATGAAACTTTTTAGTAAAACAATGATAGAAGAAAGAAAATAGGACCTACAAGAAGAGGAAATAGAATCAATGCAGGATAAAATGTCAACTAGCATAAAAGAAGTTAGACAAAGTATTGTATGAATATATAAAAATTGTAGATTCTTACATATGAAAACTTGGTGGTGGAACGAGGATACTCAAAAAAGTTATAAACGATAAACAAGAAAAGTTCAAATAATGACAGAGTAACAAAAATGAAACAAACTTACAACGAAACAAACTATCAAAAAACCACTAAAAAGATTATTAGCGACGGTAAACATAAAGCTTATAACACCTTATATGACAGATTATGAACTAGAAAAGGTGAAAAAAATATATTTAAGTTTGCTAAAGTAAGAGAAAATAGAGGCAAAAATTTAGCGTATATTAGATGTATTAAAGTAAAGATCAAAGAATTATAGTCAAAGATTAGGGGTGCAACTCGGGCTCATGAAACTCGGGTTCATGAAACTCGGGTTCACCTCAACCCTAACCCTGACCCTATTTGTAAACCTCAACCCTAACCCTATTTTTGAAATTCGGGCTCGGGTTGAGTTTCTGGTTGACATTCTCCTATTAATATGTCTTTATTACTCATCCTATATATAATTTTTATCACAAATCTATTGTATAAAAAGTGTAAAAAAATAATTTATTATACGAAAACAAGAAAAAATCAAATACCGCTTAAGAGTAGAAAGAAGGAAACCTGTTTTGAGCATTTTCTTTGCATCGAGTAAAATAATAGTTGTATTTTGGAGAACGTAGAAGTACAACAATTTCCATTCTGCAATTTAATCAATATCATAACTATATACATCAATATTACCATCCAATTGTAAGATAAACCTTATCACATCAATTGCAATAATCCAATTGTAAGATAAACTCATCAGTTTTGTTGATCTGCAACTTCCTATTAATCAAATTCAAAAGCAGAAACTTAGCTCAAGTATGGCAGGAATTCCATTTTCAATAGCATCTAGGAGAAGGAAAAAATTCTGCATTGTTGATGGCGTCAGTGCTGTCCAATAAACGATACCAATAATTTAAAGAAATCACAGACAAGGATAACTGGAATTATATTCTTATCCCCATCATGCAAACAACAAACAATTTCACATTGTATTGAAGAAGCACACAAAACACTATTATCGCATTGCCAACATTATCCAGTTAAGTCATCCATCAAACCACTTGGGCTATATGATTTATCCACCACCCGTTGATTGTTGACCTTTCAAAATAAAGCCAGATAAACAATAGAGTGACAATTTTGGCTTCACAGCACCAATCGGAGCTTATATGTGACTCAAACATTCCATAACGCACCATCCTTTTCTCATTTGCAAATCAATCGTCTTCAGGAAAACGTATTGTATTTACTACTTCCAAGAAAGCAACAACTCAAGGTTCTAATGACGAGAACCAACAAAAGAAAAAACTGTTGCCCAGAATTCCAAGATATTGGCAAATGCTGAATTAATTGAAGATTGGAGCATGTCAGGCTCAACCTCAATCACTAACGCAGTAGACCTTCCGAAGGGGCTGTTGTGCACATTCGAATAAAAATTCGATAAATGTAGAATTAGGTATGCTTGGAAGTCCCAACAAATGCATCAAGAACGGACAAGAACCGAGTGTTCCGTCAAGATATACAAACCAAAAACCTGCTAGACAGAAGCAATCAAATAATGCACTAGATTCAACGATACAGATCTCCTCACAAATTCGCAATCATGATAGTGTTGAGATTCAATTGGATGGCTGTCATGACGAGGTAATGATTCTATGATTACAAATTTTAATTAAGTTGCTCCATACATCTTATCCTTTCAGCTAATGTAGTATAGCTTCCGATGTTGTTTTCAGTTTCTTATCATGTTATAATTGATGGGAATTCAATAGGACGGATTACAGACGATAACCAATGGAAATTCTATGGTGTTGTTATTAGACTAGGTGTAGTATGGAGGTTCAACTGTTTGGTAGGCCAAGCAACAAACGAGGTTGTAGAGATGAGGCTATTTGAGACGGCAATGTTAGGGTAAATGGACAGGAAGATGAGCAGGGTGGAAATTATTGGTAAATAATTCAAGGTGCTTAGAGTGAGCATCAATAATTAATAAGAGGAATACATAAAAAAAATTATAATAATAAGAGGAGGTTTCATGTTTAGCAGTGTGTGTGGACTCCAAGATATATGCACCCATGTTATACATTCTTGGGGTTTGGAAGGAGGATTTACATGATGGATGGTCTAGCTTGGTGTTCATTGATTTCCATGTATCTATTCTATTTTATTACAAATGATTCAATAACTTAAGATGAATGAACACATGCATACCATCTCCTTGCGTGATAGTTTTTAGTCTGTGTGTGTGTGTTTGTATATCTCAAAAAGATTTCATCCACTTGGCAGCTTTTGCTACAAGTAACATTTCTTGCTACTACACTGGGGAGATCTCTAGGCCAAGAGGTTGGCTTAGAGAAATGTCACTAATTATATTCATTCTAGGCAAGGATCCACTCCGATTTCAAGCTAGCCTTTGTATGAAAGTATCAGGGGCACAACTATATGGGTGTGGGGGTGTTGCATACGACCATAAAGGTTGTGAATTCCCTCCTTGAGCTTCGACTATGATGTGGAGGGCAATCTCAATGGTCCTTTTTTGCCAGGGCACTAGGGTATCAAGCAGACAGTGATGTCACCAGTGGCATGTGTGGGCTAGGAGATCACCTGCTTTGATTATAAAGGGTGTCTTGGGGAAACATGAACGGGTACCTTCTTGTTCGGAACTTGGTCCATCATATCGGTGATCTCGACGGCGAAGCCCGCTTTTTTTGCTACCTTCGCCCTCTCTAGTCCAACTCCTTGGACGATTGGACCGCGAATAGCTGACGAACTAGGATTTGTGTTGCGGGCTGCCTGAGTGCTGCAGGGGATATTGCTGGGTGTTGGGTGCTGCTGCTACCATGGTGCTGCAGCTGGGACGAGCTGGCCGACGTCGGAAGCGGTGAAGAAGGACCTGGACGAGAGAAGCGACTCGTCGGGATGCAGCTGCTGTGGCCTGTGGGCGACTAACCGGCTGTTGCTGCGGCTGGAAGGATTTTGTTGTCGGCGGTCGTGCGGGCTAGAGAGGGTTGCAGGATTGGCGGATTGCCGAAAATTGGGGGGGGGAATCCAAAATCAGGGCACCAATCGCAGGAAACCCCCTTTATAAGGGGCTTTGAAATCGGGTTCGGGCTGGAGAATAGCCAGTTCTACCACCGCCAAACTCCAGGGTCGGCGGGTCGAGGTTCGGGCCGAACCCGGCCCAAGTCGAACCCTTTCAAAGATGATAAAATTAAAGAGAGATGAAAAACTTATTTTATAGTCTATTAAATGATACATCACCAGAACATTTAACATTAGATATTAGTTTAAATAGAGAAGAAAATAGGAATATTAATTATTTTCTAAAAATTCGAATATTCGAAGTAAGGAGAGCTCTAAAAGAATGAAAACAGAAAAAACTCTAGTCCTAGATAATATACCAATTGAGGCATAGAAGTGCATGAGAGATGTAGGTGAAACATGGTTAATCAATTTCTTTAATAAAATTATAAAAACAAAGTTAATGTCAAATAAATGCAGAAAAAGCAATATAGTCCCAATATATAAAAATAAGAGAGATATTTAAAATTGTATAAATTATCGGAGAATTAAACTAATGAGTCGCATTATTAAGTTATGGGAGAGAGTAATTGAACATAGAGTAATACATGAAACTAATATATCTAAAAATTAGTTTAGTTTGATGTTAGGAAGGTCAACCATGGAGGTTATTTTATTACTTAAACAACTATTTTAGAAGTATAAAGAGAAGAGAAAAAAATTTATACATGATCGTTATTGATTTAAAAAAAGCATACGATCGAATATCAAGAAAGGTAATATTGCAAGTGATGAAAAAGAAATGAATTACTAATAGATATATTGATATTATTAAAGATATGTATGAGGAGCTGTAATAAATGTGAGAAACATTAGTGAAGATATTAATATTTTCTAGTTAAAATAGATTTATATTAAGGCTCTGCCTTGAGTCATTATCTTTATACTTTAGTAATAGATGAAATTACTAGATATCTACGGGAAGAAATACTCTGGTGCGTGTTACTTACGGATGATATTGTTCTAATAGATGAAATTAGAAAATAATTATATTTTAAGTTGAATAGGTAGGTAGATGCCTCAGAATCTAATGGTTTTAGAATTAATTGTACAAACACTAAATATATAAAATGCAATTTTAATAAGAGCGAGAACTTGGTTGAAGAACCAATTAAGATTTTAAATCAAATATTAACAAAAACTAATCACTTCTGGTATTTAGAATCAATAGTTCAAGAGAATGGAAAAATTAAAAAACATATAATACATAGAATTCAAGCAGGATGGAAGAAATGACGAAGTGCGTCAGAAATTTTATGTGATCATTAAGTCTCAATTAAATTAAAGAA
This sequence comes from Annona cherimola, assembly GCA_030490835.1. Classification (NCBI taxonomy): domain Eukaryota; kingdom Viridiplantae; phylum Streptophyta; class Magnoliopsida; order Magnoliales; family Annonaceae; genus Annona; species Annona cherimola. The sequence continues at coordinate 105,396,988 of CM059971.1, read as the reverse complement.
AATTTTTTATAAGGCTGAGATTAGACCCGCTATGCTTTATGAGACAAAATGTTGGGCAGTTAAAGAATAACATACGTATAAAATAAACGCAGTTGAAAGGAAAATGTTAAAGTGGATGAATAGTAAAATAAGAAAAGATAAAATTATGAACGAAATAATTTGAGAAAATCTGAAAGTGAAACTAATAGGTGATAAAATGAGGGAAAATGGATTAAGATGATTTGGTCATATTAGACAAAGGCTTGAAGTGACACCGATTAGGAGAGTAGAGTCTATTCAAGTAGAAAGTGGTAGGAGAATGAGAGCAAGATTTTAAAAAGTAGATGAAAGTAATTATACAAGATTTAAAAATATTATAAATTACTGATAATTTGGTACGCAATTGTCAAGAATGGATCCATATGCCCAATCTTATCTATGTGGAAAATGACTTATGATGATGAGGGCACTATATGCACCAAATAACGTCCCAAATATGTTAAAGGAAAAGAGTAAAACTACGCGCTCACAAGTCACAACATTTTGGGCTGGGAAAACACAATTCGAAAAATTTGTGTAGAGCGCTTCAAGTGGAACAGTAACACGCTGTAATGGCAGCGCGTCGCACGTGTCTTCTCCAGCAAAATGTAAATAGACTCTCCATCCCGTGTTTTCCGTAATAATAATACCCCGGACAAGCTGTCACCGCCACGGAAGGAATTCGTGAAGTCGGCTTCGGTGCGAAATCGATCGAAAGCCCAACGCAAAAGCTCACAATCGCCTGGCGATTCAACCGAAGATCCTCGTCATCTTCATCGAACAAAGATTGAGAAAGTGGGAGTTCTTTCCCTGTTTTAGATGGATTTTAAGCTCGGACGGATAAACCTCAATGCTGTCGCCCAGGTATTAATCCCATTCATCCCCGTTTAGCACTGTCCTGATACATTGTCTTTCTCGTATATTGTCTTTCTCTGCTGCAATCGATGCCGTTTAGGTTTGATTGCAATTTCCTGGTCTCCTCTATTACCTTCTTTTCATTTCGGGTTGCATTCTGAAGTTGTATGTATGCACGCTGCAAATGTGCACTGTGCTCCCGAGTTGGGCTCTGTCCATGCTCGAGTCGCTCAGTTTGATTGAATTGCAATGCTTTGGTGGAATTCGAGAGCAAATGATAAAAATCGGGAATGGTTTTAATTGGGTGGATTTGCTGCGTATGGTCAGCCAAACGTTGCAGGATCACTTCATCCATCAGTGAACTTACTTTTCAGACAGGTTGTTTGCAAGTCTAGTGCACAGATTCGATCAGCATTGGACGTGCATATTGTAGCAGTCCTTGTTAGGATAGTTAAGAAATTTATGTGGATCAGCTGTAGCAGATAAGCCTGATGATATTTCTCTGCTACTGTGGACTGTGCTGTATGACGGGGCGGTTAGTCCCTCCCTGAGTTCAATGCTAACGGCGTTGCTTTCAAGCCTGGACATGATTTTTTTCAGAATTTAGCATTTATTAGTCTTACCTGGAGTGGCCTTTTTTAAAGCATCAAATACCAAATGAATGATGGTGACAAGACAAATAACATAGGGGTACACCCAAGTCACTACTTTGAAAATGACTATTTGAGGATTTCTTGATGTCAAAATTGAATTAGTTGACTGTCTGGTCCCTCCGGGATTGTTCAGGCATAAACTTGATGGTCATTTGTTGGGACATTCATTTGCATCCAATGGAGATAGGGTTCTCATGCCAGTTGATGGGCATGATGTGCAATAGCTCTTTAGCCTAGCAGCGTTCATCAACTAAGCAGTTGGAGAATTGGTTTTTCTTCTGGTCGGGTTTACAATTGCAACAAACATTGTCTTTGTACAACACTATAGGTTGCTCAAGAGCATGATTTCCTAATTTACTGATGGTGGTTGGCAATGAGAATTATTACTTTATGTTGTTGTATAATGTGGTGGTCTTAGGAGTAGAACTGAGGCATTTATTTACTTCGTTTAGTTCTTATTTTGCGGAGCAATGTTCAAGAAAACAGACCAAGAGTTGGATCTTTTGAATAAGCAGTTAGGTTTTGGAACTGTTTGTACTCCATATCAGTGTAGCACGATATAAAATGGATAACCAAACCTTTTATATTTCAGTTTGTGAAGTACCCTTACAAAATGTGGAACGCTCCAATATTAATCATCTCATTCATAAAATCCAACTTTTTCTTGGCCCTACTTCTGACATTAAGCCACTCAAAAGATAGGAATTTTCCTTCTTATATGCAATTAGTGAAAATAAAGCTTCTCAATGTTCTATGTGAACCATACCAATGAAAGGACTGATAGCGTTATAATGGCATAAAATTCAGAGCATCATTGTGTTTTTCCTCCCAATTTTTGCCTGTGTTCATGCCTTCATGGTGTATTGTTATTGTAGTTCACCAAACTGAGTTTTGGCTATGATCTTCCCATGTAGCCGTAAGATGCCACTGCATATTAGACATGCCGAGTATGGAATTTGTGATTATAAGAGTGTAAGATGCTGAAACTGTAGCCTTTTTTGATTCCTAAGTTTTTTTATATAAAAAAAAAACTTGCATATATGGTCATTAGAATAACACGTGTGACGTGGACCTAGGGCCCCTCACCTGCCATTCTGGAGGTAGTATCATTTAACATGTTCCTATTCCTATGTCCGCAATTCAAGATTTAGTAATAAAGGGAAATGATTAACAAGTTATTCCTTTTAAAATTTCTAAGCTTGATTTACAATGTATCATTTTTTTTCCCTGGTAAGATTTTGTTGTCTTTGTATTCACCAAAACGGATTTTTGTGCAGGGAGTTGGTGGGCTGGTTTTTGGTAATGAGAATTCAGCATCTGGTGAAGATAGGTAAACTCATACTCTTGTTTTGCGCCTCCTGCTTTCCACTTGACATGGGTTAAAATTTGTCACATTTTCTGCATTCTGAACAGATGTTCTGTTGTTCATTGCAGACCTTGTGAATAGTAATCTCTGATGTCATTTTTACCTGGAATGTTCTGTTGTTCATTGCAGACTTTGTGAATAGTAATCTCTGACGTCATTTTTACCTGGAACTTTATCAGTAAAATAAGAAAACTGGATGATTTATTTTAAAAACCTCACGATAAATTAAGATAAATATGAATACACAGAACAAAAACACTACATTAAAATTTAGGATTTATTGGATAGTAGGAAAAGTTCGTACTTCTTGAATGCATACATCAAGAGTAGGCATAAATAGTTCATATAAACAATATAAAAAAGTACAGTAATATAATAATTAATTATAATATTTTCATAGCTAATTGATTCATATTTAATTATGTGTTAGATAATTACCCTCAAATATTTCATCATATCATCTTCTTCCTTGAATTCCAAGATAATAAGCATCCAAGTGTCTGAAAAATTTGTGTAATCAGATTATAATTACATAAATAGATATTTTGTAATTAAATTATACTTAAAAAGTGTCAAGTACCGAAACTGTTTACTGGTAGATCTACAATCAAACCCACCCATAATATAATTCCCTGTCACTGATTGTCATCATTTGGGGAAAGAATTTATTTAGGGAATTTCTCCAAGTCACCCTAAATTTTTCAAAAACATAGTTATCACAATAACTGCGCAAATCTATTTTTATAATAGATATATTTATGGCATCTCATAAATTTGAGTTCAATCAAGTTTTTCGGGAAAATTTCGAAATCGGGTGTTCTTCCTCTGATTCGAGATCAATTTTATGAACAGATAGTCTACAACCCAAGCATTTTCGAGTTATTTGAAAGCTTAAAAACAGAATGAATTAATTGCTTTCTCATTCTGGTCTTTCAACGAGATTTGTGTGGAAAATAAGAGATTTGTATCTCAAAAACTGTTTTTTTTTTTTTTTTTTCTGTCACAGAAATCCGTATACTTAGTTTCCAAGTAGCTAGATGCTTACAAGTTCCTCTCTTTTTCAACAAGAAACAAGTTTAGAAGGATCATTTTCTCTTCAGTGTGTTGAGAAGTTCCTTGTACTCACCAAATTAGAGAATTCTCTATTCATCAGAAATTGAATAATTTTTTAATAAATAAATCATAAAATTAAAGAAAATGTTTATATTGGTTTTCTTGGAATAAAATAACTATGAAATGGGGAAAGGCTGAAATCTCTTTTTCCCAATCTATGTTCCATTGGACAGCCTCCAAAAATTGACACGTAAAACTTTATGCACATTAGAATCAATGTTCGTCATATTTTTAATGCAGTTTATGTCAAATTACTAATGGTAAGATCAGTTCCTTGGGGGCGAACATAAGTTGTGAATAATAGGCCTGTCATAGTCCTGTAAGTGATAAGTTAAAGTCCTAAATTTGAATGAATTCCATCCTGTTTTCAGTTTTATCCACGTTCCATACACATAAACCTTGTGATAACCAAACTATTGAGGACATTGAGATCTCTCTTCCTCGTTTTTGCTAATAGTTATGTTGTTTTGTTTCTTTAATCTTTTGTTGTTGTTGGAAATGATCGGACTGTTTTGCATCTGTGATCGACACATTTTTCCATGGCCGAAATTGTTTCTTTATCCACAGCAGACATTGTCTTTGCAAAAGAGTCTTATTTCAGCAAATATACACGTTCATATGTCTGAAAATGGTTGGTTGTAAGTTACCATAATGTTGGCACTTCTTTCATGAAGGAAGCTTTTTATTTCATTCTTTCATCAAAATAATTGTGGTTTTTTTTTTTTTTTTTGAGGTTTCTTGATGCAATGACTAGAGTATTCATACAAAAATGGGCCACGATGGATTGCCTTCTTGCGTCAAATTTCTACTTCTGGTTTTTAATTATCCCGACTAGAATTTTCAAACAGATATGTTGAAGCAATGCCTAATAGTATTCATACAAAATGATGGATTGCTGTTTTTTATTTTTGGGTTGGGGGCAATGCCTTGAGTATTCACACAAAATGTGCCTTGATGGATTGCCTTCTTGCTCCGGTTTTCTACTTCTAGTTTTAATAGTCCTGACTAGTTTTTTTCAAGTAGCTATGTTGAACGTCTACTTGATCGCATAAGCAATGGAGTTCTCACAGATGATAGGCGCTCTGCGATGACTGAACTACAATCCATTGTAGCAGAAAGTCATTCGGCGCAGTTAGCACTTGGAGCGACAGGTGGGTGCTTTGTTTTGGAGGCAACTATTCTATCTAACTACTGTCTATCAATTTGTTTGCATGTATAGAGTAGGATATTCAGGTGAAAAAATATCTTGAAAATGTATTTGTTTTGTGCACAGGTTTACCACTGCTTTTGACTGTTTTAAGGGAGGAGCGAGAAGATGTGGAGATGGTCTGTTCTTTTTATTTTCTAACTTTTTCCCATGTGTGGTTTTTTGTGAAAGTTCTCAATATGTAACTTTTCATTCTGCTTTCAACTGCACCTTTGTTGCGTGTCCAATTGCTAATGGTGCATTTTTGTTGTCTTGCATAGCCAATTCCTTGATGAATACTTGATGCCAAATAAATAAACTAATTGTTAACTCGTAGCAAATGAGAGGAATGGGAACATAAAAAAATGATTAATCCTGCTGGCAGGGAATCATGGATCTCTTTTTTCCGGCACTTTGTTACTAATGCCTAATATTTTTCTGTTTTAGTCTCAAGAAAGCCAACTTTTGATGCAAGGATTGGATTGTTGTGCACCTTTAGCATCTCTCCATTGGGGACATGCAGTTTTTGGTAGTGTATGCAATCTTTTGTTGGCAATAGAATCCCTGTATCATGGGCTTTCTCTCCATAGCTACCTAATGCAAAACCTTTCATTTCTGACCTTTGACGATATTCTTTGTTACTTCTAAAAAAATGGAGGACTTATTGTGAATTCATTAGCAAATCCTCTTCATAACCCTGATGGTTGTTCATAATAGCCACACACATGCTAGAATTAAATTCATCTAGCTGAATTGAATTTGTTGGAACAAGACTTATGTGATGTTGGTGGAAGATATATTGAACTGAGAAAAGGGGCATTTTTGCTTAACATTCTCTCCCATTGGCAATCATGTTGTTGGAAATTGAAGGAAGATGCTTCAAGAGTGCTTCTTCGTCTTTTGATAAAATATCATTTTCATGATGGAATAGTTGTGGTTTCTCCTACGTGGCATGTCAGGTTCCTTCTCTGGTGTTTACTTTTATCTCATGACAACTTCCAACATAGTTCATTTTCAGTTACTTGGATTAGAAGTGATGATGCCAGTAGACATTCTTTCATAGTGACTAAGTGATTGCATTCTGAACAGTCTTTTTGACATGGATATCCAGGATGGACATGCCATTGGGCAGTTCAGCAAGAAGCAACAGGCAACCAAAATGTCTTTTGCTTGCTTGCTCTTAATTCTTTAATGCAGAACAAACATGAAATAGAGCTTTAACAACAAAATGTGTTCGTTTGGAATTTGGATATAGTGAAATTGTTAGGAAAATGAAATAAAATTGTATGTCTAAAGGGTCCTATTCTCTTAGAACCCGTTCACATTTAAGCAAATATTGAATAGGTTCAAGTGGGTCTCATTTGCACCATTTTAGGGAATTCATTTCATCCATTGTATTTAAAATATTATATTTAACTAAAATTTGATTTAAAAATACATATAGGTGGACCACAAGTTAAGAATAATTTTCGATTGAATATAACCCATTAAAATCCTTATGTGTGGCCCATGTCAGTTTCTGATTAAAAAGATTTTAAGCAGTATTATTAAATAATAGTAATAGCGAAGACGATGGATGGAATGGATTCCATAAAATGGTGCAAATGGGACCCACTTGAACTAGTTCAACATTTGGTTAAATGTGAACCAGTTCTAAGTTAACACCACCCCATAATAAACTGATGTGAGATTTACCCACTGTACCTACTCCTCACAACCTTATTTTTCCCCCTTATCATGACCCATATTGTTTGTATTCATTTTGTCTTTATTGTGGCTGCCATTGCGCTCTGTCCTGCTGACATCATTTGCATTTCCATTTCAATTTCCCTTTTGCATTTCCTTTGAATGTAGCTTTAGATTTACACTAACTGCTATTGGATATTTCAAGCCTTTTAGGAGGCTCTCTATTCTAAATTTCTTGACAAGGGTTGCAAGAGATATCTTGCCCTTGGCTTTTATGGAACTTCATCTGTACATCTTCTGATTAAATGAGCTGAACAATAACATTTTAATGTAGGTTTCTTAGACTCTTTTCTTTAATGTCCTGTTCAGGTTACCTGTCTTGTTCCCATTCTTCTTGCTGACGAATTGTTGTTTTTTCCTTATCAAGCGTGTTCTCTTTTTTGCTGTGGCTGTTTTGTCGGATTGATCATTATTGCATTTCCAATGGGTTTATGCAGGTGAGGGGGGCATTAGAGACACTTGTAAGTGCTCTTACTCCCATTGACCGTGTACATGGCCCAAAGAATGAGGTTCAGCCGTCTTTAATTAACTCCGATCTGTTTTCAAGGGACACAGAAAATATTTCTCTTCTTTTAAGTTTATTGGTGAGAGCTTGTCATCTTTTCCCCACTTCTAGTTTTCATTCTTTTACTATTTTTTCCATTATTTCTTTTTCATTCTTCATAGATGCTGATTTGGCATAATTACAGTCTGAAGATGATTTCTACACCAGATATTACACACTGCAACTTCTGACAGCTCTTTTGACAAACTCTTCCAGCAGGTAAACTTCTCTACAGATTTTACTCCTATCATATTAATTAGTTTTTTTTTCCCTTAATAGAACACTTGAGAATCAGTTTCTGACGAATTCATTGTCTTTGGCAATTCTTCTGGCTTTGCGTTTCAGATTGCAAGAAGCAATTCTTGCTATACCCCGCGGAATATCTCGGCTGATGGATATGCTTATGGATCGTGAGGTAAGTTTTGTCAGAGTTGCATTTACAGTTAAAGGGAAAGAACCTGATTGTTCTCATAAACAGATTAAAATTGCTGCTGGTACACTCTCTCTGAGTTTGTCACTAGCCTGTAATTATGTCTTTCATCTTTTTTCCTTTTTTTTTTGTGGGGGGGGGGAACTTTTGATGTTCAGATAATTTCTATTCTATGCCTACATACTAAACTATTAGGTGTAAATATGGTGAGGTGATATCAGAGAAGTTCCTTTCCTTTTTGGATTTTTTTTTTCAAGCATTCTTGGCCTCAAAACGACCTAGCACAGCTCATTCACACGTATGCATTTGTTTATGAATGTAAATTTACTAAAAAAGGATTGAGCTGCGACTTTATAATACAGCAAGGTTGTTTTATCCATGACAGTAGAAATTTGATTATATATGGCTTGAGTATGTGGATTTTTACAGTTACCACCATAATGTATTGATTCTTGTCCACAGTTAGGAAGGAAAATTTCCAATTTATTGCTTCTAATGCTTTTGAAGTTTCAACTTTATCAAAACTGACCATACCATCCAATCAACAGGTTATTCGGAATGAAGCATTATTGCTTCTTACTTTCCTAACTCGTGAGGCTGAGGTGACTTTCTGTCTGACATATTTATCTAGATGTTATGCCAATCTAAAATTTGTGTTAGAACACTAGCTACACCTTTTACTAAGTGATTTTTATCGTAAAAACTTCAGGAAATTCAAAAGATTGTGGTGTTTGAGGGTGCTTTTGAGAAGATATTTAGTGTTATCAAAGAAGAAGGTGGTTCTGAAGGTGGAGTTGTTGTACAGGTAAGTTCCAAATCTGGAATCTTGATTTGTCTGGAGACTTAGCATTACATCTTGTTATTAATGGTGCTTTTGAAAAGGTTAAAAAAAAAAAGCGGGGGAAGGGGGGGTGGTAATTTGGGGGAGAAATTTTAAAAATATTTGATGTGATATGGTAGGAGTAGTGATTAGGGTTTTGTTTGGGAAGTACTAAAACTTTTAGATGAAAAACTTTTTGTGTAAAAGTTTTTGAATTTGAAAAAAATTGTATAATGTAGTAAGGTAATGATGATGAGTAAAGAAAATAAAGTTAAAATACATAGGTTAGTTCCACAAGGCAAGTGCCCTGGTGGTACCTGTTGTTGGCAGATATGGGGCCAACGTAGGTTCGAACCCTGCTGGTTGCAGGGAGTTGTTTGTCCCCCCTAGTAATGGGGGTATTTATATAGATATCCCCATGTGAGTGGAGGTAATTATAGATATCCTTTCATGGTGAGGGTCGTGAAGGTACTTGATTGTAATATCAGTTGTTATAGTGTATGTAATACTAATTTTAAAAAAAGATAAGTTGAATGGATAGTTGTGTAGAAAGGATTAAAAAGTAGGGTAGTTGTAAAAGAAAATGTGAAAAAAATGATTCAAAAATAGAGTATTTATGGAGAGTGAAAAGTTTTAGCTTGATATTTTTTTCTTATTGCCAAACACACCCTAGGAGTAAAGAGAATAAAAATAACATAGATAGGTAATGGTATGAAAACATATGAAAAATGATTAGAATATAGATGTGATAACAAAAAAAAGTAGGGTAGTTATAGTTAATATGTCAAATCATATCAAAAGGTGTGTAGGACAAAGTGGAAATTTTTTCCTCTTTTACCAAATGCAAACAAACCCTTGGTCGCATTACATGTGTTGCAGAATCTTCTTCTTCTTCTTCTGTGCATCTAATAACTGTTAATGGTCTGTTCAGATAAAGAGAAATGGTTAGGAAAACATTTTCATTCACTCCCTTCTCATTAATGTGATGCGATCACATGGCATTTACCTAACTCGTTTACCCCCCCCAACAAATTCGTGGCCATTGTTGCCCTAATTTCTGGTCATGAACTGTATATTTTCCTCATCATCCGTCTTATTTTTATTTCTTTATTTGCTTTGCAACTGGCATTATCTCTTTCCATTTCCTTTTCTTTTTTTTCCATCCTTGTCGCTCCTTTTTCCTAAGTATGCAGACAAACTACTTGAATGTTTTTTTGTGTGTGTGTGTGTGTGTGTTGGGGGGGGGGGGGGGGGGGGGGGTTGGAAATCAAGTGAATTGGAGCTTTAACTCTCAGGTGTCGCTGTCAATAATAGGCCTTCGGAGTGAGTTAATCATGATTATGGATTAGGTGGTGGTTGGTTGGATAAGAGTAGAGTAACTAAGCTCTTGGGTGTTTACTAGATCTTTCCTCTTCCAGCATCAAGTCAGTAGCATGTGCACAGTTATTCAAGCATTTTGACTGACAGGGTTTCGGCTAAACAGGATTGTCTTGAATTGCTCAACAATCTTCTTCGCAACAGTGCATCAAATAAGGTTGGTGACTCTTTAAGATCTTGAGTATTCTTTTCATTGCAAGAACCTAAACAATATATACAATGCAGATCTTGCTAAAGGAAACTGTGGGATTTGAGCCTTTGATTTCAATCCTAAAGCTTCGGAAAGGTAGTGCTTACAGTTTCACCCAGCAAAAGGTAAATCAATACAAATGTGAAGAACTCTGACTTACTTTGCAACCGTGATTTTACTCCATGTGAAGTCTTATTCATTTGTTTAGTTTCTTCGAGTAACAGCAATATATCAGTTCATTTTTCGTTGATATTGAATCCATTATTTCTGTTGTCATGGTTTTGTTTAGATACTTAGCTCTCTCCTAACTGGTCAGATTTTGTTGTATTGCAAAACAAACACCATGCCAGTAGACAGTGAATCTGCTCAGTGCATTAGATACTGTTGCGTTGCTGTTGACTGGAAGTCCAGACATGGAACCTGGAAAAGATGCAAACAGGCTGTCTAACCAAACTGCCTTGGCTCAGGTGATTGTTATATTCTTTTCATGATTCTATACTGCATATTTGGAACAACTTTAAGCTCTCAAATGACACCACATCTTATTTATTGGAAATTACTCTTTCTTTTACAATTTCAGAACAAGATTTTGGACCATCTGCTTGTGCTGGGTGTTGAGAGCAAATGGGCTGCTGTCGCTGTTCGATGTTCGGTAAATACATTGATTATCTTAAATGATGTTGTGGCATGTGCACTTTGGTATGATCAGATAGGATTTGTGAGAAAAAAAAATCTTGTTTGCTTTTCATCATTTAGAATATAGTTGCAATGTATTGTTTCAGGCGCTACAGTGCATTGGCAAATTGGTTGTTCGACACCCTCAGAATCTTGACACCCTTGCAAGTAAAGTTGTCGGTGAGGAGCCGCACGTTGAGCCTGCCCTGAACTCCATTCTACGTGTTGCTTTGCGGTCCTCAAGTTTGCAAGAATTTATTGCAGCTGATTATGTTTTCAAGTGCTTTTGTCAGGTTGTCCCTTGCATGCTGATTTTATTTTACTTGTTATTCAAAATATTTTTGTTATGGTTGAATGCCGATGCGCTTGATTCCTTCAGAAATGAGCATCATTGTCTACCATGATTGGTTTGAGAATGAGTTACTTGAGTTGCTATTGATAATCAAGAAGCCTAGGTGTAATGATGTGACAAAGTCCTCTTGGAATGTAGGGGTTATCCATCTTTCTGTATCCAAAATCAAAATTGTAATGCGTTATTGGTTTTGCGTGTTGCAAAAGAGAAAAGTTTCTAATATACATAAATTGTTCTGGGGATATACATGGGTGGAAACACTTGCACCACCAAAGTGAATCGGTGATACCACTTTATTTCACCTGATGATTATATAACTCATAATCATCTCATGAGTGTTCACAATCAAAAACAACAGCTGCATTTTTACAACCTGTGACCTCCTGATCAGTATTTACACCCTCTCTTGAGTTCTCAACTATCACCAAATCATTTGCAATCTTGGTGCTGTAAAAGGCTAATTCTCTTACAACAGTATGTAGCAGTTAATTCATCTACATCTAATGCTAATGGAAAAGGCTTGATTTTGGTCCTTGGTAAAGAGCCTGAATTGTGGTGTATCGGTCAGTCTCATGACTTGCCTTTTCACATGACAGCAGTTTGAGGAATTGAAGTTGTATATTCCATTGTCAGCCTCTCCATTTGATCCTTATTCATTAGTCGGAAGGAGCTGCATCAGTCCTTCACCGCCAATATCCATTGTTTGATACTGTTTCTTTTTATTTGGTGGTGCTATTCATTGTCCTCCATGATCTCAAGGGAACTTTATTGCATATGTTGTTGTCTCATGACTTAAAAATGACAGGCAAAGATATTGCATGTTGGTGGTTTCATCTTTCTTATCTCTTTGTTTTCCGTTGTTACTGCTTTTTGGTAACTTGCCTTTCCTTTCATCATACATTCTTTGCTGGAAGGTATCATATGGCCTTTCTACGTGAAAATGTCAATAGGTTCTCAGTTTCATCCTTTTTGGTGACTTCTCTACCTCATATATTTGTTTTTCTCTGAAGCAGAAAAATAAAGAAGGCCAAGCAATATTATCATCTACAATGACCCCTCAGCCACATTCAGTTTCTCATGCCAAGTTTGACGATGGTGCTAACATGCCGTTTGGTAGGTACGTGAATAAATGCAAAGACTACATACCAAGACCATAGTATATCGTCTGACATTTAGTCAGGATCCTCCTTTCCCTATACTAATCATAATGTTAAATTAAAGTTTTAGCTATTTACCTTTTGTTGATGCATTGTTTTATTGGAATATTTCTTCTATGGCAGTGTGCTGTTACATGGTCTCACTTTGAATGGAAGTGATCAAGATCTTGAGGTAATATAAAGCAACATAAACGCAAAACATTCAAAGTTGTGCTATAAAATAGAGAAGGATCTCTCTCTCTCTCTCTAAAAGAAAAAAAATTCTTGCAGCAGAAATGTTAAAATTTATGTAGCCTTCCAACCCCAACACCCATCCACCCACCAAAGCTCATTTTACTGGAGAGGCTGCTTTCATGACTAGAACCCACTACTTCGAATGCATGTGAATAGCCTTACCATCTCATGAAACAGCACCTTCTTTGTATTTTTCATGCAACATCCAATCTGTGGAATAAGTTGGCCACTATTTGCAAATATGACATGAGTACTGAGTAGCTAATACTTTTAGAGCAGCCATCCTCGGACCAGATTGTATAACTAAGATCAGTAGGTAAGAAGTGGATGTATCTTGGCTGACATATTTTTTCAAAAAATTGAAGATTTAGCAAGAAACAAATTGAATTGGGAGGTGCTGCGCATGTCTATGATTAAGAGTGAAAAGGTCAAAATCCAAATGTTTTTAGTTGAAGTTGCAGAGATGCATTTGACCACGTGGAAAATGTGGGTTTGTTCCTGCTTGTTTTTTCTAGAGGGAGAAAACAAAAGAGTTCTGCCTAAATTATAATGGAATTAAGCTTATAAGTGGCATTTTAGTATTTTGAGAGAGAACGACTAAAGAAAAGTAGGGGCATGACTTGAGCTGGCTGCTTTGGAATTCTAATTGGGGATTTGTACTTAGGAGGTCAAGTGTTGAGAAGTGGCTTTTTTCTATTTGCTATTAGGAAAGTGGTTTTAATTGGACATGTTGTCTTGATGAAGGATTTGTATTAGGGACTTTAAATGGTGTGAAACATAATTGGAAAGACAAGCCACTATTGTTGTGGTTATCATCATCAAAAACTTGATTACCTAATTGTGAGAAGCAACATGGATTCTGCTATGCCATCGAAGCATGTTAAATATCAAAGTATCAAGACCCGGGATAATTTCGGTGCCCACTAAATGCACTCGGGTGCATTTCACCTTTTAAAATTTTTTTTTTACACAACTGTTAATTTAGGTGTATTTAACATGTGTGTTAACTTTTACCTTTTTGGAGATTCGTAATTTAACATGTTTATTAATTTTTTACCAATTTTGGAAACTTTTAGATTTTTTTATTTTTTAAAATCAGTGACATTTTAGTAATTCATAATATACCTAGATTAACAATTATGTAAAAAAAATATTAAAAAATGAATTTTTGCACCCCGGTACACTGGATCGGGAGTCAGACAATTTAGACCACTAGTTACACATTTGATTGTTCCTCCCTCGTGGGCATATCTTCTTACCACTATCAAACTTAACGATAGGGTCTGTTTGGTAATTGGAAAAATAGATGGAAAAGGAAACAAAGATGTCGGATTATGGAAAAAGTGAGGGTAAAAATAATGTGACAAGATAGGGAGTAGTATTTGAAAAATGACGAATAGAAACAAAATAGAGAGGCTTCTTGGATGAAAAGATAAAATGTAATTATGGAAATATAGATAATAATTAAGGATGTATTTTTTGGATAAATGAACGCCTTATCAAATCAAATGGAGTAGAAAAGGAAGAAAATGGATTCCTTGTTATTAAATAGAGCCTAGACCCTAGAATAATACTGTTACGTAATTTTTAAAAAAGATCCACCAACATCATCTTGGGTTATTTCCCACCTAAACATCATAAGTTGTTTTACACATAATTGAGGTCGTCCGCATGGTTTTGAATATTATGTCTATTATGTTAATTTTTGGGTTGGCTGACTTTTTCATATGTGGAACTCTTGAATTTTACATGAGAAATGATCCTGTTAGCTCGGGCTAAGTAATTACTAACTTAGCTTACTTAAAAAAACCTATTTAAATTTTTTTGTTTTACTTTTTTCTCATAAACTTGTTAATATAAATGTATTTAATATACAAACCAAGTTATACCATTTTTGGGTATGCGTGTGTGTATATTTTAGATTTTTAAATATAGGGGTATTTCAGCCATTTTTAACCATTGAAAATGGCTAAAATACCCGTATTTAAAAGTCTTTAAAAAATATATACATATACCCAAAAGTGGTAACACTTGATTTATATATTAAATACACTTGCATTGAGAAAAAAAGCAAAAAAAATAAAATAAAATTTAAATGGGTTTTTGAGGTGGCCTAAGTCATTACTTAGCTCGAGCTAACAGGATCATTTATCATTTATATTTTTCTTTTCATAAATGAAGAAACTAGCTTTCTTGTCATCCTGATAAAGATATGTATCTGAGTTTACACACTCATATCAAAGCTGGAGTCATCACATTGTGCGTTTTGGGCCACATGCACAAAAATAGTTGATCAGGTTATTATGCAGGCATACGAAACGAAAATAGATGGACCAATCAATTCCCTCGCCCGCCAAATAAATTGTCATTCCTGTTGTGGTGGTTAGCAGATCCATGCAGTGAAGCATGGCAAATGAATGGCTTGGTCGTTTCATTGTCGTGGCAAAACTAAACATGTTTTCTGATATTTTTGTTTGCAGAAGTACTCTTTGCAGCATTGCATAACCTCTGATTGTACTGATCTGAGACCATTTCATTGATTGCACTTTATAAAGGTTGCACAAGTAGCTTTCAATCAAAAGTATGTTGGATATCTGATCAAAGCGTTAATTAAACTCTATTTCACAAATAAGGGCTCCAAATTAAAGAAATCCCTGTTGTTGGATATGTCAGACCATTACAGTTGGAAATTTTTTAGGTATGCAGACAGCAGACAGCAGACAGAGACTGTTGTAAACCTTCTGTCAGTTGTCTGCATCTTACTTTTCCAGCCACATTCAACTGACCTGAATACCTGATTATTTGCCTGGTGTGCTGCTCATACACAAAATGGCCCTAACACAGTCCATGATGGCTCTCAGGAGATCAGATGTAGAAATTGAAGCTCTGTCCATATGGTTCTAAAATTCTGATATCTGCAGTTGTTTGTTTAGTTCCTGACTTAAGATTTGCAGATGACCAAAACCGGCATCGTGCATCTTCTTGGCTCAATCTTTGTTGCATAAAAGCTTTGAACAGAGCCCAGTTAAGATTATAACTGAATGTGCTATAATGTTTTGCAATTCGTTGTTCTACTTAGGGGGTGCAACTTAGGCTCATGAGACTTGGGTTCACGTCAACCCTATAACCCTATTTATAAATCATCAACCCTAACCCTATTTTTAAAATTCTAGCTCGGGTTAAGTTTTGGGTTGAGTTTTGAAATGGAATAGCAAGGCCCTGTAAATATCTTTTACAACATACTTAATGCCTGGATGATTGACTTTCATTTATTTATTTTAAACACAATCTCCATCAGAAAATCAGAAATTCATCATTATCAACATCATTAGCAGAAATTGAATTTATCTAGTACCTACAAACGGATTCTCAGCATTCAACTAATACGTAGGTCCATTCTGCTCTATCATAGACAATTACCTCATTCAATAAAATTCAACATCGTCTTCAAAAGCATACCGACAACAACAAATTCAGCACCTCTAAATCATATATCGGATGTGAAGTAACTTTACATGAGAAATTCCAGAAGAAATGAAAGGTGGGATCAAGGCAAGCAGCATCGTTCTACAGATGTGCACACCATGATGAGATGTATGCGAGAATCTTTATTAATGAAATCTGTTCAACATCCAATTAGGCAATGGAATTGATATAATGATATTAAAGTAAAAACATCTGTGAAAATATAGTAAAATGGGGAGAGCTAGAGTGTATCCATTAAACTGAATTGAAATACATAAATAAAACTGGGATAAGTACAAAAACTGGTGAAACAACAAACAGCAATCTTCAATTGCCATCATACTGTTAATTTCATCATCTACATCTTTACCTTAGGCACTGAATGAGATTTCAAACTGTTGCACATCCAAAAATTTTGATATTTAACTTAAGCACCCTCAACGGGATCAACCAATTCATTTACTCATGATGTCCTTCTATGAGTTAGTATCGCAACAAGGACTAATAAAAAAAAAAATAGCATTAGTGATGTCCATCCTTCTTTACTAATTCTAGTGAAGACTAGTTTTGATACAAGGAATATGCCATGCTCTGAATCCTCTAATGGTAATACCACTAGTCCAAAAGGAAACTAACTAAAAGAAAAGAAACATACAACTCGCGATGGGAAAAGGACATGACATGAGCAGAGCAACGCATTTGGTTGCCAATGATGCCTTGTAGAGAATCTGCTCTCACCTGTTGGTCGGAGGCAGAGAAGAAGGGTATGGTGGCTAGGGTTTCCCAAATCGTAAGAGGAGAAATGCAACGATGATGGATTTGACGAAGAAGAAGCTGCAGCTGGAAGAGCAGGCCTTCAATCACCACTCACCAAATAAATAGAGACCATAAACAGAGTTTCCTCCTGCCACATATGATGAAGAAGATGAAATCAGTTCACCCAAAGAAATGGAGGTACCATATATGACGAAGGAGGGCGGCATGACTCACAGCTGACGGTTTCAAAGAATCAATGTAGAAGAAATGGATTTGTCAGCTTCTAAGGTTCGAATGTAGAAGAAAGGGCAAATAGGGACTGTCTGCTAGGTTATGAAAGGAAAAATGGAATGCTTTTACATGGCTTATAAAATACATGTAACAATATGATTATTATTCTCCCCAAATCTGGTTCAGGCCTACCTCAACCCAAAACCGAACCAATTTCAATTTGCTCTACATTTGGATTGGCAAAATCAGGCCTGTGCTCAAAAGCATATAATTTTAACACTGCTGAATTCTGGGTTCAATGGGCCGGGTTCGGGCTAAACCTAGACCGAGTTGCACGCATAGTTTTACTACATTTTGGATTGAAGTATTCATACTGTTTGATGAGAATGCAAATTATTCAAAGTAATTAGGGTGTGCTTGGTGACGAAGACCCCCAAAAAAAAAAAAAAAAATTTCATGTCTCCACACACTTTCCAATATAACTGCCCTATTTTACAATTGTTCCTTGACATCTTTCAACATGACTACCCTATTTCTATTTGTTTAACTTATTCACATTACTTCTAATCATTGCCACTATCATACCACATCGGTACTCTTATCTATTTAAAAAAATTTCCACCGAGTTTTTTCCATATATTTTTTTTCAGGTTACCAAACACACCCTTAATTTCTTTTTCGCATTTACAGTTTGTGTTTTGACTTTTGCTGCACTGCCAAACAGGGAGCTAATATTTATGTTTGTAGACTTGTTGCAGAGCTTCTAGTATCCTTTCTCATATACTCATGGATAATATCCACTGCAAGGAGCGGGTACATCTTTAACTTCTGTTTTTTCTCTTTACTTGCCTTTTCTAGCCCTAGAAGCTTCTTGGGGACCGCCGAAAATTGTTATGTACTTCACAATGAGGCACCCCCAAAAAAAGTTATCTATTTCTCATTGGTTTATATATACTGTTAGGCCGATTATCATTCCAAATGGTCACCTTAGTACCTTGGCTATTTAGAAGTAAATTTCATGAGAATAAACAAAAGTAATATAAGTTTGATACACATTATATCACTGAAAAGTTTGGATGGTAGACAATCCTTGTCAGCAAGCTTGTTTCTTTTTCCCAAAATACTCACATGATCCAAAGATATTGATTAATGTACTGAGCTGAAGCAGATTTTGCTTGTAGAACTTGGTACAGTAAACATTGATCTTATTCGATTAGCTAGGATGTCATTTTTTGTACTTTGTTGCAACTTCTGAGGTTTTTTGTGCAACTATTCTTTTGTTCTTTAAATTCCCAAATGATTTTCTATCTTCAACACAAAGGCAACTTTGATGATTGAAAGCCCCTTCTGTTTCAGCATTTTCAGGGTTGGTTTTGTTAAATTCTAGAGACATGAAACAATCTGTACATATGTAGTTGGGTTTTAAGTATGGCATTGAAGTCAACCAAATTTACTTGGGGCACTAGGGAGAAGTCTTGTATGTCGATACATTACAGCAATCTGTTATGGGGCCAAGTTTGCTTTCACAAATATCCTTCAAATACAATTCTCATGATGCCAAGAAAGTTTGCAGATGTTCTTATATGGGTAGAGTTGTATTACAATGAATTGTGCAATCTTAAATCTGGTTTTATATACCTCATTATCTGTTTTGTAAACCAGCTGATGCTCTAATAATGAAGATGTTAGAGCTTGTGTTTCACTGTCAATTAACCTAACATGTCAGAGTTGATATGCCAAGTTCATAATGCAAAGCTGTTCCATTTTAGACACTAATATTTCCGGAACAGGCAACTGATGAATGATGAAGAAAATTTCAATTACTTCTAGATACAATTTCTTTGTTTTCCAGAATAGCTGGGATATTAAGGAAGTTAAAGCAGATCAATTCAATTTGCTATTTGTTCCTTCTGAAGAATGGTTCCATCATTCTTAAACTCTTGTATACAGTCTTTTTTCATGTTTTCTGGCTCTTGTGAAAACTCTTTCACTTGAATATTGAAATCCTTGGTAGCCGACATGGAAAGATTGTAATTCATTTATAGTATTTGCCAGAAGATGGTATCTTTTCTTTTTTCTACTAGTAGGATGGTTGTGTGCAATAGCTGCTGATGGGCAGATATCATTGAATGCATATGAAAAAGGAATGATATTCTTTAACAACATGTGAAACACCATAATTAAGAG
The DNA here is from genome assembly GCA_030490835.1 of Annona cherimola. NCBI lineage: Eukaryota > Viridiplantae > Streptophyta > Magnoliopsida > Magnoliales > Annonaceae > Annona > Annona cherimola. Next base: position 105,377,633 of record CM059971.1, on the reverse strand, counting down.
GCTGTTTATTGGTTATGAAGGAACAGAGAAACCTATTTTCTACAATATGGTTTTTTGGGTATGTTTCAACTATATTGGATGGATGTTTCCAGATGTTAAAACATATATTGGAAGATGAATCTATTTATTATTGCATATTATTTATTTCCCATGTGGATGAACTGAATTATGCAGCCGTATTCTTTCTTTTGCATGTGGATGAACAGATGGGACCCAAATGTAGATGGCAGAGGCACCCAAAACATATGAATCATTGAGTCAATGTTTTGTATGCTCCTGTTTTGAAATAACTTGAAAGAGTGGTCCTTTGGTTTAATGGTCTAGAGGACCAAACCATGAGCCTTAGATGTCCAGGATCATTAATGTTGGCATGGATTTGATCTGCTCGCAGATAGGACTTCTATAATGCATCAGCTTTGTCATGCTTTTCTAAACAGTTGACATGTGGCAGGCTTTAAGAGTTGAACTTGAACCCCCATCACCATCCTTGGGTTCTTCCGAGCCACTCATGAACAGAGTTATGAGATACCTTACCCTTGCCTCTTCAATGAAAGTTAAAGGCAATGATCAGGAAAGAACATCCGATGGAGATTTGTATATTCAGCCCATCATTATGCGTCTGCTAGTCACATGGCTAGCAGAATGTCCAACTGCTGTTCAGTTATTTCTAGAATCATCAGCTCACCTGTCATATCTTCTGGAGCTAGTGTCAAGCACAAGTGCTAGCACGTATGTGCGTGGTTTGGCAGCTACTCTCTTGGGGGAATGTGTTCTTTATAACAATAGATCCAGTGAAGATGGTAGAGGTGCTTTTGCAGTAGTTGATGCAATTAGCCAGAAGGTTGGCCTTACATCATATTTATCAAGGTTTGATGAGATGCAAAAGGGCATTGCCTTCGTCTCAGTAACAACAGGCCAGAACAGAAAGCCGCTATCACGATCTAATGCTGCTGGTACAATGGATGTTGAAGACACTGTCGACAATGATTTAATTGTTCAGAAGCAAGAGCATCCCATTCTATTGTCAATTTTTGATATGCAGTTCGTCACCTTTGTTAAAAAGCTAGAGGCTGATATTAGAGAAAGTGTTGTGGAGGTCTTCAGTCGTCCTAAAAACACAGTTGCTGTGGTCCCAGTGGAGCTGGAGAAAAAGGGTGGGGAGAGTGATGGTGATTATATCAAACGTTTAAAATCGTTTGTGGAGAAGCAATGCAAGGAGATGCAGGTGAGTTTCCAGATAGCATCTATTCTTTTCGTTCCATTTTTTGAGTCCTTTAGTGTTGCTCTGCACAAATCTGCTCGAAGTAATTATCAGAGGATAAGGTTTGATAACTGTGGTTGAGGATTATTAAATTCAGCAATGAGCTCAGTTCAGGCCTGGTGCAAGTTAGTTGCGCGTACACTTATCCACCAATTAGTAATCACAACGATGATCTATCAAGCAACGGTGAATTTACGATTCCCCAAGTAGGGCTCTTCATTTAATGAGAAGTTGATAACTTCACAGCTCCACAATGTTAAGGATTTAATTTTAGTAATGGTGCTATCCTTTATATTTTATGAGTGCCTTACTGCCTTTGCATCGCAATTTAATAATTTTTCTCAGGAACTTGTTTTCATAGAATTAATTAGGTTTTACCTAGTTCGAAGACATTTAAAAATTAAAGTTCTATTGAAAAAAAATTAAAGAAGTTTAATATTTGAGGGAATCATCGTCCCTTTCTTAGTTTTTGGACAATCTGAAGCTCATAAACAAAATCTAAACCTTCCATTTGATTTTGTTGCTGTTTTAAAACATTAATGAAAAATGTGATTATAAAAAAAATGCAGATATAAATAAACAACAAATATTGAAGATTATTTTCTTAGATCCAGTCTACTGTAATTGTCTACTAAGTACTGTATGTAAATATCTAACTATATCTAGAATGTTGATACATATCATAAAAGACATCAATCTTAGTAATTTATATTATATATATTTTCTGAAGTCAGTAATTTATGTTATATTGATAGCTGAAATTTTGGGAATAAAATTATTCAAATTCAATTCATTTTGATCACTTTCATTTCGTATATTTGGTTTGTCGTTGGACAAACTCTAATGAACATTAATGACTTCGAAGATAGCAATGCAGTTTTGCAAGTAATACAAGCAGCCCTATAGTTGTTGGTGGCCCACCTGACTGATTTTCTCCTGTTGCTGGCTGTGGGCCTCAGGTGATTTGAATATAATGATAGAATCATGGTTGTCGCATGCATGCTTGTTTGGCCCTTTTGGTGTCCTTGCTATTAATGGAAGCTGTAGATAGCTCAATTGTCCTCTTGAGTTTTGTTTCACAAGCCAAACGTGTGGGCCTAATAGAGCATCCCAGCTGATAGTTAGATCCAAGTTAAGCATCTGGTCTTCCTGAACTGTGTTCCATTTGTATTGACTGGCGTATCTGGTATCAGGGCAGTGATATCCTGTTGGGCGAGGGACCTCGTTTGTTATTTCTGTTGCTGCTCATGCTATTCTTTGTGTAGTAGTATTTTTCATTCCCTGATCATTCGCATATTTCACCGCACTTATTCGCATGATTTATGGCCATGCTCTCATGGTTACTTGCAATTCTGCAAAGATGGACTGTGCACATCAAAGTATGCATGAAGCATGATCATGTCTTCATATTTGTCCTTGGGGCTGCATGGGTTTTCTTATATGCCACTGACTATTGACAATAGTGCATGACCAGATGAAGCATGACCATACCTTCTCGTTTGTCATCGGTGATGCATCTCTAAGACTCCATCTAATGTCTGGGTTTTGTGCTTTCTTAGGAACTACTAGCAAGGAATGCCATATTGGCTGAGGACTTGGCTAAGACAGGGGGAGGCAATGATTCTGCTTCTGATGATAAAACAGATGGTGTCCGAGCAAGAGTCCAGAATGAGAACCTTCGCCGAGATCTTCAAAAAGCAATACAACATGTAGAGATGCTGGAAGCAGAGAAATCCAAAATTGAATCCGAATTGTCTGAGTACCGTCTCAAGGCTGAAAAGTTCAAGTCTGATCTAGAGAGCCTGTCTGAAGCTTATAACAGCTTAGACCAGGTGAATCTTCAGCTCGATTCAGAGGTGAAGGCATTGAAAAAGGTAAGTGGGGGACCTCTTCCAGACTTGGAAGCCATCAAAGCAGAGGCAAGGGAAGAAGCGCAGAAGGAAAGTGAGGGTGAACTAAATGACCTGCTTGTGTGTCTGGGGCAAGAGCAGAGCAAAGTGGAGAAGCTGAGTGCACGGCTGACAGAACTAGGTGAGGATGTTGGCTTCCTCCTCGAAGGGATTGGGGATGATGCTGGACTGCCAGAAGATGGCAGCGATGAGGACAATGACTAGAAGTGTGTTTCTTCTTTCATCGTGTTCCATGTTGGGCCTTGTGGCAAATAGTTGGCATTGTATATTTCACATGTACATGCATTTGAAGTCGTTGGGTGGTGTAGTTGTTTAGATGGATTTGCTTCTAGTTAAGACTTTGGATATCCAATAAACCATCTCTTTTGAATTAGTTACTACTAGTAGACCCAAGTTATTTTGTCTTATAAGTTCATTGAAGTAAACTAGTTGCGAAATGCACTCTCTTTTATCAAACGTGTCATCAGGGCCACCTATCTCTAGCTAGCCATGCTTTTTAGCCAAAGGAACCACGGCCTTGCATGTGCATTTATTCACAAAGTTTACCCAAAATAGTGGGCCACACCTGGCACTCCCTCTAATCTGAAGAGAACCCTTAATTAGGTTGCTGTAATTTCGGTTCGGGCTCGCATTTCCTGGGTTGACCCAGTTTCTGCATAAATCTCTATTACTAGACTTCGAATACAGATGTCAATTTGGAGGTGGCCCTCTTACGCCAATAATATCTGACCACGTCGGACTAATGGCAAGGAATCCGCAGCCAAACAGCTGGCTAACCGATACAGAGCAGGTCCCAACTAACCGCGACTTTGATGGGATGATTGATTCTAAGCACGCACCTTGGCTGCGGAAATGGTGATCTGCCCAGCTACCCGAGCGCAATCTCATATAAAAGCAACATTCGAAGCAAGGGCATTATAAGATTACATAGATTAGAAACACAACAACAAAAAAAGAAACTAAAAGCTAAAATTAAAGTGTGTGCAATTGTTTCACTACGGGAACGTAGTTTGGGTTAGGGCCATTTTATTTCTTATCAACAATCCTTATCTTTTTTTTATTGATAGGGGGTCGGCGTGAGACCTACCTGAAATGAATAGGTTCCCAAAATTTGCAAGAACGGGGGACCCGAAATGGAATTTTGATTGAAAATGAGGGGTAAAAATTAAAACACTAGAAAGGCGAAGGGAAAGAAAAAAAAAATGACAGACCAACAAGGAAATGGTTAAAAACAGAATCATTAAAAATAAATGCAGGGTTAATTGTAGAAATCAACATAATAATTAAAAATGAAATTATCAAGTTAGCTATGCGGCAGATCCTTTAAAAAGGAATTGAAAAGGGAAGAAAATGAATTTGCAGCTTGTTTCCCCATGTCGTGCTCACGAGTAATGAATACGATTGAGGCGTGGTGGTGGTGGTTGGGAGTGGGCCATAGCTACGGCATAGGTGGAGGCTGGCGGCTGGAGCTGGTGGTTATTTGGTACTACCAAGTATGTAATATGGAATCATCTGCTGCTCCTCGCTTCCTCGTTGTTTTACACTTGGAAAACACTGCTTCCCCTCTCTTGGCCGAAAATAAATTTTAAAAAAGTCGTTGGGTTAAGTTGATGTTCATTTATTAGTTATTTGATTTGTTGCTCACTCAAGCCGCTTAAACGAGCACGAGTAAAACACGCGCGGGGCCCGTAGCTTTGGGTGCACGGCCTTTTTCCAATAAATAAAAAAATAAAAAAATACATAGGATCCGACTGGCCACAGAGAGACAGAGAGAGGGTCTGCTTCGTCCAATCTGTTCGCTGGCTGCTACGTCAAGCTATTGGCTACAGACAAAGCAAGCTGGACCGAACCGGCAGAGAGTGAGAGAGAGAGAGAGAAGACGGGAAGGAATCGAACACTAATAATAATAATGATATATAAACAAAAAATTATATATAAATCCAGTCCAATAATCAATCATAGATACTCAATCATAGATACTTGTTTACTTTCGATCCTAACATGCGCGTCACTTGCGAATAATGCATCTTTCTAATTCAACTCAGGTCCGAATATGCCTTCGACATTTACTAACTTTTTTCACATTCCAATCATTTTTTATCTTGTTTACATGTAATTCTCTTATCTATTATAAATCTGTTATCTTGTCATCACTGAATAATCAATTGGCTAATATATATATATATATAGACACACACGCACATAGAGAGAGAATGTTAAAGCCGTTCAAAGTTCAAATTGGGTTTAGACAACTGTTTCCTTGTCTCCCCTGAAGTACATTACTATCAATTACCTAATTAAAATTTTTTTATTCTCTTTACTCTTAATTATTATTATCATTATCCTATCCTATCACTATTTTACTTTTTAAAACTATTATCTTATCATATCACTATTTCAATTTTTTTAAAAAAAAATATTCCATTTTTTTACGTCTACATCTTCTCAAACAGGGCCTAAACTATTTTTTCCTTTTATAATTTTGAACATAAACCCAATTTTCTTAAAAATTTTGATATCATCAACTATTGAATTTTTAAGAAAGAGTTGAAGCTTTACATGACTCAATCCATTTTTTTTAACTTTGATGATTCAATATAAAATGTATTTAAAATTTACTTTCATTTATTTTGTTTAGTATCATTTTATGGGTTAATAGCTCTAAGTTTCATTCAAATCAAAGATATATATGAACACATTTGTTTAAAAAAAAAAGTAATTTTATGTATATTATGAACAATATTGAAATTCATTCACATATTCATTAAAATATAATAATATTTTACAGACCGCTGATATTGTATTTTTGTTCTCAAGTATTAACAATCATATTCGTCAAGGTTTATTTTTATGCGTCTAATACTCGGACACATTAATTATTCTGGTTCTCATTCTTTTTTCTCATTGCTTCACTATACAAACAGACAACACTCCATTTGGATTTGATTAGAGAATTCCCCCCAGGTAAGATATAATAGCACTAACTATGGCCTCTCAAGTTCCCATTCTATAACTGCTCCGGAATGCTACCAGGCTCACAGATAAGGGGGGAACCAACTAGGCAACTACCACCATGTTACCAGAAGCGTGGAAATGCTCTGCCCATGCACTGTTTTTGCAAGCTGACCCATCTGTCCCCCGTTGACAGTTAGCTTTAGAACAACCCAGCATCCTGCACGTGGTTGCCAACTGCCTGCTGCCCAGCTGCAGGCATGCCTAACCGCGTTCCATGCCAGGCTTGGTTAAGGAGCTGCTTGGTCAGATGCCAAATGGCTGGTAAAGTGAAAATAAAATAAAAATAGATTAGATATTTTTACAAAAAGATACGATAAAATAATTCAAGTATACGGGTAAAAACTTTAAAAGTAGAGTAGCTGCGCAACTAATGATATTGACTTTGCATACACCATTTTCAATTACTCGACGACTCCTTTGTCCTAACAAGGAATTTCACCTATCAAAAAAAACAAAAAAAAAAAAAGGAATTTTAGATCACACTAGTGCATGATAATTAGAGCGCTTTTTTTAAAAAAAATATTTGAAAGATGGACATTAGAAGGAAAAGTGACTCGACACAACCTATTGCATGAACCTCCAATCTTTTTTTTTTATTTTAAAATATTTTTCGAATCCTAATCATTTATCATATTTATTTTATGCATTTATTATTATTTTCAAATCATATATATTGAAAACTTTTAAATAGCATATATATTATACATTTTGAAAAAACTAATAGTTATATATTCACTTTCAAAATATGCTAAATTTTACTGATTGTATATTTCAAATTATTGTGATCTTTTATAAAACAAATGGTGTTAGGTAAACCGTCCATATGCTTGCAACTAAGTTGTATTCAATCATTGCCCATTTCAAGGATATATATATATATATATTATATATATATATATATATAAACCAAAAATACGGAACTATATGAGTAAAATAAATTGGTTACTAAAGATAATAAACGTGACTTCCCATCAAAAAAAAAAAAAAGATAACAAATATGACTGAAAATATTGATCATCGTGAGAGAGAGAAAATTATTAAAATCGAATCTGGTTAGACAGATTAAATTATTAGAAGTAATCAAGTTAAACATTGGTTTTGAAAAAAGAGTGTAAAAAGAGACCATTTTTAATGTATTATGTTTTCAAATACATCTTAATGCACTCGGGCCGAAGAAAAATAATATTTGAATCAAGTCAATAAATGCTGAATCGATGCAACTTGTTGTCTCCTTGATGGGTGGTCAAGAATTTTATCAAGATCATCCTTTCATATTTCTATTTATTTTGAAAGGGATTTAATGCAACTTGTAAGATCTTTTCATTTCGGTGCTTGATGGTTATTTAGAACTTGTATTGTTTCATACCTAGAAACATCAATTTGATTAACTAAAGGTTTTTTGTATAAAAATTTTTAAAATGAAAAAAAATGATGTAGTATGGTAGTGATAATGACGAGTAGTAAAAATAATAAAGTTAAAATAGATTGATTAATTGTATATAAATGATTAAAAAGTATAATAATTGTATAAGAAGATATAAAATAATTAAAAATAAGATAATTATATAGAGTAACACATTTTATATTAAAAAGTTTTATGAATAAACAAACAGGCCCAGAATCTAAATTTCACCTAAATAAAACATTTACATGGAATATCATCACTCAAAGGATGTAATGTCTGTTCAGGAATTGGATGTGATGCCAATGTCGTGACAATTTTCATTTTCAAAAAGCGCCCTTTCATCTCAAAAAAGTACAATTTATTTTTTCGTTTTTATATATTTTTTTATTAATTCTCATACAACTTTTTATTTTAATCCACACTGACACTTTTTAATTTTATTTCAAATTTAACCCCAACCATGAAAGATTGATGGAAAGATAAAAAAAAATAATAATAATAAAAAAGTAGACGGCAACGCTAAAGAGTCGGAGATATATCACATCTGTATTTGTACAATGTTTAAATATGTTCTAAGAAATGGTACCGGGGGCTCACGAATCCATGAATCACACTTTCTTATTTACATTGTTATACAATGTTAAATATGGTATGATATTATTTAATGGTTTAACGGTGATAGACAAATATTTTATTTTATATTTTGACTTTAATAATTTATTTGAGTCGGGATCTAAAATAATGATTTTCAAAACCACTACGAAATTTTAATGCTCAGGTAAATAAATTTAAATAATTGTTAAATTTCACATATAATTATATATCTTTTTTAAAAGCTATAGCCAACACTACACTTCAACGGAAACGTTAAATGAATTGATCACATTAGACTCTGATTCAATCATAAAAAATGTGCCCAAAATTGAGAGGTTTGTTTTATTTTATTTTTATGAGTATTCATACATTACAATCTCAACTGATATTATAATTAAATTCTGAGACATTTTTACAATTTGCTAAAAATTATCTACTATTTCTAATATTTTTCACTGGTGGACGGCTCTCACAAACTTGGAGAGATTTGCAACGTCACTACTTCAGAATGCTGTTGGGGAGACTTGAACCCAAGACCACCCGACTTGTGGGGTCATGTCCTGCACCACTATCCTTGATAGCGAGATTTGTTAAATAATGTGTAGATGAGATTTTATTCCGTCAGCCAGCGAAGCAAAAAATCAGGACGTTTTGAAATTTTCTGAAACCGTCGCATCAAAATAGCTATACAGAATCAGAGATAAATCAGAAATAGAAGTTCAGCGCTCCCTCCCGCGTTCAAACTTGAAACCGTGCATCCATCAGCCAACAGATGACCTTCAAATCACCGCAGCTGAACTACTAATAACGGGTCAAATCGTACCCCACGGAGACAACGGTCTGCATGCAGCGTAAAATCAGACTCTCGAATCGGACGGCTAGGGCCTAATAGGAAGTATTGAAGAGGCTTGAAGGTGATGGAAAAATAGGATAAGATTGTGCGATCCCACGTTACCCCGTTAAATTAAGATATTAATCCTTCATACAAAATTCAATGCATTTATTGCATTTTACACCATTTGTTTTATTAAAGACCATGTTTCATCTAAATCAAGTATTTGCACGAGTCACATTTGCTAAAAAATATGTGTATTTATGTATAAATTATGAAAAATACTTAGATCAATTCACACATATGTTAGAATCTAACGATACTTTATATGATCATTTATCTACATCTTATTATATTTTAGATGGTTTAGATGTTGAAAAGGCTATTTTAATATTGAACTATTTTATTACGTTGATTTTACACATTTATAGATGAGACTCGTATCTAGTGAAATTAAAAATTAAAAGGGCTTCCAAAATACTCTAAATTATATTAAAAATACTATAGATTAAGTAAATTTTTCATCAATTTTAAAATTTTAAAAATAAAAAAGATTACATAAAAATGGGATTTCATAGAACAGTGCCTATATGTATATAAAGAGAGAAAAAAAATATTCAAGTTTGGTTGCCTCAAAATGAGTCCTACATGATCATAAAATTATAATCTATTCCACTCATTGTATTTAGTATTCTATTACCATACCAATTTCTACCCCAATTGGATATATGTATGACCTTATCTGAAAATGATATAAATTCAATATAATAAAATATTTTAATGTAAATAACAAATTTAAAGTTGTTTTATCAATATGTAAACCATTTGCTATAAAATTTACATATAGATAAATGATTGTATAAAGTATCAATATATTTAAGTATACGTCACGCCCATTTTGGGCTAATTGCACCGTAAATTATGGTGCAGGCAAATGCACAGGAACATATCTTATATATATGTGTGTGGGGGAATCGACTGAATGCACACGGGTGCATTTAGTTTCAGTGCACTAGGGTGCATTTCATTTTTTTTATTTTTTAAAAACTTTTATAAATTATGAAAATACCACTGATTTTAAAAAGTCAAAAATAATATCTAAAAGTAACCAAAAATGGTAAAAATTGATACACATATTAAATATATCTAAATCAACAATTGTATAAGAAAATTTTTAAAAATATATTAAAAATGTATTTTCGCACCCGCGTGCACTGTATCGTGATCTTATATATATGAAAAATTTTCAAATGCAGCTGCAGTAGTGCTGAAATGGGCCCCACATGATGATAAAATTAAAATCTATGTCATGTATTGTATTTAGAATAACTTATTATATTACCATATCAATTTCTATCCCAATTTCATATGTGTATGGACCCCATCTAAAAATTATACAAATTCAATGTAATAAAATAGTTTGAAGTAAATATTGGTGTAAATAACAACTTTAAAGTAGTTTTTTCAACGTATAAACCATTCACTATAAAACTTATATATAGATAAATGATTGTATAAAGTTTCATTGCATTCTAATATGTGTGAGACCTATTTTTGGGCAAACGTATTGCTGTTCCGATGTAGTGACCATCAAACTATTTTATTACGTTGAATTTGTATCATTTTTAGATGGGATCCATACACATATTCGATTGGAATGAAAATTGATATGGTAATAGAATACATTATTTTAAATATAATAGGTAGAGTAAATTATAATTTTATCATCATGTGGGGTCCATTTCGACGTTATTGCACTGGTAATAAAAGTGCAATAGCGTTGCACCTGAATACTCCTCTGTATATATATGAGATTTCATTATGTGCAAACGGACTGCACTGTAATTATAATGTAGTCTTATGTAAAATGAATCTTACACATATTAGAATGCAACAAAACTTTATACAATCATTTATTGATGAATCCTACACATATTATAATGCAGTGAAATTTTATACAATCATTTATCCATATAAAAATCATACTTTAGATGATTTAGATGTTGAAAATACTACTTTAAAATTGATATTTACGTTAAACTATTTTATTATGTTGATTTTGCACTATTTGAAGATGAAGACCACACACATATTGAAATTGGATAAAAATTAGTATGCCAATAAAGTGAACAATTATAAATACAATGGGTGATGTGCATTTCCCGTTCATGATCACGTCGGGCCCACAATGCATGTATTGCATAGTGCAGTCGCATGCATTATAATATTTTCCTATTATATGAAAAATAGAAAAAATTATATCGAAAATGTAAAAAATTATATTAAAATTTTTTAAAATTGTTTTGTGAATAAAAAATCCAATCTCATATAAATTTATTATAACCATCCTAAATTCTTTTAGAACATAGGGACTCATGGTAAGGTGAGAATGAAATGAAAAATAGTAAAAAGGGTCTTATTGGTGATGTGAGAATGAAATGATAAATAGAGAATGAAATGAATATGATAAATGTAAAGTGAAAATAAAGAAAAAACAAATAAGATATTGTAGGAAAAAATACGAAAAAAGAATTAAAATATTGAAAAAAATAAAATAGAAAAATAGTTAATATTATTAACTTTTTCATTCCCCGGTCCCCCATTTCCATTCTCCCACTTCAAAGTTCAGACACGCCCGTAGCATGGTAAGCACAAGGGTGTTAACGAATCGTGTTGGACAGGTTGAATTCTAATCGTAATCCTAACTCATTTAAAATATTTCAAACATAATCCGTTTATTAACCCATTTAAAAAACCTCAACCTTAACCAATTTACAACTCATTTAATAAACGGGTTGGTGGGTTGTTAACGGGTTGTATATCAAGTAACTTGAAAGCCTAAACTCTAATAGACGATGATCTCGCAAGGAGAGACGAGAGAGTGTTTTCAGCGTAGGGGAAATGGAAATAGGGCAGTAACGAGAAAATGGAATTATGACAGCAGTGAAAAAAAAATTATGTGACTTGAAAAAGACTTAGAGAGAGAAAATAACTAAGGGATTTACATGTATATATATAACTTTAATGAGTTAAACAGTTAAATGAGTTAGATGAATTAAATGGGTTGAACAGGTTATATGGGTTGAATAGGATATTAAACGGGGTGATGAGTTATAAAATCTCAATCCTAATCCATTTATTTAATTAAATAGTTAAACAAGTTGGCAGATTATAACTCATTTATTTAAAAATCTCAACTTAAAGTCATTTATAAACAAGGTAGACGAGCAAGTCAGCAACAGGTTGGCAATGACCATCAAGCATACGGCAAATCGACTGCCCGCACAACATCAATTCCAACGCGCTCGGTTGCAATTACAATGCATGGTACACTGTATACACGCTGCACGTGTACTATTTGTCTCCTCGTGTCATATGGGCTACGACGTGTGCTTCACACAATCAACAACGTTGATTTTGTGGAACAGGAGAAACGGATCGCCGAAGTAAATCAAGTAAAGAAAACGCCTGCTACGACGGCTAAAACGTACAGCCTATCAAGATTCTAATTGGTCGCTCCGTTGAACGGTTCGGATCTCGAGCCAGTGGGCCAGGTCGGAGGATCAGCCCGCCGAGCACAGATTTGCTATCTGTCATTTTTCATGGGCACCGCGTAATAAGGGGACGTTTGGGAACTGGCGTGGGAAATGTGGGAGGAAAAATGTGGTGGCACGGATTTCGAGATCCATCATTTCACAACTAATCATTATATTTTTCCACTTTTATCCTTATATTCTAATCATTTTTCCTATCAACTACCTTCCAACAAACCTATTTATTTCAACTTTACCTATATTATTTCATATCAATCACACAATTTTCAAAATATTCCATTTTCTATTTCCACAAAATACCACATTTCTCACCCCTTTCATATTCCCAAACATCCCCTAAACTACCCGCGAATAATTGAAAGGATTGGAATTGAGGCGGACTCGCCCCTCACACCGTTGGTGTGTGTGTGTGTTTTTTTTTCTTTTAAAATTTCAATGTTATAACATCTTAATTAGTATTACAGTTGGATTTTGAAATATTTTTATAATTTTTCTATAAATATTATAAAAATATCTAATCGATCATCTAATTTTTCCTAACAATAATCCTTAAATATGTATCTAGTTGACTCTTTCCCATAGAAACTCAGGTAAAACAAATATCATCATTAAAGTCACCTCTACATATGAACGACAGACTTTAAATTAGAGACATCCAAGCAATAGGGCAAATCTACCACCCCATCAGTTTTTAATTAAATATAATTAGTATGTCAATGACCTCTAACCTGGTGATATGACAAATGACATGAATCCACATGTTTTATCATCTCCACTAGTATTACAGTTTGAATCTTGAGACATTTTTGTAATTTGTCTATCAATATTATAAAAATATCTAATCAATCATCTAATTTTTCCTGACAGTAATCCTTAGATACGTACCTAGTTGATGCTCCAATAGAAACTCAGGTAAAACAAATATCACCATTAAAGTCACCTCTACATATGAACGACAGACTTTAAACCAAAGATGTCCAAGCATTAGGGCAAAGCTACGACCCCATCAGTTTTTAATTAAATATAATTAGCGTGCCAATGACCTATAACCTGGTGATACGACAGGTGACATGAATCCCACAAGTCATCAATTCAAGTCTCCACTTGCGGTGGAGTTGTATTTCTTCTTCCCTGTGTAGGTGTCTTTACTGGTTCCTCCCTAATGTAGAGGCATTTATAAAAATCTCTCTTCTGTATGAAAGTTGAATGTATTTGATTGTAATATTAAATGTCGTAATGTGTATATATATACCAATGAAAAAAATAGGATTAATATTTTTTTTGCAAGCATATGAATGAGTCATAAATTTTTATCTAAATTCAAAAATATAGCCAAAATGGATCGACCATATTTGGACCGGCATTGCATATATTCATTTTATAAGCTTACTTTTAAATTTCTATTCCAATTTTTCTTTCAAAATTTTTACATTTTTTATAATTAATTATATCAATAACATAAGAATTAATTCATAAAAATATAAGAATTAATTCATTCAAAAATAATATAAAAATCAATAAGAGAAATTTGCGCATATATGTTACTCTGATGTATAATTGTAGTTTTTTTAACATTTGGAAAGCATCGGTAGAAAACATTATTATTTTAGGAAAATGCTTTAAAAACGCCAAAATCAATTCTAAATGGAATAAGTTATACTATATTTATTCATGTTTTGTTTTAGTAAGGATGTATTTTATTAATTAATAAAATACCGAAGCATACAATATTTAAATTTAGCATAAATTTATTGTTATGTTTAATGGGTATATAAATTTTTAAAATTATCTTAATTGACCTACATTTTATACATGACCCTTGTCGTAGAATTAGATTTCATACCAATTGGAAGTTTGTCATGAGATTTATTAAAGAAATGTGAAAGTCAATATGATTGTGTCCCAATCCAATATAAAAATAGAGTTAAACAAAATTTTTTAAACACGGTCAGGGTTAGCTAAACACTAGCCCAGTACAAAGCAAAATTTATTATGGGTTGAAAAATTATAATAATAACGGGGGAAATAGTGTTCAAAATTTTAAGAGTGAGGTTGTTATGAATAAGAATTGTATTGGAATTAATAAATTTCTTTTAAGGTCAGCTAAATAAGTGATAGAAAATTTTTAGCGATTTTGAACACGTATTTTAACAAGATTTGACATTGCAATTACATAGTTATCTTTTTTCATTGATGTATATTTTATTGTAGATCTCAACTTGCAGTATAATTGGCCTTTGAGACAATTCTTATAAATTTTCAAAGAAAGATCACGGATTCCCAAATATCAAATTCTAATTTGGGATTGCAACTCTTAAAATGAGTGATGAAATATTCGTACTTGGCTTCGAAACTAAGACTCGGAGTCTCTAAAAATATGTTAGGGATGAGACACCAACCTTGACCATCGGGGCAAAGTGTTGGACTCCATAATTGTCTTTTTATTACTATTTTTATAACTCATTCATTTTTTCATATTTTTTCATACAACAAGTATGTATATTTCATTTTGCTTTCCTTATAATCATGACTTTTATTATATTACACCACTCTTATTATTTCAAAATTCTTAGCATTCATCATGTTTGGGTTATCCAATTGATGAAATATGTTGAGATTTTGATAAGGAGATTGAATAAGAAGAGTTACTGTATATTGAAAAATGATAAATTATACTGAAAATGAAAATAACATAAAAATAGAAAAATAAGATTATTATATTTCAAAAATAAAAGATTGTCCTGAAATTGAAAAAAACTGTAAACAAAATTCTGTTATATTCTTTTTCCCAACGTATCCAATGCCATGATCTTGAACAGGTCATTTTCCTACTTTTTGTTACTTTGTACTACACATGTTTTAAATTTAAGGTCGACTTGATATGATGTAAAAGTTAAAAAAATCACTTCTTCTATATTAAGCGCCCATCTTATTATTTTTTTTATCATCTTTATATTTTAATACTTTTTTACGTGACATATATCAATTTCAACCCCATTCTTTTTGTTCTTAATCATTGCACTTTAAGTTTTACCGTATTACATCATTATCTTACTTTTATCTATTTTCTTTTTCCATTTTCACCTTTTTTTTGGATGTAACCATTTTCACATTTTTCATTTTACATTCTTTCAAACAACCCTCGGTCTAAGCATACTCTAAATTCAATTGCATTAGATGCTGCTGAATGTTCCCGAACTAAATACTTGCAGGCTCGCGTATTTTAAGATAATTTTAGATCTTCGAGGCAACACTATTGATGTCCGATAGGACAATTACATCAAGATATTTTATAGCGATTTTCGTATATATGTCTTCAAAGTTTAATTAATATTATATTAATGTTTCTAAGTTTTTTAATTGTAAATATACTTACAAAATTTGTATAAAATTACAAACGCATCCTTTTTATTAAGATATTGTTAGAATTTTCTGTAAAATGATAAAAATGTACTTTTAAGCTAAGTTATATATTTGTAATGTTTGCAAATAATGTAGAAATATTTGCTATTTTATTATTTTATATATTTTTGTGTATATTATTATTTTAAATTTTTTGTAAATATGCTTATAATATTTTCAAAAATTACAAAATCTATCAATTAACCTAAAGAACATTATCGTCGTTTTATACAAAATCATAACCACAACTTAATAGAATGAATACACTTGCAAATTTATACAAACTTAATGGATATATTTGCATTTTTGACAAACTTAAGGATATAAATATAATATTAATCAAGCCTTATTTGTATTTTAAAAAATTCCTATTTTTTATTTTTGTCTAACGTTGATCATAAAGAATAACTTGACTAGAAAGGAAAAGGTAAATTAAATGATTAAACGTTTATCTCTGGATAATGACACTATTCATTCTATTGCTGCTTAGCTAAATAACAACCTTTGTATAAAGTTAATCAGATAGAATATCTTAATTGCCTAACTTAAAGTTATTATTTGATATAATATCTTAATTACCTATCTATTTTTCAATTGTTATATTTAAGTCATTTTTTATATCTTTCTTTTATACCTAATTACCTAATACTTCAATCAATATGCGTATCATATCATGTTACTCTTTGCTTTTTAAAATTTCCGAAATTTTTTCCGACTTTGCCTCGTTGGCCCAAGCGCACTCGAAATCTTTAGACGAGGCGGGCTGAATAGTGTGGCGGTGTGGCCGATGTGATGTTAGATACTCCCTTACTCACGCGATCCTCATTTCAGGTTTTCAACAGCACTAGTGGAAAGGTACTGGCGGCGCTCTTGAATCGCGCGACTCCCTGGTGATTTCGTAACGCTTACGTAGTCGGCATACACAGACTGGTGTATCTTCTTAGGTAAAACAACCCAACCTAAAGCGAGAGGGGCAGAAGAAATTGAGCAGTGAGCACCAGCGCATCGGAGGCGCCGACATACCATATGGCCGATCGGGATCGCCCGCACCGTTGATATTCCACTGACCCCTTCGCGAACGGCCCAGATTTCACCTCCACCTCGCTTCCCCTCTATCTCACAGTTTTCTTATAGCAACACTGGGGCGTCGTCGTCGAAGCCCAGGAAGATCCATCTTCTGGCGCTGTATGGACTGGTTTCGCCTCGTCCCTGGCATGGAGCTTGACTCCTCTCCAGAGCGCAACCTCCTCTCCCCAGAAGAACGCATCATAACCGTAATTCCTCTCCCTCCCGCCATCTCTCATTCCTCACTGTCTTCTTCTTTGTTCTGAATCTCAATTTTCCCTTTTCAATTTTGCATTCTAAGCGTTTTTTATTTGCCCGCATGCATGCATGCCTGCCTGCTTTCGTGTAATCTGAATTCCTCATTTTTAAACACTAGAGGCTTATCCGCAACGGCGTTCCGCTACTACTCTCGAAGGAGAAGGTCGATCGCCAGCAGGTGACGCTGGTGGCTTTTGCCAAGGAGGGGCGGGCGTCGATGCCTGAGCTGGTGTCCGCCATCCTGCCTGCAGATGAAGATGTGAGCGAGGCTCTCAAAGCCACAAATTCGGAGTCTGCGGGGGATTCCAAGGGCCCGAGTTTGAGAGAGCAATTCCGCGAGAGCTTTCTATGGCTGCAGTGGCTCATGTTCGAGGAAGAGCCGAGGGTTTTCCTCCGGGGTCTGGCGAGAAGGGGCCTCGGCCAGCGCGGCGTCTGCGGAGCCGTCTGGGGGCAGAAGGACATTGCGTACCGCTGCCGGACGTGCGAGAATGATCCGACATGCGCTATCTGCGTGCCGTGTTTCCAGAATGGGAATCACAAAGACCATGACTACTCGATAATGTATACTGGCGGAGGTTGTTGTGATTGTGGCGACGCCACGGCCTGGAAGCGTGAGGGGTTCTGCTCCAAGCACAGAGGAGTCGAGCAGATACAGCGGCTTCCGGAGGAGATTGCGTGCTCAGTGGAGCCGGTCGTGGATGCACTTCTGCTTTGTTGGAGAGACAGGTTGATTTCTGCAGAGGCTGCTGCTGCTCAGGGAGACTCAAATGAGACCGACTGCGAATTTCGTGGGTTGGCTGCAAATGAGTTTTCGTCTGCAGCTATTGAAATGCTGCTTGATTTTTCCAAATACAGCGAGAGCCTTCTCAACTTTGTTTCAAAAAGGATGCTCCCATTGGTTGGTTTCTTGGATGTTCTAGTGCGGGCGGAGAGGTTTTTGTCCAAAGGTGTCGCCAAGAAGCTCCATGAACTGCTCTTGAAAATGCTTGGTGAGCCTTCATTCAAGTATGAGTTTGCAAAAGCTTTCATAAGGTACTATACAGTGGTTGTTAAGGATGCGACTAAAGTGTGCAAGGACTCTGTCTTTGAGAAATTTCCTCTGCTCTCCACCTTCTCAGTACAAATATTCACTGTGTCGACTCTAACACCTCGACTTGTGAAGGATTTGAATCTGCTGCATGTTATGTTGGGTTGTTTGGGCGATCTCTTTCAATCTTGTGTTGGAGGAGCTGGTTATTTAGAGGTAAGGTGTTGATATTTCTTCCTAATTATCTTCTACTGCTAAATCTATGGGTTTTTCCCCCTTGTACTTATTTGGAATACATGCATTTCTGATAGTTATGCTGTAGATATCAGAGGTCTATGACTAAGGCATTTTATATTTGTGTACTACCTAGATGATGGGATTAGTCCAGTGCCACTAATTCCTTGCAAGTTACCTGTGTTTATTGGTGGGAATATAGTAGTGCAGCATGCAATTGGCATACTCATTCCTTGCCAGCAACAGATTCAGAGAAATCCATGAACACTTGCTGCATCTGTGATTCTTGTGTGGTCGGATAGCTTTTCTTTTTGGTGTTAAACCTGTGGATTAAGCTTGATATTTCACAATTTCATCATGGTTGTGTGCATGTGCTATCATGGGATGGACAGTTGTGCTAATGCTTTTGCAGGTTGGCAGGTGGTCAAACTTATATGAAACCACATTACGTTTGGTTGAAGATATTCGATATATAATGAGCCATGGTGAAGTTCCCAAGTATGTGATTCATGAAGTGCCTGACATGTCAAGAACATGGATGGAACTTTTGTCGCTTGTTCAAGGCATGGATCCTCAAAAGAGGGTAACAGGTCTTCATGTGGAAGATGAAAATGAGAACATGCATACACCTTTTGTGCTGGGGAATTCTATTGGAAACATCAACTCTCTGTTAGTTGCAGGAGCTTTTTCTCTAGATGATGCTGAAGAAATCATGGTGGATTTGGATGAATGTGATAATTTGCGGCATGCAAAAATTGGAAGACTTTCTGAACAAAGTTCAATAAGTGGCACAACAGGTCGAAGTAGTTCATCAGGTCATTCCTCAGAGATGTCAGGCATGAATTGGGAAATTAGGAGTTGCCTTTCTGTTCCGTCGTCTGTCACATGGCTCATCTTTGAGTGCCTGAAAGCTATTGAAAATTGGCTTGTACATTGTGCTTCATCAAAGAAGTTTTTGGGTTCCTTGGTGGCAGAGAGTAATGAGAAATCTCCTATTAAGACCTTGCCCCAGTGTAAATCGTTATTAAAGATCCAGAAGGGAAGAGATTTGATGTGGGGAGAACTGAATGAGCCATATGGATATTTAAGGAGATCAAATGATTCCAATGAGCATCATGGGATACATGGCTTATCCTCTTCTGTTTGTGGAAGGTCATTAGCACTACAGGATGATGATACACTGGATGCAGAGGACATGGATTTGGACAATTGCTCCAGTTCGGCAGTTTCTAGTGGTAATAAAGTTGAGGCACAATGTGGCATTGAATCTGGTGTCACGGGGTTATTGAATCAGAAAGAGTGGCCAGAAATAACATATGATGTCAGTTCTGAGGAAATTTCATTTCACATTCCTCTGCACCGATTGCTTTCACAGTTGTTACAAAAGGCACTGAAAAAATGTTATGGAGATGCTGAATCTGGGGAAATCATGAATGCCATTCCTGTTGTGTCTTTATCCGTTGATTGTCATGATTTTTTCCAGCAGGTCCTTAAGGGGTGTCATCATGTTGGGTTCTCTTCATTTTTGATGGAGCATCCACTAAGGTTAAGGGTATTTTGTGCCGAGGTGCGTGCTGGAATGTGGCGCAAGAATGGTGAAGCTGTTATATTAAGCTGCGAGTGGTATCGTTCTGCCCGTTGGTAAGTTTTTACATCTCTAACACTCATGCTTCAAGATTCACTGTATGGCTAGTGTTTTTATATGCTCCGGGGAGGCGGGGGCGGGGGTAGGGTTGATCTTGTGATTGCTCATTTTTTCTGGGTTCTTATTTCCAGGTGGAAAGAAGGGTTGGAGTTTGACTTGTTTCTATTGCAATGCTGTGCTGCTCTTGCTCCCCCAGAATTATTTGTTAGAAGGATTCTAGAAAGATTTGGGTTAGCTGATTATCTCTCCATGAATATTGAACGATCCAGCGAGTATGTAATTGTCGAATCTATTTCGTGTGTTCAGGATATTGCTTTATATTGCATGCATGCATTTTGTTGAGTGGTCTTTTTGACCTCTGCATATTCTGTGCAAATCGTGCACAAGAGAATCAATGCATTTGAGCCCACGTATGGGGGCTGTGACTGTTGAGAGGACCATATTTTGGGTGTGTTTGGCAATTAATAAAACATGTCAAGTTAAAACTTTTTAATCTAAAACTTTTCATTCTCCACAACTATCATATTTTTTAATCATTTTTTCACATTTTCCTATACAACTACCTTACTTTTCAATCATTTCTACACAACTATCCACACAACTAACCTATCTATTTTAACTTTATCCTCTTTACTACTCATCATTACCCCTGTCATATCACATCATTTGACAACTTTTATTCTCCAAAACTTTTCACCAAAAGTTTTATTCATTACCAAACACACCCTTTGATTGTGTAGGCACCTAAACAAGGCAATCTGTGTGTCAAACACATTTTAAGGCTATAGCTTGGCCTTTAAATTTGATATGTCTGATAGCCTTCCTTTCTCTCTGTTTGAAAATATACTCAGTTGGAGGCTTACAGATGGAAAATTTGAAATAAACTGTTATAGGTTCTGAAATAGTTTGGTGCATCCCTGTGGGTCGAGATATGAATGCCTTTAGAGGACCATATTTTTCCGATTATGTAGGCACCTAAACAACGCAATCTTGGCATCAAACATATTTGGAAGTCTATAAGTCTTGACCTTTAAATTGATATATGTGTGATGGTCTTCCTGCCTTTCTGTTTGAAATCATGCTCAGTTGAAGACTTACCGAAGGAAAAATTAGAAATGAAGTTTTGTAGTTTGTAGGTTCTAAACATGTTCAGTGCAGCTCTGCAATATTTAATGCATGCGGGAAACTCAAGAATTCTGTTACAGATTGGTTTGTAGATTTTTAGGAAGAGTTTTTTCGTTGTGTGGATGTCCCCCCCTTTTGGGTTTGAAATGTGGCTGATATGTTCTCCCTAAGGAATGGAAGCCTTAGTGGGAATGCAGAACCCTTTTAGGTGCTCTATAAAAGGGAGATTTTCCTGTAAGTATTTTAGAAGTAAGCAATCTTGAGTTCTTAACAAATTCTAGCATTGAAAGGGGTCATTCCTTTCATAATATTTGCGTTAGTCCATCAATCAGTGCTTTTCAAGGAGGTGACTCTGACTCTTACATGTTTAATTTCCTGGACTCTTCCCATCTTTAATTATAATCCCTTGTCGTTTCAATTTGGTATAAGAGACCAAGATTTGCAGTTTCCTTTTTTGATTTGTTGGTCTTGGTGGCAACCAGCGGAGGGAAAAGGATTGTGAGGTTGATTAAGGATCTGTTGTGAATTGTGTGAAGTCTCGAAGATGCAGATTGAGTTACAATCTAGAAGCAAAAGTAGCAAGATGACCTCATATTGCAACCAGTGAAGTGTCTACGGCAGCAAATGATGGAGCACTTGTTCAGTAAGATATTGGATAATGTTTTGAGTTAGACAACTGAAAGTACCAATGTTCACACCATCAAGCTACCTATGCTAAGGATGAGTCTTGGACCAGCAAAAATCAAGCTAGGTTAACTGTGCAAGTGTCCCTTCATGTCACCTCTCAAACAATGAAGGTGGACTAACTGACTAAAATGGGCGTGGAGAATTGGCAATGACATCACTAAGAAGGTACTGCTGTGTACATAATTTTTCTGGGTAATTATATCCTAAGGAATTTACATATTGGTTGGATGCTCAAGAAGATTATGTTGATTGACACAGTATTGCTGAGGATTGAATTGTCCAATTTGCCAGAATGGAACTTGAGGTTTGAGCTCGGTTGTCATGCAAGCGTTCAAGAATATAGTCTTGGGCTTAAGTTGGCTTCTGATGATTCACGAGAATGAGGTGAAGCTTAAGCTATGGGATAATCATCTTTCAATTGATTCTTTATATGTGCAATTTACCCAATTGGATAAAAAACACGATAGTTGAAGAATATGAGGGGAGTTTTAGTTTATTTCTGAGTTCATGAAGATAATTGCCAAAATATATACCATCACAACACTGACTTTGTATTGACATGTGGGACTGCATTGTGGTTTTCACAACATTAAAGAACTGCATCAGATGGCTGAATTTGAGAATCAACTCAAGCAGTAGTTATCTAGACACTCAGATTCTCAATCTTGGGAATCTATTCTTCAAAATCTATTTAGAACAACTGAGCCTTTAGAAATCTTGCAAAAGTGGATTGTTGAACCCAATCTGCAAACCAACAGCGACCAGATTTTCTCTATCAATGCCAGATGCCACAGGTAAGTCCATAACTGGAAATTCCAGAAATCAAGCAGAAGACATCTAATGATGTAAGTGTGGTGGCAAAGACCACTGTGCCATCCCAGCCCCAGCAAAAGCTATAATCATTGTGAAGAAAGATGAAGATTACACTGAACAAGAAAAGGAGCAGAGAGAAGATCACTTGAGACAGCCTTAAGATGATGTTGAAAATTTGAAGGACAATTTTAATTTACGATGGTTGTGCAGCAAATCCTAGTGGCCCAAACTGTAAAAGAACACTGGCTTTAAACAAATATTTTGCACATGAATGTACAATATTGATCGTGTCATCAAGCTATTTATTGAAATGAATGTTGCTTGTCAGAATCAGTTGGCTGGTTGAAGTCAAAAACTGTGTAACATGCTCAATCTTATAAGGTCACGGGGGTTAGTGACAACAAGATTTAAGACCCCGAACAATGTCTTGTTACTTCCCTTTTGGTAGATTGATTTTTTAAGATATGTTCTAGTGTGATATAGTCTCAATAAGTGTCACGAATCATACTGTATGGTTTCGAATATTGGCTAATACCAATACGATACAACTGTATCATATGGGTATTGGCTGAATCCCATACAAGATATCTGTACATATTGGGTGGCATCCGAAAAATGCCATATTTTAGTAATTACATGTGTGCAACAGCCACCTTACTACCTCAGGGAGAGAATGAGCTGATGCACCATTATTTGTAGGTGTAAAAAGATAAAAATAATAGACCAGTGCAGCAGTGCGCTGGTACTAATCCAGGTTTTATATCCATTGGTCCAGGGTTTGAACCCTGAGATTTGTGGAATTTGTCCAGGGTCAGTGAACCCTGTGGCTGCTTTCACAAAAAAAAAGAAAAAAGAAAACTGTATATACTGCTGTTTTTTTTTTGTAATTTTCTTATTTTTTTCATATTTTTGGCTTCTTAGTAGTAGTCTGATATAGGGTGCAGTCTGATAACAATATGATACCCTCATATCATAGAAGTTTGGCGGTAAACGACCCAGTACTGACTTTTGGAACCATGCTGCGAAGGTTGCGGCGTTACGATAGAAAGGTGTAAAATGAATGAATGGTTTGAACCATGACCAAAATAGGGCAAATACGAAGACCTTCGATAGGCTGTCCATGGAGAATTTTGAAGAAGATGGCGAAGGACAGGGCATGTTGTACTTCATTAACTCAGGAAGTACTTGCCAGCTGCTGCAACCAACTGAAATCAAATAATCCTTGTGCGAGAAATCTTGACTGAATTTTCATTTCTTGTTGCAAATGAGTTATGTAAGGAGCTACTGCACTTGCTAGATATTCAACATGCAGTCAATTTGGTACCTGGAACTGTAGCCCCATCTCTCAGCACTTGATATTCAGAGCTGAAAAGACTGGTTGTTGAGCTACTATCCCAAGATTTTTTCCCCGAAAGCCTCACATTATACCAACTGCTTGACACCTCAGAAAAGAACTTGACAAGGTGCATAGACTATGGACGCTTGAGGTGGGCAAGAAATCAAGAAAAGTGCCATCAAATACCAATTTTGAATACTAAGATTTGATGATAAGCTCTAGGTTATGATGAGAACCAAGAAGATTATCCCAAATTGATCTCGAAGTGGGTATCATCAAATGACTTCACCTCGGATAAGAAAAAGGGCCAACAGTTCTTGATGATAAGCTCTAGATTATGATGAGAAACAACAAGGTTCTCCAAAATTGATCTTTGAAGCGGGTATCATGATATCATCAAATGATTTTACCTTTGATAAGAAAACAAGGCCAACAGGGCATAAAGTTCCCACAAATTGTGGGATCTGCAGAGGGGTTCCATGTATGCACTCCCACACTTGTGTTGCAAAAAGGTTGTTTCCATGACTCCCTATGAGGAAGAGGAGAGGGAAGAGTGCATGTGCTATGTAGCGGGGTCTGGGAAAGGGTTGAATCACTTCGGATCTATGATATGCAATTATACCTTGTAAAGCAAGAGGCGGTTTCCACTACTTAAACCTGTGTGTTGCCTTGGATATAAAGAGAAAATGGCGTTTAAAACCAGAATCAGACATTTCCATTGGATGGTCATGCCTTTCGGACTTACCGATGCCCCAAGCTCTGTCAAGAGGGTCATGACGGTTGACATAATAATTTGACATTGGAAAACTTTGAAATAGTTAAAGTCTCTTCATGGAGGCAGCCTTGCCTTGTTTTACAGAAATGCTGTTTCTTGTGACTTGAACATGTGAGTTTACCTTGGATATGAATGGCAACTAGCATCTAAAATCAAAAGCAGACTTTTTCAATGGACAGTCATGACTTTTGGGCTTAACAGTTATGATCTTCTCACATATCACAGAACTAGATGAAAAAGTCAAAATTATCCTAGAACAAGCCATTTCAACCACTATCAGTGAAGTTCGCGGCTTTCACTGGTAGCTTTATTCTATTGAGTTTTTATTTGAAATATCAGTCAATACTGGCACGTACTCTGTGCTTAAATGAAGGAGCTTTCAGATGAAGGAAATGAGTGACATGTTGACAGAAATTAAGACGAGAATGACAGAGACATTAGTCCTATAGCTACCGCACATAATGTGCGTTATCTCAGTTGTGCAATCTTACATTTTGTAATGCATATCATATGCTTGATACTTGGGTATCAAAGAATCTAGCAGTCTCTATTTGAAGGTTCCCATTATAGTGACTAAATTCTTGTCGATATTCTTACCAGGTATGAGCCAGCTCTGGTACAGGAGATGCTCACTCTTATAATACAAATAGTCAAGGAACGTCGGTTCTGTGGTCTGTCCACAACTGAAAATTTGCATAGAGAGTTGATTTACAAGCTGTCTACTGGAGATGCTACTCATAGCCAGCTGGTAAAAGCTCTTCCTCATGAACTTTCTAAGAGCGATCAGCTTCAGAGGTCTTTGGATATGCTTGCGGAGTATTACAATCCATCCAGCATGAAGCAGGTTTTGTTCCTTTTAAAATTCTGCTCTCACTGTTTCTAAAATAGGAATTAGAACATGAGTGGTTTTAGTTTGATCAAGAGTTTATTGTTGTGGTTTGCTTGATAAACAATCATGTGGGTCTAGTTATTGGATGGATATATAATTTCTAGGGACAGTACAGTTTTCCTAGTGATCCACTTTGTTTTGTGAGCTGCAATCTGTTACCGAGCATAGCTGCTCTGGCTCATTCTGAAACACGCAGATGATTTAGTGTGTTCACAGATTAATATTGAACTCATTTGAACCTTGTCCGACTCATTTGAACAAGCAGCATTGCATGATGTACTTGTGTTCATATTGATCCTTTTTTGTTTGTTACAGGGGAGATATTCATTGAGGAAAGAATATTGGAGGGAATTGGACCTTTATCACCCTCGGTGGCACTCCAGAGATTTACAAATTGCAGAAGAAAGATTCTCGAGGTTCTGCAAAGTGTCAGCACTGACTACGCAGTTACCTCAATGGACCAAGATCCTTCCCCCTCTCAGCACAATCTCTAGAATAGCTACATGCAGGGTGGTGGTTGAAATTGTGCGTGCAGTTCTGTTTTACGCTGTTTTTTCTGATAACCCTTCTCTATCTCGTGCTCCTGATGGTGTTCTCCTGACCACACTACACCTACTTTCATTAGCATTGCATATATGTGAGGTCCATAGACAGAGAACTGCTGAACGTGCATCTGTTGGTAAAGATTTATTTCCTGTGTTAATTTATGCTACTGAAGAAATCAGTGTGGGGGGAAAGGATGTGCCAGATTCATGGAAACATCAAAGCATGTTTACATTGCTGGTTTTATTGATGAAGAAGCTCAAGGCAGAACATGAAAACAACTTTATGGGAGCAAGCCCAGGCAACTTTTCATCTCTGATCGAAAGGTTATTGAAGAGACTTGCAGATCTTGATGCTGGATGCATGACCAAACTGCAGCTTCTCGCACCTAATGTGGTCTCTTGCATGATGCAAAAGACCTCAATCAGTGATAACCAGATTTCAGCATCCACTTCCGATGCTGAGGAGCGCAAGGCAAAAGTTCGAGAGCGACAGGCTGCAATAATGGTTTGATTTTATGCCCTGTTTTTAATTGTTAATTCTCAAGGAAATTGATTAAATGTTTATCTCATTTATTTGCCTGTACATTTTTACATTCATTACTTGGGTAAATTAATGAAATGTGTTTTAGAACATCTATTTGTGTGAAAATAGAAAGAGGATTATGCCAATGAAACAAATATAGATTGAGTTTTGAAACATTCTGATTAAAATTGTCTGTTGTATATTTTATTTTGATTATGAATTTCTCCCCTACTAATTTCCTCTGGTTGAAAGCTTTGCTGGAAAATTGTATTTTTTCTGCAGTTTGTCTAGTTTCCTCATGCCGCATGATGGTTAATGAATTTGATGCAACAGGAAAGAATGAAAGCTGCGCAGACCAAGTTCATTGAAAGTATCAGCTCCAAGGAAAACGATGAGTCTGATTCATCAAACTCTGAGAAGAACGTATCTGTTTGTGATGTTGGTGCTGCTTCAGAAGATTCAGCACCTGTTGTTTGTTCTCTTTGTCGTGATCCAGAGTCTAGGAGCCCCATGTCTTTCTTAGTTCTTCTCCAGGTAACGTTCTATGCAAAATATACGATATGTGTTGCATTCTATTCATTTTATAAGGAAAGGATCTGCATAGGTTCTTCTGTCTTCTTTAACGAACATAAAATGAAAGGATCAAAATAATTCTCATATGTTTGTCTGCTCATGGAAATCAGAAGTCAAGACTTGCAACTTTCATTGAAAGAGGATCCCCATCATGGGATCAAGTTTCCCAGTCAGATAAGAAGCATCTCCTTTCTGCTAGTGGCACAATTGATTCATCATGTAAGTCTACTTCTCACAAGCAGTAGAAAAATGTTGTCTAACTGCAAGATCTTATCTCATTTTTTCTCTGTGCTAGTTTGACTCATGGTGTATTTGATCTGAGTTGTATTCGTTGTAATCCCTGTGTTTGTTTCATAGTTTGAGCATATGGGCTTGTGAGCATCCAATGGGCAAATGTGGTATTTTGTGTACTTTTGTCTGGCTCATCTGGCACTCAGGTTTTCTTTTGGCTGACAAAAGCATGGGTCCTTTTTACAGAACAAACACACATGCTTCATATTAGATGTTTCAAGTAGTTATACGTACTGATTCTTTGTAGCACAGACAGATTCTTCATTTTTTTCTAAATTTATTTTATTTGCTTACTAGAACTGATTGATTATGCAGTTAATGATTCCACTAGTGGGCAACAGACTGAAGTTGATGCATTCCTTGACTTCATTAAAGCACATATTCCTAATATTAGGTGTTTTCAAGTGCCGAACGTGACTGATACTCCAACCACAAACGGTACTACTCCTGAAATGTTGGAACAGGATCTCTATTACCATATTCAGAGAGAGATCCATTTGAAGTTCATGTCAGATGCTGTGGAAGAGGATCAAAAACCTGCTATTTTGGATGCAGAAGACTTGACTGGGAAAGAATTTTCTGTGTATCAAGAATACGTTGCTTCCCTGTCAGGCGAAACTCTGAGGCATTCCCCCACCCACTCTGTCTCTGAACCTGGCATTTTTAGTGGAGAAAACATTTCACTAAGATCTTCAGTTCAAAATGCAGCATTTGATGGGTTTGGTCCAGAGGGTTGTGATGGAATTCATATTTCTTCTTGTGGGCATGCTGTGCACCTGGAATGTCGTGACCGTTATTTATCATCTCTGAAGCAGAGGTATGATATTTCCACATCCATCTAATGTCTCAATGGCTGTCAATATTTTAGCATAAGTCCTTGCTTGCACCTTTGTTTTCTTCGTTTGA
The DNA here is from genome assembly GCA_030490835.1 of Annona cherimola. Lineage (NCBI taxonomy): Eukaryota > Viridiplantae > Streptophyta > Magnoliopsida > Magnoliales > Annonaceae > Annona > Annona cherimola. Next base: position 105,348,968 of record CM059971.1, on the reverse strand, counting down.
TTATTCTGTCTTCAGATTTTAGCATGGCATGCAATAATTTCTCTGCTCTGTATTTATGTCACCTATGTATGGCCATTTCATGGCAATTAGATAATTATAAAGATTGGGATTATTTACTTAGTAGCACAATTTGTTTCCACTTGTCACAATTTCCCTTGTCCTCCTGTTCATAAAAAATTCATTCTTCATTCATTATTCTCTCTGGTTACCACTGTATCTATGACAATTCCAGGAATTCATTGCCAATTTTTTAATTTTAGAAATCATTATTGTCTACTCAATTTGATAAATAGAGGTCCATTTCCCAGAATTGGACCATCACTTGGTTGATGATTAACTCTCTCTGTAATGTTATCAAATGTACATTAATCTGCTATCTTTAGTTCATCTTCCACTATAGTATACACTACAGGGAAACGGCATTTGCAGCTCTCAAATCACTATAATTAAATGGTTGTGACTGTATGAAGTAGTGATCCATCCATTGTACGGAAGTGACAACATTCATTCATTACTGATATTCACACGATCTTTTTCTTGAAAGTGAAGGTGGGCTATTAAATATCTTTGTAACTTAATTTCACTTAAGAATATTTACGAGTACAGTTTCATGTGAATCCAGATATATGCGGAGAATTGTTTTTGAAGGAGGTCATATTGTAGATCCAGACCAAGTAAGAGAACTGCCCCTTTTAGGCTTCAACTTTCCCCGTCTAAGGATATTATCACTTATTTTTAATTTTTTATCTTCTCTAGGGCGAGTTCCTCTGTCCAGTATGTCGGAGGTTTGCAAATTCTGTCTTGCCTGCATATCAGCCTTCGGAAACAGCATTAAGCAGCCCCTCAACATCAGCAGATTGTGATTCTAAGTTTTCCAGCATTCCACTTGCATTATCACTTCTTAGAAGTGCATCAATTGCGGTTGGACAGACCCGATTTTTAAGAATGGTCTCCATGCAGTCAAATGATGGTATGCGACCATCCCTTGAGCCCGTCTACCGTATGCTTTGTAGGATGTATTTTCCTGATAGATATGACAAGATTTCAGCAACCGGGAGGGGAAGCCACTCTCTGATTCTATGGGATATGCTTAGATACTCCATAATATCAACCGAAATTGCAGCTCGTAGTGGGAAATCCACAACATTATCAGGTGGCTCGAACACAGGCCTTGAGGCTTTGTATAAAGAAATTGAATCTTCCACTGGATTTGTATTATCATTGCTACTAAATATCACTCAGACCACCCGAAGTGAGAATCGTCTTCAGGTGCTTCTTCGGTTTAGAGGCATGCAAATTTTTGTGCAGTCTGTTTGTTCTGGCGTTTCCACAGATGATATTTTCAATGAGCCAAGATGTCCAAGAGGTAGGAATATGGTTAATATCAGTGTTTTTGTTGTTTCTTCAATGTGTGACATCGTAACTCACACAAACCTTTTTGAGTGATTGAACCTACTATAAATAATGTAGAATGTTATCTCATGAATCTCTAGAAGGCTAACCCAGACATATTTGAAAGAAATAATGTATCTAATTTGTTTCCAAATTCCAATTGAAGATGAATAACAAGAAAATCTTGATGATCCCTTTCAACACTTTTTTGCTTCCGTTGTAGTCAAGATTCTCATAGATTCTATAAATAGCTGCAATTAAGTAGTTTATGTAGTGTTAACTATATACGTCTTGTTTCTTGATTGACATGTTACTGTATTTCAGATCATCCTTGTTTTTATGTTCACAGCACATGGCTTGTTTCTTGATGGTCACTTAACTAAATTCCACTGGTTTCTCTTTTTTGGCAGGCAATGTTACCTCCCTCATGAAAAATCTAGATAGCAGTGTAAATTTTCCAGATACTCAGTTCTTCAAGCGAGCTGCAGACCCTGTCTTGGCTCATGATCCATTTTCTTCTTTGATGTGGATTTTGTTTTGTCTTCCTCTCCCATTTTTGCCGTCTACAGAATCATTTATAGCTCTTGTGCACCTATTCTATGCTGTCTGTGCCCTTCAGGTATGGCAATATATTTCCTTTCAATAGCCAATCATGAGAAGCAGAGCTCTGACTTGGTATGAATTTTCTTTAAAAATTTCCCTTCAATATATCTGTGATTTTCTTTATTGCAGGCCCTCATCACATGCAGTCTGAAATGTCATCTTGATTTCTCTGAGTTCGGATTCAGCAATCGCCTTATCTGTGACATTTGCAAGATTATGGGAGATTCTGCAGTAGCTGTGCAGTTCTTTGTCTCAAACTATATTGATTCCTCATGCCATCCTAAAGATATGATTAGGAGATTCACTCTTCCTTATCTCAGACGATGCGCATTGTTGTGGAAATTGATGAAATCTTCAATAGTTACACCATTCAATAATAATTCCCATGGTTGGGATGGATCATCTTGCAATCCTGACAGGGATATGCTAGAGAGGACTAGTGATCTCTCACTGGAGCTCAGGGAAATTAGCGAATTAGAATGTTTGTTTCAGATTGTCTCACTGGAGGATGTTCTCAATAGCGAAGTTGTACATGCTTTAGCTTTAAAATGGTGCAAACATTTCTGTAAGGATTTTGGAGTCCGCAACTATGGGCGCATTTTGCCCTCCACCCCAGCAGTTCCATTTAAATTGATGCGTCTACCTCTACTTTACCAGGATCTCTTACAAAGGTTTGCACTTTTTTTAACCTACAGAGTTCAGATAGATTATGAAGAAACATCGTTGTGTTGAGTTCTGGTGTACGAACTGCCATTTACCTGTTAGGCCATTATTCATCATTATCGTCATTATGATACATAAGGTACCCTATTCTGCTCTTTCATAAAGCATAGCCCAGTTCAACCAAGGTTCATGGTCTACACACTGAAGCATGGTTTCACCACTGCATTTGAAAAACCTGTTTGGATGGATTAATGCCGTCAAAACTTTTTGGATGGATAAATGCTGTCAGTGGAATCTCAGACGCCAAATAATCTGTAGGAGTACTGTTAGGGGAAACAATGTGGAACTGCTTTGCTACTACTACTGTACTCAATAGTCTCAATTGGTGGGACATTTGAGCATACCAGGTGACACAATGGGACTCTTGAGCATACCACGTGACCAAATGAAGACCAAGTCTTTTTGATTGCACATTTGCACTGTCTGCATTCTCCTGTGTGCCCTTTTGTCTGTTCCCTTCTGGGAGTTGGATTAACTTTCCATTGCCATGGATCAAACTCTTCGGCTCTTACTCTATCACCTATTATGTTAATACTAAATTTGCTGGATGAATTCAGCTATAATGCGTAACAGGAAATGATAGATTAATGTCATAAATAACTAAGCTTGTTTAGGTGCATTCCAATCTTAACAGGCAATGGTAGATTTGGTGTCATAAATAAATATTTACAAAGTGCAGCATCTATCTTCAGTTTTGTATTTTTCTGTTTGGTAATACGATTCCAAAGTGAACTCAACTGGTGAAGCTTCCATCAGGTACATAAAAAAGCAGTGTCCTAGCTGCAAGTCTGTCCCAAATGAGCCTGCCCTTTGCCTGCTTTGTGGTAGACTATGCTCTCCAAGTTGGAAACCCTGCTGCAGGTTTATAATTATAAACTTCATTCTTTTTGTGCAGCGATTGTGTTGATTGTATGCAATAACAATTTTCTTGTTTTAACTTCGAAGGGAGAACAATTGCCCGAATCATGCGATTGGATGCAGTGCTGGTATTGGTGTATTTTTATTAATCAGGGTAATTTTTTCCCCTTAATACAAGTTGATATTAACTTTTTGATGAAAAAATCCTGATTCTGGAACATTAAGAATTTTCAGTTTGTCCAATGATTAATTTCTTGACTGTGGTAAGCTTTTTCTTTATCTTACCCTCTAACAGAAAACTGCTATCTTGTTGCAACGGTCTGCACATCAAGCTCCTTGGCCTTCTCCATACTTGGATGCTTTTGGTGAAGAAGTAAGTGTTTTTTCTTTTTAATTCGTTATCAACATTCTGGAGGTAAGTCGAAGTAGCTGCAAGAGCATTTAACCACAACATGAGGGTAAAGTAACTAACCAGAAGAAAAGACCCAACACAGAGAGTGAATGAGGATACTCAGAATTCACTTTGTAAAGGTGGAGTTTCCCTTTCTATTCTTTCAAAATTCACAACTTGCTAAAATTTGGTATCCAACATCCATGACTTTCGGGACGAGCATTCCCTTCTACACTTCAATTTCAAGCCTTATTGAAGGGTCCAAAATTCAGAAGTCTACTTCATGATGCTTAATGTCCTTGACTCCATTCCCAATCAAACTTGATCATTCTTAAAGAAAGTCCTGAGCCATATAAAATTTTCCAAGCCAGCAAAGTTTTTGTCATTCATATTGAATGGAAGTGAAAAACTCTTAAGCCATCCAGAACATCTCAAATGAGTAATGCAGTTGGGGCAACCTTGGGTGCGACTACATGAATGGGTCCTGCGCTAACATGTCTCCTCCATCGCGGAGACCCATAAGGATTTTGTATGACTGGCCATACAGTAGTATTCTTATCACCTTGCACAATAGTCTAGGACAATGATGCTACTGTAAATTTGGCAAATCAAAGCTGTGTTTCAGATCAAGAACTTTGCTTAACAAGTCGATGCCCTTCATGACTTGGTCATCATTTTATTTTTTTGAGTATTGTTTCTGATTCTTTGCCAGGCCCTTAATTGGTGACTTAGTTATATCTTGATATAACATCTCTCTGGTTTTATGTCCTGGAGATAAACTTTTGATCAAGAAATTTGCTTTGCTAGCCAATGCCCAGAATTTGTGACCTATTAGTCTCTCATTTTATCCTTTCCATAAGCATTGTTTCTGAGTTCTTTTCAGGGCTCTCATTGACTTAGTGATCTCATATCTCTTGGTGCACCTCTTTATTTCCTGGAGTTGTTACCAATGTCAGAAGATTTCTAGGTCGACTCGATTTAATTTTGTGGTGTGTTCTGTTGGGAGCTTTAGGTTCTCTCAACACGTGTTTAGCACAGTTTTCAACTTTAATTGACAACTCAAACTCGTTGAAGAAGTTTTTTTTTTTCCCAAAAATAGCAATAGGCAGGGTTTTGACATGGCTTTATTTAGAGGATTAATTTCTCTAAGGCACAAACCACTTCATATTATTTTTTATTTAGTTGATGCCAATTTGTATCATCCCCTTTTCAAATTGGGGTACATTTTCTTGGTATTGTTAGTGTTCCTTTCTTTCATTAGAGGTAGAGCTCCATTATAATTTAATTTAGGTGTTTGATTTAACAATATTTGTCATGCTGCAGGATATCGATATGGTTAGAGGAAAGCCTTTGTATTTAAATGAGGAACGCTATGCTGCTCTTAGCCATGTGGTACTTTTTTTTTCCTGGCATTTTTGTTTTTGATTTCTTTTTTCCCCTAATAGTCGTGTTAATATTAACTCAAAACCTGAAGTATTCAGAAAAGTAACTCCAACTTAGTCTAGAATCCTTGTGATTACTGCAGCCTGAAGTATTCAGAAAAGTAATTCCAACTTAAGACTAGAATCCTTGTGATTACTGCAGCTCATCTCATTCTTCCTAATATAGAAATTTGTCCTTTTGTGTGCATCCATTTGGAATCATTGTACAATTGTACCATATACTACGACCTGCTCACTGTGTGTGATCCAGACCCTCCTAGTAGCTAAAGCAGCAGTTCTTCTGTTTGTAAGAGAGCATACTTGAGAAATGCGCTTATTAAAGAAACCTAGCTGTCTCAATCAAGATGATACGGTCGCCAACTTGATGTCTGGATGGTCCTTTTTGGCCCAAGGTCATTGCTTGCTAACTGGGTTACTGGATGAGTGCATAAGATGTTGCATGCTTGCCTGCTCGGCGCATGTGAATTTATTACAGTGTTGACTGGGCAAGTCTTTAATTTCATCTTCTATCTTGAAATTCTGTTCATTTGGCTGTTGCATGTTGAGGGCACTTGATTCTTATGTAGGTGGCTTCACATGGACTTGATCGGAGTTCTGATGTCCTTCGCCAAATGACCCTCGATGGTTTCTTCACACTATAGATTGAGTATCTTATGGAGCCTTGTTGTTAGATTTTTGGAATTTTGGCACCGGAAGTATTGGGCTTGCATTATGCCAACTGCATAGTTTTATGAGCTCTCCAGAACCTGAAGATGGATGTGAAATGTTTGGGATGGCAGAAAGCAGCATCAATGTGTCTCCACTCAGAAGGATCCTCTGGTTCTATTGCAGAATGACATTTGAGGAGCTCTGGCCAGAAAGCAAACATCCCAAGCTGTTTAGTTTACCTGTGCGCAGATCATTTGGGTTAGTTTCCTTCTATATGCATTTTATACGGCTTTTTTTTTTCCCCCTCCTAACATCTGTCGTGCTGGTAGATGCGATCATCCTCAAATTTTGTTTAACAACATATCAGGTTCTTCATCTAAAGGAACTAATGTGAGGCCATGCTGCAGTTCGAAAATATATATATATATATATATATATATATATATATATGGGAACTGATCCTGTGCAGTCGGACTGCACCGTAATTACGGTGTAGTCCGCTGTAAAATGGACCCCACACATATTAGATTGTAATGAAACTTTATACACTCATTTATCCATATATAAATCATACTTTAGACGGTTTAGATGTTGAAAAAACCACTTTAAACTTGATATTTACATTAAACTATTTTATTACGTTGATTTTGCACCATTTTAAGATGGAGACTACACACATGTTGGATTTGGATGAAAATTGGTATGGTAATAAAGTGAATAATTCTAAATACAATGGGTGGGGTGGATTTATGGGAAATGATCAGGTGGGGCCCACAGTGCATGGACTGCACGGTGCAGTCGCATGCACTGGATCATTTCCCTATATATATATATATGAGAGTTGTTCCGGTGCAGTGACGCTGCACTGGAACAGCGGTACAGTGGCCCCAAAATGAGGCCCACATGATCATGAAATCATGATCTATTCCACCCATTGTATTTAGAATAATGAATTCTACTACCATACCAATTTTCATCCCAACCAGATATGTATATGGGCCCCATCTGAAAATGGTACAAATCCAACGTAATAAAATAGTTTGATGTAAATAACAACTTTAAAGTATCTGATTGGGATGAAAATTGGTATGGTAGTAGAATACATTATTCTAAATACAATAGATGGAGTAGATCATGATTTCATGATCATGTGGGCTCCATTTTGGGGCCACTGCACCGCTGTTCCGGTGCAGTGATGCTGCACCGGAACAGCATCCTATATATATATATATATAGAAATGGCCGCATTGTAGCAAAAAAAACAATGGTCTTCTATGTTTGGTGATGGCTCAGACTTCAAGAGTGCAAGTGTCCAACATTGGGAATGGTTATGCACTTGCAATTTCGCAAATGAACCTTAAGATCATCAGATGAGTAATACTTGTTTTCACCTTGCTTTACTCCCATTTCTACTAAAAGGAGACCCCGAACGGTGTACCATCTAAAAAACCAAAGATATCCAACCTCTGTTTGCGGGTGTGCCACAACTGTATGCAAATGTTTTTAGCATATGTGTGCATCTTTATTGTGAAAGTTGCAAGTGCTTGCATGGTTTTATTAACTTCAGCCATTTTTATCCCACGATTGGATCATGGATACAAAACTCTCTTAGGTGCATGGAGGGTGTGGATGGTTTTGATTAAGCATAACAAATTGTAATTGTGGTAGTCTTGATGGTCTTTCCAATTCACAAGCTCTAGATTGCCTTTTGGATGCGCAATAATTTGTAGATCCAAGTATGAAGCAGTCAAAAAACTAAAATCCACCGGAATATGCTTTCATTTTGGAGGTTTCCTCTTATACCAAGGAATACAATAAAAAGAGAAATGTCTCTAAAGTAGCAGATTAGGACAATATCAACGGAAGTTCTTGCTGCAGATTAGGACAAGTCAAAAGCTTGCAAAGATTTATATCCTTTGACAGTGACAATGCAAGTGAACTTTCTCATTTGTGTTGGTGGTTTTTTTTTTTTTTTTTTTTCCAATTTGAATGCTCGTGAAACCCTCAGAAGTACTTGACAGTGTCCTCAAGAGGTTGAAGTCCTTATTAAAACTTCCCTACCCTGTAGGTATTCAACATAGTCATTTCACCACTGGAATGGTTGAAAATCTGATCATGGTAAATGAAGATTTGTTGAGATTTCATTAACTGTTGGCAGTTTGATGGGCTCAACAATCATTTGCTTATGGCTGCTCATAATTTCTAAAATTGCTCAAATGGTTACTTCAGTCATTTCTTCCATTGTTTGGTCATCCAGCAGAGTTCAATGAATCTCCTTGTTACATATTCATCATTTTGTTTATGCTCCTCAATGAATCTTGGACCTTATAGGGGCACTCCCTCCCTCCATTCTTCTTCAACTTGACTTTGATGGTTTTGTTGAATTGTAGTTCACTTGAGTCATCTATCAAGATGGACTTTAAGATGCTAGTAAACAAGTAGTTTTTAATATCGTAGTTGGATTTGATTTCACCCTAACAGAAGTCTAAACCTTCATATAGTTCTTCCTATCTGAATGAATAATTCAATTGCGTAAACAAACAGATCCTCGACACCTGAGTCCAAACTATGAAAAGATTTCTAAAATCCATGCTGTGTAATTGTTAACTCCAATCATTATTGTCATGAATGGAAGTGCTTACATGTATTTGATCATTGGAGTATGCCTCTCTCTTATTTACTAGAGAGTTCTGCATCGATCATGTTTTAATTAGCATTTCCCTTTCTTGATGTCTAGGTTGCGCAAGAACCCATGATGCTTTTTTAGTTCAGAGTAAATCAATGTCCAGCACAAGAACTGCTGCCTCATTCTCTGCCACATTCAAAGAGCCTTCTTATTGTCTGCTGCAAATGACGAGTATCGAATTGTCCGTGTGGGTCTGGACTGCGAGCATGATCCATTGTTTTCAGTTTCGATTTGTACAGTCAGGTTATAGCTTTGAGACCGGATCTCTGGCTAGGTTTCTTTGCTCATGTTTATAGTATGCAATCCATTCAATTCTCTTTGTCAAAATAGAGCATGTCTTTTGTATGTTAAGGTTGCCCATGAAAAATCTTTGCTGGAAGGCGGCATGCATGATTGCCTGTTTTCTTTCTTTCTGAGGATGCTCCTGCATGTCTTTAATTGAGGAAATGACACCGGCCTGGTGTGATGACTCCAAACACATCCCATACATCCGGCCATTTGCGTGTAATGTTGTTGTGTAATTCTAGTGGGGGTTACAATTTTGTGCGTGGCTTGGAATTTAATGAAAAACCAGTGTGAAGATATAAAAGAATGGAATAATTTGGATATAATTTCTTTGTTTGGCTTTCGTATTTGTTTTTTAGTTCTTCTTATAGAGGTTGCGACATCTTTGATGTTGCGAATGTGAAAGGATAACGTTGGGATTGAGCATGCTTGTAGCTGAGGCAGGCGAGAGTGCTCTTGATTATCGAACAAAGCGGCCGAAGTAGTTGTAAAGCTGTAATAACGTACTTGCTGCAAAATTATGGGAGCATGATAACATGGGGTTTGTCAGTAGGGGTGGGAATCGGGGTGGGTCGGGACAGGTCAGGGTTTGCCCATCCCTGATCCTACTTTTCTTTTCAAAAATCTTGTTTGACCTTTAATTTATACCGGGTCGGGACAAGGTCGGTTTGACCATTACTTTTTTCTACCAGGTCTAGGGACAAAATTCGGGTCGGTATCGGACCGGTTTCGGGATAGCGGGTCGGGTAAAAAATACGGATCAAATAAGATAATTTTTAAAATTTATATATTTATCAAACATAAGTATACATCTATACTAAATTTAAATATTATATGTTTCAATATTTCACTAATTATTAAAAAACACATAATTAAGAAAACAAAACATTTGAAAAAAATAGTATACATTTATTAAAATAGGTTAATATACAATTACACATGAGGGTTATATCGTACAAATTTTTTATTGATTATTATATTGCATTTTGAATAAATTGATTCTTCTATTGTTGATAGAGTTGATTATAAAAAAGTGAGAAATTTGAAAGAAAATAATAATAATATTTCAATATAGTCTTATAATTTTTAATAAATTTATATATGCGGGGCGGGTCGGACTCTTCGGGTCAGGACATGATTGATCCACCCCAACCTTATTTTTGAATTCGGATCAAAATTTCTGACCCATTCCTATACCGGGTAAAAAATATATTGGTTTTACCCGGCTAAAAACGGGTCGGGTCAATACCGGGCCACGGGTCGACCCGCCCCAATTCCCACCCCTAGGTTTGTGGTTGGACGGTGTTCATGCAGCTGTAAAGATCTCACTAGTCTTCCAAGTTACATTTCACATTTTATATAACCAAACAACATTTGAGATTTCCGTTTCTTCCTAGCTCCTAGCTGGCAAGTACAACTGGGTTTGTACGGATCACGATGCAGCATGCATCATCAGCCATAGAAACGTACGTCTTCAATCTCTTCCATGAGTCAGTGCTTACGTAAAACTCCGATTTTATGTGACACCATCCGTTTTTTCTGCCTTGATGGTTGATGGGAAGTTTATTTTTGTTTATTGTATTTTGATATCACTCTACATGCGTTCTATCTATAGATGTGTAAAATTAATATAATAAAACAGCTTAATGCTAAATATCAATTTTAATATTATATTGTTAGCATCTAAACTATCTAACGTATCATTGCTATGTGAATAAAAGATCTCAAAGTATTATTACATTGTTTTTGAAGAATAAGTATTATTATATTTTAATACTTTTAAATGAGATTTTAAATATTTTTTATAATTTAGACACGAATATATATAAGCAAACGTGGTCCATGGACATCTTTGATTTGGATAAAATTTGATCTCTTAGCTAAATGAATGATTCCAAATACAATTAATGAAATTAATCTCTCATTAACCATTGAAGTGGAAAAAATGGATGGTTATGCTCTTGCGCAGGGTGGTGATCGATCGATCACTGGGCAGAAAGGCCGATAGACACCTCCGATTGGGCTTTACTCCCCCACATTTGATCTCTCCGATGGAATTTTGCAACCTGTCACGCAATCTTATGAACGATGTGCTCCTCAGTGGCTGGCAACAAATGAATTCCCCTGCTAATCCATTTTACATCGTTGCTCCATTCCCCCAGCACGCATTGCCACTGACTGTGTATCCAGATAGGCTTTCACCATCGTACCCTCGGCCGCGCTAAGATTTAATAGGTTTCTACCCAATTCCGTCAGGTGCATCATTCTGCGAATGAAGTAATAAATTCGCCTCCTTAGCCTTCGCTATTCTCCTGTAGATAGAATCAGAAGGATGAAATCCAATACAATCATTTCATTAACCAAAACTTCAGCATCTAACCACTCGCCAACCTTGAAAAGAGCCTCAATTGTCAAACTTTAGCTAGCATTGCTAGGAACCGTTCCTTTTTCACCCATTTCCTTGATCAGCCTCAGAGCTCTGTATGAACTCCCTTCTGCGCAATACCCAGAAATCATGATGTTGTAAACAACATCGTTCGGCTTCAATCTATTTGCAGTCATTGCCTGGAACAACTTCCCTGCATCTTTCATGCAGCCGCTTGCACACAAGCCACGTATCAAAACACCATGTGCATAAATGTCTCCCGCTAAATCGGCTCTCTTCATAGAAGTATACGGCTCAAACAACTCATTCTCTCTTACAAAAGCATCAATGAGAATAGTATATGTGACCTTGCTTGGAGTAATCTCTCTCTCTCTCTCTCTCTCTCTCTCTCTCTCTCTCCTTCATTTCTCTAAACAAATTGGTCGCCCCCAAGAAATCTCCAGCTCTAGAGAATCCATGGATGAGAATATTGTAAGTAACCACAGATGGTGGACAGCCACTCACCTTCATCTCGTCCAGCAACCTCGAAGCCTCTGCCAACTTCCGCGACTTGCAAAAGCCAGCAATAAGAACATTGAATGTGACCGAATTCGGGCTCAAATGAGCACTCTTCATCTGATTCATCAATTTCTCGGCCTCTGCAAGCAGCTGCTTCTGGCACAATCTACGAATTATTATATTATAAGTCACGACATTGCAAGTCACGTCCCTTTTTTTCATTTCCCCAAACAAATCAAGGGCATAATTTAAATTACCATCATTGCAGCACTCATTAATAATAGAATTGTAAGTGTATATGTTAGGCAGCAGTCCTTTCATCTTCATCTCATCGAAGAGCCCAAATCTCCTCCCTCAATCCTCCCTTGAAACACCCATTAATCATCACGTTGTAGGTGAATTGATCAACCACCAAGCCCAACCCCGTCATTTCCGAGAAAAGCCGTCTGGCGGCTTCAAAATCTCCTTTCTTACAACACATATCGATTAACGTATTGTACACAACAACGTTCAGCGCACAACCATACTCTCTCGTCTGAACGAGCAATTCAAAAGCCATATCCAAATGACCCAACTGACAACACCCTCTGATCATGATTCCAAAGCTGTAACAATCCAGTTGAATCAGATTCTTCACTGTGTCGAAAATCCAAAAAGCATTTTTGGAGGAATGGGATTTTAGTAGGAGATTCAGAAGATTGTTGAAGGTGTTTGTTCTGGGACGGAGGCCGCGAATTAGCATATGATTGAAGAAGGAGAAGGCGGGACCTGGCAAGTGCAACTGTATCACGACTTCGATAATGAGGGAGTAGAGAAGGATTATGTTGGAGTTGGAGGTTGGGCTGAATTGGGTGAGATGGTAGTGGGGAGTGAAGGGATCGAAGGATGACGAGGCGGAAGTACTGTTGGTTGATAGAAGTTGGAGGAGGAGGTAATGGGCCTGTGGTAAGGTAGGGTGGGAGAGGAGGAGGTTGAGGATAAGGCGGGAGGATTGGAGGGTGGGCGATATCCCTTGGAATGCGAAGAGGGAGAGAGCTTTGGAAGGTGGGATTTTCACCATTTTCTGCATTAGGAGGATGCTGTTGTAAGTCATAGACATCTTGTGCTTCTACGTGCTTGGCCTTTGCTTTTGACTTGGGCGGTTTATATGCATCGCTAATATGTGTTGCATAAGTTCTTTGAGGGATCTGATAAAGTATATATTTAAAGATGAAATTTATAAAATCTTCCTACGCACAATTACATGGTGGATAATAAAATATTTATCTTACAAAATTTTCAAGTATCCGATCCCATATAAATCGATAGTAGATATTTTCTGTTCGGTATGATGTACAATTAGGTAGAAAATCTGAATGCATGGCGGACTTATTCATAGTTTTCATGCGGTTGGCTTATGACATGCTAAATTAAAACAAATAAGCATAATTCTTCTAGAATATCTCACCAGAAATGACTTAATTATTGAAAATTTTTTAAGTTCACTTACAAACGTTCTCTTGTAGTTTAAGATAAATGAACAAAGCTCAAAACCTGTATACTTTTGTTGGAGAGGCAATCAGTTCCTGCATTTAATCATCTACCACAGCGCTGGTTTCATATACGAAAGCAGACATGCAGTCATATGGTAGATTGGTAGACAAATATTAGCTATATACACAGGAAAAAAGAAAATAATCAAGCGCATTCGGACTGCACTATAATTATAGTGCAGTCCATGCACTGTGGGACCCACTTGATTATGAACAAGAAATTTACTCCATCAATTGTATTTAGAATTATTCATTTTATTAGCAAACTAATTTTCATCCAAATCCAACATCTGTGTGTGCCTCATTTTAAAATGGTACAAAATTAACTAATAAATTCACTTAATGTAAATATCAAGTTTACAGTGATATTTTCAACACCTAAACCGTCTAAAATATGATTTTTATATAGATAAATAATTGTATAAATATTATTATATTTTAATATGAGCAGGACCTATTTTGCCCGTGGACTTTATTGTAAGTTCGGTGTAGTAAGTATGCATGAATATCTATTGTATTTAGCGAATTTTTCCACTGCATAAACAGATTTCCCTTGTAATTATTTATAATTATTGATATTAATATTTTTGCATTTTCCCATTTAATTGATCATCCTTTCATGAATCACCATTCACTTAATTACCTCTTGATCAATGCACGGCAATCGGTCAAAAAATAGTGTTTCTCCTTTGCCGAAAGCAAAAGAGAGATGAGAAAACGTCGCTCAGATGACCACATATCCACCATCACCATCTCTCATTTCCTTCCCAATGATCTCTTTCTCCCACCACCAAAGATATGGAGACTTCTCTGATATCATTCTCTCTTCTCCTTCTCTTGATCTTCTCCTTTTCTGATCTTCTAATCCACCCTTCCAACGCTATCGGCATCAACTATGGGACTCTGGGCGACAACCTTCCTCCTCCTGCGCAGGTGGCCACTTTCCTCCAACAGCAGACTGTCATAGATGCCGTCAAGATCTTCAGCGCAGATCCCAACATCCTGCAAGCCTTTGCCAACACCAACATCTCGGTCACCGTCACCGTGGCCAACGATCAGATATCCAAACTGACCAGAATGCGTCCGGCCCGCGCTTGGGTGAATGCCAACATCTTCCCTTTCTACCCCGCAACCAAAATCATCCGCATCGCTGTGGGCAATGAGGTCCTCTACACTGGTGACAAGAATCTCATTGTCAATCTCCTCCTTGCTATGAAGAACCTCCACCGCGCCCTTCTACGCGCCAAAATCACCAATATCCAGGTCTCATATCAAACGCCTGCTACCTCATTATCTCCCCCATTGGATTTTTGTATACACATATATAATTATTATATCTACGCTTTTAAAAATAGTTGCCCAAATTATGAAGTTATCTTATAGGATTTATAGACCTGAACCATCTAATAAAGTATGAATCTTCTATAGGATTATAGAAACTCTACTGTCTAATTTCTAATTTTTTATTTTTATGGTAGACCAAATTAGAAATAAGAAAAATAAACTCTCTATATAAATGGTTGTGGTATTCAGATTATGCACTTTTAAAATTTCTTTTATAATATCTCATCATTGGAAAAAATAAATAAATACTATTCTCGAGAAAACTTTAGAGCATTCACTCTTGGAAGACTAGAAACTTCCGTATTAAAAAATAGTTGATCTTATGGATTCGGATATACTTCCATTTATGGTATATTTTTCTTAGTGATTTAGTACTGAAGATCCCAGGTTGAATATAGTTTTAATCAATAAGGTTTCCCAACACTCTGATCTTTCTACTTACTATTTTCTCTATTATTTGCCACCTTATATTTTTGCAATTTTATAACTTTTATCCATAAATTTTTTTGATAACAATCCTTAATTATTAATTTAACGATCAAACTATTTTCTCTTATTAATTTACTTGCAAAAACACCTCTCTGTATCATTAGTGGTATTAGAATTTTTTGCACTAGTAAAGCTCACTCTAATCGTGTCTCAAAAGTTAAAATCAAAGTTAAGGCTGTTTTTTAAATGAAGTTCATAACTAGGGGCATTTTTTGTAGAATTAAGGGGTAACAATTGCATGCAAGATGACAAGAGAGAGAAATAAAATAGCTCATTGCCATCAATGACCAAACATGATTTCGTATATAAATATGATTGCCCAGTTTTAAATTATGTAAGGAATTTGTTTTAGACAAATATATATATATATATATATATATATATATATATATATATATCGAAGGCATTTAAGGATAAGACTCTAGGCTTGAATTAGAAGAAGAAATGAGAAGAGAATATAATTATATGCGTTGGCCATGGGAAAGACGTTATTGAGAATATAAAATGTTATTGTAAAATAAGAAATTATATTGGAAATTAAAAAATGCCTTTAAAATTGAAAACCTCATTATCAAATGCTTTAGAACATTACTTAAGCAAATAACATTCATATTGCAGGCACTAACGACAAACTAAAATGATTGAACGACAAATCCGGCCAGGTCTATGAGAACATGCTAATTGATTAACAGATTCGAAAAACGGGAAAATAAATTAAGAACTTCTGATAAATGGGCTTCATGTTCATGCAGGTCTCAACCCCACATACCCTCGGCTTCCTTGCATCATCCGATCCACCATCCTCTGGCAAATTCAAGCTTGCGTATGCGAAAGCCGTAATAGCCCCGATGCTAGCATTCCTTCGCGAGACCAAATCACCCCTCATGATAAATCCATACCCATATTTTGGTTTCGACCCAGCAAAGCCGAACAGCCTGAACTACGCATTGTTCAAGCCTAATCCGGGCAAGTACGACCCTGTCGCCCACCTCAAGTACACCAACATGTTCGAGGCAATGCTGGATGCAGTTTTCACGGCCATGAAGCGGCTCGGGTACGCAGATATCGACATCGTGGTGGCCGAGACTGGTTGGCCGTCCGCCGGCGATCCCAACCAGCCGGCTAACACCATCGCCAATGCCGTTTCCTACAATGGGAATTTGATAAAGCTGGCGACTTCTGGGAAGGGAACGCCCTTAATGCCCAACAAGAAGTTCGAGACTTACATTTTCGCATTGTTTAATGAGAATCAGAAGCCGTCCACTGCCGAGAGGAATTTTGGGCTGTTTAAGCCTGACCTCACTCCGGTGTATGATGTTGGAATCATGCGCAGCAGCAGCCAGGTGAGACATACCGATCGAGTGGGCCAAAGTTATAAGTTGCTGACAAAGCAATTGATGATGTGCATTTTTTTTAAAAAATTTATTTTGTTTTTGTTTTTTCCTTTTTTTCAGTGGGGAGGTGGCGGTCCGAGTCCAACGGTACCCACGAACCCGCCCAGCGCGCCATCCGGTTCGGGGAAGACGTTGAGGTGGTGCGTGGCCAAAGGTGGGATTGCGGATCAAGCGCTGCTGGCGAACATCGACTACGTATGCAGCTCGACGGGCACGGATTGCAAGCCCATCCAGGACGGCGGGGCTTGCTTCCAACCCAACACACTCGTCTTCCATGCTTCCTATGTCATGAACGCTTACTACCAAGCGCAAGGCCGCATCGACTCCGCCTGCTCTTTCGCCAACACCGGTCAAGTCACCACCACCGACCCGAGTAAGACACTCCTCCATTTGCAACAAGCCAAAAATATTGGCAATCACGAAAAGTTATTAGTCTAAAATTTTTCATTCTCAATAATATCTTATTTTTGAATATTTTAATATAACTATCTTACTTTTCGATTATTTTTTAACTATTATTCTATATATTTTAACTTTATTCACTTTACTCCTCGTCATTACCCCTGTCATATCATATTACTTTTCCTATTTCAAAAATTTTACATAAAAGATTTTTTTTAAAGTTCAATTAAATGCCAAACAAACTCATAATTTGTTATGATGACTTGACAAACAAAAGAGATAGCTGTGGGAGTCTAAACCTACCTGTGTTTTATAGATTTTTTAGGGATATTTTCATCATTTGGGACACTCTTAAAAAGAGCACAATTTATTGAGTAATAGGTGCGACCAAAGGTGAAAATAATCCAAAATTTTCATGTGAACATGTGGCTGGCCTGAAACAATGGACTTCTTTTCCTGTGAAATATTTGGCTCAAGGGGCACCCGAATTCATTCTTGGGCTTGGACCTATGTATCCAAGAAATAAAAATGAGGGGAAAAGCTTGCATGGGCATTGAGCACTCGAGTATTGAAGAATGACCCTTCTTGTTATTCCTAGAATTTTGATTGCCACTTTCGTTTTCCTTCTTTGCAGGTCAAGGTAATTGTAAATTTTCTTCTTGAAAAGAGGAAGACATGACGATTCAAATCAAGCAAGATTGAGTTATTTATCCTATGAAGAATGTCAAAAATTATTTTCAGTTTGAATTGTGAAATTTTGCTGACCATCCCTAGTTTTGACGTTGGAGGGTTACAGAATCCTTTGCAGATATTGGAACACTTTGTTGTTTGCAATTATAGGAGGGAAACCAGTTTCATGAATAAATCAGAATTAGGGTGAGAATTGTATGGATATTTTAAAAGGAGGTTAAAGCAAGTGCTTTTCTTACAACGTTCTCCACAATCAAAAGCGATGTCCTTTATTCCCCTTTTTCAAAATTGATGAGGAGAAGCCAGCCTAGCTAGCATTGTTCATGAAACACACACATACACACAAATGCAGTGATGAAGGGCCTATATTCTGAATTGAATATTTCTCTGAAGAATGATGCATTGGTTGAGGTGACCACTGATGACTGACCAGAAGCCAACATTGTTCCTTTTTTATTTCTTTTGCTAGAGAAATTCTGGCATGCATGTTGTTAGACAGCCGAAATGGAAGTGAAAAATGAGATATTCGATTGATCGATCCGTAGCTATGATGCTTGCGGGTCTATGGATATAGAATATAGATGCGTGAATGGAATTGAGTGGAGGAATCATATTCTTTACCAACGCCCATTGCTTTTGGTTTTCCCCGTGAATCTGATTTTCCAACATGGTTGGCATTCTTTGGTCATTGCGGCCAGCAATCAATCTTTGCATGCGCGGCGTTGGAACCTCGAAGGGATGGCGAAGGTCCCCAGGCACAGCGCTAAACTATCCGTTAAGAAAGACAAGACCTTGGCCATTGGGTTCCCACGTCACTTTTTCTGCCCCAAACAACTAAATTCCATGGTTGCCGTCACCTTTTGGACCCCGATTGGATGCACCTGGGAGGATGCAGCGCTGCATGCGTACGGATACATACATCTATTTTTTATAAAAAAAAATAAATTACAATATTATTAATCTATATTTATTTAATATCACTGATTTTCAAAAATAAAAAATAAAAAACTAAAATACTTCAAAAATGGTAAAAAATTATGCACATATTAAATACACTAAGATTAGTAGTTTTATAAAAAAAATTTGAAAAAAATAAAAAAATGGGTGTACGTTGCATGCCCCCAGGCGCATGCAAGCGGGGATCCTTTTTGCCGATTGGCCTCATCTCTTTCCTATTTTAACTTTCATCTTACAAAACCTACAACGTACATTAATTAATTTGGTTCTTGATATGATAAATTCATTACTAAGACAATTGTTGTTCCGGATCGTTCTCTTTTTGGGTTTTGAAATTAAAATAATTAACTTATCCAACCCACCCACCCAACCTCCATTTAAAGTTTATAAGCCTACAACCATGATGGAAAAACGCATACACACACCACTCATGAATGTGCATCTTCGTTATGGATGGTTATGGTAGGCAACAACAATTCCCCAGGGAATTTCTTTTGTTGGGTATGGGAGTCTTTAGAATGTAGAACTTAATCGGTCTGTCTCGACTAGCTTAGGCTGAAACGAATCGCCGTGTTTTTTTTTATTTTTTTGATTCATATATATACATTAAGCCATCTCATATTATAAATCAGTATATGCATAATCTTCACAACATAGAGGTATCAAGAAATACTTTCACCACTTGGAGGAAATTTTATGCCCCACCACTGGAGAGAAGGGTCGAACTTGCAACCGTATGTGCCCATGCCCACCCTTTCCACTTGCGCTGTCACAGTGGAAGCACAGATGTGCTATGGGGAAGGACGAAGTACATCGTATACTTGAGATTGCTTGAGGCTCCTTCAAGGGCCTTCCTTACCTCCAAAGTTTTTCGTGTAATTTGTGAATGATGTATATTACGATGAGGAAATAAAAAAAAAAAACTAATGGTCCATACTGTTCGACATCTTAGTTTTATCCCAAGATTGAGAATTACAGTATGAGGGGAGTAATCGAGTATGATTATTCGGGTTAGAGGCTAACTCTAATTCTAACTCATTTTAAAAACTTCAATTCTAATTTGTTATAATGCATTTGTAAAAATCCCAACCAAAACCTAATGCATTTAACATAAATAGATTGGGTTATGAGTTGTTAATGCGTTGGCAAAATAGGTTGTTAACTGATTGAATAATAAAAAAATAAAATAATAAATTATTCTAATTACAATTCTATATCTTGAACAATTTCTTTCAATATTAATAATTTGATTAATTTTGTAAGAATGTCTTAAGGGCTTCATTATAATATATATTTGAGATGGATCTAAAATATATCAATAAAAAAATCTAATGAAATTTAAAACACAAACTTCCATAAATATTATTAATTAAAATGTTTACTCTATTGTTGATAAGTACATGTAACATGTAAAATAACATCAAAAAAATTAATTAATATATGTAACCCGTAAATTAAATGTTGAAAACCATTAATTTTTCTTAAGTTGTAAATAGAATTTTCAAATTGATGGTTAAACAAGTTGAACTATTAAGCTGGCAGGTTGACAACCTCAACCCATGACAAACTTATGTATTTAAATGAATTATATGGGTTATATAAAGGGGTTAGTAAGTTGAAAATATCCAACCCTAATATACTAAAAATCAAGTTGAGTTCCTTATTCAATTAAAAAAAAAGTTGAGTTCATTATGTTGTGAGTTAACCCTAACTTAGTTATGCCCTTGCACATAAGTGAAATGATCATTTTGGACTAGTCCAAAAATATATTTTTATTTTTTAAAATTCTTTTACACACTATTAATCTAATTGTTATTAATTTATAAATCAAAATTTACCGATTTTGGAAGTATATATTTATTTTAAAATTTTACATATAGGGATATTTTAGTCATATTTCAACAATTTAAAATGACGAAAACATTCTTGTATTTAAAAATCTAAAAATAAGTATCTATGTACATTTTCAAAATTGGTAGAACTTGGTTTACAAATTAAATATAACTAGATTAATAATTCTATAAAAAAATTAAAAGATAAAAATGTGTATTTTGGACCAATCTGAAATGACTTATTTGGACTGACCTGAAATAACCAGGCCTCCTCACAGTATAGGCATAGATAGTTTACATTTGCTTAAAAGTATATATTTGTTAGTAAATTATGAGAAATGCTTAAATCCATTAAAAATGAATTAAAATGTGATAAAAACTTCATAAAATCATTGATCCACATAGTTATAATATTTTCTAGATAGTTTAGATGTTAAAAATATTATTTTAAAATTGATATATAAATTAAAAAATTTTATTATATTCATTTTATCCATTTTTCAGTTAAGATAAATGCACTTTTTTTTTATGGAACTTGATTTCTTAGTTAAATAAATGATTCTAAACACAACCAGCGGATTTAACTTCACATCATAGTAATAGTGGGCTAAAATAGTAATACAAAAACTTGGATGCAATCGGATTACATAAAAGTCAAGCCTATCCTTAAAAACAAACATCTTATATATCTCAGTTGCATGCGATTTTATAATGGTAAATAAGGAATCTGTTATATTAGACGGAGAGGAATTGGGAAATGGAATTTCACACAACCCATCCATGTGTACTAATCTACTAGATAGGTATGGACCTACAAAGTAGATTAGAATCTCAATCAAGTTGAGTTAAGACCAAATAAGGGGGAAAAAAAAACTCTGTTAGCACTCCTTTTTACACTTTTTTCAAGACTTGAATCCAATAACTTACTTAAGTGAAACTAAGCTTCCTATCACTCAAACAAACAAGTGTTGGTCACCGTCTTATTAAAAAAAAAAATTAAAAAAAAAATATAGGTGCTATGACCGTCGTAAATGATCATAGGCGAATAAGAAATCTTTTCATATCCACGTATCATTCAAGTTTCTTTAATGCTTTGGAACAAAGCCTTAGTCTCTTCACTTTGTAGTTTTGCTCGGAAGGCATTTTCGCTAGCATTTGAAAGAGGAAATATGAAATTATTGATATTTTTGCTTAACTATTTCATTAAAATTAAATTTTTAAAAATATTTTTACTACGTATTTTATAATTCTAAAAAACCAAAAATTTCAAATTATTTTTAGCATTAATATTGGTTTATTAGAGTATCACATAATGATATATAGAGTTAAATTATAATTTACGATTTGAACAAAAAGAGGATAAATTATTATTATGGGAGAAATTTTCTCAAATGATGGTGGAAAGTTTCTCCATCTCATTGACATTTTCTCTTCACATAGAAATATTATCAATATTTTTTTCCAAAATGTTAATACTTTTTCTAAAATATCGACAGTTGCTCATAGTCAAAAGGACTAATATATCCTTTGGCGAGAATATTTCGCCAACACTAAAAAAAAAAACAAAAATTTTGGTAGCAATGTATACAGTTACAAATGTTACTTATGGCCTTAAAATAATTTGAACAATAAAAATATCCCTTCTAAAAATTTTATTTGTTAGGATCCAAAGGCATGTCTGATGTAAATAATTTTGTGAAGGAAAAAATTAATATTTGCAGTTAAGACTTGTTTGGTGATCTATGTGGGGAATTTGACATTGAAAAGCATGAGACCACTAATTCCCAAGCCTATTAATCATGAATTAATAACTACATTTTCACTTATTTACTCCTATATTTCAATTATTTTTCTTTCCTACTACACTTCAACTATTCTATTTATTCCATTTTTATCCTCCTATTATTTCGTATCAATCATGCAATTCCCAAAAATATTACATTTCTCACTTCCCACCCCCATCTTATATTTTCCACAATTTTTATATTACCAAACAACTTTACATTAGATAAAATGATAAAAGTAACCAAAGCCCAGGTGGAACTGTAGAAGCTGAGGGAAGGTACAAAATAATAGACAAATGACCCGTGGTTAAACATATAGTCTGGAGGGTGAGTACCAACTACTGAGTAGGCGGCTGAACCAACGCTGGCTTTGGCTACTCTAAGGAAATAGACAACTCAAGCTGTGTGAGCCAAGGAGATTATAAAGCACTCACAATCGTAACTGTATTTATATATATTTTCATAAAAATTTGCAGTCATTTTTCGTATAATAATTATTATGCTTTTTGATCATTTTTATACCTCTTTCCTATAATTTTTTTTATTTCTTAATCATTTCTATACATTTTTTTTTACTAAAACTTTCCTTTACTCCTCATTATTATCTTTATTTTATCACATCAATCTTCCATCATTTCCAAACTTTTTTCCCGACACAAAATTTCCTTTTTTTCCAAGTGCCCAACAAATGGTCTGGTTGATAAGAAGTACAAATAAATCAGTAGAAATTTGTGAAAAATTTAGAACAAGTAAAAAAAGTAATGAAGTGACATTGAGAATATTAAAATGTAAATGTAATAATCGAAAATTTAGTACAGATATACAACAAAAAATTAAATCATATCAAAAGATATATATTAAAAAAAGAGTGAGATTTTTTCATCTTAATAAATAGACCCTCGAAATTTATGTACAAATATGCAGTTAAAAATTAAATCATATTAAAAGATATATATTAAAAAAGGTGAAATTTTTTTCATCTTAATGAATAGACCCTTAAAAGTTTAAATATGCTATTGGACGTGTGATTTTCAATAGGAGTGAAAATGAGCCACATTAGGTCGAGTTCAACATAAGACTATTTGGAGAAATAGGTCAAGTTCACCATAAGACTATTTAGAGAACATTTTGCCCAAATCCATATATAATACATAGTAGAGAAAAGGTGGATCAAATCTTTTTTATTGTCTCAGTTGTTCATTACAACTAAGTCATTAGACATTCTTATAACTTATCAAGAAGAAGATAACGTGCTCTCATCTAACAAACTAAGAAGCACATAAGCTTCCACCCAACAAATACAGAGACCATTACACCTTATAAAGAGGAGAGACATAACTCCAAAAAAAATAAAGATGTTGACTTATGCTATTTTGATGATAGACAAGTTAAGAATTTAATGTTTGAAATGTGTTGCTTATATTTGATTCATGATGAATGGTTGTAACAAGTTAGCATTGAATTGTGTTATGAATCTGTCGAGGTTTTGCTGTAAAACTTCAGCAATTTTGGTTTGCAACTTCAACTGATTTAGTTTCAAACTTCAACTGTTTTTGGTTGAAACTTCAACAGTTTTTGGGTTGAAACTTTAACAGTTTGTTTAGCAAGATCAATGGATAGGTGATTGGATGATGACGTGATTAGTTTAAGGAGTTGTCCTGGGTTGTTACAGGTTATTGAGAAAAATCCGAATGGTTGCGATTTGATGGAGAAAATTTCTCTTGGTGATTGGAAGTTAAAAGCTATAAATAGACAATGAATTTCAATTGAAAATTCAATTCAAAGAGAATATTTTCAAAAGTACAGATCCGTCTCAAGGAGTTCTCTGTGATCCTCTGTCCATCTGTCAGAAGTAACATATTGAAGATTGTCGTGACCATCCTACTAAAAGCTTCATCTCTGCGCTTCTGTGCTATAAAATTGGTTGTAAGCTTTATTTTATTTTTATTTATTTTACCTTGAATTAGAGGTTGTCTAATTCAAGAGGAAAGCTTCCATTGTGATTTGTAGAAAGTTTCACGTGCCACCTGGAGCCATTCGTGTAATCTAAAAGACGATTAAGATCGTACAACTTGAGTTTCTAAGTTAACTAGTGGAAATTCGAATTAAGACGTTGACTTGGAGAGTGCAGTAGATGTGTTAACCGAATCACTATAATTTGCGGTGTCTTCTATGGATTATTTTTGTAGTGTGTGAAATTTATCTTGTTCCTTCTTAGTTCACTCTTTGTGCTATTATTCCTTTCTTTTATCAATTTCATACGGACCTAACAAAAGATGAAAACATTACTCTCACCACGTTTTAAACATGCTCCAACTATAAGACTAATAGGTGGTGTTACTCACTGGGCGGTACCCAATTGGCAAGGTAAATTCGATCTTAGTTATATATTTCTACAACTCGATTAAAGTTGAGATTGTTTGAGTTAACGTTAATTGTTATAATATATAATTTTAGAACTTAAATAATTAAATTATAGTTAAGTATAAATATTACAAAACCGATTAAAATGAGAATAAAACAAAAATATTTACAAATTTATAATTATTCTGACACGGTTGACCAACCAGCACTTTATTTTTGGATTTAGATCACATATAATTACCAAATACACCCAAAATTTATCACTCCCCAGCACACCGGCAGCCCGCCTTATATGGAAAAATACCATTTGGGTCGGTTGGGTGCGGCCGGGCGGATCACTCGCCGACCGGACTCAAAATTTTTTCTTATTATTTTATGAAGACCGGACTCATTTTGCACCGCTGTATCTCAGCCGTCTTTTTCGACCTCAGCAGGGTTGCTTCCTGGCATTTCCATCCCAGAATGTTCCCTCACAATCACGCGGAGAAAGCCTTCTAAATCCTACGGACGGACTTGATTAAATCTCATCTGGATGACTCCGACGGCCAAGATTAAACCCACGAATTTTTCCTTCCTCCCTTATCGCCTCTCTGCATTAATATATCTGTAAACGCATCTCCCGCTCGAGTACCCAACATCCGAAAATGGCATCCTCCCAGCTTTTCTCACCCTTTCTCCTCCTCCTGCTCCACCTCACCGCCGCCTCAGCAGCCCTCTCCATCGGCGTCAACTACGGAACCCTCGCCAACAACCTCCCTCCCCCCGCCCAAGTCGCCGCATTCCTCCAGCACTCCACTTTCATCGACCGCATCAAGCTATTCGCCGTCGACCCTGCCATCATCCAAGCCTTCGCCCACACCCCCATCGCCGTCACTGTCTCCGTCCCCAACGGCGACATCCCCACCCTCGCCCGCCTTCCAGGTGCCCAAGCTTGGATCTCCTCCAACATCCTACCCTTTCACCCTGCCACCAACATCTCCGCCATCGCAGTCGGCAATGAAATCATCGCCACCGCCGACAGGAACCTCATAGCACACCTCCTCCCGGCCATGCGATCCCTCCACGCCGCCCTCAGACAGGCCGGCATCTCCACCATCCGCGTCACCACCCCGCACTCCCTCGGCATCCTTTCCACATCCGAACCGCCGTCTGTCGGCCGGTTTCGCCGAGGCTACGACAAGATCATCTTCGCGCCGATGCTGGAGTTCCACCGCCAGACGAAGACGCCGTTCATGGTGAATCCCTACCCCTACTTCGGATTCAGCGACCGAACCCTCAACTACGCGCTTTTCAAGCCCAATCCGGGGGTTTTCGACGCCGCTACGGGCATCAACTACACGAACATGTTCGACGCACAGCTAGACGCCGTCTACTCGGCGATGAAGCGGCTAGGGTACGGGGACGTGGAGATCGCGATCGGGGAGACAGGGTGGCCGTCGGTCGGGGATCCCGAGCAGAAGGCGGTAAACATGGAAAACGCCATTTCCTTCAACGGGAATCTGATACAGCACGCGAGCTCCGGTAAGGGGACGCCATTGATGCCGGGAAGGAAGTTCGAGACCTACATCTTCGCGCTGTTTAATGAGAATCTGAAGCCAGGATCAACAGCCGAGAGGAATTTTGGGCTTTTCAAGCCCGATTTGACGCCGGTGTATGATGTCGGCGTTATGCGCCAAGGGGTGAGTTGCTATTCTTTTGCGTTAAAATTACGATGCTGCCACGGGTTTGCGGTTTGAGTGGAACTCTGAAATCGGGGACAATCCACGATTGGCACTTCCCGCTGGATCAGGTGGTGGGGGCCAGTATCGTATGTCTGTTGCCTTTTTTTTTTTTTTTTCCGCTTTTTCCCGCCTTTTCCGGCATTCTCCACCGCTGCACGCGGTTTCATATTAAACCAGTGGAATGCTAGTCCTGCGGGTCAGTGTGATAATGCTGGCAATTACGCCACGTGTAAGGCTGTAAAGGTAGACCGCGGATAACAGAAGATTGAAAAAAAAAAAAAAAAAAAAAAAAGGAAACGGTACTCGAGTTTTCCAGTGTCAGACATTTGCCAACCAGGATATCAGGCTTTTGCTGCTGTCATTTTTTTTTTTTCTGGAAAATATTATTGGTGTTTTTCACCTGACGAAAATGCCCCTCTTTCAGGTCCCGACAAGCCCGACACCGCCATCGTCCGCCTCGGGCGGCAGCAATAGCAAGTGGTGCGTTCCGAAGACGGGTGTGGACGCGGGAGCCCTGCAAGCGAACATCGACTACGCGTGCAGCAGTGGGACGGACTGCACCCCGATCCAGGCAGGCGGGGCGTGCTTCGACCCCGACACGATCGAGTCCCACGCTGCATACGCTATGAACGCCTACTACCAATCCAGCGGCCGCAACGACTTCAACTGCGACTTCGCTGGCACTGGCAGTGTCACCTCGTCCGACCCAAGTAAGACCCGGCTCATATTTTCATATTTTTATTTAATTTTTGTTGAATTACGAGATGATAATTACTCGGTGGATCGTTAGGTTACGGCACATGCAAGTACGTGTCTTGAGGCGGATGGATGCGAAAGGGGGCGGAACTGCGCCGATTGGAACTGGATTCTGCTGTCTGGACGATGCTTTTGCTGTTGTTGAGCTGTGGTGTTGGTCGACAAGCGTAGTTTGTGTAAGATGGAGTGGACCATTGATGGATCCCGTGGTGGTTTCAGGGTGTTTTGAATTTGCATATTTTCTTGTTTTCTGCTGTTGGAGCGCGCATGTGCGAATGTTGACCGGTGGACTGTATATATTACTTTTCTTTTTCTAACAGCGGTGCATCCGCGGAGACGCGTGTCTGGCTCCGGATTGAAATCAGGGGCTAAGGGGTGCGTGAAGGTTGACGTGGCATAATACCGCCTGTGAACCGTTGCATTGGAACAACCGCTGCACTGTTCAATCCACGCTCTGTGGCAGCGATGACGCATACAAAACGCAACCGTGGTTGGTTTCCAGCTGTCCACCCTGAGTTTTTAAGGCTGCATTCGGTGATGTGAAATATACGGTGGGATGGTAGGAAAGTGCGCGCAGTGGGAAATAGAATATTTCGGGCGTGCTGGCTATATTGTTATAAATGCCGAGCTAAAATTTTTTAATTTGTCTAGTTCTATAACTTCCCAAATTCACTGTTTGAAAATTTTTAAAACTTATTAAATGAAATGAGTGAAGATAGAATAAATAGAATAATTTATAAATAATTAATATAGAAGTGAATTTGTTAAGTAATTAAGATGTTAAATTAGTCATGAGAAGAGAAAATTATTTACTTAAATTAGTCATGAGAAGAGAAAAAAAAAGTTATGAAAAATCATCAGCGATTACTAAATGTAACTTGTTGGGACGAGTGGGGAATGGAACGGATGGTCCAGTGTAAAAATTGAAATGAGAAACAGAGAAAGGGACTCAGCGGTCTTATGCGACTTTTTTAATTTTTAAGGAAGTGATAATAAATGCTCTTGAAATTGATGATTTTTTAAAAAATTAAAAATAAATGTTTAAAAGTATCATTAAATGGCAAAACTTTTTATATGAATTAAATACCTTTGTAAAATATATTTGTGAAGAAAAATAAAATATATAATTTTTTGATGTAAATAAAATATATAATTAATAATAAAAATAAACAAAAGATGTATTTTAGCTTATGTATATAATCAAGTTTTATGAAAAAAGGTAATTAAGTGTTTATTTTTGCATTCTCATTCTCCTTTAAATAAAAACACTTAAAAACCACACGATTCATGATTTTTTTTTTTTTTTAAATGCCGCAACATTTGATACAAGGGAGTTGGAAATTTTCTTTAAAAAATTTCTTCGATTATTTGGCAAGCAGGAATATATATATTTTTACACAACTACTTTTTTCACGCACCATCCTAAGCTATTACAATCATGAGTAATGATTCATCGCAAGCATGGAAACCACCATACCTACCTCTTGTTTTTTAAATTTTTTTTGAAAAATTTAAACATTTATTATGTTTATTCATATATATATTTATGATAACAGTAATTATATACATTGTAAACTTTTATACATTATCATTGTAGTGTACATTTTTAAAATTCGTTAGAGGTTAATAGAGAGTTAGAGTGTTAACGAATTAGGTTGGACGGGTTGAAGACTAATAATAATTATAACCTATTTAAAATATCTCAATTCTAATCCTTTTATTAATTCATTTAAAAAACTTCAGCTCTAACTTATTTACAATCTACTTAATAAATATGTTGTTAATGAGTTATTTAGTAGACAATCTAAAGGCTCAGACTCTAGCTAACGATGATCTTTCAGGGAGAAGCTAGAGAGTAATTTCAGCATAAAAGAAACGGAAATAGGGTAGTAATTGAAAAATGGAATTATGACAGCAGCGTAAAATGAAAATTTATTGGCGAGAAGAAGACTTAGTTAGGAAAAACAATCAAGAGGTTTATATATATAACTTTAATGGGTTAAACAGGTTGACGAGTTATAAAATTTCAACCCTAATTCGTTTATTTAATTAAATGGTTGAACGAGTTGACGGATCACAACTCATTTATTCAAAAATTCCAACCCAAAATCCATTTATAAATTATTCGGATGAGCAGGTTGACATGGTCATGACTATTAAGACCCCTAATAGGGAGGTAGGCATCATCTAATTCACTGGCATGTTAAAATTTACAATATTTTTAAATTTTTTACAAATATATTTTCTTTTTTAAAAAACAAAAATAGGCATGGGTGTATGCTAAAATGTAAAAATTTGCCAAACGGGATGAGGACCCTACAATATTTTGCATACCAAATGCATGGAATATATCTATAAAAAAAACTTTATAAATTTTGTGGTCAGTTACATGACTCAATGTGTTGGTCCCGAGTTTGTAGTAATCCTAAGAGGGAAGGGGTGAATTGAGTACTTTTAAAATTCTTTTGATGTTTTAAAATTTGACGCATTTAAAATTAAATCCTTTCAATGAAAACGTAGAGAATGATAGAGCAGTCAAAGTAAAAATCACTGACACAAGAAATTATTGTGGTTTGAGACAACCCTCTCTTAAGGATGCAACTCAGGTCGGTTCGGTTTGGTAGTGGTCTTCTCTACTTGTATCATATTTGCAAAAAAGCCTACCCTACTCTACCTATTTGTTGGTTGGATTCTTAGTATAACCTACCTTACCCATTACCTATAGGGTCCGTTCCGATTTCAGTTTCAAATTGGTTCCTTTAATACTCAAATATAATATTTTTCTTAAAAATATTTCTAAGTTATTTTAAATAATATAAAGCAACATCATTTATATTTTAAAATCACAAGTACATATGTTAACGTTTACATTATTATATAAAAAATATCAAGTAAAAACTATCATAATTCACATGGTTATTTATAAAAGGCTTTTGGAAGTCAATAATATAAAAATCTAACTAATTTCTTACTTTATAATATATAATTTCACAAGGCACAAGATTGATTAAAATGGGTGTGCCCACAAGACATCACTGACAAACAAAACACATACTATATAATATATATGATATACATGTATATAATTATGGACACTGATACAGTGCACCTGGGTGCTTTAACTTATTTTTAAATTTTTTCAAAATTTTTTATTTAACTTGTGTACCAATTTTTACATGTATATAATTATATACAACACATACTATATAATATGTATCATATACATGTATATAATTATACCTATACGGGTCGATTTTGAGTACCTAACATATCTACTCTACCCGTACACTATTTGAGGGAACAGGTAATAATTTGGACCCTATCCATACTCATGGGTAATATTTTATACCCTACACTATCCAAATTACGGTCGGGTCAATCGGCACCCAACTCAAGTTGCACCCCTACCCTTCCTACTCCACTCTTTTAAGGGCACACCCTTGTATCTTGAGTTTCACTATATTAACAGGTATACAATTAGAGTCTTTGCTCTCTTCTAGATTGTAGTTCTCGAAGGTCTTTACAAACTTAATACAAGTAGATGGTGAATCTCACTCTAACCGTGCACTACTTGTCTTTACTTAGTCTTGCTCTTCAACACCAAGCTAAGTAGAACTACAAAGAAAATATTGCAAAAGAATTTTCTACATGTTACAATTTGTGTAGAGACTATTCAGCACTGAGAAAGAACTCTTGAATATTTGAGAGGTTGAATCGTTGTAGCCTTTGCAGTGAAATTCAATTCTTTCTTGATAGAGCACTTAATGAAGACTTGATTCCTTATAAGTGAAAAGGTGAATGCTTATTGAATGCTCTAGCGAACCCTATTTTTTTCACTTATCGCGCTTTAAATAATGGAATTATTTTAAACGTTAGAAGGTAAGTGGCGCACATTAAATATGCAAATGTTTGAATTTTTTCAATCATTACACTACAAGTCGCATTTGGAGTCAACTTCGGTTGCAACTTCACCCAAGTCACACACTTGAGTGGACTT
Organism: Annona cherimola; assembly: GCA_030490835.1. Taxonomy (NCBI): domain Eukaryota; kingdom Viridiplantae; phylum Streptophyta; class Magnoliopsida; order Magnoliales; family Annonaceae; genus Annona; species Annona cherimola. Next base: position 105,317,794 of record CM059971.1, on the reverse strand, counting down.
GGAGTGTGACTTTGATTGGGGCTTTTCCACTTCTTAAGTTTTTCTCTAAAATTCAATGCTCCTGGAGTTCCATCTTAAGTCGATTGGCTCGACTGATCCAAGTCGCATGTGGAGTCGATTTTAGGTGTGACTTCATTTGTAATCTATTCAGTGCTCTTAGAGTTCCAACTTAAGTCAACTTGATCCTCGACTTGACCCAAGTTGCATGTGGAGTCTACTTTGTATATAACTTCATTTGTAATCTATCCAGTAGTAGAAATATGCAACCCCAAAGTCCATTTGGCTTTGGAACTTCGCCAAAGTCGCGAGTGAAGTTAACTTGGTTATGCGACTTTACTCCTCGCTTGAATCTTTAAACTTCAAAGCTTCTGCTCCTGTGGCTTTAATCTTTCAAGTCCTTTGCTTGAGTTGATTTGATCTTGGACTTCACCCAAGTCGTTTGACGGAGTCGACTTGGATGTGTGACTTGACATTTGACACTTAGTCTTTAAAGACTGGCTTGGCTCTTTAAGAATGCAGGTCGGAACCTTGAATCGACTTGGTCTTAGATTTGACCCAAGTCGCAGTGTGGGAGTCGACTTTGGGTGCGGCTTCACTCGTTCAATTTTGAGTCAGTGAAAACATGCAACCTCCTAAGTCGACTTGGCTTTCGACTTCGCCCAAGTAGTAATGAAATTTGACTTGAGTCTGCGACTTAACCTGTCTACTATTCAAGACTTGCTTTCTTTCAACCTGACTATAAATTTGACCCAAGTCATATGTCTAAGTCGACTTGACTGTGGGACTCGGTCTGCCATAGTTCAATATTTGAATTTTCTATCTTTAAAGCAATTCACCAAACATGTTAGTAACTTTCAATCCTCAAAGTTAGATTGTTAATCATTAAAACGTAGGTTACTTTTGATCTTCTAGTTGAGTTCAGAACACAATGCTCATATGAGTATTACTAATTTTTTATTTAAAATGTTTTTTTTACATATATATGGGGCCAAGCAAGATGTTCTCAATATGAAATTTGAAAAATATTTAATTTTTTTGATATTTTATTTTAAATTTTAAAAACGAAGAACGCAGCACTTCTCTCAAACCCGCCACAGGAATAAGGGTCCTGCAAAATTAGGCAAAGTGCTGTTGCTTTTTTGCATTTATATCAAAAGAATTGTTGTTGCTTTTTTACATTCTATCTCAAAAGAATTTAATCCATATATTAAACTCTGAACCTGTTTTGAATTTTTGTGAGATGAACAAATTTCAATGGAGTTAAGGGTTTCCTTTTTGTATCTGCTTTATTATCTGTTTTGAATTTTGATTCTTTGAAGGTATCGGAATTTATACAAACTATTACAAACACCATTAGCGGCCCGGTCATTCCAACTAAGGTTCAGTGAAATCACACCCCGTCTCGCCACATGATTCGATAGATAAGTCTAATTAAAAGAAAGGGCCATGCACCACCAGCTTGTTGGTAACACCCTCCAGCAGCGGGAAGGTGTTCGAGTCTTGCCTAATGCAAGTAGACTATTTGTATATCCCCTAGTGGGGATTTTACAAATTTCTCTTTTTGGCGGGAGTATTTGTAGAAAATTTCTTCTATAATGTGAGAGTAGCGAAGATGCCAATTGTCACATGTAGAATATATCAATCAAGAAAAAGAAAGTGCCCATGCTGTGCTTTGGTTCAATCTTTGATGTCCCCCTTGAGCCGAAAAAGAACGTCTTGGGCCAGCCTTCCTTCTTGATTTTCTCTGAAGCACTGGGCTGGTATATATTTTTCGTGCCTTGAGGCCTCCATTTAATGCGGTCTTCCTTTTTTTTTTTTCCCTTCAAATTTAACAAACAAAACCCCCTTCGATTGCTTCTTGGATAGAGAAGCCTCGGAAAAAAAGAATTTTTCATCGTGTTAACAAAAGCTTGTGCTAATGACATAACCTTCAATTCTGGAATTCTGTAAAACTCATCGACGCAAATCCACCCTAAGCATCGCTTTAGATTGTTTGGAACGATGGAAGTACATAATTCTTTTATACGTGTTTCACTGGTGATTTCTATTCTTAGGCTTCATTGATTTGTAAGTTCTCGGTTTTTATTTAAAATTTTGAACTTGGGTACCTTAGGAAGGAACAATTTTAAGTTATTAAGATGTGGGAATGTTTTTTCTTTTTTCTTTTCAATTGTTTACAGCTTCTTTCTCTCCCAAACCCCATTTACCTCGCGATCCTTAGTTTAGAGATGAATGGGGAGAGCCAAGCAAGAGATTGCACAATTTTGAGTAACTAAGACGTGGAAATTTAGGCACCAGGAAATATGTGGAAACTGTTTAATGCGATATGGGTTCCTTGAGCTGTGAATTTTAAAAATATTGATTGCTTCAGCTGACAAAATTGAAATAATTTTAGTTAGACTTCATCAAACTGCAAAGATAGCTCCAAAAGGGGACAGGTTCTATGCACAAACATGAGAAAGGAACCTTCAAATAGGAACTCATGGAATTTCTCATGGACAATGAAAACAATGAGATGTAACCAAATTCCTAAACACAAAAAGAGCAGACAAGACATAATTGAATTATATCTTCCGTCCTTGCCCTATGCAGCCGTGCAATATGAGCGGCTGTAAAAACTAATTCTTAATTTTTATAAATATGCAGGTCTTACTTAGATCTTTTTTCCTATAAAAATTTGGCAATTTTTTTGAGTTTATTATGTATTTTATTTTGAATTTTGAAAACCAATAAAATAGGCATGGCCAAGAAAATTTAAAGAATTATTAAATTTCACATGGAGGAAGATCTAGTGGAGCTCATACATTTATAAAAAAAAAAAATTTACGGCCACCCGTATTGTGCCTGGGTGGCTGCGTAAGATCCCTGGCCTTATATATATCATTGTATGATGGATGGGTCACAACTGAATTTATGCATACCGGGGTTCTGTTATCAGCAAGCATTATTCCATAGACTTGAAAAATATTCATTGACAAGAGTTTCGACTCATAAAAATGTTTAAAAATGAGCTACGCTAATTAGGTTCATTTCTGAGGGATTTATTGGAGGAGACCTTTTTTTTTAATGAGGGGAGGAGACTTGAATATAACGTTTTTCAAATGAATGATTGCAAAAGAGCAGGAGACTAAAGACCAGATTGCATTTTCGCAAGTGCCTCTCAAATCCAAGCACCCCCGCTTCTTTGGTTCCCACCATAATCCACAACTTTCATGTGGATATACTTACCAAAGTCAATTCCTTGTTGTGCTGAATCTAGACTTCCTCTAGGACGATGAACATGCCTCTAGACGTGTTGAAAATTACTCCCAAATAGATCAACCAAATGATTATATTGCAGAATTCAGTGGATCTTTGTATAATGTCGCACCTGAAATGGCTGATTTTCATGTGCTTGCTCAACTATTTAATCCTTGCCAAAACTTTAACATGGAACCAAGAAGCAATAATATTTCGCCGTTGAAGAAGAAGTTTAGGTTTGTGAAAGGATTAGTTTGTTAAGCTTCTCAGGGCAGACGGAATTGAAGTTTGAGTTTGTGGTATGCGGAGATTAAGATTGTTGCAGAAGATAGGTACAAGGGCTGTGCCAGAAGATGCAGCCTGTTGAATGACTAGGAGACTCATACTATTTAAGCATACAATCTAAAGCTTTTTTTTCTTTTCTTTTTTTTCCCCCCTGATGGAAGTACAATCTAAAGCTTTGATGCTTAGATAAAAAGAAGTTCCTGTCGCATTGCCAATGTCTTCTAAAGTCGAGTCTCCTTGTAATGCTTTCCTATCGAGAGAGAATAACTGCAGTGAAATGCAGATACACAACGCAGGGGAGCCCACGAATGTAAGCGTGTGGTTTTTGTTGGTTATTTGAAATTGACATTTGAAGGACTCAAACATATTTACCTCATGTCATTTTAGAATTTTGGGATAAAACAATTAAGGTTGTAACATTCGAAAATTGGAACGTGTCTGCCCATTTTTGCACTTGAAGGCATAGGTATATGAACATCCTAGATGTCAAAATTGAAGATTATTAGGTCCTTATTTAGTCCTTATCCTATACAGATAAATAGCTTAGTTGATAAGCATACTAACCAAATCCAATGACTTTATCTTTTTACTGCAGGATGATCAGAAGAAATTCCCTTGGCTGCTGGAGTATATTTCTCGTCTTTCTGATTTAGCTGATTTTGGAATTTTGGGGGTAAATTTTTTTTATACTGTCCACAATGATTCATGTCCTATAATTGTTCTTCTCAAATATCTCACATATCATGCTGTATCATCCCTATCGCTTCCAGCTGCAATAAATAATCATGTATTCCAAGATGTGACAGGGTGTGTTTCTTTGAGAGACTATATGTATCGTATCACCAGGTATTGGCAAGGTATGCACTGCTTCAGATGTTTGGCCCTGATGGAGTTGGACTTACAGAGGATGGAAAAGTCCTTTATCTTGATCTCGTACCCAACATGGTCCCCCCCCCCCCCCCCCCCCCCTCCCTCTCTCTCTCTCTCTCTCTCATGTTTTTTTCTTTCTTTTTCTGCTTATATTACCATTCCTTTTTCTTTTTTGTCAATTTGATTTGTTTAATGATTTGTAGGTGGGATCGTTCTTGATGGGTTGGCTAGGAAGAGTGGTCAAAGAAAGAATAAATGGTTTTTCTGATTTGCTAGCTACTGGCCTAACAACAGGATTCTTGGGCAGTCTTACTACTTTCAGTGGATGGAATCAGAAAATGGTGGAGTTGGCTACCGAAGGCCAGTGGGTGGTTTCCATGTCTGGCTACACCATAGGTAAAAACACAAACAAAGGAGAATATTAATTTTCACTGCCCTAACGATCCATCTTCAGGTATTTCAGTAACCACTACAGTTTTGCATTGGTTGAAATGTAGTGGTTCTGAAACCAGCAATTCGGATGGAGAAATCAAGGCCTAGTTCAGCTTCCACTTGAAAAAGAATCCTCATTTTTGGTCACAGTTAATATGTATTACAGACTGAAATTAATTTATACACTTTGTAAATTATCAAGATTAGTATTGATTTTGTATTTGATAGCTTGTAGATTGCATGAACGAAATGTCCCCAACCTACAATTGGTGCAAAATGTAACAGGATGGGCTGCAAACAGAACGATGAGCTGCTTGGAATCCAAACAAGGCCTCCAATGCCATATAACCTCCATGCTTGACACTTCCAATCCAATTTACAACATGCCGAAAATTTAAAAAATAACTAAAAGGAGAAGCACTTTTGCAGGTGACCATTCACAGAAAGGCTTTCTTTGTTTCCGGGCATGTGGCTGGCCTATTTCAACATTGAATTTGGTGTCTGGACTGCAAGAGGTTTTAGATGGCTTCTCAGCCAATATGGAATCTGTAAGTCTGCTGGCAGAAATGTGAAAACCTACGCGCATCGAATGGCAGCCTTGCTAGTGTTTGTATTGGCACTGTGTGCATCATGTTCTGTGAGCGGGGCACTGTTGAAGACTCAGTGGGAAGCTAAGAAGAGTAGTGCACGACTGTGGTTAGCATGCCTGGTTGGGCCTGCAGGTGTCTGGCTGCGGTGGTACTTGGCACGCCTCAATGGTCAAGGATTAGGAAGAGAGGGATTGATGAAATGGATCCCTTTTGGGACTCTCACTGCTAATGTCGTTGCTGCATGTCTCATGGCAGCACTAGCCACTGCAAAGAAAGTGGTATGGATTTGAATTCTACGGCCTTGCTTTTTCATTTGTAAAATGCTTAATCATCAATCTTTTATCACATACATATTGGGTGTGCGGCTAACGCTTTGAGAGCCAATCAGAATATCAGATGTGGGTGTGCGTGTTTTTCATCCTCGTGATTTTAGTAACCAAGAAGCCATTTCAGCCACTTGAACTAAGAAAGTTGCTGGTTTTGCAATACGCAGATTAACACTAGGCAGTGTGGAATTGCTGTGGATGGCATTCATATTGGTTTCCTGGGGAATCTAAGCACCGTTTCGACCTTTGCCACTGAGATTTTCGCCATGGTTCATAGCGACCATCCATGGAGAGCAGCAGCCTACGTTGGACTCACACTCATTCTATCATTTGTTTCAGGGATCTTGGTTTACTCTGTGCCTGTATGGACTATGGACAAAAGGGTTTTGAAAGAAGTACAGATAACGCATTGAGAATTTGGCATTTGAATTTGGATTTCCTATAATCCAAATTTCTTCTCTCTTAGGTTTCAATGAGGATTTTAGGACTCCTACGCTTTGAAATTTGATTGGGGAAAATTGTGAAGCTGATTGAAACATGACAGTGGACGCCTTTATCCTTTTGGTAAAATCTCTTAGAAGTTGGGAGCTTTTCTTTTTTTTGTTTTTTAATTAGGATTTTATATAACGTGAAAGCTGATATTACAAATTTACACTCAAAGTACATTCATACCCTCACAACATGGAGTGAATTTTTCTACATACCCCTACATGGAACTCGCACATGGGGAGAACTTGTAAAACCCCCACAAATCCAAGGGACAAGTGTAAAATTATCTCCACAAAGGGGAGAACTTTCGAGCCCTTGGCCTTACTATATTCTTATGAAATTTGGGTCTTTTGCTTTTTTAATGGATAGTCCCTATACTTGATATTTGAGCACTCTAACCGGTTGTTTCACTTAAAAGTGGCTCTTTACACTCCTTCGTAAATTTCTGTTAGGACCCGGTCTGTTTCCTCACTCTAGCCTCATCCAGGTCGGCCCCTCTAGACTGGGTCCAAGCTACCAACTCATACTAGCCTCAAAGGTATTGCTCTAAGACCCAGCCCAAGTATCAAGATCATAGCCTCACTGTAGTTGATATCACTTGAACTCTAGACTTAGTATTTGTTGGTTTCTAGAACTACGTCTCTCACCAACTAAGCTGGCACTAGAGTGGGTCAACCGACCTGAGTCGTAACAAAAAGGTCTAGCCTCATCCAGGCTAGCCCTTCTAGGTCCACCCCTCTAAGTCGGGTCCAGGTTACCAGCACATACTAGCCCCAAGGTATTGTTCCAAGGCCCACCCCAAGATCAAGATCACAGCCCTTACTGGAGTTTGCATCACTTGAACCCCAGACCTTAGTATTTATTGGTTTTTATAATCACTTCTCTCACCAAGTTGTGGGACAATTCTTTGGGGCCAATATGAGCTGGTAACTTGGACCTGGCTCGGAAGGGCTGACCTCAAGGGGTCGGTCTGGATGAGGCCAGAGTGAGGCACTAGAGTAGGGCAATGAGCCCGGGTCCTAACAATTTCTCTTTTTTTTCTTTTCTAAGCCTAAATATCTTTAGAGAGATCATAAATAAGAGTGTAATTTGGACAAGGTACACATGAGTCACCTGTTGAGTATCCTATAATAGAGAGGGCGATTTTTTTATTTTTATACTCGTAGGATAGGATAGTGTTAAAGTAAAAAAAAAAAAATACCTAGTTCAATTAGGATAGTAAAGGTTTCAAGATCCAAGTATTTGTAACTAATCCGAATTATTCATATATATATTTTATGAAATTTATTTTATAATAAAAGACAAATTTTTAAATATACAAAAACTTACTTAATTTATATATTATTTAGTAAATTTAATAAATGTATTTCAAGAATTATATTACGAGACCGTTTCTATGAAACCTTTCTTTTATTTAACTTCATTCATTTTTAATTCATGATGGTTGATGAAAAATTCACTTTATCTATTATATTTGACATTATTATTATATTATGAAAATTCTTTTATTTGTTTAGCATCACTGTATATTAGCCTTATCTATAAATGTGCTAGTTAATGTAACAAAATAATTTAATTATAAATATCAATTTTTAAATAGTATTTTCAATATCTAAACTGTTTAAAATATCGTTATTAAGTGGATAAATGATCTTATAAGGTATTACGTTCTAATATATACGAGAATGGATCTAAGCATTTTTCTTAATTTACACACGAATGTATCTATTTTGAGTAAATGTGGCCTATACACATATTTGATTTGGATGTAACTTGATTTCTAGCTAAATAAATGATGTTAATATAATAAATGAATCAGATTTTGTATCAATCATCAATATTTAAAAATGAATGAGGTTATATAAAATCACCTTCATATAACCTGGTTAAATAAAAGCGTTCCCCTTTATATTATTATTGTTTTAATTATAGATTTTTAAGTAAGATTTGTAATAAATTTATAGTTTTTAAAAATAATGTAAATACTATTTTGAAGAATCGATTTGAAACTTATACTTAAACCGACTCAATCTTAAAAATAGTATAGAATAGGCTTAAAACTAACCCGATCTAAACTAGGACAAAATAAAAATAAAATTGAACCAGAGCGGACCAACCCAACCTAAATTACACGTCTAGTCATGAACCTGCAAACCAAAGAGTAGTTTAAATTGACTATGGATGAAATGAATCGAACTCTACCATAAAATGGATTATACAAGCAATTCAAATAGATTGTCAATCAAACCACATATATTTTTTTTAAGAAAACCAAGAACATGTATAGGTTATAGTTTTTTGGGGTAATGAACATACGATGCAACCAGTTAATTATTATTCTAAACAATACTTTTATTAGACCCAATCCTTTCATAATAGTTATTCATACGTATGTATTCGTGATTCAAAAATCATATTGAAACTTTATATATTTTAAAATTCGAAATCATTTGAAAGGGTACACCAACTTTTAAAAATTTTTCTGATTGGTGCAACTTTTAGATTTTGAAATTAAATATATTACCTATAAAAATTTCCAATAGATTAAAATTAAATTTTGTCATCAGCGTTCGTCAGAACTCAAAAAGGAAAGTTTGCCCCCTTTTTTGGATGAAGGGAGAAATATAATAAGTCTTCTTATGCTAGAGAAATGATCTCGTTAGCTGGGCTAAGCAAATACATCGCTTAGCTCACTTTAAAAAATTCATTTATAATATATTTTTTATTTTTTTCTTTATACACTTATTTATCTAAGTGTATTTAACATATAATCTAAATTTTCTCATTTTTGGATATGTGTATGTATTTTAAAAAAAAATTTAAGCATCTATGTATATATATGTATTTAAAATACTCCTATCTCAGATGTATATATTTAAAACACTCCTATCTCAGATGTATATATTTAAAACATTTCTATCTTTAAAAATCTTAATATATATATATATTTAAAATAGTAAAACTTGGTTTATATATTAAATATGCTTAAATAAACATGTGTAGAAAGAAAAAAAAATGTCGTAAATAGTTTTTTTTGAGGTGGGTTAAACTAGACATTTACTTAATTCAAGCTAACCAGATCACTTCTCTTTATATTACACATATCATCCGCAAATAAAAGAATTCAAATTAATATATCATGTCACGATGCAAACAAACTTATTCGAAGATCACAAGATAAGAAAAGAACTTTTTGGTTGAAGACGTCAGAAAACAATATCAACATTAATGTAGGATTCCATGTCTTTCATCAAGGCGATGATAAGGACCAAGTAGATAGAAATTTTAAATAGGAAATACAGATAATAATAGCAAAAATAATAATAAAGTCACTAATCTAAGATTCTAAATGCACTCGCGTGAGACGGGAGATGAGGAGATGCGCCACTGTTGTTTAGCAATTACATCCCTGAAATGTTCAATTTTATATATTCTATCTTACATTATCATTTTAAAATTAAATGTTTATTGAAAGTGATTAGCATATTTTTTTTCTCAGATGAATGGCCATCATCGTATAATCGATTTTATGATATGTAGAAACTACTTTAATTTTTTTACTAATAGAAAAAATTCCTTAGAGAAGCAGATGAAAAGTGCAGAAGAAAAACCAGAAGTATAATTAAAAAGAAAAATATAATTTAATAAGGAGAAATAGAAAAATATAATGTAATAAGTAGAAATGTCTAGAATAATTTTTTAAATAAAACGTACACTTTTATGTGAAAACGTAAGAGTAATGATTAAAATAGAAGAAATATGTCGGAAAAGAGTGCACGCAATATAATTAATTAGTAAGGAAGCAACTTGAGCACAGTTGATATAAACTCAAGAAAAATCAATATTTTAGCTTTCTTTGCAAATCCTGAGCCCAAAGAATCAGATTTATAAAGTTAGAATTAGGGTCCAAATAAACTTGAATTGGAATTAACTTTGACCTTATGTCACTATTTTTGTTTTAATATAGAATATATTATATCTATAAAATTTAAATAACATTTCTTTGTATTTATATATTTTATATTATTTATATTTATGTTAGTAGTTATTTATCATGTTGACATTGTATTGTAGGTACTTTACATCATTTTTATTTATTTTCACATTTATCTTTATACTATTTTTTTTATGTTGGTTTTCTTTCTTTTTTTGAAAAAGATAATTTTAAAAATATATATTATAATGCTTTTCCAAATTTAATTGGGATATATATTATTTTTTTCATATAGATAATTTCTTAATTTATATTCATATGAAATTTTAAAACTTGTTGCTCTTAATTTAAACAAAAAATTTCAGCTTAAATTATAATTGGAATTTCGATTGAAACCTAATTTACATAAATAAAATTAGAGTTTAAGTTCTACAAATACAAAAGATTAAATTTTAGATTTTATAAATAAAATTAATATTGAAATTAAGGAAAATCCAAGTTTCTTGAAACCGCATGATGCCCGTAGTTAAACCGACTGTTGGGATGAGGATGCTGCAAAAATTATAAAGCTCAGAGGCTACCTTGTAATTTCATACAATATGGGGCTCATGCAAGATTTTTCTTTTCCTTCCCACTTCATTTTTCCCCTTTTCAGCAGCCATGACAATGGCTTGGGGCGTTCCACAACTAACACGCACTTCCGCTGCAGGTAGCAATTTCTTGATTCTATATTTCTATTCCTCCGACCCGCCCTCGAATCCGATTGAAAATTCCATCTATAATTAAGTCCAATCCGTTTTTTCTTTTTTGCTTTTTTCCTCCACAAATTATGGTTTTTTGTTCCTGGCCAGTCTTCAAGATACGAATGCTTCCCGTGAAAACTGATGCTTCTGGGGTTTTGATACTCTCTCTCTCTCTCTCTCTCTCTCTCTCTCTCTCGGTTGCAGAAATCGCCAGAAATGACCATTTCAAGTACTGACCTTTGAGTCTTGAGGGTTGAACTGAATGTGTAACTGCTCTTCATTTCTTGAATATTTTAGACAAAACTGGTGGGGATATTCAACTTTTGTATTTAGGAATCGGAGCCAGCAATATTGAGAGCGTCTGGGGTCTGGTGGTTCCTTTTGGTCTGGTTTCACTTGTAAAGGATTGTGCGGACTTTTAACATTTCTTGTATCACAGGTCGAGGCTCCCTCAGTGGAGTACCTTTTGAGAAATCAGGCAAGCTTTGGACAGATACTCCTGCAACTTGTATGCTGGTACTGGATTTTAGTTTCTGAGGCCAATTTCATTTTGAAGGGAATGCTTTCATCGAATCCAACTGTGATCTTGAGGTACTCGATTTTAGATTTCATCAATTGGGTCAGCTTGGTTTGGCATTAGCATTGTCTTTTGATCTGCTGGATCTGCTTCAGCTGCAGGAGTTTTTTCTCCTTGTTGTTTCTAATTTCTCCAATTGGTCTCCATCAAATTGTGTATTTCACTAATTATAGATGCACTATCGTGATTTCTATTTTTGAGATTGTAGAAACTACGTCAGTTTCTAAGCATCTTCATTGGGATTTCTGCAAGCGTTCTTGAATAACATCGTTAAGTACTCTACCTTTTCTTGGGATTCCATAGTGTTTAGTCAGATTTCTCGTGGGGATTTTAGCGAATCCCTATTTTCTTTCTTAGGCATTATTTTGATAATTAATGTATCTCATCTACCCTTGTGAAAATGCAGCAGAAGTGAATAGTCCACTTTAGATTCTTCAGGGTGGTATCTGCTCCAACTTTCGGTGAATTGGCTTTTATCCAAAATGCTGGGGAGTCCACGCCTTCAGGCTTCTACTTGCAAAATGGCATCATCATCGTTGATCATAGTCCATCCCTTTGGCAACCAATACTTTGTTCCATATCTTACAAATAGAACCCCAAGAGTAGGCTGTATACGAGCAAGTTCAGAAAATAGTGGACAGACTCCCGTGCCTTTGGCTGAAAAGAAAAACCCACTAACTGTTGTTTTGGACGTACCAAGTAGCATCTGGAGGCAGACGCTGCGTCCCCTTAGTGATTTCGGGTTTGGTAAGAAGAGCATTTGGGAAGGAGGAGTTGGATTGTTTATTGTTTCAGGTGCAGTTCTTCTTACCCTTGCGTTGGCTTGGTTGCGAGCATTCCATTTGAAATCTCAGTTCAAGAAATATCAGACAGTGTTTGAGTTTTCACAGGCTTGTGGCATTTGCATGGGAACACCTGTTAGGATCAGGGGGGTTACTGTTGGAACTGTGGTCCGGATTATTCCTTCCTTGAAAAGTATTGAAGCAGTTGCTGAGGTGAGTACTTCTGTATTTTCTTTACTTGTCAGATGGTTATGTGGTGCTTCTGCCCTGGGTTCATGTGCATCATGATAGAAAATAGCAGAAACAAACACCATTGTGCTTTGTTTTTTTTTGTTTTTTTATTTTTGGATTGGTTTTGTACAGTATTACACCTTATCTCTAGTCGTAGTAAAATCAAGCTCAAGGATCTTTACATTTTCATCTTATTTCATGTTACAAATTAATCCTCAAATATCCTTACAATTTTTCTTACCATCATCTACCAAAAGGGAGACCAAACACTCCCCATCCAGGAGACCAGATCTCCCACCACACGGGCAGGGCTGAAACTTCCCAAAGTGGGATTCAATCCCACGGCTGCCCAACCAGCCGCTTTCTGCCCATTGTGCCTACTGGACTATGCCCCAGTTGGTGACCATTATGATTATTTGGTGGGCTATATTTAGCTCTCATCATGCATGTCAGTAGTCTCATAATTGTACCATTTCATTTGCAGGTTGAAGATGATAAAGTAATTATACCTCGAAATTCATTGGTTGAAGTGAATCAGTCTGGCCTTCTTATGGAGACTTTGATTGACATAACTCCACAGGATCCCTTGCCAACTCCTTCTGCAGGTCCCCTCGACCCAGAGTGTGCTAAAGAAGGTTTAATTGTATGTGACAGACAGAAGATAACAGGTCAACAGGGAACTAGCCTGGATGAATTAGTTGGGATATTCACACGTCTTGGAAGGGACATGGAAGAAATTGGTGTTTCCAAAAGTTATACACTAGCAGAAAAAGTTGCAACTGTCATAGAAGAATCAAAGCCATTGCTTGCCAAGGTGTGGATGGAATTTCCTCCCTTTATTTCAATGTTTTGGCACCAATGTGATCTACATGTGACTTGAGCTTTTGAATTTTGACAATCTAAGTATCTTCATATGTTGGAACCTATCAGATTTGGAATGCATGCTTAAATTCTCAGCTTTTTAGATGGCATGCTAAGCGAACTAAGATTAATTATTGTTTATTGCTGGGCTTGATTTATCATTCACATCAGGTATTGGTTATCTGACACTCTGACAGGATTATCACTCACTTAGAAAGGGGCAAAAAGGATGTTTATTATTTCCAGATATACATCTATCATTATAATCCCTCACATATTTTCCCCTTATATCTGTGCTTTGGTTCTGCAAAAATCATTTAATTGCTATAGATCAAGTTATTGTGTTCGTCTGTTGTTGCAAAATAACGGATCGTAACCTGGTGCAAGTCTCAGGCCTGCAGGGTCCAGCAGGGTCCAGGAGGGGTACCCTGGAGACGGTTTTAGGCTTTGGCTTCCATTATAATGAACTTTAACGTGCTTTCATTACATTTGTGAAAGAATTTGCTCAGCAATATCATTTTGTGTTGTAGTGAGACAAGCATTCATTGAGATCAACATAGATGCAATGTGGAATTGTCCCACACATGACCTGGTCGAAGATAAAGGAAGTTTGACTGTTTAATATTTGACTGTTTAATCCAATATCAAGCATAAAGGGATGTTATTGTTTCCCAGTTCACTCGTCTGGGTATCAAACTACAGTTTAGATCTAGCATACAAAATTGTGAAGTTGTGATTGCGCTGAACTTGATATTGAGATTTTTAGAAGTTTACCAAAGTGCCCTAGCATGTAAAAAATCCAAATAGATTCCCAATGCACGTGGAATTCTAAGAACTCAGAACAGCACCACTACCATGTAAAATCCATTTGGATTCAAGTGAATTCTTAAAAATTGTCTAAATCGAAAAGCATCAAGTTGCACATTACAATTCAATATCTTAGTTGAATGGCTGTATGCATAACTATGTGAAATTCCATTTTTCGTGTGATAATTTCAGCTCTCCAGGATTTTTAATCTCCACAATGCCAGTTAAAATTGCTATGAATGATATATAAGTGGAATTTGTATTCTCAGTTATAAAGATGGGTTTTTGATATCATGCTTTAACAGATCGAAGCCATGGCAGAAGATATTCAACCTCTTCTGTCTGAGGCTCGTACTAGTGGTCTACTGAAGGAAGTTGAGAGTTTGACCAAAAGCTTGACAGAAGCAACTGAAGATTTGAGGTGAAGTACCTAAAAGAACCGTAATGTTTTTATGATATCCTTTAGCATATTGCTGTATTTTCTCCTCTTACAGGACCTTTGTGTCTTGTTGAGAAGACATGCCACTTGATAGTTGTCTCATCAGCTACTGCCATGACGCTATAACAGAGCCAAAGATTTCACCATTGTGATTCTGTTGTGAAATTTTTTTTTTTGGACGATGTGGCAGCTGTCAGATTATTCTCCTATGAAAATAGATAAAATTGGATTATTTGCCAGAAACTTGGATGCATATTTCTACAGAAGGGAATTTTACCAGAACTGGAGTCCGTACATACTTTATCCATGTCTTTCATTTTTTATCTTGTAAATTTTTCATTTTAATCTTGTAACTTTTTTTTTTTTATATTTGCATGTCATTCTTCTTTACGGCCTCCAATATTGGATGCCACTACAAAAGATTTGATTTTTGGCAAAGAAAATTTCCTTGCAAAAGGTCAATATTTGGTTGTTAATGGAAAACTTGGTTGCTAATAATTTGTGGCATATTCTATGTAGCAACCATCATGAAGAAATTTGGTTGCCAATAATTCATAATATTGCGTTTAGGCAAGGAAATTTTGATGTGGTTACTAAAACATTATTATAAGCAAGAAAAATTCTTCTTGCCTATGGCAGCACCATCATATGCAAGGAAACTTTTCCTTGCTAATAAGGGCTGCCAAAAATGTTTTTTCTTTTAATGTGTTCTGCATTTTCCCTCCCCTGCAAACCAGTTTTTGTTGGCTGAAAAAGATTTGCTGAGGAAGGAGTAGCATAATCTTTCTATCTGCTTCAAATATGTTACTATTGCAAGGAATAGTGCATGTAGCAAATGCTCCAAGTGTTTGGAATATAGAAATGCTGCAGCATCGTTTGGAATCAGATTCTTTGACATCTGTTTCCCATTATCCTTGACATGAGATTCAGCCTCCTTTGACATTGTGACGGTCATTGAAAGAAGTTGATGTTCATATTTCACTATTAATATTCTTTCCTTTGACCCTAATTCACACACTAGGAAGATTTTTACTCCCTTGCACTGATTCTGCAAATATTCCAAATGCTTAGTTGTTTTGGCTTGATTTTGTCACAATATATATATAGTGGAGTATTCAAGTGCAGAGCTGAAATGAGCCTCAAATGATGATCAAATTATAATCTACTACACTCATTATATTTAGAATAATGCATTCTATTACTATATCAATTTTCATCCCAATCGGATATGTTTATGGACTCTATCTAAAAATAGTACAAATCAACGTAATAAAATAGTTTTATGTAAATAACAACTTTAAAGTAGTTTTTTCAACATATAAACCATTTGTTATAAAATTTATATATGGATAAATGATTGTATAAAGTTTCGTTGTTTTCTAATATGCATTGAGCTCAAAAATGGACAAATGTACTACTGTGGTGCTGCACCGGAATAGTTCTCATTTGTGTGTGTGTGTGTGTGTGTATATATATACGGTCTCATTTCTATGTAACCAGGTTACATGGAAGCGGACTCATGTAACCCCTTTAAAATCTAAGATTTTGATCTTTAATAGAAAATCTAATTCATTCATTGTATTTAACATCATTTGTTTATCTAGGAGACCAAGTTTCATCCCAGTCAAGTATGTTTAAGGGTCACATTTGTTCAAAAATATATATTCATGTGTGAATTATGAAAAATTCTTAGATCTATTTACACATATTAGAATGTAATAATACTTTATAAAATTATTTATTCACATAGAAATGATATTTTGATAGTTTAGATGTTGAAAATACTATTTTAAAATTGATATTTTAGCATTTTTCATAATTTACACATGAATATATTTTTTCTAACAAATGTGACCCCCCATAAACATACTTGATTGGGATGAAACTTGATCCCTTAGATAAACAAATAATGTTAAATACAATAAATAGATTAGATTTTTCATCAAAGATCAAAATTATAGATTTTGAAGGGGTTACATGAGTTATATAGAAGCAAGCGAAGCCCATATATATATATATATATACACCCACAACCACATAATGATCAAATTATAATCTACTTCACCCATTGTGTTTGGAATAATGTATTTTATTACCATATCAATTTTCAGCCCAATCGGATATGAATATGGATCCCATCTGAAAATGGTACAAATTCAACGTAATAAAATAGTTTGATGTAAATAACAATTTTAAAGTGGTTTTTTCAACATATAAACCATTTGCTATAAAATTTATATATGGATAAATGATTGTATAAAGTTTCATTGCATTGTAATATGTGTGGGGCTTATTTTTGGGCAAATGTACCGCTACAGTTGAATATAACTTATATATATATATATATATATATATATATGAAAGTTGTTCTGGTACAGCGGTACAGTTGCCCAAAAAATGGGCTCTACACATTAAAATGCAATGAAACTTTATACAATCATTTATCCATATATAAATCATGCTTTAGATGGTTTAGATGTTAAAAAAACTACTTTAAAGTTGTTATTTTTATCAAACTATTTTATTACGTTGAATTTGTACCAATTTCAGGTGGGGTCCATACACATATCCAATTGAGATGAAAATTGATATGGTAATAGAATACGTTATTTTAAATACAATGGGTAGCATAGATTATAATTTTATCATCATGTGGAGCCCATTTCAACGCCACTGCACCGTAAGGACAATCATTTTTCTCATAGACAACCACCTACATTCATTCTGTGAAGCTGTTCCATCCACATTCATAACAAGAACTGCCCTTGTTTGTAACAATGAGGGAGATAAATTTCTGACAATGAAAGAGCATTTAGATTGTATCGTTTACATCAGTAGGCTGCAGTATTGCAGTTACAATGCTTTGCTTTTGGATTTGTTGTCTTTAGGTTCTGAACTAGCCATTTGAGCTTTGTGAACTTGAGAGCAGAAGATATTAACGAAAATTATATGTTTTGTTTCTACATTTTGCAGAAGGGTGAATTCGTCTATCCTAACACCAGAGAACACCAAACAGATTCGGCAGTCTATCTCCACACTTTTATTGACTTTGAAGAACATAGAGGTGGCTTTCATGTTCTCTCTAACTAGGTAACTTGAAACTAGCACAAACAACATTTTACTGAATCTCCTTTCTCCTTTCTGCAGAGTATCAGTTCTGATGTTTCAGGCTTCACCGGGGATGAGGTTACGAGGCAGAATTTGAAGCTGCTTATCAAGTCCCTTAGCAGGCTATTGTAGATTGTCTCCAAACTTAACGTATCCACTGGGATGCCAAAGATAATCAATGGAAATTCCGATTGTTGGAAGGTCCAAGTTACTCCTTTTCATTATTGGTTGTGAGCCAGTGTTGTGAAAGCTTCTTGATCAATAAAATAATAGGTTGAGATGATCAATAAAAGCTCCTCGAGTGGTTTTATAGTGAAATGCTCAAAACCAAGTTGTTAAAAAGAATCTTGTTTTAGATGGATGAGATTCTCCCACCCACTGTTGCAGGCTTGCAGCTTCTTTCATTTGTCAATACTGCAATGATAAAAACCGAAAGTCACATGAGGACATACTTGCCATCCAGTAACAAGCTAGAAAGCTTATCACAACCCGCCTCGAGTACCCAGAGGCAAATTTTTACCGTTTAATTACCAACCTCTGTTATCCAGCTGATTCTCCTTCTCCCTTGCAAGATGTAAAGTTACAGCCATTTGCCTTCGGGAATTTTTATGGTCGGGAGAAAGCCAGGCCAGTCATTCGCGTCACGTAAAGGAGACATGCTGTTCTTGCTCACCGGCTAATGCTCAACCGGGCATGAAACAGTTGTAGTTGATGATGACATTCATATTTATTAAATTTTATGCGACCTACTTATCAGGCCCATATATATTGTCAGCCGGTCAAAATTTTCCAGTTCTACCTTGCTTGAGCATGAAGCATAAACCACTCGAGTATCATATGCCTTGCACCAACTGTTTGGCTAAGTCGACCACCTGCCTGGGTGAATTGCAAACGAAAACAGCAACAGAGAAAGCAACAAGAAAATGGCAACGGCCATTCTGATAATCATCCAAAATCAGCCCTTCAATCTATTTGAAATTCTCTTTTATTTCCTTTCATTCATGAGTGGGGAATTTAAATAGATGAAAAACATGTCCATCAAATTCTATTTCCTGAAGACACTGGATACGGTTGGTTTTGAGTTCAAAATTTCTAGGGTTCACTTGCTGCAAATTCTTTAATTGGGAAAGGAAAAAACACACAAGATTAGGCAGATTTATCCTTGTATCGTCTTCAAAATCATGTGAAATTAATCAGTTGTGGCTGCCCCTTGGTTGAGCTCAGCAAATCTCAGCCCAACCCGCATTGAATGCTTCAAGAACTTTTCAGCACAGCGACGGACACACGTCTCCTCTTGTTTGTCCAGGGATTTCCTCCGGAAAGAGTCCACACAGTCCGTAAAGCATCTTTCAACCAGTGAGTTATACATTCTAAGACTGCAGCATTAGAAAAGAAAGTCAAGAATCATATTTACAGTGTCAGTTTTGTTGAAAATAGTAAAACAGTCAAATATGGTAACTGTAAGAAAACTTCCCTGTCCAAATTCATAGGACCAGGAAAACATCTGGGCCTCCCCATGAACATCACCATATCTAAGATCAGACTTTTATTAGATCATACCATCATAAGAGGCCCAAGACAGAATGCTAGCTATCCTTTGTCTCCAACACTGTCACCACTCACCATATCATCTACATTGCAAAGGATTCTTGCGCATGTAGGGGCAGAAAGGGATTCCTAATCACTAGAACATGACCAAATTTGAGGTTCTCAACAGGATTACCACATTCATATTTGAACATTCTATAGTCTTGTTCCATTTTTACAAGCACTTCTAGGAGGGATATCTTAAAATGGGTGATTTTGAGTGATCATCAATGAATCATGATCACAAGGTTATAGATTATGTAAATAAGTATCAAAATGAAGTAGCAGTCATAGAACAAGAGGGCCAACAAAGGAAATTTTCAGTTCAGAATGATCCTGGCCATAAAAAAATGCTCCTTTTGAGTGAAACAGAAACTTGCTGAATTAATTGCACTTTTCTTGTCAATCTTCCAGTAAAATAACTGGAACCATGCATGCCATGAAGAAACATCATAATTAAGGCTGTTAATAACTGCATTCACACTTGATACCATACTCTAATTTCTGATCATCAAGAGATAATTTCTCAACACTTCAGGCGTGAAGCTAGAGAAGGTCATTCGGTTTGATATGAAAAAATTAACATCTCAGCTGAACTTTCTGTTCATTGTATTTTATTTGTGGGAAAAAAAAAAACAAAAATGGACAAAATGCAATATCTTACAACAAATTATGTTGGCTGAATGGGTTGAGTGAGGCAATGTCCCAGTGAAGATGCAGTTGTGCATTGAAGCAAGGAAAGAAATATCTTCACATCTCGTTCACCTAGGAACCAAGCTTAAAGTCCTGAATTCTTAGGACGAACCAAAAACATGCTGAACTTCCTAAAATGCTGTGCAGCAGGGCAGATGAAACTCATATAGATGACTTCTTGACATAGGGATCTACATTCAAAAGCCAATTGTTGAAATGTTTAGTTATAATTAGATTTTAGGCAACAGAACGATAGGTAATTTTGGTGAAGTAATTGTAGCATTCATGTTGACTATGGTAGAAAAAGTGCATGCATTGATGGGGAATGCCTATCCTCTGAGGCACTATTCCTTCTTGAAGCAGTCAAATTAGACAATCTTAAGAAGTATTCAGGCTTAGAATAATATGCATTCTGTATCTGAATGGCAAGTGATGCAAGTACTTGAAAAAACATTTGCCAATGAATCACATCGACCCAGAATCCGGCACACAAAATTAATATGCAAAGTTTGATAGCAGGCCCATCCATGATGTTTAGATTGAATCAAATGATTCATTAGTTCAACAACCTATCCCCACCGAACATCAGTACTGCTGAATAACAACCACATGACACAACTGGAAGACCATTTTGCTGGGCTTAAAACCATCAGTTCATAGGCAGTGGCCCGCTCGAGCTTTCAAATTGCCTAAGACATATTCCAGAATTCATGTCAACATCAAGGATGGCACACAGTCAACAATATGGCACTGACAAGACGAAGTGAAGTTTCTATGACAGCATACCCTGCATGCCTATGGTTCCCTTTTGCTTAAAATAAAAATTAAAAAAACAACAACACGACTTACTGCCAATTCATATAATCATATGTGTTTCCGACAGACTTCTCCACCCATAAGCATTGAACCTGGCATACCTCCCGGTTGAAATAGAGAACATAATGAAGATAAGCATAATTACTGATCACACTCCATTATGTGCGGCTCAAACCTCTCGCAATTGACAAATATCTAGGGAAACAAAGACGTCTCTCTAAGTAGTCATGTGACTACCCATACTGTGGAACAGCCCTTCATCAGTTGCTATTCTCAGAAAAAAAGACATGACACTAATAATTCCAATAAAAAATGAACATTCATACATCTGATCAGCCGGAAAGACCCAAGCATGGACACAGACAGTCCATTTTGTAGTGTCCGCTTTTTTTTTTTCCCTTTGCCAATCACTTCAGTCAGGCTATCACGACCAACAAATTATCATTCGGGCGGTAGAAATTTGTTGGTGCCCAGATTCCGTAACCCTAAAAAATCATCATTTCAGAATTCCAAGAAATAGAGAACTTCTTCCAGGAGTGGGAAAATCCAAACCATGTATTCTAGGGGCATCAAAATACTTTCACAAAACTAAGCGTTGAGAAGACAACCGGAAAAATAGAAAGATGCAGAGAGAGAGAGAGAGAGAGAGAGAGATGAAATAAACCTGTCGCGTATCTGGAGCTGGTCGATCATGGCGGACATTCTCAGCTTATCTTCCTCGGCAAGAGATTCCAGATCTCCAAGCATACTCTTGTCCATAACTTGGGCGTATCAAAAACCAGCCTTTTGCGTTACACCACGGTTTAGGGTTTTGTGGTAAGGAAGAGAGGAGTGAAGGAGAGGCTTCAAAACCCTAGCCCCGGAAGAGCAAGGCGTATAATTAGAAAGGTGAGGTCGCGCGCTCGCCCGCGAGTGAAATCAGACCGCTTACGGTGTGGGAACCGACGGCGGTTTCACGTGGACCCCGATTGCATGGGAGCCCGATCGTATGCACCCGGGTGCATTCAGCCTCAGTGCACTCGGGTGCATTGCACCTATTTTTTTTTATTTTTTTTTGAAAATTTTTTCATTAAGATGTTAATATAAGTTTATTTAACATATGTATCAATTTTTACTATTTTTGGAGATTTTTAGATATTTTTTTTAGATTTTTAAAAATCAGTGGCATTTTCCGTAATTTAAAATTACCGAAAATGCCACTGATTTTTAAAAATCTAAAAAAAATATCTAAAAGTATCCAAAAATAGTAAAAATTGATAAATATGTTAAATAAACCTAGATTAACCATTGTATGAAAAAAAATTCAAAAAAAAATAAAAAAAATAGGTGCAGTGCACCCGGGTGCACTGAGGCTGAATGCACCCGGGTGCATACGATTGGGTTCCGATTGCATGCGCCCGGGTTTTTTATTTTTTTTTCAAATTTTTTTTTTAAATATTGTTAATCTACGTGAATCTAATATGTGTATAAATTTTTACCTAAATAAAAAATAAATATCTAAAATACTCCAAAAAGGGTAAAAATTTATACGCATGTTAAATACACTTATATTAACAATTTTATAAAAAAAAATTTGAAAAAAATAAAAAAGGAGTGTAAGTGTTGCATGCTCCCGAGCGCATGCAATCAGATCCCGTTTCAAGTGACCCCAACCACTTCTTCCTCTTATCATTGATGGGAAATTAAACTCCTCCCATCAGTTGTTTATGAGACGGGGGTGATAAAGTGGGGGTGGAGAATCCATAGATAGAATATTTGTGAATTATGTGATTTAAATTCTTTTTATTGTTTGTTTATGAGACTGAGGTTATGTTTGATAATGTGTAATTTTGTAGGATTTTAAAGTGGAGTGGAGAATGTAAAAATAAAATATTTTGAGAATTATGTGATTTATATAAAATAATATGAATATTGGATGTAATTAAAAGGGAAAATGATTAGAATATAAAGATAAAATTGGAAAAATAAAATTATTGGAGTAATAAATGATGAGTAGAAAATTGATGTGAGCCGGTACGTCTCCACCTTTCTCTGCTTTTTTTTTT
This sequence comes from Annona cherimola, assembly GCA_030490835.1. NCBI lineage: Eukaryota > Viridiplantae > Streptophyta > Magnoliopsida > Magnoliales > Annonaceae > Annona > Annona cherimola. The sequence goes on along the minus strand of CM059971.1, from coordinate 105,294,939 downwards.
TTTTTTTGTTGTTGAACAAATGTCTTCCAAATTTTGTCTCAATGGCCAACATCAACATTGGCTGTTGTAACAGTCGTGACTTGTGTCCACGGTTGGTTTCCTCCCCTTTACATAAAAGTAGGGTTAAGTGATCTGAGCTTTTTTTAAAATTAAAAATGTTTCTTTTCCTTTTTACATGACTCTACATATATTTAGTTTATATATATAAATTTATCATTTAAAATTTTTTATATACTTTCATAGTTTTTTAAATAAAAAATTTTCATCTCATTTATGATTATGAAACTATTGATTTTGAAACTATAAACAATATATATAATAAAAATAATATATTTTAGTATATAAAAAGATTACATACAGGCTTACATAAAAATAAAAATAAAAATTCAAACCACTTATATGTATTGACATATATATGCATATATTGAACCATTATCTTAAGTTCGAGTATGATTACAAGTTTTATTTTTATTTATGTTAAATAGGATGGCCTTCATTTATTTTTACTTAAATAGTCTTAGTTCAAACCTAAAACTTGACGAAAACAAGGGTCGCTTATACATATTTTTATTAGATTATAAAAAAGAACTAACAGAATCACTACTCTATATGCTATAATGTATACCTGTATACCTGGTTTAAACCATGCATCCTTTTCATTTTCCGCACATTTTATAATTTTTTATCAATATTAATCGTCATCCATAATAAGAAGCGGGTCATGCAGTTCTCATCATATAAAAAACAAAAGAGGGAAAAAAAAAACTCCAGAAGGTCTTACAAGTTTTTGTTGCCACTCATATAGACATTTGACAAAAAATAGAAATAATAACAATGCACACGAAAAGAATGATTGAATATGATTTTACAATAACCAATGTTGTCATAACCGAATCGGTGATTGAACCGATAAAGGAACTTGTCTGGTTCGAACCGGTTCGACCGGTTAAGCGAAACGGTTGGAACCGGTGACATTAGCATGACATATTTATGATATTATAAATATTGAATTATTTTTAAATTTTAAATAAATATATATAATTATATTTTCATTTTTCATAAATCCTAAATATATATGTCAGATTTTAAAAATCACAATATAAGTATAAAACATGCAGGAGGGACGGAAGCAGGCCGCAGTAGGGATGGGGGTAGGCCGCGGCAATACTCATACATATATATTATTTGTGCTTTCTGATAATTCTAAAAATCTTCATATAATTTCATATTAAATTCACACTGTTTGAGTATAAAAATGTTAATTAAATATAGATTTTATGTGAAATTTCGTAAAAATTATATTTTTCATAAAATCTTTAATTTTGCTATAAAACGGGTCATTTTGCAACATTTTTTTGAAAATATAAAATTATAAATCAATAGGCTAGAAAATTTTAACATTGAAATGTGTGTTAGCTTATTAATATAATTTGGGCAAATTTATAAAATTATTTGATTGGAAAAATCATACATATATGATTACAATTATATTTTAAAATATGGGGAACAAAATAGATTATTATATTAGATAAATTAAATTAAAGGATAAAGTGAATTAAACTAAGATGATATATGATATTATTGAAATTATTTATCAAAGAATTAATATTTAAATTCGTATTTAAATGCACTGCAGGAACATCGAACAACCATGCACCACCGGAGCACCATTTCTGGTACTCCATCACCCCCAAATCCAGCTGTCGTCCACCGCATCTGGCTCAAATGGAAGTAGCAACCATCGTCCATTTTTCAGACGATCCAACCAACCAGTGTCGTCCAAGTTTGGAATGACGGGACGACAGCTGACAGTCACGACTCTGCTCGTCGCCGGAAATGGAAAGCAGGCCGCTGCTCTGCTCGTCGCCGGAAGCGGTCGCTGGCTCTTCTTCGCTTTGCTCATTGCCGGAAACTGTTGCTTCACAATGTTGTCGTCGCCGAACGCCGATTGGACGAGGGGAAGATGACTGGACGATGTGGTCGCTGATCGCAGTAGAGGGCTTCTCCAATTTGGGGCTTGACCTCGCTGGAACTGGAAGACGAGACCTCACCAGGCCTGAGGAAGACGAGACCTCGCCGAGCCTGAGGAAGACGATTTGACGGGATGACATGACAGCGGACTCACGACATCGAAATTTTTTTATTCACCAAACCGCCGAACCGGTTGCTTACGGTCCAACCGGGACGTCCGGTTCGGAGGGTTTAATACAATTAAACTGAACTGCATATATACGAACTGGACATTGGACCGGTTCCCGGCCGGTCCGGTCCAGTTTTGACAACACTGACAATAACAACAGCAAATAAGATTAGTTTACTAAACTAAGAGAGGAAAAAATGTTTAATAAATTAAGCGACCTATGTTACTTGATATGAATGATTATTAAGATTAAAAAGAAAAACAATAAATACAATATGATAAATCGTGTGAGAAAGTGAAAGAAATATTAATAATCATTGTTAAAAATAGGATTTTTATACTGTTAAACTGTCAAACCTCTTTTTTTTTTTGTCTCGAAGCTGTCAAACCACATTGATAGTAGTTATTTTTTTTTTTTCCATTTATCGGATGGACCCCAACCTTCTTGAAAAGGTGTAGAAATAGGATGAAAAACGTAATTGTGTGTATTAAGAATGATGAAACTTTATTGGAAATGTAAAAGAATTGTATTGAAAATAAAAAATTATCTTAAAAATATAAAATTTTATCTCATACATATCCATTGGAGCTCATAGAATCCTTTCGAACACCTACTTAGTAAATCTAAAGTGAAATCTCAAGAGCATCTGCTTCAAGGTAGTTGGTTACTCACTTGGGCACTATTGCGCCTATGCCCGGGATTGAATCCTGTTGACAATTTTGGCATTGAGCGCTGAGCTCTGGTCACTCCAAAAAAATGTTAAATTTTAAAATAAATATGGATAATAGAATTCTTTGGAACTCTTAAATCTTAAAATAATTATTAGCAATATAATTATTTAGTATGTTTGTTCCATTAATTCAAACTGGGCGAAAAAAGAGATCATAAAGGGAGGGTTGTCCTGTTTAAAGAAAATACAAGATCGTATTTGGTAACAGATGGAAACAGAGAGAATTAGGAAGGAATGGAAAAGTTAAAACTATTAATAATTTAATTATTTTACCTTTTTATATTTTTACTGTTATACTTCGATTATTTTCTTGTATTTTTTAATACAACTTTATCCCTAAATGGAAAAGTTAATAACATTAATTACTTAATTATTTTACCTTTTTCTATTTTACTTTTATATTTCAATTATTTTCTTGCAATTTTTTAATACTACTTTATCCCTAAATGGAAAAGTTAATACTATTAATTACTTAATTATTTTACCTTTTTCGACTTTTACTTTTATACTTCAATTATTTTCTTGTAATTTTTTAATACTACTTTATCCCTAAATGGAAAAGTTAATAATATTAATTACTTAATTATTTTACCATTTTCTATTTTTACTTTTATACTTCAACTATTTTCTTGTAATTTTTTAATACTAATTTTTCCCTACATAGAAAAGTTAATACTATTAATTACTTAATTATTTTACTTTTTGTATTTTTACTTTTATACTTCAATTATTTTTTTGTAATTTTTTAATACTACTATCCCTAAATGGAAAGGTGAATACTGTTAATTACTAAATTATTTGACCTTTTTCCGTTTTTATTTTTATACTTCAATTATTTTCTTGTAATTTTTATACTACTTTATCCTTGTGCTATTCATTCTATCGTCATCATTCTCCAAATGCCAAACGCTTACTAATACAGAAACCAAAAGTAGGTGATGCATTGAAATTTCAATGTATCAGGATGCAAAATCCTAATTTTTATTTTTTAAATTTTTTTAAAAGATTATTAACCTAAGTATATTTAACTTATGTATTAAATTTTATCATTTTTGGAGATATATAAATATATTTTTTGATTTTTTGAAAACTAGGGTATTTTAGTCACTTAAAAATGGCCAAAGCACTCTTATTTTTTAAAAATAAAAAATATATATACATATATCCAAAAATGGTAAAATTTGACCTATAAATTAAATATAACTAGATTAACAATCTTATAAAAAAATTTCAAAAAAATATATAAAAAATGAGGTTTTGCACCCTCATGCATTGAAATTTTAATGCATCAGGTGCATTAAAATATTCTCCATGAATATTGGGCAGGAATAATGATTAGAGAAACGAAAAAGTTTGATTAAAAGATGAAAAATAATAACAGAAAAAAGTGGGAAGGATATATATCTACCCGTACGTTCAAAAGTCAATGGTGCATGCATCTGTGTTCCGAGTTTCACTTCGCATGCACTCCACCTGAACATGTACGTTGAGTTTGATGCAAGCCATGTCTTGGATTAATTGAATCCCACGGGTGTTATGCCGAGGGAGTATTGGATCACATGCATTGCTGAGAGTATAAAATCTTTGCCGCTACTGAGTCGGTAACCGGTGAGATTGAGCCTTCTGTCTCGATTGAACCATCACAACACCTGTTTGATAGGATACCATTACACGAGTTGTGAGTGTTAAGAGAAGATTAGACGAGGAATGGTTGTTGACTGTTGTGTATTTTCCATCCAGGTGTACTTTACTTCTGTTCATTTGGATACAAAAGCTCATTTTTTATTTTTTTCAAAATTTTTATAAGTGTGTTTAACATATCTATTAAGTTTTACCATTTTTAAAGATTTATACATATTTTTTGTTTTTTAAAAATATAGGCATTTTAGTTAATATGGGTATTTTAGTTAAAGTTGGATGATCTTTTCAGTCCGACTCAAAAAAAAAAAAATTTGTTTTTTGAATTTTTTATAAACATGTTAATCTAGTTATATTTTTATTATTTTTGGATATGTGTATATATTTATTTTAAATTTTTAAATATGCAGGTATTTAGGTCATTTTAAATAATTTAAAATGACTTAAATATTTAAAACAGGTTAAATACCTTTGTATTTAAAAATTTAAAACAAATATATGTACATATCTGAAAATGGTAAAACTTAGTTTATAAATTAAATATAACTATATTAACATATTTATAAAAAAATTCAAAAAAATAAAAAATACATTTTTGGACCACCGAATTTTAAACCGATTTGAAAAGATCAATGTTCTTAATTAAAACACTTAGATTAAAATTTGTATAAATAAATTTTAAAAATAAAAATGGGTTAAATGCACCCAAGTGCACCAAAGTTAAATACACCTGGGTGCAATCAATCATCTTCCTTTGGAAATAAAAATAGTATTAAATAGAAAAAATAAAGTTGTTATATATTAGAAATAAAAGATTGTGAGTTTATTTGATATTTGATAAAATTTTAAAATGATAAGTTTTTTTTTTTGCAGAGGTTTTTGAAATAGGATACGTTGATGTAATGTAATAAGAGAAAAAATGAGTACTAAATAAAAAAATTAAAATATGTAGGATGATTGTATGAAAATTTATGAAAAATATAGTAATTATATAAAAAAAATGTCGAAATAATTAGAAAATGAGGCAGTCGTGGAAAGCCATAAGTTTTAAATTGGGAAGTTGCGAATGGACAAGTTTCATTTAATACCAAACACACCGTATATTAATTATTTTTTAAATGAGAAATTTCATCCTTTCATATCCAATTATATGATTTCTACCCAATCACATCCTGCTTGCAGATTATGTTTGATAATATCTGATCACAATCAAAGTCAGCACCATTTGTCTAGTTAAAATGTAAATATAATTACGCGAAGAAACTCATACATATTTCCACAGATCTGGATTTGATTTTCTTAAAATTCTGTTTTTGTTGGTGATGTCTGTAAGCTTCTAATTGCAATAATTTGAAATATTTTCCGCAACATAACAGCATAAAATAGTATGATTGACTGAAATATTATTCTGATGATATCAAACGAAAAAAATAAAAACGAGTTGGATGACATTAGCTTACATAGTCAACCCTAATTCTAACTAGGTGTGTATGGGAAGTTATATAGCTTTTGAGAGGATATAAAATTTTTGAGAGAATTTTTTTGTATAAAAGTTTTGAAAAGAGAGAAAATAATGTTATACGATAAGGATAATAATTGAAAAATAATATAATTATATGAAAATTTGTGAAAAAGTTATTAAAAAGTAAGATATTTATATCCAAAAATATGATGATATGATTGAAAAATATGATAATTGTAGAAATAGAAAAGTTTTAGTATTAAAAATTTTTGTTCTAAATTTTTAATTAAAGAGTTTTTAGGATAAATAAATACGCCTTGAGTTTTAAATTTTTGATAACTAATTCGTTTTTCAAAAGGCTGCTATCAAATCGCCCTTACTCCGTTATTCGTAAACTTCGCGTTCGGTCAATGTTAAAAACGGCCGAAAAAATTGAATTCAAAATAGGTTTGAAAATATATCGGAAAAAGTATATAATAATAAGCGGAGAGTATGTGCCGCTGCCTGCTATTAATTGGATTTTGGAATTGAGCATGTAAAATGAAAAAAAGTATAGTTGTTAGTTAGTTTTTTTTTTTTTCCTGATTGGTGTACATTGTACATCTTGACCTGAAATATTACACATCAAGCCCCGTTAATTATCCTTGGAGACTCCATGTTCCACTTAATATTAAGGGAGGCCAAATAAATTTTGCATAATAAATTGTTAGCTGGAAGATGGCAATGCGGGATTCGAACAGTGCCCACAACCCTATGAAAACTCTACTTTAACAATTGTGACCAAATGATCATTGCTCGTTTGCCAGTATAGTTGTTAGTTAGTAGAAAGGTCACATAGAAAATTTTTAAATTTTGATAAAAATGAGAAAAGTAAAGGGCTACCTAAGAATACAAAAAACTTTACAACTACTCTTTTATTGGTATTTTGATATCTCGATATTACACTTCAAGTATATTCACAAAGGAAACTATACGTTACCACCTACATCTTAGGGGAGACAACACATTCTCATCAATCTCTAAAGGACACGAAAGAGTTCCGCCTACATCTTAGAGGAGACAACACACTCTCATCTATCTCTTAAGGACATAATAAGGTCTCACCTACATCCTAGGGAAAACAACACTCCCACGGTCATTTTCTGCCCCTCCAGGGATTCGAGCAGGCATGGACTCTATGGTTGCCGTTGTCTATGACGAATGGATATAACCCGGTTGGCAACTTTACGACAATTTTTAGTCCCATGAAATTTTAGTGCATTAAGGGTGTGTTTAGTTGGATATAAAAAATATACACCAAAATTTTTCAATCTAAATTTTTTCATTCTCCATAACTATCATATTTTAATTATTTTTCACATTTTTCTATATAAAAAATCTTTTTTTTCAATTATTTCCTCATAACTATCCATACGATTAATCTATTTATTTTAACTTTATTCATTTTACACATTATTATTATTTCTATCATATCATATTATTTTCTATCAACTTAACAACTTTTATCTTGAAAATTTTTTTATCAAAAAATTATATCTCCAACCAAACATACCCTAAATGTGTGTGGCTTGGTGATGTTGCAATGCCTGCCAACAAAATTGTGTTGTACTGCTATGAACATTGCTTGCGCTGAAGTTTGGAGTTGTATGGACCACATGCATTGCGTATCTTTTTGGTAGTCGTAAACCATAATGTCTTTGCCCGCTCAAGTACCCAAGTCGTGGTCTGCGGGCTGCCACTCTTATGTACGATTGCCAACAGTAACGGTGGACGTAAGTTTGAAGTGACAAATTTGCCAAAACTTTTTGATAAAAATTTTTTAGTATAAAAGTTATTAAATTGCTAAAAAAATTATGTGATATAATAGAGATAGTGATAAGTGGAAATTAATAACATATTTTATGGATATTTTATACCAATTTAGTGGGTAATTAATTGAAATTAATATGAAATTTGGTTTAAAATGTGGTTTTGCAACTTTTGGGTATTAAATATTAATTTCAAGCAATTTAAACAATTTTTATAATCTTTTGGCTTGAAATTACATTTTATTTGTTGCCATGAAATTGAATGGGCTTGAAATAATTTTTTAATAATAATTCACTAATGATTTTTACGAATTAATGATTTAAATATTTTTTTATGCAGGAAAACAAATTACACAAAGTGGGTGCCACAATCTGGACCGTTCAGAAATCAGCGAAACATCAGCATGTGACATCCAAAAATGCAGCAGCCCATCATCACCGTCCATGCAAATTCTGTCCACACCCAATGCATTCACGTGATCAGCACCGTTCATTTCAAAAATCCAACAGCAATATCCAAGCGGTGCATCCAGCAGCAATATATCAAAGCTTTCAAGCTGTCCACCATGAAATGCACGTGATCATAATTTAAAAGCAACCATCCGCCCATGCAGTGGACCCCACTAATATCCAGCACATCACGTTACCAAGCAACCAGCCGTCCACCATGCTGCCCATTAAATCGCCAAGATGCAACATTCACGTGAGTATTTAAATCAGCAGCAATGTACGTGATCCAGCAGCAATGTTTCCAGTGGACCCCACAAGCTAGATCATGTGATCAGCATTGAAACCCATGCAAATCAACGACCAGCAGCCACGTACAGACCATGCTGTCTAGATTTTTTTTTGCCTAAGCATCCAGCAAAATCACGCGTCCAAAATTCTGATGGGAACCACCAGAAAATCCATCGAATGCAGATCACGTCCAAGCTGTCCACACCATCCATTTATCAAGCAACAACCCATTTATATTGATGGACCCCACAAATCAGCAACGCCCATAACCAAGCTGTCCATTTATATTGATGGACCCCACCATGAAATTCACGTGATCAGCAGCAAATCTGGCTATCCAGATTTTTCTAATCCAGGCCGTTGATCCAATTCTCCAAATCAGGTCGTCCATTTAATTGCATCAATCCATTTTCAGCAATTAATCAAGACCGTCCAAAGCCTCTATCACACCGTCCATTCTAAATGCACAATTTGAAAAATCTAGCAAAGCTTCCACCGTACAAGCTCATTTATGGCCCACCAGAAATTTAAAACATACAACATCCATTAATTTCAGCAAGTGCATTCACTTGATGAGCAAGCAACCCATTTATATATTGCAATGGACCCCACAAAGTGCACATTCACGTGATGAGCAAGCAACCCATTTATATTTCAATGGACCCGACATGGACGACTATAAAAGGAGAATTGGTCAGGCAGCAAATGTTCATTCCGGAGCAAAAAAAAATTCCAACGAGCAGCAGATAGAGAAATACGTGTAGAAATTTGAGAGAGAAAGAGAGAGCAAGGCGGAGAGAACAGGCAAGAGGCGGACTAGCGAGTTGCGTGGAGCGGCCGACACATCATCGGAGCTTCAAACCAATAAGCTTTTCTATCTTTTTCCTTTTTATTTTTAATTATATTGTTTAAGATGGATTTGAATTTTAATTTTATTTTGGACTTAAACATGCTCGGTTAAGCCCTAAATCTAGGGTTTATGATGTAGCATATGTACAATGTAGCATGGTGTTAATTTTTAATTTATTTATGATGGATATTGTTGTTAATTTAATATCTTGTGATTTTTATATTTGCTTTGTACATGGGCCCGTACTTTGGCATGATTCCATATATTAGGTGATGGAACCGAGAGGTGGAAACATAATATATGATAATCAAGATATTAAACCTGAAAATCTAAGACCATGAGAGTAGGCATGATGACCTTGAGGAATTCTATGAACAAACCACAGAATTTAATGAATTCTAATTAACTTAATCCTATGAGAATAGGTGGTTAAAAAAAATTAAGGTACGCCTCGTAGGTTTTGAGAGAATGTGCAAGGATAAATTCGGGTTTGTTTTCCTTTAACAAACAATATCCAGATTAAATAATTATATCACTACCCGTTGCAAAAGATGCATGTGAAATCCTAGACCTTAGGTACTTGCACTCTTGATCTCTACTCGTTCTAATTTACAATTTTCTCTTTTCATTTTGTTTATTTCCTTTTCCTTTTATTTACTATATTTTCTTCCCACTTTTCTATTTTATTTGCTATATTCTCTCCATATCCAACACGAAAGCTTTTAGAAGCAAAATTTATAGTCACGAATTCCCTGTGGATCGATAATTTATATACTACAATCTACAACCCGTGCACTTGCGGTAAGATTGTGAACAGATAGTGATGAAGTGTAAAGAGTATTGGAAACATGTGGAAAATAAGTCAAGTCTATATTTTGATGATTAATAAATCAATTTGAGTAAGTTTTGGTTACTAACATATTTGTGAAAATGATTAAAGGATATACAAATGAAGAATTTGAAGCATGACAGGTCAAGTCGATTTTCAAGTCGACTCAGGCATCGACTTAGATAAAGTCGATCCCCAAGTCGACTCCAGCAGCAACCTCAAGACATCATTTTCGTCCAGCGTTGAAATCAGGGAGCCAAGCTGCCGAAGTCGCAAACGAAGTCAACTCCGCATGCGACTTGGGTGAAGTCGCAGACCAAGTCGACTCCGGCATCGACTTCAAACTTATTTTTCTGTCCAGAGTTGAAATCGGGGACGAGAGCTGCTGAAGTCGCATCCCAAGTCGACTCCGCATGCGACTTGGGTGAAGTCGCAGACTAAGTCGACTCCAGCTTCGACTTCAGTGCGGAACTTGCAGATCAAGACGACTCAATGCTAGACTCAAGTGAAGATAAAGGCCAAGTCGACTCAAACACTCGACTTGGATAAAATAAAGATCAAATGAAGCTCAAATGAAGATCATGAACACATACTCGGACATCTTCCATGCATTCCAAGACTCAAAACTGAAGACATGGAGTCAAATATTTTTAAGATAGAAGAATTATAAAGAGTCTTAAGTAAAATAGGGGAAGAACAATCAAACATGAAGAAATTCAAGCAAGCAAGTCATTCCAAAGAATTTCAAGTTCAACTAGCAAGCTGAGGAAGTGAAGTCGCACCCAAAGTCGATTTCACCTGCGACTTGGGTCAAGTTGAAGACCAAGTCGACCTAGACTAGAACTTGAAGTAGTTATGAACAGCCGAAGTTGCACCTGAAGTCGACTCCACATGCGACTTGGGTCGCAACGGTCGAAAATTTTCGAAAGTTGGCACATTAAATGCACGCTACCAACTTCCAAACGTTCGGATTTCCTCATCATTTATAAAAGGCATTCAATATGAACGAGAAGGTAGCTGAGAATTCATTGAATGAGCAAACTCTCATCTCTAAGAGCATTAAGTGATCAAGCCAACATCTAGAAGAAGAACCTTGCTTTCAAACTGCCAAGAGCTTCTCATTGAATCTTTCAGACTGCTTTACAAGTTCTTCTCTGCGCCAAATCTGCCTCTACACATCAGTAACGTATAAAAACTTTCTTTTACTTTTTCTTGATGTATTGGACTTGATTTAGTTTGGGTAACTAAGATCAAATGTAAGCAAAGTAGTATGTGATTGGAGTGGAACTCGTCAGCTACTTGTGCTGTGAATTGTTGATGCCCCCTAGAGCTGGAATCTAGAAGAGAACAGTGACTCTAGTTGTATTTGTGAAATACATAGTGAAACTGAAGTCACAAGAGGTGTGATCTTCGAAGAGTGGAGTAGGGAAGGTTGCCCGAACCACTATAAAATCTTGCTTGTTGATTTTTATTTCTGCTCTCAGCACTATATTGCTTTCCATTTGTTTCTTCATAAAGGGGATTAGATTAATCCGGGGTAAAAATTTTATTTAAATTGAAAAATTTTAATTACCCAATTCACCCCTCCCCTCTTGGGTAATTGCCATTAACTCGGGACCAACAAGTGGTATCAGAACAGGTCTTTGAGTTTTACCAAAGAGATATTTTGATATGACATCTCAATCTACTTTCGTTCCCGCATTTACCGAAGGCCAATCTTTTACTAGGCCACCATTGTTTGATGGGAAGAATTTCGGCTATTGGAAGCTATGTATGAAACAACTCATCATGACTATAGATATGGACTCTATGATTGCAATCCAAGACAGTGTAACCTTACCTACTGATGAAAGAGCTTCCAAATGGACCGATGAGAAAGTAAAAACTGTTAAGAGCAACGCTAAAGCTATGAATTCACTATTTTGTGCTCTTACCGCTTTCAAATATAATAGAGTATCCTCTTGTTTAAGTGTAAAAGAGATATGAGATACATTAACATCTATCTATGAAAAAACTTCTTAAGTCCAAGGGACAAGGAGAAATATTTTGATTGGAGAATTGGAAAGCTTTAAAATGCTAGAAATAGAAAATATTTCTGAAATATTTGCTAGATTCTCTAAAATTACTAATGCTTTGAAAGGTCTTGGAAAAGTTATTTCCGAATCTGAACAGGTCATGAAAATCTTAAGAGGTTTACCGGAATCTTGGACTCCAAAGATTACTGCAATAGAAGAAGCCAATGACCTAAACACATTGAAGCTAGAGGACCTTATTAGTTCGTTAATGTCATATGAGCTAATCGAGAAAAGAAATGAAGATCACCACAAAGGAAAAAGAGCAATTGCACTAAAAGTCACCCATAACTCGGATGAGTCCACCTCATCTCACAACGATGATGAAGACATTGCTCTACTTACTCGCAGATTTCGAAAGTTTGTGAAAAAAGAAAAAAAACTTCAAAGATTTTAAAGAGAGATTTCGAAAAGAGAAGAAGAAGGAGGCTACAAAGTGTTATAGATGCGGCGATATGGGACATGCAAGCTCAATGTCCTACACCGGAAGAAAGATCAAATGATCATCAACAAAGGAAGGAAAGATATGAAAGCCGAAAATTTCAAAGGCCCAAGGGAAGAGGAATGTACGTGAATGAAGAAACTTCATCAACAAGTAACTCCTCAACCGGTGATTTTGAAGCTGCAAATTGTGCAAGAATATGCTGCATGGCGCGGATTGAGCAAGAAGAAAATTTGCTATGTTTAAACACAACAGAAGTTTTGGAAGAACAAACCACTTCAACAAAATATACAAGTAATGAAGAGGTAACTTCAAATTTTGTTATTCTCAATCTACTCATTCTTCTATTCAAGAATGTCTCAAATGTGCTGAATTAAAGGAATTACAACATGCATATGATTCATTATATGAGAAAATTAAAAAATTAGAAAACAAGTTATCTTTAAAGAGACAACAATGCAATTCCATCATTGTTGTAAATGGAAAACTAGCTGAAAGTACAACAAAACCGAAAGAAGAAAATGAATTACTATTGAAAGAAGTGGAAAAATTGAAAAAGGAGAATGAATCCTTAAATGAATCATTAACTAAGTTCTCTAATCCAGGAGAAAGTATGAAAATATTTTTGAATATGACCTCTCAAAACAATAAAAGAGGTCTTGGATACTCCACATTTGAGCAAAGAGAAATCTGCAAATCGAATGTGTAAATACTTGGGAAAAATCAAACCAAAATTGCACTTATTTATATACTTAAAGGGAAACAAGTTATTTGGACTAGAAAGCCAATTTTTGAACCACAATATAATTGGAGGCCTACTCCTAGATTACCCATGGCCTGCAACTTTTGCAATAAGATGGGTCACAAAATATATAGATGCAACTTTAAGAAACTGTATAACCATGATGCAAAATTAGTTTGGGTTCCAAGAAACACAAGATTTGGGCTTTCAAAAATAGAACAATAAAAATTAAATCAGTTTACTAACCCAAGTGGACCCATAAAATGGGTACCGAAGAGATAAGCTTTATTTGCTCTTTTTTCAAGTATGTTTCAAGGCAAAAGCAAGCAACATTTGATTCATGTATAGTGGTTGCTCAAGGCATATGACTGGAGAAAGAAGTTTATTTCATAAAATCAAGTCTTGCAACAATGGAACTGTTGCCTTTGAGAATAACGAAAAAGGTAAAATCAAAGGTAAAGGAAACATTTACAGTATTTCAAATGCATGTATGGAAGATGTATTATTTGTTGAAGGACTCAAGCACAATTTAATGAGTATTAGTTAATTATATGACAAAGGATACAAGGTTGTGTTTGAATCATCTATATGCAATGTATTTGATGGAGAACATATCATGTTTAGCGGAAAAAGACATGAAAATGTATATTTGGTTTCACTTGATGAACTTGATGGTTAATGTCTAATGGCCATTGACAATGATCCATGTGTTTGGTATAAGAGGCTTGAGCATGTAAACATATCAAACATCAAGACCCTATGAAAAAAGAGTTTGGTAGAAGGATTGCCAAAATTAAAATATGACAAAGATAAAATTTGCAAGGCATGTCAACTATCAAAACAACCTAAAATGTCTTTCTCTACCAAAAAGGAGATTTCCACCACTAGACCACTTGAATTGCTACACATGGATCTATATGGGCCATCTGACATTTTAACCATTGGTGGAAAGAAGTATGTGTTTGTAATAGTTGATGACTTTTCAAGATTTATATGGGTAATTCTCTTATCTAGCAAAGATGAAGCATTCTCTATGTTTGCAACTTTTGTAAACTTGGTGCAAAATGAAAAATAAAGTACTATTATGACCATTAGAAGTGATCATGGTGGTGAGTTTGAAAATAAACGATTCATAGAATTATGTAATGAAAAAGGAATTCACCACACATTTTCTGCACCAAGAACTCTACAACAAAATGGAGTAGTTGAAAGAAAAAATAGAACAATACAAGAGATGGCTAGAACAATGCTAAATGAGAGTAAATTATCTAAGAAATTTTGGGGTGAAGCTGTAAGTACAGCTTGTCATGTGTTAAACCGAGTTACTATTAGAGCAATTTTGAAAAAGATCTCATATGAGCTATGGAAAGGTAGAAAACCAAATATTTCATATTTTCATGCTTTTGGTTGCACATGTTATGTTTTGAACAATGGAAAAACTGGATGCTAAGAGCGATGAGGCAATATTCCTTGGTTACTCATCAAATAGCAAAGCATATAAAGTCTTCAATAAACGGAACCAAGTTGTAGAAGAGTCAATACATGTTGTTTTTTATGAATTTAATCCATGCTCCCAAAGAAGAGATGATTTAAGTGATGCAGATGATGTCACAAGTAAACTTGAAAAATTGCATGTGGAGAAGCAAGAAGAATCCATGGAGGAAAGGGTAAGTGAAGGTAATAATTCTTATAAATCTCCAACTGATTTAAAGTTCAAAAATGCTCATCCAATTGAGCAAGTTATAGGGAATATCTATGAAGGTATAAAGACTAGAAGGTCAAAACAAAATATTTATGGACAATACGCATTTGTGTCCAAAATTGAACCAACCACTATTGATCAAGCTCTTAATGATGAAAACTGGATCATAGCAATGCAAGAAGTTTGACATAGAAAATAGCAAAGGGGCAAACATGCCTATGAGCTCAATCATTAAAATTGACAAAGACGAGAAAGGCAAACCAGTTGATTTAAAGTTATATAGAAGCATGATAGGCTCTTTATTATATTTAACTGATTCTAGACCCGATATACTGTTTAGTGTTTGCATGTGCTCTAGATTTCAATTATGTTCAAAAGAATCACACTTGGTAGTTGTAAAAAGAATTTTCAGATATTTAGTAGATACTACAAACATAGGACTTTGGTATCCAAAGGGTTCTAATTTTGATCTAATCGGCTACTCGGATGCGGATTTTGCCGGTTACAAGGTAGATAGAAAAAGCACTAGTGGAACATGTCAGTTTCTTGGGAACATGTTGGTTTCATGGTTTTCAAGATAATAAACTAGTGTTGCTCTATCTACGGCGGAAGCCGAATATATTGCAGCCAGAAGCTGTTGTGCCCAATTGCTTTGGATGAAACAACAACTTAGGGACCATGACATGAATTTTAAAAATATACTTATTAAATGTGATAATACTAGTGCAATATGTTTAACTAAAAATTCAGTATTGCATTCTAGGACCAAGCATATAGACCTTAGACATCATTTTATTAGAAAATATGTAGAAAATCATGATATATGTTTGAAATATGTGAGAACGGAAGATCAAATTGCAGATATTTTTACCAAACCTCTAGCAAAAGAACCATTTTATAAAATTAGAAGTGATATGGGAATGATTAAATTAAATTAGGAACAATAAAATAGGAGAAATGAAATTAGAAAAGCACAAGCTGAGGAGGAGCACCGGTTCAGGGGGAGCAGCCTCGCCATTCTCAAAGGATTAACCCGCTCCATCTCTATTTTTTGATCAATTGACAAAAAGGGGGAGAAGAGATTAGGATTTGAGTTTTTGAGTAGTCTTGATTTTAAATGCTTATATGAATGATTTTAACTTGTGATTTATTGGAAGTGAAATATGCATGGTAAACTTCAAAATGCAAAAATCTATGTTTTAAAGACATTGGAAGGTATATACTCAAATCGGTTTTGTCAATCATCAAAAATGGGGAGATTGTTGGAAACATGTGGAAAATAAGCCAAGTCTATATTTTGATGATTAACAAATCAATTTGAGTAAGTTTTGGTTACTAACATGTTTGTGAAGATGATTAAAGGATATACAAATGAAGAATTTGAAGCATGACAGGTCAAGTCGATTTCCAAGTCGACTCAGGCATCGACTTAGGCCAAGTCGATCCCCAAGTCGACTCTTGCAGCGACTTCAAGATGTCATTTTCGTCCAGCGTTGAAATCAGGGAGCCAAGCTGCCGAAGTCGCAAACGAAGTCGACTCCACATGCGACTTGGGTGAAGTCGCAGACCAAGTCGACTCCGACATCGACTTCAAACTTGTTTTTCTGTCCAGAGTTGAAATTGGGGACTAGAGCTGCCGAAGTCGCATCCCAAGTCGACTCCGTATGCGACTTGGGTGAAGTCGCAGACCAAGTCGACTCCAGCTTCGATTTCAGTATGGAACTTGCAGATCAAGACGACTCAATGCTAGACTCAAGTGAAGATAAAGGCCAAGTTGACTCAAACACTCGACTTGGATCAAATAAAGATCAAATGAAGCTCAAATGAAGACTAAAGCAATCAGGGTTGCATGAATCCATCATGTTGAATCATGAACACATACTTGGACATCTTCCATGCATTCCAAGATTCAAGACTCAAAACATAGAGTCAAATGTTTTTAAGATAGAAGAATTATAAAAAGTCTTAAGTAAAATGAGGGAAGAACAATCAAACATGAAGAAATTCAAGCAAGCAAGTCATTTCAAAGAATTTCAAGTTCAACTAGCAAGTTGAGGAAGTGAAGTCGCACCCGAAGTCGACTTCACCTGCAACTTGAGTCAAGTTGAAGACCAAGTCGACCTAGACTGGAACTTGAAGTAGTTACGAACAGCCGAAGTCGCACCCGAAGTCGACTCCACCTGCGACTTGGGTCGCAACGGTCGGAAATTTTTGAATGTTGGCACATTAAATGCGCACCACCTACTTCCAAACGTTCAGATTCCCTCATCATTTATAAAAGGCATTCAATATGAACGAGAAGGTAGCTGAGAATTCATTAAATGAGCATAACTCCCATCTCTAAGAGCATTAAGTGATCAAGCCAACATCTAGAAGAAGAACTTTTCTTTCAAACTGCTAAGAGCCGCTCGTTGAATCTTTCAGACTGCTTTACAAGTTATTCTTTGCATCAAATCTGCCTCTACACATCAGTAACGTGTAGAAACTTTCTTTTACTTTTTCTTGATGTATTGGACTTGATTTAGTTTGGGTAACTAAGATCAAGTGTAAGCAAAGTAGTGTGTGATTAGAGTGGAACTCGTCACCTACTTATGCTGTGAATTGTTAATGCTCCCTAGAGCTGAAATCTAGAAGAGAGCAGTGACTTTAGTTGTATTTGTGAAATACATAGTGGAACCCAAGTCACAAGAGGTGTGAGCTTCGAAAAGTGGAGTAGGGAAGGTTGCCCGAACTACTATAAAATCTTACTTGTTGATTTTTATTTCTGCTCTCAGCACTATATCGCTTTCCATTTGTTTCTTCATAAATGAGACTAGATTAATCCAGGGTAAAATTTCTGTTTAAATTGAAAAATTTTAATTACCCAATTCACCCCTCCCCTCTTAGGTAATTGTCATTAACTCGGGACCAACAAAGAGAATAAAATGAAAATAGATAAATTAATTGTATGGATAATTGTGTAGAAATGAATAGAAAACAAGATAGTTATATATAAAGATATAAAGAAATAATTTTAAAATAGAGTAATAATAGAGATTGAAAAGTTTTTGCTCCATATTTTGTTTCTATTGTTTAAGATTCGAACACACTCTAAGTTTATAATTTTTTTAAAAGGAAAATTCCCCGCCCATAACTTTTGACTAATATTCCTTCACAACAAACCAAAAATTCCCTCATACCCATAACGTTTCACCCATAATTCCTCCAATACCCATGTATTCACAAATGACCGTCAACTAGAGGAAAAATGACAATGTTGCCCCTGAACTTTAATAAACAGATATAGAAAAATTCCTCATATACTCACTACATTTAACCATTATTCTTTTTATATCGACAATATTTTTTAAAAATTCTTTACACATCCATGACATTTCACTCATAATTTTTCTCGTGTCGCCATTGTCATGGTCCGTCAAGTTTCATTTATTAAGCTCGTACTGAACTTGAGGAGGTTGCAGTTATTCGTGTAAATCGGGTTGGGTTATCTCGGATCGGAGTAAACACAACCCTAACCCACATTATAAAATCTCAACTCAACTCTATTTTTTACACATTAACCAACCATGTTTTAACCCTATAAAAATTAGTTTGGTTCGAGTTAGAAATCAGGTTAATAAACGTATAATATTAAAAATATTTTGCTTAATTAAATCTATTTTAAACTATAAATTTATATAAAAGAATAAAAATTAATCCTTTTGTATAAATATTTTCAATTTATGACTTATACAATGATATAATTACTAAATAATTTTATTTTAAATCAATAATTTTTAGTTAATTCCTATGTATTATGTGTTAATGTAAGAGTATTTATTAATAAGTTATTGTATTGTATACTAATATACGAAATTGGATCGAGTTGCAATCGTCCAACCTAAACAAACCCACTTTTAAAATAGGTTCAGTTCAAATCAAGTTATATAATTTATTATTTTCAAAATGCGTAATCCAATCCTATTATAAATCGGGTTGAATTAGTCATGTTCGGGTTGAAACTAATTTTATTTACACCCTTAGTTGTAGCTGGAAGAAGCGACCCTTAGGAAGAAAATGAGTGACAGTAGTGGCACAAGAGGAATTAGGGGTAAAATATTTTGGGTGTGTAAGAAATTTTTTTTGAAATGTTATGGGTATAAGAGGAATAAAAGCTAAATGTTATGGGTATGTGGAGAATTTTTCATCCAAGGAGAAAATCGTCATTTTTCATCCAGTTGACTACCATTTGTGATGGTGTGGGTATCGGACGAATTATAGGTGAAACTTTGTGGGTATATGAGAAATTTTTGATTTGTTGTGGGTATAAGAGGAATATTAACCAAAAGTTGTGAGTACGCGGAAAATTTTTCCTTTTTCAAAAAATGAGAACATGATGGAAAAAAGGGAAAGTGAGTTAATATTTTACCAAAAAAATGAAACAGATATTTTCGAGAAACAGAATGATTCCATCTAGGGGTGGGAATCAGGATGAGTCGACCCATGACCCACCTCAACTCGACCCTATTTTTTGACCGAGTGGGGGTCGGGTCAATGGTTTAGAGTTTTTTTTGAAAAATTCGGGTCGGGGCAGACCTCCTGCTACTCAAACTTCTCGATACGACCCTTGACCCGAACAACCCTTAGATATAAATACTAATTATTTTAGGAAGAGAGAAACTTTAGCCTATGCCCATCCAGTCCCGTCCCTAGCGTCGTCCCCAGGTTGTTGCCGTTCATTCGCCCCTGTCGTGCGTTCATCCTTGCTGGCGAGTCCTTCCGTTTGTCCACCCTCTAGCTTGGTTCGTTTTCCCTTGCTGCTGCGTGGTGCGTGACATGCATTGGCAGGTCGTCTTTTCCATCTCTGATAGCATCTTTTGTCTCCGATAGCACCATTTTATGTTAGGTTTGCCCTTTGGCAGGTCGTCTGCTGGAGGTTGTTTCTTTCAATTTTCCTTTGCTTATTCCTATTTCTCATTTTTTGTTGGATCTTAAATCTCTATTTTCATTTTCGGCAGCAACCATTTCCAACAGTAAGCATATCCGACAGTTGTGAGCAAGTAATAATATTAAACAATGCATGATTTGTTGCGTATTTTTTTAAGCTATGAATGATTTATTGCTATATAATATTAAGCTATGAATGATTTATTATTGTGCGACAAATGATTTATTAAGCTATGAATAATTAACTCTAGATGATTTATTGATGTGAAAATTCATTGTGTTTATATTTTTGATTATTTGTTATTAGAATTATTTTTAGGAACAATTGACTTCTTAATTTTACGATAAATGCGTTATAATAGAAATAGAATATTTAAATTTGATGTGTTGGACAAGTATCGGTGGTTCATGTGTGCTTGCGGACTTAACACTTTTCTTTAATGATGGATGAATGAATTATGCTATTAGCTAAAGTGGTTGTGATTTTTGATTTTTTTTTGTGCACGTATGTGTTACCAATTATAGTAGAAAATATTGTCGGATATGATTTTGTTTTATTAATTGCATTTGTACAGGTGTTATTCAGGTTATACTTTTTATGAGATTTTAAAATAATGTAGAAAGTATTATCAATGCTCTTTTTACTTTTCAAGTATAATTGCTATGATTTTACGTATTTAAATAATTTTTATTTTAACTCCAAATGTAACATTTATATTATTTTTGTTGAAGATGAACGACAAAAGATATTCAATGAGTTCGAGAAATTAGTGATTCTCCAAGTTGTGAATAGAATTCTTAATGAAGCATGTTTCACTAACTTATTTTAATATTTATTTTTCATTTAAGTAATGATGTTTTACTTTAACTAATTAGCAATAGGATGAAATATGCAATATTAAATGTAGAATATATATATATTTTATACTATTCATAAATTTTTAAAATCATCTTACTTATCCTGCATTTTTACTTCGATCTGTTGATCAGTACTTCTTACTAAAAAAAATAAGAGTTAAACCCATTTTGTCCATACTCAATTTAAAAATAAAAATCAAACAGAATTTTTAAACATGGAGTTAAAATTCAGCACATCCCTACCGTCTCGATCCTCAAGATCCCCGCCCCTAATTCCATCCGATATTTGAGAAAGGGCAGGGATGCCAGCACAGCACCGATGAGCAGCAGACACAAGCCACATAGCAGAGCCCCTGCCTCCTTTCCTCTAGTCTCACAGATTCATAATTGGGAATGGGCAGATGTGCAGATGCCAACAGAATTCCGCATTCCCAGATAAATATCTGAGGTCTTGTGGGTAAATTCCTGACATAAAGAAATCGCATAAAAGGACGTGTGGGGGATTTCGCCATCCGTCATCGTCCACGTCGCTGTCCAGCGCTACAATTTGGTGTGAACTGGCGAAAGCTGGAGTGAGAGAAGGGAGAGACTGCAGAGCGAAAGCGTGAAAGAAAGAGAGAGATGCCGCGGAGCAGTTTTTCGGGTGGAATCACCTCCCCGCATGTCGATGTCTTCGTCGACATGGGCCATCCTTTCCTCAATCGTACCGTCGACGGATTCCTCAAGATCGGAACGGTCCGTCTCGTTCGCTTAGATTTCACAACCTACATTTCTGCGCTTCTCATTTGCAGCTCAAGCTCCTTTTCCTTTCCTTGCATTGCAGGTCGGAGCTTCCAAAGTTGCAGTGGAGGAGACCTATCACTGCCTTCACAGAGGTGAGTTTTTTCAAATTCTTTTTCCGATCGTCTTATTTTCTTTATTTTTTTTCCTGTTCTGCTAGCTGACGTCCGTCATCGGTTAATCCAGGATGTTGATGCCAATTGAAAACAGGTTATTCTTCTGGATTTCAAGATCCTGACTGTCGGATAATTGGTTTTTTCAATAGCTAGTGATCCGACGGTCAGTATCGAAAGTAATCCCCGCGGACTGGATAACAGTTGCATAGACAGTAACTATTCCCGCACGATTTTTTTTTTTTTTTAATTATTATATCCCCGCAAATTGCAAAGCAATCGGCCAGCAGGTTTTACCGTTCCCCCGTTCTTACTGCATGGATATCAAGGGCTGGGGAAGACGCGGAAGTAAAAGTGTGAATGGAAATTTCTTAAAAAGTGAGAGATTTGATAGGGCAACAGTAATGATTAAGAATTAAAAGAATAAGGTTAAAATACTATTTTTTTAATAAAAAGTTAAAATACTTGTTAGTTTTGTGAAAAATAATTGGATTCGAGAGGTAATAATAAAAGTACGGCAGTTAAGTAGCTAAAATATAAAGGAAAAAGTAAAAAAAAATTTCGGTACTTTTAAATGTTACCAAAGTATATATAGTTGCACGGACATATTTTGGGTGCTGGTCTTTTTGTAAGGCACTGGAAATTTTTACTTCTGAATCTTCTGATCCAAAAATGTTGGGCCTGTTCATGTGGGTGCAACTTCAGAAGGGCCTTTGTCACTTTTCCTGTTTCATGAGGGGCTTTGGAAGGGGTTTTTACACTTTTCCTGTTAATGATGAGGCCTGTTGCCTTCCAAAGTTGTTATTTATTTATTTTTGGGTTCTTGTCTTTTCTTACACTTCTCCTGTTTCATCCCTCCTGTTTCCTGAAATATGTGCTACAAGTCCGACTTACCACTGGGTTGGGGGGAGCCAACATTACTGCATGACAAGGTACCTGTATAATGTATATGATACGAACAAAGGAGCATGTAAATGGGGTTCATTTGGAGATAACTTTTTGTCAATGCAAATTCTGTGAAAATGTAATTGTAACTATTGGAAACATTTCAAAAATAAACCCATGTACATGCATGAACAGGTTTATTTTCAGAGAGAAAATATGTTGGGACCTCGTATGGACAGTCCCTTGTTTTGGGAGAGTTAAACCTGCTTTCATGTCTATGTTGCATTTCAAGCGTTATCAGTTCAGTTCATGTAGAAAAACATGCATAAAAGGCATTTGAACTGGTGGAAATCAACCAGTTTCCAATGGCTTCCTGCAAATTTCATGTTGGTATTTGTAATGCGTTATACATGCCAATCTTGTAAGTGCTGGTGATACTGTGAAATAAATTCCACAAGTAATATGGCTTTAACTTTTTCTTCTCACGTTGGTGTTAATTGTCAGAACGAATGTATGGTGGAAAAGAGTTGTCTTCCTGTTAACTAACTGTATCTTGTCCTTTCTGTAACTCTGGCATTATTCCTTTAAAGAATTGTTAATAAGGTGCTTAAAGCTGAGATTTTACAGCTTTGCTCATCCTTTATTTTTTCTTTTTCTTTTTTTGGGTTTGTTTGTGCAGGGAGCATCTCAAGCCAAAAATTCCAGCATGCTGTATTTTTCTCTTACCTCTTGACATTATTAACTTTCAACCATTAACTCCTCTCTCTTAGAGCCATGAAACCACAGGCAGACATAACACATTGATGTCATAATGTAAATACCTAGATTTGAGTCTGACAGTCAATTTGACAAAGAAAGGACATCTTCAAGACATATCATATCTATTTAGAAGAGGGCTTTTATCTTCTTTGGAATCAATAGGAGATTTAGGGGTTAAGTTCTGAATGTTCCTTCGGAACCTCTGGAGCTTGCTTGCTTCAGTCCTGTTTTAAAGAAACTTCCTTTGAATTTTAGTAACATGAAAACTCTAGAAAGAGTATTTGAGAGTTGAAAATGACTTCTATAAAATCGAATAGAGATGAACATAATTTGCAAAGGAGACAATTTGCTTAATCTAAAGGTGTTTATTTTGAATGAACACCTGGGATTTAGGGTTTAATTTCAATAATTTAAACAATCAGGAGGTCTGCTCAGTGGTGAGAATCTTGTAAAGATCATTATCCCATTTTCTATAAAGAGCTCATTTCTACTGCTCCTTTGACCAAGCCAACATAGATGACGATAATTTCTTGTCCTGACAAGATTTCTTGCCTGGGACCTCCTAAGGATATTAGCAACTTGCGCTGTTGTTTACTTGTGGAAGGTGTTGCTGGGTGCAAGTGTGGCAAGTTGCAGGTTGAGGTTCAATCCATGCCCTACCAATAGGACTGCCCGAACTCAAGACTACTAAAAGTAATGCCAGGGCATCCTTGCCCAGTCCAACCAGAGATTGGATCAAGATGGGTTAGCATGGTCATAGTCAGATTTGGATTTCAGAGAAGTCACCATGCTATTTAAAATAACTCATGTTGTAACTACTGATGGCTGTCATTGTATTGCAGCTGAAGAAGATGTGCAAGGAAGGTGCATATTGGGGTAAGCTAATCGACTTGTACATGAACTAGCATGTTGCTTAGTCATTTCCCCCCTAGTTTTACCCCTGTCCAATTGTATAGAAGCACCAAAGATGCAACTTTTTTGGTGAGGAGCTGTATTACTTTATTGAGCATGTTGCTTAGTCATTTTCCCCCCTCGTTTTACCTTTGTCCATTTGTATAGAAGCACCAAAGCTGCAACCTTTTTGGTGAGGAGCTGCATTATTTTATTGGTCAGGAAAGGTCCCAACGTGAATATTCTGTCCTGGATCCCTGTGGCAGATACTCCACTTGTATGTAAGAATAATTGTTGCTTGCAAATAATCACTGACAACGAGATGCACTTCCCATGAGTCAGGCTGTGCGTAATCACATTCAGCCCCTTGTGATGACTCTAGATCTAAAAGATGCATGACATGGCTTGTCTTTGTTTAATTACCTTATCTGTCTTTGTGCCCATGATGATTAGCCTCAATGCATATAATGGAACTCTCTCATTCAGTATATTTTTTGTGCTACCATATACAGGCGCTATAGCTGGAGTGTATGTAGGAATGGAATATGGAGTAGAAAGAATCCGTGGCACTAGAGATTGGGTAATTTCTGATGTAGATTTCAGTCACCTGTTTGCCAAAATGTTTAATTGCTTTTTTTCCTTTTGTGGTTTTGGGATAAAGTGAGGACATTCTTTCATGTTCCATGCTCCTTTTTAATTTTTCTCTACTTGCTGCTTCAATAGGAGAGATATGGTTGACAGTTTTTTACAGAATTCATGCTCAGAGAAGTTTCCCTATGGATTTAAACTGCCCAACTATTGTTTTTTCAATCACTTCCTGTTAAAGATGAGAGCACCATAAGTTCATGCGTATCGGCATGATGAGAGAGCCATATGCAGTGAAAGATCCAGGATCCTAAAAGACATGGGGCTCATTTAGAACCTATGCTTCATCCATTTGTATTTTGAGTTTGTTGAATGAGGATGTCTGGACTGTATCTTTACCTGAACCTGGCATTTAGTGGCCACCAAAGCAGATGCATTGATTCTTGATATTGGACATCAGCAACAGCCAGGTCAGGAGAATTCAGGTTGTGTGACTTGATGTTGCTTTTGCTTCTTGTTTTTGGCTTCATGGAAAAATTGTCAACGATCTTGTTGGAAGTCGGGTAGGCATTGGAAGTGTGGAAAAATGATCAAGAATCATCCTTAGAGATAAGTTATTCGGATAAGCTTACTACTTCCACGTTGTTGCAGAAGAATGCATTGATTGGAGGTGCAATTACAGGAGCACTTGTATCCGCAGCCAGCAACAACAACAGGGACAAGGTGGTGAGGGATGCTATCACAGGTGGTGCTGTAGCTACTGCTGCTGAGTTCCTCGCCTATCTCACATGATAACTTCACATGACAATCCTATCTCACATGATAACTTCACATGACAATCCGCCTTCATACTATAATAAGATATTTCCGTTTTTCTCTTCTCGCCGTTTGTTAATAAATGCATTTTGTATGCTGTCGCAGTATGTAGTTTAAATAAAGCAACGGAAATTGCAGTTAGAAATATGAAAAAGAACAGGTTTTGATGGTTTCCTGTATTTCTTCTATTAATACAAATGCTTGTTGTGCGAACGGTCGGTGCCGGAGGTTCTGTGAGGTAAGTCTGCCCCAATCTTATTCTCCGGCATTCTCAAATCAATGCAAAAGGTTGGCGAGCATAAGCTCAACAGTTAGGATGGCCAACGCAATCCCATCGCAACCCCTCCTTCCAGAACCCAAAGGTATGAGCCAAAAATCCTTACCTTTATAAGCAGTAACTGGGTCATCCATGAATCTGTGAGGAACAAAAGGTTGGCGAGCATAAGCTCAACAGTTAGGATGGCCAACGCAATCCCATCGTAACCCCTCCTTCCAGAACCCAAAGGTACGAGCCAAAAATCCTTACCTTTATAAGCAGTAACTGGGTCATCCATGAATCTGTGAGGAACTCTTGGGCATCTTCTCATGTTTCGGGGTCTCTGCCAATGGTCCATGCATTGATGAAAAGTCCTGTGTTTGAAGGGATGTGGAAGCCTCCTAGTGCTGTTGTGGACTTGCGTTTGGAGGATCCATTGTTGTTGAGGGTCTCTCCCAATGGCCCATCCTTTGATGAATCGTGTTGTGCCGGTCTCCAGTACAATACAATAGGGTGCAAACGGCGGGTCAAACCTGCCGTAAAGGAGGTGATTCACTGCACACGAAAATGGGCGGTGGCGAACACAATATTGTATTTTTAAGGCATGCTCAGCAATTTCTGGAAGGGGGATCACAAGGGTGGGTGTTTCTCCCAACTGAAGGAGCATGAGAGAGCCATGCTTACGCGAGAGAGCTTGAAGAGAGCTGTGGGGAAGACACGCAGCAGCTAACTCTGGTGGAGATGGCCAATGCTTGGAAGCTTGAAGAGAGAAGGTAGGAGTTGAATATTGGCTTTCTTTCTAGGGGCAGTGCTGCTGCTGATTCTTATCAACGGAATTAGAAGACCAGAAACATATACAGAAAAATCACTGTTATTCGTCATAGGAAATATCCAAAATGCTCCTTTATTTAATAATAATAGCTATTATTCCTTTTTTTAAAATAATAATAGTTATTCAGTTTTGGTAGAAGTTGAATGATATGATGAAATTCATCAACTTGAGAGAAAAACTAGACAAAAAAAGTTTTAACTGTATGGATATGACACTAATGACAATGGATGCTAAATCAATCAGGGGTATTTTGGAATTTTAAAATTTTTAAACGTTCCTAACTATTATATTGGGTATATTTGAAATTAATAAAATACTTAGTAAGTATATGTGAAAGTTTTCAAACTTAGTATGTTCATAATTAAGGGCAAAGGTAGTGAGTATATTTGAAATTAATCCTTATATATATTGTTTAGGGGTCTTTTATTTACCTTTTAAATTTTCAATCTAAAACTTTGCACTATCCACAATTATTTTATTTTTTAATTATTTTTTCACTTTTTCCTATATAACTACCTTATTTTCAATCATTTCTACGTAACTATCTATATAACTAATATATCTATTTGAACTTTATTCTTTTTACTTCTCATTATTATCCTTATCATTTCAAATCGTTTTCTCTTATTTTAAAAATTTTTACACAATTTTTCATTAAAACTTTTATCACTTCCTAAACACAATAGAATAAAAAGTTTACATTTTCCAATAAAAATACAAATGCATACACATTGCATATGATTCATCCAAATAATCTACCATGTTTTTTTATCGAGATAATCTACCATGTTT
Organism: Annona cherimola; assembly: GCA_030490835.1. Classification (NCBI taxonomy): domain Eukaryota; kingdom Viridiplantae; phylum Streptophyta; class Magnoliopsida; order Magnoliales; family Annonaceae; genus Annona; species Annona cherimola. The sequence goes on along the minus strand of CM059971.1, from coordinate 105,267,292 downwards.
TATTTGTTGTATCAAGTAGTTTTTTTTTTATAAATCGAATATAGACAATTTTATTTCAGGTTTCCGCCACAATTGATGTTCGTAATTTAATGGAGTAATTTGAAATATACCTACAACTTTTATCCTTAATTTCAAATATATCCATTAAGTATGAAATCTTTTATATATACCTACTGAGAACACCTGAAATATCAAATCTGCCTCAAACCGCGACTGTCCGATAAACATAGGAGTGCAACTTGGGCTGGGTTGAGCCTGAGCCCGGGCCTCAACCAAGGCCGTCAAATTTGATTTCTGACGATATTAGAACTTGCTTTTCTACAACTCGAGCTCGAAGAACCCTATTTATAAATGTGTTAGGGTTCAAGTGAACCCGGCCCTGAAAAACTCGAGCCCGATTTCTATTTTATATGCATTATAAAATATATTTTATATATAATATCTAAACAATATTTCTTTAAATTTTTTGTATTTTATCTTATTTATATTTATAAATACATGTTTTACATATTGTAATTATATTATAAATAACGTATATTATTTTCATTTATATTTATCTTTTATTTCTATAATCTTCTTCATTTTTCTTATTTTTTATGTTAAAATTTTTCTAAAGATATTTTTTATAAATGAATAATTTTATTAGCCAGGGCTAAGAAAATGTCCAACTTAGCCTACTTCAAAAAACTCATTTATAATAATTTTTTTGTTTTGTCTTTAAAAACTTATTTATCTAAGTGTATTTAACATATAAAATAAGTTTTACAATTGTTGGATATGTGTATATATTTTTTTAGATTTTTAAAGATAAATGTATTTTAAATACATATATACACAAATGTTTAAAAATCTTAAAAATATATATATACACATATCCAAAAATGATAAAACTTGGTTTTTATGTTAAATACACTTAGATAAACAAGTTTATGAAGAAAAAAATAAAAAAAGTTATTGTAAATGAGTTTTTCGAGGTGGGCCAAGTGGGACATTTGTTTAGCCCGGACTAACAGGATTACTTATCTTCATTATATTATTATATTTTTTAAAAATATGTGGTTTGACTGTATATTATTATTTTTACTTATGATTTGTTATTATTTAACATTCATATAAAGTTTTAAACCTATCACTCTTAAATAAAATATAAATTTATCAACTTAAATTCCAACCCGAAACTCAATCCAAACTCGATTTTCAAAAATAAGTTTAGGGTTAGGGTTAAGGTTGATGTTTTATAAATAGAATTAGGGTTAGAGTTGAAGTAAATTTGAGTTTTATGAGCCCGAGTTGCACCTTTAGTTAAACAACCATCAATGTGGAGAGGAAATGACCTTCAAGGGCGCCCCCCCCCCCCCTAATCTCTTTGACTTTTGTAGACTACCGTAACAAAGCAGCAGAATCTGTAAGCACTGGCAACCCAAAATGCAATAATGGCTATCTCTGCTAGATCGATAGTAAATATGGACATGATCCCCTCTGCAATAATGCAAGTGAAGGGATGGGATTGACGGTAAGACATGAGCGTCTCCTAGAACAATCGCTGTGTTGACAAGGAGGGAGCATAACAATTGCACGGGTTGTTTCTTGGATGGTCCGATGGGAGGCCATCCGAGATGTTTGTGAATTGGAAGCCAAGCCATTGGGTTGCTTCGGAAACAATGTAAGCTGATGTTGGTGGTTGAAGTTGAACTTCAAGAAGGTGACTTAGAAGTTGGAAGGGTAGAGGAAGCGAGAAAGCTTAAGAATCAAATTGGTGTGGCTTTCCACTTGAGCTTTGCTCCATCTCTCTCTCTCTCGATTTCGGAGGAAACAGGCAGATTCGTTAGAAAGTCCGATGGCTGCCCATTTTGGGGCAATTGGGCCTATTTGATGAAGAGAGGGCTGTCGTTGATTCTGCCAGTTAGTTGTCGTTATCTTCTCCTCATTGATTGGTTTGCAGAGAAGGAAACAGCAGATCTGACAGTCAAGGGACTGCCAACGCTATACGGGATCTGTGTGAGCAGGGGATAGAGGGAGCGTCCGCTGCTACTGTAGTTACAACTGCCATTGAAGTTGCCGCGAGTGAGACATGGCAATCAAATGGGTAGCACTGGCGAAGGAATCGACAAATTTTGGTTGTGAGATTGACGTTGACATTTGAGAAGGATAGAGAGCTGACGCCATCGCAGTGACTTTCTCAGCCCACAGAAGACGGGCAATTTTGGTATTCACAAAATTTTAATCCGTCCCTTCCTAGTTTCATACTTAGAGGGTGTGAATGAAAGTTTTGAAACTTGGCATATATATTTGAAATTAAGGTCAAATATAGTATGTATATTTAAAATTAACCCCAATTTAACTTATAGTCGCAATGCTAATTCTTAATTAGTCACGAGCTCGTTCGATGTTCCGGCGGCCAGATACAAATGCTGACCTCAATGCCCCACTGATTTTTTATCTTTGAAGCTCTCCTAAGCTAAAAAGGTTATCCAACAACAACGATCGGATTGATGCAGCCACCCTAGGCCTTAGCTAGCTCAGAATACGCCGCCAACACTGCAGTTGTGCCGTGCCCTTTGGCTCTGGGCTTCCATCTCACCAACGTCACCTCTTGCATTCTCATTGCTCGTGAACAATCGATGCCCAATTTCACCAAAATCCAGCAGTGCTGCCTCTGGCTTATTAATTTCGCACTCTCCATCGATCACCAATCCAAAATCCTGTAGACCATGAAGAAATTGCCCACGTCCAAACCACAGCACGGCTCCCCAAGCCATTCATGTAATGTCTGTTGCAGAGTCTGACACGGGTGCACTCAGACTTAGTGCATAAATATTGTTTTTTTGAAATTTTTTTACACAATTGTTGATCTAGGTGTATATTTAACATGTATATTAATTTTTAGCAATTTTGGAGATTTTTAGATAAAATAACACTAATTTTTAAAAATTTAAAAATTTCCGAAATTGGTAAAAATTGATACGCATGTTAAATATACATTTAGATTAACAATTGTGTAGAATTTTTTTTTTAAAAAAAGGGTATTCGCACTCGGGTGCATCGAGCACCCGAATGCATAACTTCGATTTTCGAAAATATTAATAGTCAATGGTTTTTATTATATGCACCCGGGTGTAGTTAGACTCAATGCACCCAGTGAAAATACCCATTTTTATTTTTTTAAATTTTTTATATAACTATTAATCTAAGTGTATTTAACGTGTGTATCAATTTCTATCTTTTTAAAAATACGACTGATTTTTAAAAATTCGAAAAAATCTAAAATCTCCAAAAATAATAGAAATCGATATACATTTTAAATACACTTATATTAAGTTGTACAAAAAAATAATAAATAAATGAAATACACTCGGGTGTACTTAGTCTAAGTGCACCCGGTGCATATAATAGGAATCCTGGTATCAATTGGGCTGATAATAAAACGTCAATCCCAAATCATCACAAATAAACAAGAGAGTCGCATGCAATATTTATTTGGAGGGAAACCTTTCAAAGTAAAAGCAAGGAAAAAAACACTATGGCAAACAGATAGTCATTAACCGTGAACAAACACGTTACACCCATGTGCAAACACACCTACTAAATAAATAAATATATCGTACTGGCTAATGTATAATTAGGTAATCATCCCAATATATGATTAGATCTTTAAGCTAAGTCTCTATCCAAAAAAAAAAAGCGTTAAGCTAAGTGATTTATTGCAACGAGTTGAAGAGGCACTTTCATATGAACAGTCAGCCCCGAAGCTTCGGTTAGGTCTAAGTCTGTGCCCATCTTATCACCAGGCATTTTCCAATCAAACCAATACAAAAGGTTGGCGAGTGCAAGCTCAATGATTGGGATGGCAAACGTCATCCCAGGGCAGCCCCTCCTTCCCGACCCAAAAGGAATCAGCCGGAAATCCTTCCCTTTATAATCAGTAATTGGGTCACCTATGAATCTCTCCGGAAGAAACTCCTCGGCATTTTCCCAGGACTTCGGGTCTCTCCCAATGGCCCATGCATTGATAATTACTTTTGTCTTTGGAGGGACGTGGCAGCCTCCTAGTGTTGTGGTAGCAGAGGATTCATGTGGGACTAGAAGAGGTAGTGGAGGGTGCAGCCTCATGGCCTCCTTGATGACTGACTTGAGGTTCTCCATCTGTTCAATGTCGTCTTCGTCTACTTTCGATCTTCTTCCAACCACTCTTCTTACCTCTGCTTGGGCTTTCTGCATCACACGGGGATTCCTTATCAATTCTGCCATGGCCCATAGTAAGTAGGGGTGGGAATTAGGGTGGGTCGACCCGTGACCCGGTATTGACCCGACCCGTTTTTGGCCGGGTAAAACCAATACATTTTTTACCCGGTATAGGGATGGGTCAGAAATTTTGACCCGAATTCAAAAATAGGGTTGGGGTGGGTCGACCATGTCTTGACCCGAAGAGTCCGACCCGCCCCGCATATATAAATTTATTAAAAATTATAAAACTATATTGAAATGTTATTATTATTTTCTTTCAAAATTTTCACTTTTTTATAATTAACTCTATCAACAATAGAAGAATCAATTTATTCAAAAAGCAGTATAAGAATCAATAATTTTTTTTACGTATATAACCCTTATGTGTAATTGTATATTAACCTATTTTAATAAATGTATACTATATTTTCAAATTTTTTGTTTTCTTAATTATGTGTTTTTTAATAATTAATGAAATATTGAAACATATAATATTTAAATTTAGTATAGATGTATACTTATGTTTGATAGATATATCAAATTTGAAAATTATCGTATTTGACTTGTATTTTTGACCCGACCCGCTATCCCGAAACCGGTCCGATACCGACCCGAATTTTGTTCCTAGACCTGGTAAAAAAAAGTAAGGGTCAAACCAACCTTATCCCGACCCGGTATAAAATAAGGGTCAAACAAAATTTTTGAAAAGTAGGGTCAGGGTTGGGCAAACCCTGACCCGTCCCGACCCGCCCCGATTCCCACCCCTAATAGTAAGGTCGTTGCTGTTGTATCAGTTCCTCCAGTGAGTATATCCTGAAAAGAAAACAGTGAGAAAGAAACAATTATAATATTACATATTAAAAAAAATAATTACAATATTATATGAAAAAAAATAACTAATTTACCTTTTGCGGGGGTTCACTACAAGGACTTCAAGTGTTAGTAACGAAATCTAGCAACCAAGTTAATTTTATTGATAATAATCCATACTTTTAAATCTGTACAAAAATTTTAGTTTTTGGTAAAAAAAAAATTTCCTTGCAAAGGGTTAAAATTTTTTATTAAAGAAAAACTTTGGTTGCCAATAGTACGTAGCATATCCCATATGGCAACCATTAGGAGGAAATTTTGTTGCTAATAGTTCATGATTTTTTTTAAATTTAGGAAAAAAAAAATTTTTGATCTAGTTTCCAAAATATTCTTGGAAGCTAGAAAAATTTTCCTTACGAAGGCATCACCATAAGCAAAGAAATTTTAAGAAATTTATCCTTTATTTATAAAAATATCATTATAAGTAAGAAAAAATTTCTTTATATATGCATTTCTTGCTAATAAAGATTTCTTTCTTACTAATAAGATTACAAAAATGTATTTTCTTATAGTGAACATCTTGCTAAAAACTTAAATTTTCATTGCTAAATTCCATATTTAACAATCTAGTATAATTTTTTCATTGCTAAATCTCCTTTTAACGAATCTTTACCATTGCTTTTTAATAAACCTTCAACAGAAAACCAACAACAACATATATATATATAGAGTGAGAGAGAGACCTATTCCGATGCAGCTCAACCACATCGGAACAGTGGTGTAGTTGCTCATTTTTGGGCCCTACGCATATTATAATATAATGAAACTTTCTTTAATCATTTATCCATATATAAATTTTAAAGAAAATGATTTAGATGTTGAAAAAATCACTTTAAAATTGTTATTTACATTAAACTATTTTATTACATTGAATATGTACCATTTTCAGACGAGGTCCATACACATACCCGATTAGGATGAAAATTAATATGATAATAGAATACACCTAAATATAATTGGTAGAGTAGATTATAATTTTATGATTATGCGGGGCTCATTTTAGCTTGTGCTGCACCTGAATATTTCTCATATATATATATAATTGCTAAACCTAATTAGCAACGAAATTTTAACTTTAAGCAATGAATAAGTTTCGGTACTAATCTTTAATATTCTTATGATAATTTCAAGAAAAATTGAAAGACTTAACACATGCGAGAAGACGAAATAAACATATTTTTTTCTTTACTTTTATAATCATTGCAAATTTAACTCTTCACAATTACCATCTTCTTATCTGCTTTTTTGGTCCGTTATAATATTTATTTATTTATTTATTATTTTCCAATAAAAGTTTTCTTTTACATATGTCATTTTTTAAGTAGATTTCAATATTACTTGCATTTTACTACATGCTACTAGAATTTTACTTTATGGTAGCTAAAAAGATAGTTGTATTCATGAACATTTGTTGTACATAGTACTATTCTTCTTTTTAAGCCAAACGTAGTTTAGGATTATCTACGTAAATTCCACTGCAAAAGTTTATAACTAAGAATATTGATGTATATACATGAATTCTGCTTTTATGTAACCTGGTAGTTAGAAATGAAGTCATGTAACTCTTTCATTTTTAAGATTTTGATCCTTGATGAAAAATATAAAAGAGTTTTCAATATATTATAAATGATGCTAAATATAATGAATAAAGTGGATTTTTCATCAATCATCAAGATTTTAAATATGGATGAAGTTACATAAAAAAAGAGGTTTATAGAAGTAGGGCACTGTAAATGATGTCTCATAACCCTTTCAGGATTTCAATCCTTGATGGAAAGTCTAATTCATTGATTGTATTTAATATTATTTGTTTAGTTAAAAATTAAATTTTATCCAAATCAAGTATACGCATGGGCTATTCATCAAAAAAGTATGTGCATATGTCACATTTACTTAAAAATATATATTCATTTGTAAATTATGAAAAATATTTTTAGATCTATTCACACATGTATTAGAATGTAATAATACTTTATAGAATTATTTATCCATATATAATTGATATTTTAGATGATTTTGATATTAAAAATACTACCTTAAAATTGATATTTTAGCATTAAACTATTTTATTACGTTGATTTTACATAACTATGAATGAGACTTGTATACAATGATACTAAATAAATTAGAGGGTTTTCATGATAATACAGATGATGCTAAATATAATAGATAGAGTGAGTTTTCATTAATCATCAAGATTTTAAAAATAAATAACGTTATATAGAAAATGAGTTTCTTAGAAGCAGAACTCTCTCTCTCTCTCTATATATATACACTTTATAGAATTATTTATATATGGTTCTGCTTATTTAAAACTTATTTTCCATGTAATCTCCTCCATATTTAAGATATTGATGGTTGATGAAAAATTCACTCCATTCATTATATTTAGCATCTTATAATATCTTGAAAATTCTTTTATTTATCTAATATCACGATTATGTGTCCAATTGAAAATCAACATAATAAAATAGTTTAACGCTAAATATTAATTTTATAGTTGTATTTTCAACATCTAAACCATCTAAAATATTATTTTATAAATTATTATTACATCTTAATACATATGTAAATAGATTTAAATGTTTTTCATAATTTACACATGGATATATATTTCAACAAATATGACCCATAAACATACTTAATGGGGATGAAATTTAATCTCCAAGATAAAACAATGATGTTAGATACAATAAATAGATTGACTTTTCTATCAATGATCAAAATTTTCAAAATTAATTTATCAAAAAATTTTAAAAATTATAAGAGTTACATAACTTCACTTCTTTGTAACCTAATTATATTAAAACGAAGCCCATATGTATATATATATACATGTGCACCAAGTTTCTAAAGTTTCCAACCTCATCCTAATCCCTCCGTATCAAGTTTAACTTAACGAACCCAATTTTTAAAATTGGGTTGCAACACTAGTAAAAAACAGGTTGAGCATGCATGCACAGTGAATCAAGGTCCAAGGACAGCTTGTACGCCTGTCATTAATTGGACATGTATGCAGGGAGCCTGGTATATACTCTTACATTATTTCATCACGTGATTTCATGAAGTATAATGCAAAATAACTTGGAAATATTAATTAAATATAAAAAAGTGAAAAAAAAAGTTTGCCGTTAGATAGAAAAATAACTTAATATATCTATAATTGCAGATCATTGATCAAAATCAATATTCAATATCTTGCAACAATATTGTAAAATATTATTTATTATATTTATTCAAAATTAAACTTAATTTATATACATAAAGTAAAATATTTCTTTTTCATTATTATAAAAGATGAAGCTATTCTAATTACATACGTTTAGAGAGATGAGAAACTCATCGGCTGAGCAAAATAAATTGAAAAAATAAGTCTTAGAAAAATAATAAATAACACGGTATAGATTATGTTGTTTATATTAGGATATACAAAATTTGCATTATAATTAATAAACAATAAAAATGAAATAAAGAAAAATATTGATAATAGTGATAATTAATAATACCAAGATGGGGATGGTTACACATGATGCCTTGCATGCCATGCCACATGTCAAGAGTTCTACCCTTCTTCCTAATGTAATAAAGAACAATAATAATAAGATAAAATTATTATGAATTTACAAATCATATAAATATTCTATTATCATCAATAAAATAATATTATAGTATAAAATTAAGGGGTGTTTGTTTACACAAAAAATATTTCTAATTAAAACTTTTCACTTCCTCACAACTATTTTGTTTTTAATTATTTTTTCATTTCTTTTTGTATAACTATCCTACTTTTTAATTATTAATACAAAACAACTTATACATCAAACACATATATTTTAACTTTATTTTTTTACTCCTTATCATCACCTCTATTACCTCATATCATTTTCTCTCTATTAAAAAAACTTTTCAGCAAAAACTTTTCATCAAAATTTTATCACTTCTTCACTGCACCCTTAACAAATATTTATCATCCTGTGGAGCCCATTTCAGCACCATTGTACCGTAATTACGATGCAGTGGCGTTGTACTTGATTACTCCTTTATATATATAAGAAAATAATCAAGTATATTCAGACTGCACCGTAAGTATGTGGAGCCCATTTAATCATAAATGAGAAATCTACTCTACCAATTATATTTAAAATTATTCATTTTATTAGCATACTAATTTTCACCAAAATCCAACATATGTATATGTCTTATCTTAAAATTGTACAAAATCAATGTAATAAAATAATTTAACGTAAATATCAAGTTTAAAATGGTATTTTCAACATCTAAATAGTCTAAAGTATGATTTTTATATAGATAAATAATTATATAAAATTTCATTATATTTTAATATGTGTGAGACCCATTTTATAGCGAACTGCACCGTAATTTTGCACGTGAATAGTTCTTATATATATATATATGAAAATGTTACAATGCATGCTACTGCACTATGCAGTCCATGCATTGTGGGCCCACATGATCATGAATGAGAAATCAACCTTGCTCATTGTATTTAGAATTGTTTGCTTTATTAGCATACTAATTTTCATCTAAATCCAACGTGTGTGGTCTCCATCTTAAAATAGTGCAAAATTAAAGTAATAAATAATTTAATAAAAATATCAAGTTTAAAGTAGTATTTTTAACATCTAAACCGTCTAAAGTATGATTTTTATATGGATAAATAATTATATAAAGTTATATTGTAATCTAATATGTATGGAGCTCATTTTACAGCTAACTGTACCATATTACGGTGCAGGCTGTCTGTACATGAATGGGTCTCATATATATATATATATAGAGATCCGATCCTGCGCAGTCCGCTGTAAAATGGACCTCACACATATTAGATTATAATGAAACTTTATACACTCATTTATCCATATATAAATCATACTTTAGACGATTTAGATGTTGAAAAAACCACTTTAAACTTGATATTTACATTAAACTATTTTATTACGTTGATTTTGTACCATTTTAAGATGGAGACTACACGCATGTTGGATTTGGATGAAAATTGGTATGGTAATAAAGTGAACAATTCTAAATGCAATGGGTGGGGTAGATTTTCTATTTATGATCAGGTGGGGCCCACAGTGCATGGACTGCACGGTGCAGTCGCATGCACTGGATAAATGAGTGTATATAGGGAAATGATCCAGTGCATGCGACTGCACCGTGCAGTCCATGCACTGTGGGCCCCACCTGATCATAAATAGAAAATCTACCCCACCCATTGTATTTAGAATTGTTCACTTTATTAACATACCAATTTTCATCCAAATCCAACATGCGTGTAGTCTCCATCTTAAAATGGTGTAAAATCAACGTAATAAAATAGTTTAATGTAAATATCAAGTTTAAAGTGGTTTTTTCAACATCTAAATCGTCTAAAGTATGATTTATATATGGATAAATGAGTGTATAAAGTTTCATTATAATCTAATATGTGTGGGGTCCATTTTACAGCGGACTGCACAGGATCGGATCTCATATATATATATATATAATGCAATATCCTTGTATATTTTTAAAATGAAAAGATTTGAAAATTTTTTAACGTACCCATTTACCCACTCAGGTTCCTTTACATATTCTTTTAACTGATCGATATGTAAGTTTAGAATTTTAGAGGTATTGGTAATGAATAATAAATTAATAATTAGAATGATATATGCAGAGAGAGAGAACCATGATGATGGCTTTGATATTTTCGTCAGTGAGTTGAGCTTCATCGGCGCAATCCTTTTGAAGGCGAAGCAATACCGTGGAAAGGTTCGTGTGGTCGCCTTCACCGTCAATCGATTTAAGACTGCCTTTCACCACTTGCTCAAGGAGAACATTCCAGCCACGGAAGTTCCTCTCTAATCTCTTCTTCCTTCCAGTCACAACATCGATAAACTCCAGCCACGGAAAATAATCCGCAGCATAGAAACCCCCCCGCAGCTCTTCCGACTCCTTTGTCAGATTCTCCAATCTGTAATCCCCATCTCCTCCTCTATAAATCCTCCCTAGAGTCGCCCTCAATATTATTTTACTGGACATCGATTGGAGCATGTCGGAGAGATTAATGGCTGCTGCTGCTGCTGCTTCCGTGACCGAAGAACATGAATATTGCGAGATCTTCCTGATCATATCCTCAATTTCTTCCTCCCGAACTCTTTTGAATGACTCAACTCTTTTAGAGCTGAACAGCTCGAGGGCGCAGATCTTCCTTGCTTGTCTCCAGTACTCTCCGTAGGGTGCAAATGCGATGTCGACGCCGCCGTTGAGAAGGTGATTGGCCGCATATGAATACGGACGGTTGGCAAACAAAATATCATTTGTCTTCAACATCTCCTCGGCAATCTCTGGCGATGAAACTACAAGAGTGGGAGCTCTTCCCAAGTGAAGGAGCATGAGAGGGCCGTGCTTGCGTGAGAGAGCTTGGAGAGATCGGTGGGGAAGAGAACCGAGCTGGTGAAGATTGCCAACGATCGGAAGCTTGAAAGGAGAAGGTGGTAATTGAATGTTGGGTATTTTTTTGGGGGCTCTGCTGCTGACGATTCTAACTAACGTAGTTAGAAGAAGAAGAAGAAGAGAGAGAAGGAAGCAGACCGCCACAAGAACCATGACGTATAGCTAGCTGAAAGGTTGTATTTGGCCCTACGGCGATTCATGCAGGCTCTTATAAAGCTAGAGATCGATCGATGGAGGAGCTCACTAGATTCGGTAGAATATTACATCATCATTACGCGCGCTGTGAATGACTGCGGAGAAAATAAGACTTTTTTTTTTATGTGAATGGAAAACAAGATTTTTTTTATTGAACTAATAGAAAATAAGATTTGAATGTACTAGGATGCATTACTAGGATGCATCATCATCATCATCATCATTAAAGTGGGTTAAAATTTATTCTATTTATTCCATTTAACTAGAATACCAAGTTTACCAAAATTAGATATGTCACTAACCCCAGCTAACATATGTAAATTCAACATAATATGTTTTTTTGATTTACATATCAATTTTAAAGTTCTTAAACCTAGCATCTAAACCATTTAAAATATGAATTTTACACGAATAAACTGTCATAACATTTTAGTATCGTACACGCATATATATCTATAAATGGATTTAAGTTTTCTCATAAGTCATACGTAATTATGTATACGTTTGAGTAGGGGTGGGAATCGGGGCGGGTCAGGACGGGTAAGGGTTTGCGCTACCCCGACCCTACTTTTCAAAAACCTTGTTTGACCATTATTTTATACCGGGTCGGGACAAGGTCGGTTTGACCCTTACTTTTTTCTACCAGGTCTAGGGACAAAATTCGGGTCGGTATCAGACCGGTTTTGGGATAGCGGGTCGGGTAAAAAATACGGGTCAAATAAGATAATTTTCAAAATTTATATATTTATCAAACATAAGTATACATCTATACTAAATTTAAATATTATATGTTTCAATATTTCACTAATTATTAAAAAACACATAATTAAGAAAGAGGAGTGATTCTATTAGCCCGGGCTAAGTAAATGGCCCACTTAGCCCACCTCAAAAAACCTATTTACAATAATTTTTTTTTTACTTTTTCTTTCATGTACTTGTTTATCTAAGTGTATTTAACATATAGACCAAGTTTTACCATTTTTGAATATGTTTATCTATTTTTTTGAGATTTTCAAACATCTATGTGTATATATGCATTTAAAATACCCTTATTTTCAAAAATCTAAAAAAATATATGCACATTTCCAAAAATGGTAAAACTTGGTCTATATGTTAAATACACTTAGATAAACAAGTGTATGAAGGAAAAAATAAAAAAAAGTTGTTTTAAATAGGTTTTTTGAGGTGGGCTAAGTGGGTCATTTACTTAGCCCGGGCTACCCCGACCCTACTTTTCAAAAACCTTGTTTGACCATTATTTTATACCGGGTCGGGACAAGGTCGGTTTGACCCTTACTTTTTTCTACCAGGTCTAGGGACAAAATTCGGGTCGGTATCAGACCGGTTTTGGGATAGCAGGTCGGGTAAAAAATACGGGTCAAATAAGATAATTTTCAAAATTTATATATTTATCAAACATAAGTATACATCTATACTAAATTTAAATATTATATGTTTCAATATTTCACTAATTATTAAAAAACACATAATTAAGAAAGAGGAGTGATTCTATTAGCCCGGGCTAAGTAAATGGCCCACTTAGCCCACCTCAAAAAACCTATTTACAATAATTTTTTTTTTACTTTTTCTTTCATGTACTTGTTTATCTAAGTGTATTTAACATATAGACCAAGTTTTACCATTTTTGAATATGTTTATCTATTTTTTTGAGATTTTCAAACATCTATGTGTATATATGCATTTAAAATACCCTTATTTTCAAAAATCTAAAAAAATATATGCACATTTCCAAAAATGGTAAAACTTGGTCTATATGTTAAATACACTTAGATAAACAAGTGTATGAAGGAAAAAATAAAAAAAAGTTGTTTTAAATAGGTTTTTTGAGGTGGGCTAAGTGGGTCATTTACTTAGCCCGGGCTAATAGAATCACTCCTCATTAAGAAAACAAAACATTTAAAAATATAGTATACATTTATTAAAGTAGGTTAATATACAATTACACATAAGGGTTATATACATACAAATTTTTTATTGATTCTTATATTGTTTTTTGAATAAATTGATTCTTCTATTGTTGATAGAGTTAATTATAAAAAAGTGAGAAATTTGAAAGAAAATAATAATAATATTTCAATATAATCTTATAATTTTTAATAAATTTATATATGCGGGGTGGGTCGGACTCTTTGGGTTGGGACATGGTCGACCCACCCCAACCCTATTTTTGAATTCGGGTCAAAATTTCTGACTCATCCCTATACCGGGTCAAAAATATATTGGTTTTACCCGGTCAAAAACGGGTCGGGTCAATGTCGGGTCACGGGTCGACCCGCCCCAATTCCCACCCCTACGTTTGAGCAAATGTAGCCAAAAATTTTTGTTGAGCTTATTTTGCTAATATAATAAAAATGATTTAATTGAAATTATGTCACTAACCTGAATTTTAATTTAAGAAACAATTTTTTTATACTTACAATATTTGTTCATAATACCTATTATTTTCACGATGTTTCAAAAATTACTTTTATACTGATAACATTTAATCAAAAATTTCTATTATATTCATGTTGTCAAAACAATCATGGACCTAATTATTTGTCCATAATGCCTATTATATTCACAGTGTTTAAAATAATTTTGCCCCTCTCTAATTGTAATGATTCAATATTAATATGATTCAATTGATATTGAGAAAATATTAATTTCTGATATCAAGTGATTTAAATATTATATTGGGGGTGAAATTATTTCAATTAGAAACATATAATAATAAATAGTTATTTTTATTGCACGGATATAATAAAAAAATTAGAGTAAAATATTATAAATATAAAAGAAACTTTTCTCATTAATCACCAATGTGCGCCTTATGCAATTGAATATGATTCTGACCGACGTAGCCAGAAGAAGAAATGAAGCAGAAAAAGTGCACTAAATCTGGTTGGCTGAAGCTGAATTTTTTTTTTTTTTTTGATAGAAAGCTGATTTTATTTATCAATATGGAGAATCATACAGAATTTTATAAAGCTAGAGAACATCGATCGAGTCCTAAATTTTTAGGTAGAATGTTATTTCATTTATTTTTTCGATAGAAATGTTACTTCATTAATTAATCGTGAAGTGAATGTGCTCGAGCAAATCTTTCGATTGTTTAGGTTAAATGGGTTTACTTTTGAAATGAAATCAAAATTTATTCTACTTATTACATTTAAAATTATTTATTTAAGTAGAATATCAAGTTTATAAAAATTGGATATGCCATGGGCTCCATTTGAAAAATTGTAAAATCAATTTAGCAATTTTTAATTTATATTTCAATTTTAAAGCTATTAATATAACATCTAAGTATCTAACTCATCTAAACTATAATTTCTCTACGAATAAACAATATTATGAATTATCACAACATTATACCGTATTTAGAAATGGATTTAAATATTTTTCATAATTTATATTGGATCTAAATATTTTCTATAATTTATACATAATTATCTATACTTTTAAGCAAATATGGCCTAAATACAAATTTTAACCATACAAATTCTGGTCGAGCTTATTTTTCTAACATAATAAAAAAAATGATTTTAAACCACGTGATCACTTTAGATTTTGATTTAATAATCAATCTAGGTCTCATGGATCAATATTATTATATCCTGACTAAGGTGCAACTAAGTGCAAAATAGTCAAAATCAATTAACTCGGTAAGCCCTCATAAAAAAATTAACTTGATAAACTCAATAAGATTTTTCGTTAATAGACCATGAATGGATTTAGGACGTCGCCAACCTAATAAATTAGCATATGCCAATAATCTATTAGATTTTTTATTATATCTTGTCTAGGGCCAGCATCCTAGTAAGATTAATTTTTCATTAATAAACTAATATATGAATGGATTTAGGAGATAACCGACCTTATAAATTAGCTGAGCTAGGTAAGCGACCTTATAAATTAGCTTGTGATTGAACATTCACGTGGAATGGATTAATTACATTTAACCGGAAGGCCGGGCAAGGATCTAGTTAATATTTTATTTATGGAACTTGGCTTTTGTGAAATTTCTTTTTACGTAATTTTCTTTATTTTTAAAAACTTGATAGATAATAGAAAATTTACTTCATTTATTATATTTAGCATATATTATCGTAGCAATCTTTTTATTTGTTCAGTTTCAGTACGTATAGGCCCATCTATAAATGTAGGGAATTAACATAATAAAATGATTTGATATTAAAATTGAATTTTAAATAAAATTTTATAATCTAGACGGATAAATGATGATATAAAGTATTATTACATTTTAATACTAACTAAATGAATAATGTTAAATAAATGAAATGAATTCAATTCTACATCAATAATTAACATCTTAAAAACTTTGAGAGGGGGTTACACAAATTTTCGTCGAGGCCATTATATATGTGCACAGCATATGATTTTCAAATCGGTAATATATTAGACGACGTTAGGTGATCGATAATGTACGTAGTTTGATTACTTAAAAATAGGCAGAGAAGACACGTGAATCTGTCTGGCAGATGGAGCAAATCTGTCGCTGTTTCGAAAGTGTAAGTAGATTTTTCATGAATAAATAACTGGGTTAATGAATTTAATGGATGGAGTGACCCTGCCTGCTTGCGTGCAAACTAGAAACTACTCATGTCGTATCTTCATCAACTGTCGATATGATTTACTAACAGTCGAATTTAGAGAAGTTTTATGACCTTGATAGTTGATATGCGTCGGTAGGATGCAAATTAACCTTTTAGAGTCAACTATTAGAATGAAAAATAGT
This sequence comes from Annona cherimola, assembly GCA_030490835.1. Classification (NCBI taxonomy): domain Eukaryota; kingdom Viridiplantae; phylum Streptophyta; class Magnoliopsida; order Magnoliales; family Annonaceae; genus Annona; species Annona cherimola. Next base: position 105,250,782 of record CM059971.1, on the reverse strand, counting down.
TTACAAATGTATTATAGTTTTATTGCTGCTGATATTAATTTATAATAATATAAACGGTAGTATTTTTATTCAGGTTGCTCCACCGCCGAGCAAGCAATAAGGCGGTTGAAGGATTATTACCATTAGCCATAATGTTTTTTCTTTTTTTAATGTTGTGATAATCTTAACAACCATAAGTGGTATTGCAAGGAACATGTCGATGCTATATCTATCCGGGGGTGACCGAATGCACCCGGGGGTGCATTTCATTCATTTATTTTTATTTTTTTGAAAATATTTTAAAAAATTATTTATCTAGGTTTATTTAACACGTATGTCAATTTTTACCATTTTTAGATATTTTTTTATTTTTTTAAATCATTGGCATTTTCGTAATTTATGGATTACGAAAATGTCACTAATTTTGAAAAATAAAAAAAATATCTAAAAGCTAGAGAACATCGATCGAGCCCGAAATTTTTAGGTAGAATGTTATTTCATTTATTTTTTCGATAGAAATGTTACTTCATTAATTAATCGTGAAGTGAATGTGCTCGAGCAAATTTTTCGATTGTTTAGGTTAAATGGGTTTATTTTTGTAATGAAATCAACATTTATTCTATTTATTACATTTAAAATTATTTATTTAAATAGAATATCAAGTTTACAAAAATTAGATATGCCATGGGCTCCATCCGAAAAATTGTGAAATCAATTTAGTGCAATTTTTAATTTATATTTCAATTTTAAAGCTATTAATATAAAATCTAACTCATCTAAAATATAATTTCTCTACGAATAAACAATATTATGAATTATCACAACATTCTACTGTATTTAGAACTGCATTTAAATATTTTTCATAATTTATACTGGATGTAAATATTTTTTATAATTTATACATAATTATATATATTTTTAAGCAAATATGACCTCAATGCAAATTCTGATCGAGCTTATTTACCTAATAAAAAATTGATTTTAAACCACGTGACCACTTTAGATTTTGATTTAATAATCAATCTGGGCCTCGTGGATCAATATTATTATATCCTGACTAAGGTGCAACTAAGTGCATTATAGTCAAAATCAATTAACTCGATAAACTATAAAAAAAAAATTAACTTGATAAACTCAATAAGATTTTTCGTTAATAAACCATGAATGGATTTAGGACGTCACCAACCTAATAAATTAGCATATGCCAATAATCTATTAGATTTTTTATTATATCTTGTCTAGGGCCAGCATCCTAGTAAGATTAATTTTTCATTAACAAATTAATATATGAATGGATTTAGGAGATAAGCAACCTTATAAATTAGCTTGTGATCGAACATTCACGTGGAATGGATTAATTACATTTAACTTGAAGGCCAGGCAAGGATCTAGTTAATATTTTATATATAGAACTCGGCTTTTGTGAAATTTTTTTTATTTTAAAAAACTTGACAGATGATAGAAAATCTACTTCATTTATTATATTTAGCATATATTATGGTAGCAATCTTTTTATTTGTTTAGTTTCAGTGCATGTAGGCCCATCTATAAATGTAGGAAATTAACATAATAAAATGATTTGATACTAAAATTAAATTTTAAATAAAATTTTATACTCTAGGCGGATAAACGATGATATAAAGTATTATTACATTTTAATACTAACTAATTGAATAATGTGAAATACAATAAAATGAATGTATTGAATTCTACATCAATAATTAACATCTTAAAAACTTTGAGAGGGGGTTACACAAATTTTCGTCGCGGGGCCATTATATATGTGCACAGCATATGATTTTCAAATCGGTTATATATTAGACGACGATAGGTGATCGATAATGTACGTAGTTTGATTACTTAAAAATAGGCAGAGAAGACATGTGAATCTGTCTGGCAGACGGAGCAAATCTGTGGTTGTTTCGAAAGTGTAAGTAGATTTTTCATGAATAAATAACTGGATTAATGAATTGGATGAATGGAGTGACCCTGCCTGCTTGCGTGCAAACTAGAAACTAGTCATGTCATATCTTCATCAACTGTGTCAATTCATGAATCAAACTGATCCGATATGATTTACTAACAGTCGAATTTACAGAAGTTTTATGACCTTGATATGCGTCGGTAGGCTACAAATTAATCCGTTTAGAGTCAACCATTTGAATGGAAAATAGTTTACAAATGTATTATAGTTTTATTGCTGATGATATTAATTTATAATCATATAAACCGTAGTATTTTTATTCTGGTTGCTCCACCGCCAACCAAGCAGTAAGCCGGTTAAAGGATTATTACCATTAGCCATAATGTTTTTTCTTTTTTTAATGTTGTGATGATCTTAACAACCATAAATGGTATTGCAAATAACATGTCGATGTGTTTTATCAAAAAAAAACATGTCGATGTCGATGCTATATCGGGTGACCGAATGCACACGAGTGCATTTCGCTCATTTATTTTTATTTTTTTTAATTTTTTTTAAAAATTGTTTATTTAAGTTTATTTAACACGTGTGTCAATTTTTACCATTTTTGAAGATTTTTAGACATTTGTTTTTTATTTTTTAAAATCTGTGGCATTTTCGTAATTTATGAATTATAAAAATGTTACTGATTTTAAAAAATCAAAAAAATATCTAAAAGTATCTAAAAATGGTAAAAAAAATACAAGGATAAAAATCAAAAAAATAAAATAATTAAATAGCTATATAGAAAATTTTTTAAGGGTGCATTTGTTTATAGCTAAATTTTTTCAATTTAAAACTTTTTACTCTTTCCAGTAACTTATTTTTTAAAATTGTTTATTCACATCTTTTTATACAACTACTATATTTTTTAATAATTTCTTTACAACTACACATATAACTTGTCTATCTATTTTAATATTTTTTCTTTAATTTTTATTTCTAACTCTATCACATTATATCATTTTTTCTTATTTAGGGTGTGTTTGGTAATGAATAAAACTTTTGATGAAAAGTTTTAGAAAGTAAAAGTTGTCAAATGATGTGATATGATAGGGGTAATGATGAGTAGTAAAGAGAATAAAGTTAAAATAGATAGGTTAGTTGTATAGATAGTTGTGTAGAAATGATTGAAAAGTAGGGTAATTGTATAGAAAAATGTGAAAAAATAATTGAAAAATATGATAGTTGTAGAAAGTGAAAAGTTTTAAATTGACTTGACGTTTTTTATCACTTGACAATCACACCCTTAAAATTTTTTTCAAACGCACCCTGTACGTGTGTGATACACGGAAAGTGTCTCCCGGCCCAGCAGTTTACCAAATACGTAGGCTTTCCGTACTCCTCGTTCTCCAATCTCCACACAATGGCAACTTTGCAGAGAAAGTCCGGCGGCCCAACAGCCCAAGTCGGAGAGGACTATCAAAATGGGCAAATTTCAGACCGTAAAAACAATGGCCAGCCCATGATGATCATGACTTGGAACGGAAGTGGGGCCCATCAGTCAAGAGTCTTCTTTTTTCATCCAGTGGGTCCCACTATTTTCATATTTGACCCGCATTAACATCGGACGCGCCTGGAGCGATGGATCGAGGTGAGATCCGGCCCAGTAAAGCCCTTCAAAATTCCAAGCCAGAACCCAAACATTTCAAAATTCAAAACACTGCTGCAGACGGCTCCGCGGTCTTTCCAACGGTCGATACCTGCCAATCTTCCTGGTCACTCACCAAAGACCAAACATTTCTCATCCATTCCAAAACACCTCTCTCTCTCTCTCTCTCTCTCTCTCTCTCTCTCTCTCGCTGTTTCTAATCATTCTTTCTCAGTTTTTCTTCGATTCTCTCAAGCCACCTTCTTTAATTTTCTTGAAATTGGATGGCGACTCCGAAGGCGGCAAAGACGCCCAAAAAAGCCCCCTCCTCCATCCACCCAAATCAAACGAATTTCGAGTCCAAGGTCCGAGTAGTTCTTCGAATCCGGCCCTTCCTCGGCTCTGAGATTGCAGCTCTTGCAGGAAACCCTACCCCCTGTGTCTCCGTTCTCGAGGGGGAGCGCACCAGCCAGGAAGTTACTGTTCGCATCAAAGATCAAGAATCCAGGTGACTGATTTCTCCACTAGGATCATGGTCTTGTAGATTATGCACGTGGTAGTCTTTTGCTTGTCTGAAAGCTCCACCGCATTGGTTGCAGCCGGAATGAGTGCTACAAGCTTGATTCGTTCTTCGGACAAGGCAATGACAATGTCGGTCAGATCTTCCAAAAGGAAGTCAGCCACGTTATTCCCGGCATTTTCAGTGGCAGCAATGCAACCATTTTTGCTTACGGAGCAACAGGGAGCGGAAAAACTTACACGATGCAGGTAAGAAAAGGTTCGTTTGTTTTCTATGCTCCTGTTTATCTGTTAATTAATTGGCGCGCGACGTTTTGTTGTTTGCGGATGGTGATGCAGGGCAGTGATGAGCAACTGGGTCTAATGCCACTTGCCATTTCGAACATTTTATCGATGTGTGACAGCAGTACTGGAAGCTCTGTCTGGATTTCATACTACGAAGTGTATCTGGACCGGTGTTATGATCTCTTGGAGCCCAAAGCCAAGGAGATTTCTGTGTTGGAAGACAAGGACGGACGGGTTCAGCTCAGGGGACTTTCTCAGGTTTTTTTTTTTTTTTTTTTTTTTTTGGGGGATTCTCCAAACACACATTTTCTAAGAGTAGCTGATGACATGGGGTTTGAGTTTCAGGTTCCTGTGCAATCAATGGCTGAGTTTCATGAGATTTTTGCTTCTGGGGTCCAAAGGCGAAAAGTAGCACATACAGGCCTCAACGATGTCTCCAGTAGGAGCCATGGGATTCTGATGATTTCTGTTTCTTCTTACTGTGGTGATGGCTCCCACACGGTTGCTGGAAAGCTGAATCTAATAGACTTGGCAGGTAACGGTTTGAATTCAGAAGTCTGGAATCTGGATCTCAGTATCCTGTGGATGAATTCGATGATATTTGGCTGAAACATATGAATCTTTCATTGCTTCACTTGGCAATGGGCAGGTCCAACTTCGGTATCCTAACCTGTTTAATCTGACATGAGATTTTTTCCGTGGACTATGTCTTTTATAGCTGATGATACTAACTAATAGAATGGTGGCTTGCAAAAGGTCCATCACAGAAAAGGTGTCTATATTGAGGAGGCTGTAAGAATTATTAATTTTGGAGTAACTGTTCTAGGATTTCCATGCAGGACTGGTTGGCCTTAGAAATGGTTTATATCACCCAGGTCTATTCCTTCATGCGCAAGTTTTTACATTAATGAACTCTTTCTTTCTTTCTTTCTTTTTTTTTCTTTTTTTTGCTGAATTTGTTTCATGATTTATGGTGGAATCTCAAAACTTCTGCTGCTTGTGGTCTGTGACTTTATCAGGCAATGAAGACAACAGGAGATCCGGCAATGAAGGCATTCGTATGCAAGAAAGTGCAAAGATCAATCAGTCTTTGTTTGCCTTGTCCAACGTGATCTATGCACTTAATAACAACGAATCCCGAGTTCCCTATCGAGAAAGCAAATTGACGAGGATCTTGCAGGATTCTCTAGGTGGCTCCAGCCGGGCATTAATGATAGCTTGTCTGGTAAGAGCTGCGGATGGTTTAATCTGTCCTGAGGTGTCTAGGTTGTGATTTTAGGTCTCTGGTGTCTTTAATCTGATTTTCCTCCTATGATTGCTTTTTAAAACAGTTCAATTCCATTGTGACTAAGATGGACGCTTTTCTGTTATTATAGAATCCCATATCATACCAAGAAGCTGTTCACACGGTGAGCTTGGCTGCTCGGTCCCGCCAGGTTGTAAATTGCATTTCTTCTAATAAACATGAGACTCCAAAGGTCAAAGTTGACATGGAGTCCAAGCTACGTGCATGGCTTGAATCTAAGGGTAAGACGAAGAGCGCTCAGAGAATCGGAGCACTGAATTCCCCACTTGTGCGCAAAAATCCTCCTTCTATGAGTTCTTTGAAGAAACGCAATTCAGTTCGATCATCAGTGAAGGCGTCCGCCCATCAAAGGGTGTCACATGCAAAAGCTAGGTGAGAATTCCCTGATACCTCAAATCCCCCATGGATTCATGAATAAAAAAATGCAAGCTGACGTCCCGTTCTATTACTGATTTATTGTCTTATTCTCACTTTGTTGTCAGAAGATTATTTGATTCTCAGTCATTTGCTGCAGTTACTACAGAGGTGAGCAAATATTATTTTATGATTCTTACTGTCCGAGCTTGGAATGGCTGCAAATATATGATGCTTTATCAGAAGGGGAAAAAGAAAAAAAATTCACTTTCGACTGCACTTGATTAGATCAAGTGTTTTCCTCCACACACCCACCACGCCAAAAGCATTTATTATCACATTATGCAATACAGCAGAGAAAATGAACACATTTACTTCATGGACAGGAATTTTTAGTCCTTCTCACCGATCCAAAATTTTGATTACATTGTTTCATTTGACATTAACAGGAGAGTTCATCAAGTGCCTCTGCCAATGGAGACACCTCTGCAGTGAATAAGGTCTGCTTCACTAAACTATTTTTCTCATTATAACATCTGAAACACTTCATTGATTGACTCCAAGTTCTTCGATAGGAAGCTTCTATTCACAGTTTAGAAGAGGACTGTAAAGACAACTCTGGAACCGTGGGGGAGGATGGTGCTTCAGATCATTCTAAAAGCAACATTTATGATCAGATGATTGAATGTCATAAATCTGATATCCCAAAAGAAAAGAAAGCCAAAGGTAGTAACCGCCACTTTAAAGCCAGCAACTCATGTACAATTTGTTGTTCTTCTGCAAGATATATCGGGCAACCTCATAAACGAGAATTCCATATTTCGGGCCCATATGCATCTAGTTTACAGTGACTGCAAACGAAAATATGCCATTGATACGTGCTCACACACATATTTACATATGGTGTTTGCTGTGCAGATGAATATTTGAATACGGAGAGTATGCCTACTGACTTTGTGGAATCACTGTCTACAAGAGACCTTTCAAGAAAATCTCCCTCCCCGGTCAGCTCCAGCATACTTGAGACTCAGCCTGGTGCGGATAATATTACAAGAGTGTAGTTATTTGTGGAAAATAGGCCTTTAATGTCAACTTCTTTTCTTCATGTAGGTGACACTTTGAACAAGGACAGAATGTTAGAGGATATCCCGAGATCACCACCCATAGAAGAAATGGTTAAAGCTTTGAAGAATTCTCTCAGAAAAGTTCTCTCCCCAATCGATTCCAATGGAAATATGACACAAAAGAAGGACCTCCCATCAGATGACCAAGTTTGTGTAGTTCTCTTTGGGCCCAAAACTCCAAAGACACCGTATATCTTGAAGTGCGACAGTGATGGAATCCAAACGAATGGCACTCCCCTTGATAAATTCAATATGCGTAGCTCTAATCTGAAGGTTTGTTAAGATTATACCAACATTGTTCGTTTTCCTATGATATTCATATCATCTATACCAATTTTCATTGATTGTTTTGTATATGCGTGAATTGCAGAGCGCTCTCGTGCACGACTACCTTGCATTCCTGAATACTGCAAGCAGGTAAGTCATGTTTTATATTTAATTGTTTCACGTAGTTGTCTGCATTCGATATTCTTGTTTGCTATCGGCAAATGTATGCTAAATCACTGTATCATTCGATGCATGAGTGCAAGAAAAAACTTTCAGTCAGTGGTAGTGTATCCTAATTGATTTCAACCAACTCTCAGCCTTACATCAACTGAGACATGATTCCTTTTTCTCCTGATTCGTACCTTTAGAAAATATTTTAGAAAGTTTTGGATATCTCAAAGTTATAAAAGCTTTTTGGCCACTGTAAGATTTATTGTGCTGAGAAAGGCAACTCAAAATTTCAATCAGTGCTAGGAAACCGTAAAGGGTGATGTTCTTGTCTGAGTATGATTTTGGGCAATGTGGGCGAGAAAGGGGAAATCCAATCCATGTAACCCCTCTATTTTTGAGATGTTAATAATTGATACAAAATCCAATTCCTTTATTGTTTTTAACATTATTTTTTTAGCTTGTATAATAAATTCCATCCAAATCAAATATGTGCATAAGCCATGTCTGCTAAAAAATATATATATTCATCTGTAAATTAGGAAAAATACTTAGATCGATTCACATATATATTAAAATGTGATCATACTTTATAGAATTATTTATTCATATAGTAGCGGTATTTTAGATGAATTAGATATTGAGGGTGTGTTTGATAATGAATAAACTTTTGATGAAAAGTTTCGGAGAGTAAAAGTTGTCAAATGATGTGATATGATAGGGATAATGATGAGTAGTAAAGATGATAAAGTTAAAATAGATAGGTTAGTTATATAGATAGTTGTGTAGAAATAATTGAAAATTAGGGTAGTTGTACAGGAAAGTGTGAAAAAATGATTAAAAAAATATGATAGTTGTGGAGAGTAAAAAGTTTTAGATTGAAAAGTTTTAACTTTTCATTTTCTATCAATTGCCAAACACACCCTAAAAATACTACTTGAAATTGATATTTAGTATTAAATCATTTTATTACATTAATTGTATAAATGTATAGATAGGACCCATGTACAATGATACTAAACAAAATAAATAATATAAATGATGTTAAATGTAATATATAAAGTGAATTTTCCATCATTTATCAAAATATTAAAAAAATAGAGGAAGTTACATAGAAGCATTCCAATACCGGGCTTCTGCTTCTATGTAAAACTCAAATTCTATGTAACCCCCTCTATTTTTGAGATGTTGACAATTAATGAAAAATTCAATCCACTCGTTGCATTTAACATTATTTATTTAACCACATGTGACTATAAAACCATGTCTTAGTAAAGGTTCTCCTCAATTGAAGTCTCCTTCCCAATTGATTATTTGGATTTGGAAGGACTTCGGAAAATTTGCTTGCATTTTTCTCCTATTCTTTTGGTCTTTTGGTTGTTGGAACATGAAAGAATAGCATGGTATTTGGCAAACTTGGACAACCCTAAGAGATATTGTTTTAATGCTTTTCATTTTTTTTTAATTTAGTATTACAAAATTACATTTCAATTCATATTACAAATCAAGCTCAATAATTCTTCCAACTTGTCTCATTTTGTATTATACATCAGCCCCAAATACCCTTATGATTTTTCCTTATTATTTATAAAGAGGAGACCAAATGCTTCCCATACGGGAGACAACAACTCCTGTAATAGGGCACGAAAATCCCATGCCAACGAAATTCAATCCCACGTCAACAGTCCATGAGGCAAGGGCTATTACCAACCAAGCTACCTCAATTGGTTAAATTCTTTTTATTTTTAATTCTCAATGAATGATAAAAAATCATATCCATCTATTGTTTTTAACGTTATTTATAACTATTTTATTCATTTATCATCACTATGCACAGGCCCCATTTATAAATGTATAAAATTAACGTAATAAAATAATTTAATTATAAGTATTAATTTTAAAGGAGTATTTTCAACATTTAAATAGTCTAAAATATCATTATTATGTGGATAAATAATTCTATAAAGTATTATTATGTTCTAACACATATGAATAAATCTAAACATTTTTCTAATTAACACATGAATATTTTCATTTTTAAGCAAATATGACTGATGTACATATTTGATTTTGATGTTAACAATGTTAAATATATTGAATTTTTCTATCAATTATCAGCACATTAAAAATGAAAAGGGTTACATGAAACCGGTTCCATGTTACATAGAAGCACAACCTTAACATATTGACATCTACCACAGAATAAATTTTGGTCAATGATAGGCATGGGAGTAGCTAGTTAGGAAAGTGTATGGCAGGTCGACAAAAGCACTAAATGAAGGGTATTAAAAGATTCGTAATGTCGCGAGTAGCAGGGGATGATTTTGTGTTATACTTATAGTGGTAGACGGGAATAGCCTTCATCTGTCAGAGAGATCTGCACAGCTGGATCTCTCAACTCTCTTGTTCTTTGCATTCATTCAAGAAATCATTGGAATAGTTCATTCATATCAGGGAATAGCCCGGTTAGCTATTAGATCTATCAGAGAATAGGTGATCTCTCACCTCTCTTGTACTCTGCAATTCATTGAAGAAATCATTGGAACAGTATTTGATTCCTATCAGTCAATAAAATAAAATTCTGTTCATCTTTGTCCCATTTCAATTGGTGCTCTCAGATTCTTTTCAAATTCCTGATTTTACCCGCTCAGCTTTTCTTCCAATTTTCGAGTCTTCATATTCCTTATCGCATGAAGTAAATCAATGTTTAGCTGCAATCATATCATGAATTCAATTCAGTCGAACACTTGTTTTTCCCGTCTACCTCCTTGCAAATCAAAACCAGTCAATTTTGTAACTTTGTTCTCTTCCCTTCCACCTACCCAATGATAGGAAACTGTTAGGATTTTCAAAATTATCATAAGTGATACAATTTAATAAATTAATAACAAAAGCAAAGTAGCTAAGTTAGTAGGAGAAGTTGGCTGAAACTAACAGGTCTTGAATTCAAATCTATCATTTGGCTACTTTTCTGAATTTTCAGTTTGCACCAAGGGATGAAACAGTAGAAGTTTGAAATTCAAACTTCAAATTGGTGACGCATATTTGTTTGAATTTTCGATTGGGTTTGAATCTACCATTTTGCTACTTTTTTAATTTTCAATTTGCACAAGGGATGCAACGGTTGAAGTTAGAATTTCAAACTTCATATTGGCAATGCAAAAACGTGAAAGGTTATGGGTGATGTGGCGAGATTCTAGAGATGCATCCAATTCAATTTGGGATGTGTTGATTAATTGAATAGTGGTGAAGTCCAACCCAAGTGCTCCCATTGTCTCATTCAGACACATCATCCTTATTTCCTTCCAAACATCCTTGTAGCTTGTCTTGATTCGGATATTGTCGTCTTAATCACGTTTTGTAGTTTTACTATATCATTTTGAAATTCTCTCCATTCAGCTAAGAATTTTATTTTCAGGTGTTCGTATGCCTAGAAAAGATATTGTTTTCTATTCTAGTTCAGGTTTTAATTTTTGTATCCTGGGGGCAACTGCATAATTAGCCTAAGCAGCAAATAGGGTAGCAAAATTGTCTTAAGGAAAGTGACGTCGTAACACACTTGAAGTGAAACTTGGTTCTATTTTCACTTTTCCCACTTTCCTTAATTTTCTCTTTTTTATATCTTGCCCCAACAAACATTTTCTCTTGACTTTCTCCTCTCCATCTGTCTCCTTGCAAATCCAAATAATTTAAGTTTGATTCTTTTCCTGTCCAACTCTGACCAGAATGTCGACAATAATGTGGGCTATTTTTCCTCATCTTGATTCTAATGACTAAGAAGCCAGTAACTGTGAGAGCTATTACCGGCTTATGACATGGTTGAGTATGAATTTAAGCTTCAAATATTTAATTCTAATAAAGGACTTGTGACCATCTTTAGCCGACTGGAAGCGAGGAAAGCGTGTCACACCTGTCTGGACTGGCTAAGTAACCTCGTCATCTTTGGAGTTGGATTCCTCGCCACAAGATTATGTGCATATTTGTGTAAAAAAATTTAATTCATATCCAAATTTTGAAGTAAAATGACTTGCTTATGGAAGTTATAATTTATTTAAGGATGTTTAGTTGCACTTTCTAACCATTTCTCGAACTCCCATTTTTGCCTTTTCCATTCTACTCTCTTGCATTGCTAGTGTCTAGAGAATATAATGTATGGTTACCATGGATTGCTAAATGGAAGCACCAAACAATTTCCACACAAACTTGCCTTACATTAAGTGAAGCACATATGCTGCATTTACGCACTTGAAGCTCCAGTACAAATGCATGTGCTAGTATGATGCTGTAGCTCTCAATTATTACTAGAGAACAAGATGGAATCATGGACTTCAGAACTGGGGACCATCTAGGAAGCAATCGACAGGCATCACGGCATCAGTCTCTATTGCCAATAGTAGTTCTGCAAATTAACTTTCTGGAAAGCTGTCTTTTGCCTGCTATATTGTACTTGGTACTAAGCATTCTCAGTAGCCTTCCATGTGAGCAGCAGGTTCAGTTGTCCAAACTGTTTATTTTTTTAATTATTTTTTTTATTTTTTTTAATTATTCAGTTGTCCATGCATGCAGCGGGATTCGAGTGCCAGTCATGGGACAACATTGCCCAGATGAGAAACCAACGGCTCTAATTCTCAAAAAAAATGTCCCAGATTCGAACAGTTGTCCAAAACGCTGATTATCTCCAGCCTCCTATTGAGCCGATTTTCAATATTTCTGTATCATGTTTGTGTCAGTACGTTTTCTTTTCCAGCTAAGAAATCAGCGGTGGGGTCACCAGGTGCCCCTTTGATATGACCACACGAAGAAAATGATTATATTGATTTTAATGTTTCTCATGGTATGGCCCAAATGCGTTCATGATTTTAAAATGAAATTTATTTTATCTCGTAATATCATCAATGAAGGTTTTTTATTTTTCCAAATATTTTTTCCAGCTCCATTTGTACACATTTCCACTCTGATTCCCTTTTTTATTTTTTGTATTTTTTATAACCTAACGCAGGGAGGAACTCACAAGCCTAAAGGTAACTTTGAAATTCGATTCTTGTGTGGTGTGTCACAAATGTGTTTCCAGCAACCCATGATCCAATAACAACAATGGGCATTCCAACGAAACAAATGACAGAATACTCGACTCTGTCACCCCAGCTACTTTCGGATGGTGCAGATCAGTATAAAATTTTTTCCATATTTCTGTGCAACAGCTTATTTTTACCTCATGGTTTCTTAAACGTCAGGGAATTGGACAGAAGAGAGCTGAAGACCTACTTCAACTTAGAGAAGGTGATCCGGAACCATTGAAATCGGTAAGAAATCATTACACTTTTGCACTTTGGGAGCTGTAAATTTTCATTTGTTTGGGTAGTAAAAAGATTTTCAACTTGCGTTTTTTGCAGTTATCTGATTTGGAGAAGATTGGCATATCATCTAAACAGGTACTAGCTTGAGTAAACATAAAATGCATTTTGAAATCTGTTTCTTTCTTTTTTTCAAAAAAAAAAAAAAAAAAAACGAATTTTCATGCTGGATCAGTGAGGAATGACCGTCTACTTGTTTTTTTTTTTTTTTCATGTTTATACGTAATCATTGCAACTCATGTTAATTTCTGTAAAATTGTATCGTCTTAACAGGCTCAAGACATGTTTCGGAAGACTGCCAGAGAAATTTTCGACTGAAAATCTGTTTTTGTTTGTATTCTGTATTTCATTTACATGTAAAGATACTCTAGTGGAATTGCTGTGCTGGATGTAATTAGCGCGAAATTTGTATCGTCTTAACAGGCTCAGGACATGTTTCGGAAGACTGCCAGAGAAATTTTCGACTGAAAATCTGTTTTTGTTTGTATTCTATATTTCATTTACATACAAAGATAGTGGAATTGCTGTGCTGGATGTAATTAGCGCGTGAATCGTTCTGTCACATATTGACGATCGTTCTGTACATCTACTTCCTCCATATCCATCAGATTCAGCTTGAATTTCAATCACGATCGGATTCCGTTTTAATTTAATTGCACAACTTCTTTTACGTCCCAAGATGCATGAAATTCGAAGATGTAGAAAGGGGGTAAAACGGTGAAAGAGAAATTACAGATCATACTAGAAATTATCCACTTCCCATTGAAGTTCCTCAAACATACATGAACTTCAAAACACCAAACTACAAATACCCTTCTCACACTGCATAGATAAAAGGCTTACATCAGCGAATTAGGCCATGGAAATCATCCACAGATGGAGCAGAAGCAGCCCTGGGACCCCTTTATTCTACGCACTAGTTTTAAAACCTACAACCACTAGCACAAACCAAATCCCACAACACCCATAGATTTATTTATAGGTATTTGCCAGTCCGCTCATTTGCAGTTGCATGGGTTGCAGGTGCAGTTAACGCATTTGCAGCCGTTCTCAGCTGCAACACCCCCCTCAGCGCCATCGAAGTGTCTGGCAGCAAGCAAAGAAATTTAAAATAATTAGTCAGAAATTACAGATGACTAAAATTCCTGATTACTAAACAAGCAACAACAAAATTTTTTTTAATATTATCTGTAGGGTGAAAATCGGACTCTTAAAAGTGATGATGGCATACCGTTTCTGGGGAGCAACTCCCATGACCAATGCTTCAGTCCTTGTGGTCTCCTCAGGGAACATGTTGCATCTGCAGCCACCAACACAGATCATTTAGTCATTATTAACAGATGATCCATCGATAAACGTAGAAAAAACAAGTTAATCTACGATTGGTTTTTCACGGATTTTCTACTTCGGCTACATCCTTACCGCAGACCTAATATTCAAGCCGACATGATATCAAAAATATATTTCTTATCCAACGAATATCAATCCCAATATAAGCAGAAAACAGAAAATAAAACAATTTTTTAAGAAGGATGGTACAAAAGAAAAAAAATTACGTCAAATCCTCGAGTCGAACAACGAGGATCGCGAGATAAATTAAACCAAGAGCGTGATTTCCATCAGTCAAAATCTATGAATTACAAAACCCATATACATCGAAACATCGAAATAATTTTTTTCTGAAAAAATGGCGTGATACGGGGAATAAAAATAACTCGGAAAAAAAATTAACGAAACATTATGACAACATGAACATCTACCCATCAATCAAATTACAAAAAAAAAACCCCAAAATCAGAACCACCAAATCAACAGTTCAACGTAGAACAGATTGCATGCGGGAACTCAGGCGACCAAAAACGCGCAGGGAAAACAAAAAGCTAGGATGATGCTGGGGATAAAGGAGATTTCATACCCTCCGCATCCATTGCCGCACTTGCAACCAGACCCGCAACCGCAGTTTCCACCACAGCACGACATCTTCTCGCTTCAAACAAAATCAATCGAAAACACAAACTGCAGAAACCTCACACCAAACAAACGATAATAAACTCACACACGAACGGGGTTAGAACAGCTTTCATCTCCTCCTATTTATAAGAGCCCAGCCCCAATTGTGCGCATCCTTCCGTACGCGTGTCACAATATTAGCCGTTAGATGGCCCTGATGTGTCGATCCAGCGCATTAGCTCCCACGCCGGGGTCAGACGGCTTATCCTTTTCTGCAACCGACTCTCGTGATGAAGACCCGACCCAATGTCTACTTGCTTCTGGATCTGGAACTTTTGATCCTGTATCAATAATCTTAACCATCAATTAACTTAATCCAAGTTCATTTATTCTAGAAACATAAAAATATTATATCCATATGAAAATTCTGTGCATCGTTCATTTAATGACACGATTCTGTGGATTCTTCATTTTTTAATAATTTTCCCTCAAATTCTACTTTTATAGTTACAGTATGAAATAATAAGTATAATTAACGGATCAGATACTATAAATGATGGTAAAGTTATGGAAATATTTGCAGATGTATCGGAAAAATTCCATGCGCGACGTACTGCAGTCAATTGGCACCGACGTCACCTCGGGGAAAAAATATCAACAAGGAAATGCAAGGGTGCAGGGAGAAGAAAGGGATTGATAACTGCATAATAGTGACTCAACGCATGAAATCCTGGCCGTTCACTCCCGTTTTCAAGACCATGAAGTCGCGATATTATGGGTCAAACCCAATCATCTACCCCGGATGAGTTCGGTAGCCAACCGTGCGGCGCACTGTTGGCGAGAGCCCAGCATGCTGCTCACTTTTTGGGTTCAAAATTTTACTTGGCCTTTTGGTCACGTCGATGTTTGAGAATTGATTTGTAAAAGTATTTGTAAGGGTTTATAGGTTTGATTTGTAAACTTTCGATGGAAAAAATAAGATATTATACAACCATAAGATTGAGATGTAACAATTAAAAAAAGTACAACAAATGTAAAATTAAGATATTGAGATATGGTAAAATTAAATTAGAAATAGAAAAGTTAATTTTTTTAAAAAAAATTTTATAAGGCAATAAAGAAGTGAATGTTCGATATGGACAAGGAAAAATTGCAGTCGGGAGGTCATCAAATCCACTATAAGAAAGGTATGGAAAGACAAGTTTAGAAGGAAGGCTATGGATTTATGATAGGCAGTTGGTTATTATTGAAGAAATTTCTGCTCCTATTAGGATGGATAAGGTGATGTCCTTACAAATCCTCTATTTGGATGTTGCCTGTTGATGTTCCTTTACCTTATCAAAAAATTTGTATAAGGCAACTTACGGATGATAATTCTAGAAGAAGGTATGGAAGCAAGTATTTCTGACCAACTCCAAATCCTTACACTGCATACATCTTTAGGATTTGTTTCGTTAGAAGATAACATTTTTAATTTAAAATTTTTTATTTTTGATAATTATTTTATTTTTTAATTATTTATTCTTACGCAACTATCCTACTTTTCCATTATTTTTACACGACAGCCCATACAAATAACACGTCTATTTTACTTTTATTATCTTTAAATCTCATTATTACTCTCAACATATCTCAAAAAAAAATTATCACTTCTTAAGTACACTTTTAATTTACTCATGTAAGCACTTGGTCATTTAAATAGCAACATCAAACAAGTTAATTGTGTAAAAAATATTGAAATATAGGAGTAACCGTAAAATAAAATTGAGTAATTATTTAGTTAAAATATTAAATTATTTTTTAGAAAACATGTGAAGAAATGGAGAAGTTGTTTCGATTATTACCAAAGTTAAACATTCGAGTTTCTAGAATTAATAATATATATATGAATAATCACGTGTGGCACCGTGACACTAAAATGGGCTCCACATGATGATCAAATTATAATCTATTCCACTCATTATATTTAGAATAACGTATTTTATTACTATATCAATTTTCATCCCAATTAAATATGTGCATAGAGACCATCTGAAAATAGTACAAATTCAACGTAACAAGATAATTCGATATAAATAATACGCGGGTGCGCGACTCTCATATTCCTACATCTGATGGATGGTGTAGATGGCATCAAAGGCTTTATAATTTTTTACCGCCATTGAGCTTCTGCGAGAAAGCCCGGCAAGCATCTGTGAATGCTTTTACACGTGTATTTTGGCTTCTTATCAACTAAACCGCCGTAAGTTTTTACCTTTGCAAAATAAACGTTACGATTAATTAGCACATATTACGTAGCATATTCATATGAACGACAAGTACGTGAGGTTTATTGGTTCATTGACAACTTACAAAGCGTTTTTTTTCTTTTTTTTTTTTCTTTTTTTTTTGCAAAGCTAAGAACTTCTAAAATATCACAGAGATTTTTTTTTTAAAATAAAAATAAAAAAAAAAAAAAAAGTTTTTTTCGCTTGTGGGGGTGGACGGTCAGTTACGTGAGCGCGTTTGGAACGATAAGCCATCTTCGCCTGTGATGGCTCAGTCTTACGTATGCGAGTTTGCCACCGAACGGGTTTTCTTTTTTAATTAAAAAATAATATAATTTTAAATACAAATTATGTTTTTTTAATTAAAATTCCAAGGCTTGTTTGGATGCTATAAATAATTTTTAAATAAATAAAAAATGTTCACAGTTCATAATTATCTTATTTTTTAATTATTTTTCACATCTTTCCGTACAATTAATCTATTTTTCCAAAATCATTTTTTGTAACTACTTATGTAATTAACCTATTAATTTTAACTTTATTTTTTCTGCTTATTATCATTATCTTTATCCCGTTATATCAGTTTCTTTCAATTTTAAAACTTTTCACATCCCAAATATAAATTTTACAAAATTCGATCATCCCACCCAACTGTAGGTTCGAGCCTCCCAATGGAACTGAACATTAATTTCTTTATCTATTTTCAGTTATCTCATTTTATGCAATTTTCCTATTTTATGCGATTTCATGTGCCGGCATCTAATTTTGCAGATGTTAAAACCCTCAAAATCAAGGGAAAAATTGAACTCGTGAGCACATTAAAGTCCTGCCGGGAGTGGATTTTTGCAGGAGTAATTTTCTTTCTATTCTTCACAGAGAAAATTTTATTTATTTTATATTTTCTCTAAATTATTGTTCCATAGCAAATTTAATTTATTTTTTCTCTATTTATACTAGTCGGTCCATTTCTCTAATGGGCTAAGGGCAAATATAAAGGTAAACCGGTACGCTTTGGAGGGAACTCTAGATATACAAGAGGGGAGCTTTTGCGGGAAAGTAGGAGCAAAATGATATAAGAATGGTAGTGATTAATAATATAAAAATGAAGACAAAATAAATAGAGCAGTCGTATAGAAGCTAGAAACATGTAAAAAATATTAAAATTGAGAAGTAATAATGGAAAAATAGGCAGGTTAGTTACATAAAATATTAAATTATATCAAAAGTAATCACGAACGAACAGAAAAATTATATATGTCTAACTTAACAAACTAACCTTAATTTTAAAAATATGCCAATTACACTGGACAATGATTCTAGGGGAACCAAGTGCCGGTCTGGCCAATTAGCAGCTCTCAATGCAATTATTAATGAGGATACCTGCCTGTGGAATGGAGACCTTGTCATGGCTGTTGCGGGAGAACACGGCTGGCAACGGGTTCATCTAATCCCCCTCCCCCAACCACTTGAGGAGGATGCTTTATTCTGGAAACACGAACCAAGCGGCATTTTCACAGTCAAATCAGCCTACAGATTCCTCAAGTCATGGCCCGACACCTCCTCCAATGCTGCTATCTATCAAGCACTGTGGAGGACAAAGCTCCCAAGCAAGGTCTTTATCTTTGGGTGGAGACTATTCAAAAATGCTCTACCGACGTTGCTGAACCTGCAACGGAGGGGTATCGAAGTGGACCCACTTTGTTTGTTTTGTAGGACCCATATCGAGGATGCAAACCACCTGTTCTTAGGATGCGCGTGCACGAGGAGCGTGTGGATGCGGAATTCATGGAAAATCCCAAGGCGGGAAACTATTCAGGAGGTGCTGAGATCCTTGACCCAAGACTGCAGATTCAAGGACATGGCTTTTTTTATCCTTTGCGGTTGGCGGTTATGGTTTTTTCAAAATAGGTTTAGAGAGGAGGGGCACAATCCGGAGCTTGCAGGGATTCCCGAATGGTGTTCGGACTTTTTGGAGCAACATAGAAGGGCAAAACTCCTTTTCCTCGATGGGGCGATTGATCAACCTCTTGTTCCTTGTTGGACTAGGCCACCTACGGGCACGGTCAAGATGAATGTGGATGCGAGGAAACACAATGGATGAAGTTTTACGGGATTCACAGCGGTCATTAGGAACTCTGGCGGTTGTTTTATTGCCGCGAAAGGCTGGAGGCGGAGAGGGGAGATGGAGCTGTTACTTATGGATGGAGCCGTTACTTATGGAGGCTTTTGCGCTCCTTTGGGGAGTTAAATGGGCCCTCCAGATTGGCTTTGGCCAGGTACAGATTGAAACGGACTCCCTCCTTCTCTTCAACTATCTGACGACTGAATCCACCGTCTTATCGCCAGCGGGATTTCCGGTGGCGGAGACCAAGGCTATTTTGGATGTTTCTCCTCATCTATCTGTCTGTCATGTACTGAGACAAGGAAATAGGGCTGCACATGCCTTAGCTGATTTTGTTTCTGTTAATTTTTTGGAGAGTTACGATTGGTGGGGGAACCCACCCCAAGCCATTGTAGCAAACATCTGTACAGACAATTTTTTGACATAGCATTATTCGGGCCCTCCTTTCCCTTTCCCCTATCAAACTGATAGGGAGACGGGATAGGAATGAATCTCTTTCATCAAAAAAAAAGAAAAAAAAAGAAAGCAGGTGATTTTTCCATTTACGAAATCTGCGGCAGCAGCCCTTAGCACCGTAGTGAGCACACTGTGGAGTGTGTGCGTTTATCGGGGTTCGAATTCCCGCGGGAGCAAAATGCTCTGTTGTTAAATTTCCGTTAAAAAAAAAAAATTAATTATTATTTTTATACACTGTAACAACTGTTATTACAATCAGAAAACATTTATAAAACACTCACTTTTCCGGAAAGGATAATGCAGATAATACATCTGTAGCTGGCAGGTTTAAATCCCACGTCGGCATTATAAATAGCAACAATGTGCACAACCTGGTGGCTGCATTCAAAAATTTTAAATGGTATATGCTATATCTAGTTATTTTGCAGCGCAAGATGTTTCATCCATGGAAATTAACCATGCCAGACATTGAGAGCTGTTGGTCTTCACACACATATGCGTAGAAATGAAATGCATCCATGGGTGCTTCTAATGAGGGACTTATTTTTGAAGTGGGTGTGAATGTTCGAGAACAACCTATAGACGATCCAGAAAAACCTAGAGGAGGAGAGAAACGCTTGTCTTGGATGGAGGAAAAAATTTCAGCCATGAAGAAAGGCCCCGCATGGAGCTATATGCCATTTAATTAATTAGATCAGCTATCTAAAAAGATATGTCTATCACCTAAGCATTTATAACCAGTACGTCCGCCAACATGGCCTAGCATGCGCAATATAAATGGGCGGGTACGTACAATATAGCGAAGGCATTCAATGCATTTTTATTTTTATTTTTTTTTGGTTGTCCTATTTTACGGTGTGACCATATTCGATGACCATGAACCTATCCTAAAAGTGAGGAAATGAGTTCAACATCTCAGTTCAATATTTTTAACTCTAGATTTTCCACTTGCACTATATATATATACAATATAAGTTGCAGTGCAATTATATATATCATAAATTACTATACATTTTGCACACGTTTAAATATATTAATACTTTATACAATCATTTATCCATATATAAATTATATTTTAGATAATTTATATATTGAAAAATAACTTTAAAATTAATAGTTACATCAAACTATTTTACACTTATTTATATAATATATTATCATATTTATCAAAGATGATATCAACAAATAAAGAAATATCATTTTACAGTCATTTATAGGATCGTGGACTATTATATTATTGGACATAATATCGATAGTAGGAATAATGATCCAAAGCAGCTGTAAAAATAGTAAAAAATATCTTAAGAATAATGAAGTTAATCTGTAAAAATAGAAAAAATGTCTTAAGAGTAACCAAGGGAAACTTATTTTCGGCTTTCCCATTTTCCACTTTCGTTAATGTATTTCCTTATCTTTGCCGCCAACATCTTTGCGTGGTGCCGATAACATCCAAACAGGTGGGCCCTGGAAGAAGAAATAATAATATATATTAATGGCGGGTTTTGGGTTGATTAATTCAGAGCAGGGATATGATCGTGAAGTGTTGGAAATTCCGTCCAAAACTCTTGTCTGCCATTGCATGCATATGCATATGTCGTCCAATCCAAAATCCGATACAAAATATGGATGGTGAATCGAAGTTGCCCCCGATTGTGACGTGGTAAAGATCGAACAGCTGATGCGACGAACATGGGTCATCAAAATTCCAGGACATCCTTATCAATCGCCCCACCTCAATCGCAGCGAGGACCTTTGGTGAGGATGGAAAATTCATGTGAAGATGGCATAATAATATTATTATTTGAGTGAGGTAATTAAATAAAAATGAATTATATTTTTAATTTTTTTTAAAAAAAAATATTTTCAAACCACGTACCCGCATCATTTTTCGAACTTTAGCAGCGAAGACGAATTTGATTGGTATAAACGGAATAATAGAAAGAAATGATTACTGCATGCCATCCATAATAATCAGAAATATAAACAATTATTTGTGAAAAATACGAGTTATATGGAACACGGATGTAAACCAAGCCTTAGCAAATGATTTTTTTTTTTTTCTTTTTCCTTTTTCATGTAAATCCATCGCTCAGCAACGCGTTTCGATCGATCGAGTGCACATGGATGAAGGATGCATTTGGAAAAGCTGTATATTAAGTTATTTACCACCCTTTTCCCCAATCAAAAATTACAATTATTGTTAACCATTATTTTTCCCTATAATTATCAATTTTATTTGTTAAAAATTGATTTTTGTTTAAAAATATTATCTTTTTGACATCCTTTCCGGTACTACTTAACATTTTTTTTTTAATTCGGTTTAATAATTAAACTATATTATATTGACAGAAATTCAATTAAGATACTGTATTTCTAAAATAAATTTTGGATTATTATGTATTTATTGGATAGAGTCTTTGCTTATTATATATGAGGTTTCCTTGCATCTTTGGTATGCAATAAAATGAGAAAATATTCAGATAAAATATGATGCACCTTAGATTAACACCTAAATTCAGTACAAGAGCAACAATTGGTTCAATACCAAAAGAAATCTACCATCTAAGCACAAAGTTTGAAAGAGTGTCCTTCTCCCATTATTATTATTATTATTTTATTTTTTTTTGGAGTGGTCTGGCAGATGTTACATCATCTAGAGTGGATAGTGTCGGCATGTAGTGCAAGGGGCATGCCACCGTATTGTCAATTGGAATTATTTGTAATGATCAATATTTACCTATAGAATGAAATGGGATGCGTTCTTGTCCCATTATTCCAGATTCAAATTGAATCACTGGTAATGGTTTTTAGAACGTGATGTTATGCATGCACGCGCACTTAGCTTCAGTACACCTAGGAATTATCTGTATTTAACTTATTTTTAAATTTTTTTTGAAATTTTTTACAAGATTATTAATCTAAGTATTTTTAACATGTATATCAATTTTTATCATATATAATTGTAAATATATTTTTATAGTTTTAAAAAAGGAAAATTACTCCCCTATAATTTATAAATATTTGCAAGTATATTAATAACATTAAATTTTACTGTCAAATTTTGAGAAAAACCAAAATCTCAAAATTATCCCCAATCTTCTAAACAAAAGGGTTTCAATTGACTAAATATGGATCATGGATATTTCAATTAGATATAGCATGTCACCATAAAATTTTATTAAAGCAAATGACGTAAGGAATTATCTTCGTAATCAAAAACAAAAATGAATATTCTTGCTAAAACAATCGGTGTAAAAAATTTTCGTCAACAACATGAAATACCTTTTTGAAACATTGCATGAGAGTAAGATCAAGACAAGACAACTTCGGAAATTTGAAAGTATTTTGAGAATTTTCCTTATAGAACTTAATATTATATTTATGCTTGCTAATAGTTGCAAACTATATAAGATAATTGTTATTTTTAAAATTATGAAGGTATATCTATAATTTATTATTAAACTATGTCGTTATATTTGTAAATCCTCAATTTTAGAATCTGCAAAATTCAAACATTTTCGAGGACTCACGGTGGAACGCATCATCTAAGCCATTTATAATAATATTTCATTTATTTTTATTATTGGGTTTTGAAAAGATTTATAAACATTTTAGTGGCGTGGCTGAAAATAACGCATTTTTAAATTCCTTTTTAAAATAAAATAGAAATCGTGACGTACCAGTCCTGCCCTCCTTGCTTTTCTCGATCTTTCGATGATCCCAAGAGTTGGGCTTCCTAACTTTCCACGCAACTGATCGATGACGAAACGTTACGTTGTTATTGCGCAGGTCAAAAGGCCAAATCGAGAAAAAACAAGTCGCTGAGGTCGATTGAAAACGTCGTTTCAATTCATTTCCTGCGGTCGAGGTCAGTGGAACGGGTGTTATTTTTTTATTGGTCCTTGTACATGGTAAACTGAAATTGAAATTAAGCACATTTATAACTATCATATATTATTTAGGAAATTTTTTTTTTAAATACTTCACACTAGAGAAATCCATAAATACCCCTAAACTAATTCCGAAATCCATAAATACCCCTAGACTAAAGGAATTAATATAAAAGGAGATCAAACTCCCACTTGGCCGCATCATGTTTCGAGCCTAAGCGGTATATATTCGTGCCCATAGCCCATGCCAACTGCGCTGCTAACAATTGGTATAATGGGTGTCTTTTTATCCTCTTTTCTAATATTTTTTTACATTTTTAATACATAATTATAATATTTTAATTATTTATTTATAATTATCTATATGACTATTATATCTATTTTAACTTTATTTTTTTACAGTTTATTATTATTTCTATCATATCGCATCACTTTTCTTATTTTAAAAAATTTTCTTTGAAAGTTTTATACTCCATGTCAAACACGCCTAATAACATTTTTCATCGGGGTGCCAAAGGGAAGAGTTCTCACCCTGAACCTTAATTTTGCTGCGGATTTGCAAATCCGGCCATATTTAAGGACAATTCGGTGCAACACGTTTTACCATAAGTGATTAAGTGATAAAATTAGCAACCATTTGATTGCATAATAGTTACTGTTGGGCTATTCCAAAACAAACAAAATGTGTGTTTTCTTTAGTACGGAGCATATGATATAGTTCAATAGTAATCATACTACCATCAAATTTTATTGCTAAAAATCTAACTTTGTTGTAATGATTTATAAGTATGCTTGTAATTGTTTTTATGAACATGTTTACTGATAAATTATGAGTATTTTCAGAAAAGGTGCCACCTCAATGTAACTAAATTGCATTTTTTTTTGTTTTAAAAAAAATTACATTTTTTGTGTAACTCCATTCTTTTTAGCCTACTTTAACGATGATATAAAATCTAATCCATTTGTTGTATTTCGAATCATTTGTTCAGATGAGACACTAAATTTCATCCAAATGATTAATTTAAATATCAATGCTAAAGTCTTATTTTCAATATTTAAATTTTTTTTGCCATAGAAATTTAAACTTGAACGAAATAGTTTGTAAATGAAGTGTGTGAAATGTTTTGAAAATGAAGATAAACTCGTTATGAATACTATCGTTTTCATTTCATGGTGAAAATTATATGAATAATTTATAAGACTCAATTCATTTAATTCATTAATATTGTTTGTTTAATTAAGATTTGAGACTTGGGGAATTACAAAATTTATCTTATTTTAAAACTTAATATCCATACATCAAAATTTAATTAAGATTTGAGACTTGATGGATTACAAAATCTATCTTATCTAAAATTTAATATCCATACATCAAATTCTCAAACTATTTGTTCTCGGCTAATTAAGTATCTGGAACGAATTAGAATTTTAAATATTAACTCATTAAACAGTATCAAGCTCAATAAATAAATTAGATTGTATGAATCAATCACATAAAAATCTTAAATAAGGTATTTTCCACTCGATTGGGGCAAAATGCACACAGCTGCATTGAGCCTCAGGGCACCCAGGTGCATTTAATTCATTTTTATTTTGTTTGAAATTCTTTTTATAAAACTGTTAATCTAAGTGTTTTTAACATGTGTATCAATTTTTACCATTTTTTGAGTATTTTAGGTATTTATTATTTATTTTTGAAAATCAGTAGCATTTAGGTAATTTAAAATTACTAAAATATCATTGATTTTCAAAAATCAAAAAATAAATATCTAAAATATCCCCAGTAGAATTTGATACGCATGTTAAATACACTTAGATTAATAATTCTATAAAAAAATTTAAAAAAAAAAAAGGTTAAAGCACCCAGGTGCACTGAGGCTGAGTACACTCGGGTACACTATATCGGAGCTCTGCCAACAAATACGCATAATATAAAATTCACATTTTCCGATTTTGTTTAATATTTTTAAATATCAAAAGTAGCGCAAGAATCTGCAAGGTTTTTCAAAAAATGTAAAATTTGTGTAAGGAAAAAAAGGTTACTTTTTTTAGGTATATACATATAAGTCATTTGATATTACGAATAGGCATACGTACAATCCTCACAATACAGAAGAACCAAAAAATATCCTCCCTACACACCCTCAGTCCCTCACTAATGGAGGACAAGAAAACCAGCAAAAAAATCCACGGACACCATTTGAAACGGCCTACCTGAATTGACGCAACTTGTGTATGCACTGAGCACGAACAACTTCTCGTTACAGCCTCAATGGCGAAAAAAAAATTCTTACTTGAGCCAACGTATCTATGCCATAAAAATTAAAAAGAAAAAGCTTGTGTATGTATTGAGCACGAACATCTTATATTTTAATGATTAAAGTGCCTCGGTCAAGAAAAAGGCATTCTCCAGCAGTGCAGGATGACATAATTTAAAATTGCAAAAGTAGTAATATAATAATAATCTACTACAATAAAATCAACTTTTAGTGCCGTTAAAACTTGCACTACATGTATTAATTTCTACTGTAATTTAATTATAACTGAGTCAATATAAGCCATTACAAAAGACTACAGCAATAATTTTTTCAAATTTTACTAAAAGCTATACTTTTAGTGACATTTTTTATTACTAAGAGGTTAGCTTTGCAGCATCCATTGTATTACTATCGCCAAAAGCTAATTTTTAACGATCATAATTATTTATGTCACGAAATAGTATTTTTTTTGGACCAAAACTGCTAAACGTCGCCAAGCTAGAATATATTGCGAAATGTTAACGTTCTTAAAGTTCTTCGTCGTCATCGGGCAATTGAGGCCCGCTTCGGAAGCACACACGGTGCTCGATGGATTTCATAAACGAACTGAATTTGGAAGGACCAATCGCAACTACAATGCCCACGCATACGTAAATAGTGACCATTGCTGCCGATAATAAACAAGAACATGCGTGCACGTCGGACACTCTCATTTACTTTTCAACATATATCCTAACACTACCAGTTGTGGAGTCTCTCCTTCCCCTTGAAAAATAAATAAATAAATAAAATTTTAGAAAGAAAAACCCTGAGAAATGCAAGGGGCAATGTGCATGATAAGACAACTGTGACCTTTAATCTGTGCAAGGCCGAGATGAAGCGTGCATTTGAATGGAAAAGTTCTGCATGTAATAATATTTTAGTGCCTCGCTAATTAGGAATAGGATCCGTCTAATGTAGCTACAAGATATTTGGTGTGTTAAAGCCACTCACAAAGAAAAGAAACCCATGGAATATGTAAATAGTACCTACCATTGGATATGAATATGATGCCCACTTTTTGAAAAGTGGAATATTGTCCATGCTATTAATTTATATATAGTACCGCTGTGTCCATCCATGATCTTTAACTCCATTGTCACCAACTAGTGCACATATATGTACTAATGCATGCATGCCAATCTATTTATTAATGCACCATCTCCCTCCTCTCACTGGGTAAAACCGTACGTAAATACGTAATGGAGTAATTCGTGACTAAGCCATTAATTATATATTCTCTATGATGTGTAGGCAGTTTTCTTCCAATTCATCTGCACAAAAACTCTCAGAAGATGGTTTCCAAATTAAGGTACAGGAAAGCAAGTCAGTTTTGCACCATGAAAAACCAAGGCTCCAGAACTTCTCCATCAATCTACTTCAAGAGCCAAACTCGTCCTACCTCAAAGCCAAATGAAAGCCGTGAGATTGTTTGTGGAGTGGGTGGAAGACTTTTTAATTTCTGTCTGCTACCTTATATATAAAATTCAAAACCTAAATCTAGGAAAGATTTTGTTTGTTTTTAGTGATGGACTATATGGCTGAATGGAATGACTCGGGCCATTAAACAGGCTCGCTACTTTGTAATAGGTAACCACAGGCATGTTATAACTTTGGGAGACTTTTCAGTTGTGCTAGGAATGCAAATTAATTAATTGGTTTGGGTAAACCCAAACCCTAGCTATCTTGATAAATCAGAGTTTCAACCAAATATGTAACCCAAAGTTCGGTTAAATTCTCTTAAAATTATTGCAACTAAAATTAATTAACCCAACCTGGCTTGTTGTAATTAGCTTGAAACCTAAGAGAGAAAAGCCCTCTGTCAAAAAAAAGAGAGAGAGAACAGCCCAATTCACTTTCTATTAATCGCTTTCTCGTAACTCTTTGATAGAACAGGTAGGTTGAATGAACAAGTATAAAATATATGTTAAACTGAATTTAATTCTAATTTTAAAATGTTAGGCTCACTAACCTTCCGATTTACAAATAGGAATCTTTTAACCAAGATGCATCCCGATTATTTGGAATAGGGGTGTCATTTGGGTTGAATTATACCGGGTTTAGGTGAACTTTAACCCCCATCCTAAAATCCACGTTTAGGTCGGATTAGCATTGGTTTCGCGCTTTTTGAATATTATTGCATTTGAACCAACTAATTCTAAAATGTAGTTTTGATTATGATAGTCTATTTCATAATTTACATAGGAATATATATGACCTATGATATATTTGATTTTGATCAAACTTTGTCTTTTAATTAAAATATAGTATTAAATATAATCAATATAATCAATTTTTTATTGACAATCAAGGTAAGAAAAATAAATAATATTATATAAAATCATTATCTAAATAAGTTTAATAAAAGTACATTTTATATATTTCGAGTTAATTAGTGTGTAAGAAAAATAAATAAGATTACATAAAATCATTATCTAAATAAGTTTCATAAAAGTAAATTTTATATATTTCATAGTTAATTGGTATGCATACAATAATTTTAAAAATTTAACGCATTTGCAATATTTACAAATTAAGTTGACATAAATGTAAGAGATTCAACTTTTCATAGATAAATATATATATGGCATTTAGGTTTTACAGTAAATATTTTACAATTTAATTATGTTACGATTACATAAAAGCAATGTTGTCAGAACCGAACCGGTAAAGGAACTGGTCTGGTTCGAACCGGTTCGAACCGGTGACGTCAGCATGACATATTTATGATGTCATAAATATTAAATTATTTTTAAATTTTAAGTAAATAAATTGATAAGTTAATCATAATTTAACACCTGTAATATGATTCTAAAACCTTTATAAGGTCATTTATACCTTAATTACAGAATTTGAAACCCAGATAATATGATTTAATGAAATTTACCTTATCTAACAGAATCTAACAGCATCTAACAGCATCTAACGATATCTAACGACATCTAACTTTTGATATTAATAAGTTAATCCGAATTTAACACATGTAATATGATCCTCAGCTCCTTATAAGGTCATTTATACCTTAATTACAGAACTTGAAACCCAGATAATATGATTTAATGAAATCCACCTTAATTTAACAGCATCTAACAGCGTCTAACAGCAAACCGGTTTGAACCAGTGACGTCTGCATGACATATTTAAGATGTCATAAATATTAAACTATTTTAAAATTTTAAATAAATATATTGATAAAATTATATTTTCATAAATCATAAATATATATATATATGTTAGATTTTAAAAACCATAATATAAGTATAAAACATGCAGGAGGGATGAGGGAGGCTGCAGTAGGGACGGGGGTAGGCTGCAGCAATCACACATACATATTTATTATTTGTGCTTTCTGATAATTCTAAAAATCTTCATATAATTTCATATTAAATTCATACTTTTTGAGTATAAAAATTTTAATTAAATACAGATTTTATGCGAAATTTCGTGAAAATTATATTTTTCATAAAATCTTTAATTTTGCTATAAAACGGGTCATTTTGCAACATTTTTTTTTGAAAATATAAAATTATGAATCAATAGGCTAGAAAATTTTAATGTTGCAAAGTGTATTAGCTTATTAATATAATTTGAGCAAATTTATAAAATTATTTAATTGGAAAAATCATACATATATGACTACAATTATATTTTAAAATATGGGGAACAAAGTAGATTATTATATTTAGATAAATTAAATTAAAGGATAAAGTGAATTAAACTAAGATGATATATGATATTATTGAAATTATTTATCAAAGAATTAATATTTAAATTCGTATTTAAATGCACAGCAGGAACACCGAACAACCATGCACCATCGGAGCACGGAAATTCCGGTACTCCATCACCCCCAAATCTAGCTGTCAGGCACTGCATCTGCGATGAAATTCGACGCCCAAATCAAAATGATTGAACGCATTGTTAATAGCTGCAATTGCAAGTCGTCGGCCATTATTTCGTAAATTCCCACCTCTAATCACGTTGAGACGAAATCTCACGATGCCCAAAATCAAGCAGCTGCCTTCCCTGAACCGACGTCTTCTGCCCAACACCCATCTACCCATCGATCTCCTCGGCACTCCAAATCGAGAGAACTCAACCAGCAACATGACCGGCAGCAATTTTTGTACTTCCTAAACCCACCAAAATTGCTGCCATCAATTCCGCCTAAACCCAGAGCTTCCATTTTCAACCATTGATTCCAACTTCCAAGTACCGAACAGAGCAGGCGACACCGCCTCGGACAGCGAGCAGGCGTCAGGCAGCAAGTGGGAGACGGGGAGAGCGGGAGTCAGGCGAAGGCGGGCGAGCGGCCGTCGGGCGTCGGCGAGCAATAGTAGGGTTTCGTGGGCGAAAATGAGAAGAAGACGAGCGGGCGTCGGCATCGGTTTTTTTTAATATATTTCAAGTCCGACCGGGTGAATCCGGTTCGACCGTATGTTATGGTTCGACCACCGGTTCGCCGGTTTGATCGGTTTTATGTATATGAACCGAACCGGATGCAATCGAACAGAAAACTGGACCGGTTCCTGGTTAAACCGGCCGGTCCGGTCCGGTTCTTACAACGCTGCATAAAAGTACTTTTATTATAATTATAATTAAAATACTTAATATATTGATCACTATAATTCTTTTAATAAATTAAGGAAAATATTGAGTTTAGACCAAGTCAATTTTTGATATTAGGTTGACGTAAATGATTTATTTTTCTCTCAAGTTGGGCTGAAATAAGGTCTACTTTAAAAAATTTCAAAAAAAAAAAAAAAAATGAAACCGATACCCGATTTTTTTTCCTAGGTTGGTACGGGTGGATTCAGACTCAATTCGGACGGTGGCCATGTATGATTTGCGTGTGATGTGGAAGATGAAAGAGAAAAGAGAAAGTCATGACCGTTTTAATGATGAAAATGGGAAGCGTGTATCGGCACTTGGTGTGAGAAAGCGAGAGCCCTTGGCTTTGCGGGTTGGAAAGAATGGGTATGATGATGATGGATGGATGGATGATGCCGGCTTGCGAGAGCTGGGTTGGTAAACGACAGGTGATTGGTTAGTCACTTTTTTATTCTCTTCTCCCCTCAGATCTGACAACATCAATTGACTAATGGTGTGGATTTTGTTCATGTCGCCCACGACGTGTTTCCACTTTCCTCCCAAAGGATCAAAAAACAATGTCCCATTCTATGTTTTCCCAATTAATAATTCGAGGCATATATAGTTGATTTTGTGAGTTCTATTATGGCCCATCTAAAATTTAATTGATGAAACTGCTACAACAATCATAAATCTGTGCGCAAGGATGCAAGAGTTTCAATGATACGAAAATAATGGAATGAAAATTTAAATGGTATATTATTGTGAATGAAAAAATTATATAATTTTTTTGTTAAAAAAAAAAAAAAAAAAAAAAACCGTCTCCAAATGCAGCAAACGAATGGCTTGTGGAAACGTCAAGCCAGATCGGCGAAAGGAGTGGTGTTTGTTCCATCGTACGGTCCTTAATTGACGTGGGATCACTTCCCTCATGCATGTGGATACGACTCAAAAAGAATGATTTGACACCTGCTGCTGTCCACAAGATCATTTCATACTTTTACGCATAACGTTCCACGCTCCCACAAGGCCACAACAGGTAATTCGAAAGTAAGCGGAAAAAGTGGGGAGAATGAAAGGCCAATCTACGGTAAATTTTTATTATTTTATTTATCTTAATTATCTTATTTTTTATTTTTATCTTTATATTTTAATTATTTTTATATAACTTCCTTATTTATTACTACTTTACCCCTTTAATATTATATTTGTCTTATTATTCTTAAAAATTTTATCATTTCTCCACTTCTCACATCACCAAGGATTATTAGAAATAATAGATAATTGTCTCATAATTTAATTGTAATACCAGTTGAGATTGTAATATATGAATACTCAGAAAAAAAAAATTTATTAGTGGTATGGTCTAAGATTTCCATTAATTTTTTAAGAATTTTTTTTTATACCCAATGAAAACAAGTTATGGTTCACTGCAAATGTGAGCATTGAAGCCTACATGAATCATATTTTTATATATATATTTTTGGGTTTTTTGGCCCACGCATGGGTGAACCTAAGTGTGTATTTTTTATATATGAATTTTTATTTTTTGATATTTTGAGTATTTCTGAATTTTCGAAAATAAAAAAATTAGCTTTTTCATATTCTGCCACGTGAAAAGGGCACTTCTTATTTAAAAATTCAAAAACTACTAAAAATAGAAAAAGTTAAAAATTTGGGTGTGTTTGGCGATTAATAGAAAACGTCAAGTTAAAACTTTTTAATATAAAACTTTTCATTCTCCACAATTATTATATTTTTTAATCATTTTTTCATATTTTCCTGTACAACTACTCTATTTTTCATTTATTTCTACACAATTATCCACATAACTAGCATATCTATTTTAACTTTATCCTCTTTACTACTCATCATTACCCCTATCATATCATATCATATCATATCATTTGACAACTTACATTATTTTATTAGGTTGATTGTACACAGGTATAGATAGGGCTTAATAGTTATACATAATAATACTAAATAAATAAATAAAAATTCATAATAATAGTAAAATTTAACGAACAGAGGAAATTTTATATTAATTATTAAATATTAGAAATGAAATGAGTTACGGAACACTAGTTCCATGTAGGCAGCGGCCGTTAACTAGTTAATGGCGGTTCGTTCATGTGACCATGTCCGACAAAAGAGCGGGAATAGCAATGGGCAGGCGGTACGTGGCACTGCGAGGGGACATTACCTGTTCCCTTGGATGGCATTCGTCTTTCCACCCCCAGGCCCCAGTCCTTGCCCTATTTCTAAAATCAGCTTACGCCCCTAAGGAATAAGGATGCTATTTTAATTATTCCGCTTTGTAGTTAGGACAAAAGCAAGCAAAAAAAAAAAAAAGTTCATGTGTTAGGTATATGTCTTTGAGACTCACAGGAGAAAATAGATGATATCGTACACCGTTGCAATGGCGTAGATCAATCTGTCCGATTTCTAGAAATATGCATGACAACAAATTTCATTTTATGTATCTAAGTTTTTAGTCGCATATAACATGTATTTAAGGCGGAATGATCTTTTCAGACCGGTCGGAAATCCGGTGATTTCCGACCGGTCAAAAAATATATTTCTTGAATTTTTTTTTGAAAAATAATTTTATAAACATGTTAATCTAGTTATATTTAATCTATAAATCAATTTTTAACATTTTTGGATATATCTATATATTTATTTTGGATTTTTAAATACAGGGGTATTTAAGTCATTTTAAGAATATTTAAAATGACTTAAATATCCCTGTATTTAAAAATCCAAAATAAATATATATACATATTTAAAAATGATAAAACTTGGTTTATAGATTAAATATAATTAAATTAATATATTTATAAAAAAAATTTCAAAAAAAAAAAGCAAAAAAATATATTTTTTGACCGGTCGGAAATCACCGGATTTCCGACCGGTCTGAAAAGATCGGTACTCGTATTTAAGAGCATCACATCCATTTTAGCTATAATTTATTTTTTTGTATGAATAGCTATAATTGATTATTAATTGCTACAAATATTTGGCTATTTTTGAGTTTCAGCATTTTATTAAGTGTAGCAATTTCTTACATCAAATACAATGTAATACCTAATATAATTATTACAATTTAGTTACAAATAGTAGTAAAACTTTGGGTTATCTTCATTTGGCACCAAATGCAATCAAAATTAAAATTTCTTTAAAAAAGGTCGGCACATCTGATAACTTTTGTTACTGTGATGGCTGGTGATATGGAAATGAACTATTAATGATAGGGTTACCTTTTTTCATCAAGATAGGGGTACTTGAACGTCCATTGATGATTGGGCACTTGAATGGCTAAATGATCAATTCAGACCAATTCGAATTTCTTTATTTTTTCAAAAAAATTTATAAAATTTCTAATCTAAACATGTTTTAATTTATAAACTAAGTTTTATCATTTTTGAAGATGTATATATATTTATTTTGGATTTTAAATATAAGGGTATTTTAATCATATTTCAATAATTTAAAATGACTATAATTTTTTATATTTAAAAATCAAAAATAAATATATGCGTGTCTCCAGAATTAGGAAAACTTTGTTTATAAATTAAATATACCTAAATTAATAGTATTACAAAAATTTGAAAAAATAAAAAATATATTTTTTGGACCGATCTAAAATAAATTTCAAATTAGTCTGGAATAATCTACCGGAGACTCTTTGCCCATGTGGGGCTCGAACAAGCGTGAACGCTGTGGTTGCCGAAGCTTCACTTGAATGTACATATGGCTGATGTGCATGCAAGTATGTAACCACCTTGCCTGCACATGGTAAAATATGATAAATCATGGAACTTTGTGTTGAGAACTAAGGGTAAAATATAAAAAAAATTGATATGGCTTGATATTTTACTTATTAATTATTTTAGTTTTCCATTTTTACTTCTGCATATCATTTTTGTGACATCTTCCACCGCCAGAAAGGCTTTGGTGGGAGCCCAATGTTAATCGATGTCCGTGGGAACTGTCAAAAAAAAAGTATTTTTGTTTTATTTAAAAAATTTTACTATGCAGATTTTTTTTTTTACATATGATTTGGACCATTCACCGTAAAAATCATCGCAAACAAATATGTAAATTAAAAAACTATTATAGAAGAATATTAACGGCACATAATTTTAAGATTATAAATAACATCGATAGTAAGATTTGTAGAATACGAGATATTGTGCACATGTATTTATTTAGACGAGTCTAAAAAAAATTTTTATGTTACTAAAATTATTGAGTATTATTTTTTATATGCTAAATATATAATCTTTATAATTTTTATTATTTAAAATTATATTAAAATCTAATTTTAATAATTTTCAATATTAACAGGCCAAATTATATTTTAATATATATGATGGGATTTTACAAATAAAATGAAATACTAATTTCCCATGATAATTCCCACGGACAGCGGTGAAAATTTTTTTGATAATAAGATTTTTAGTGCCTCATTAAAAACTCATATTATCCATTCCAACTTTGGTCGGGTAATATAGAAAAAGAGTGCTATCTTATTTATTTTATCTTATTATCTTTACTCTTAATTATTATCTTATCATATTACGTAAATTTTTCGTTTTTTAATTTTTTTTTCACTTTTACTTTTCCAATATTTCTTTCTTCCCAAGCAGATCCTAAGACAGGGAAAGCCAACAGCCATACAATTTTTTATGTGATCATAGGCCCCACATGGCTTGACGGAATTTTAAGCAACCATGATGGAAATTGAAAAGAGAGATGGACATGAGCATCAATCAATATTCAATAAGACTTGCTTTTTCCATTAGTATTATTGTTATTATTATAATCAGTGGTGGTGGGGTTTTGAAGTCGCTTATCCAGTCTTTGTGGGTGACTTTCTCCTCTAGAATAAAGCACCACCACCTCCCCTCCTCGTGCAAATCATGGAGACAGCTATTTTCAGTCCTTGAAAAGCGTGTAGGGACCAGCAAACTCAGACCGGTTCCCTTCCTAAAATATCGTATCGCTTTCAAATATTTTGGACCATCCAAACCCTTTCTCCTCCTTCCCTTCGTTGATTTTCTCTGCATATATAGATACTTCTCTTTGTTTCATGTGCTCAACCGTCCTTTAACGAAGCTATCAGATTCGCGTTAGTTCTTGGTGGTTGTGTCAACTCGATTTCTTTGGTCCGAGTAGCAATGACTTGGCCTCATCACTCCCAACTCAAGAGAGATGATCGATCCGAGCCTTTGAGATGATTTATGTATCTTTTCCTACTACTTTACCGCTACTGAAATAGTCCCCAACTTGAATTCTCAATTCCCTACCATTTGATGGACGGTCTTCGGAAATAATAAATAAATAAATATAAACCCATAAATCTATGAAATGTGTGCGTCAAAATATATTGATTTAAGTTTTTTTTGGCAAGTCCCACGATAACCTCATCAATTTTTCTCGCTCTAGTGATTGATAGAAAATTCATTCAATTTATCGCATTTAACATCAGTTATGTTATCATGAAACTACACTCCATGGTTTGTCTGATGTCTTAGCGCGTGAACTCTACCTACAAATATGCAATATCAATATAATAAAATGTGTTCGATGATAAATATTAATTTAAAATTTTTGTACTTTCATATTTAAGCCATCTAAAATATCATCATTATTTAGATAAAATAATTCTATAAAATATTATTACGTGCTAATAAATATAAGAACATATCTGAATATTTTACTATTTCTTATAATTAGCACATTATATTTAAACAAAGATAGCTCATGCACATGTTTGGTTTGATTGAAACTTGACTTTATAACCAAACAAATGATACTAAATATAATTAATAGAGAAAAATCAGTTCTTAAGGTACAAAAAATAAATAGAGTTACATGAAATTACTTTTTTACAACTTGGTTATATAAAGGTAATTTTTGCTAAAATTTCATTAATATGCAAATAAATGATTCTATAAAATACTATGACACTAATGCATATGCAAATAGATTAAAGCATTTATTATAATTTGCTCATGAATATACATATTAAATGTTGCCTATTCACATTTTTTATTTAGACGAAACTCCTCTGCTATGAAAGGAGTAGATCTCCCATTTAATTTTCAAGGTAGAAAAAAAGAACGGGGTTTCCTGGAAGCGGTACTCTTTTTGCATTACCTCATCACTAGAGAAAATCACACTTCGGAAATAATGAAATATAACGAGCTTCTCCACCTTTATTAATTTAGAGTTGCTTGGCATTAACAAAGCTTCCATGAGAATATTCAGATTACAAACTCATATAATCTTCGTATATTGCTTCGTAGAACCAACTTTCCGACAATCATACAATTAAAAAAAAATTCAGAAATACCTTTATTTTCCAGGTATTATCATAATCATGCAAGCCAACCCCCAAATTCTCCGAGTAAATAATTAAAAAAAGGATTTTCTTTCGATACAACAAAAAGAAAAATGCAAAATCACACCGCTAAATGATATTATTAAGAATAGACAGGGTGCACATATATGAATACACTGGCTACTTTCATGGTTGGCAAGCAAAATCCAAAACGGATCTGGTGCATAAGAAAAGACAACATAAGCCTTGTGCACAGTAAAAGTCTACACCAGAAATACGTTCATGGCAAATCAAAAAGCATAACGATAAAAAATGGAGTAACATCAACATCTTTTATTGGTGCTTATAATAGGAGCCTTGAGGAGGATACGGAGAATGTACACTATAAGGAGGTGGAGGGTGTCCTCCAGGCTGCTGAGGGACAGTGTAAGGTGGAGGGTGAGAGCCGGGTTGCTGTGTGTGAGCATTGTAATATGGGCCACGCCAACCTGGGTAAGCAGGTTGCCCATATTCATGGCTACCTGCTGGTTGGTGAGGCTGATAAGGACCGCCAGCAGGCATTGGGGCATGGTAGGGGGATTGCTGGGATGAGGGATATGGAGGCTGAGACTGTGAAAATCCACCGGCTGGCTGCTCTGCAGATTGGTAATAAGGTGGGCGAGAAGGATGTGGCGGGCTTTGGGCATCTGTGGGTTGAGGGACGGTTCTTTGTGGTGGTTGTCCAGCTGAAGGATAGTTGTAGCCACTTCTTCCATCAGTTCCAAAATTGAGACCTGCCACTTGCCTTTGTACATCTTCGATCATTTCGCGGCACTGAATGTTTCGGGTCATCACAAAATCACTACACTGCTGCTTCACATTTGCGATTGCATCCTGTTGAAAGCTAAAAAATTAATCCCTGCCCATTCTTCCATTATAGAACAACACAAGGCCAGCAGCATGAAACAGTTCATTCGGTTAGACAATGATTGTTTACATAAAATGAAGGGATCACTAGCTGCTCTTTTCCCTAGCTGTAGGCCTGTAGTTATTCGTATAAAAATAAAGACAGAGCAGTCAAGTGTATTCCATTGATTTTTGCCAGCCTACCCATCTTGACAGCATCAGTACAAATTAACAAACATAGAGATACTGGTGATCAAAGCTCCTCAATTATTCAATTTTTTAATGGGCGTGTTTGACAAGTAAAACTTTTCACCTAAAATTTTTCAATCTAAAACTTTCCACTATCTACAACTATTGTATTTTTTATTACTTATTCGCATTTTTCACATACAAATTACACTACTTTTT
The DNA here is from genome assembly GCA_030490835.1 of Annona cherimola. NCBI lineage: Eukaryota > Viridiplantae > Streptophyta > Magnoliopsida > Magnoliales > Annonaceae > Annona > Annona cherimola. The sequence continues at coordinate 105,212,655 of CM059971.1, read as the reverse complement.
TATCATTTCTACACAATTATATATGCAAGCAACCTATTATTTTAACTTTATTCTCTTTATTCCTCATTATTACCCCTATCATGTCAAATCATTTTCAATTAATTTAACAACTTTATACAAAAAAACTTGTCATCTAATAGTTTTATCACTTCCCAAACACACCCAATGAGTATATATTTGTAGCAACTGAAGTTTTTTCTGGGTTTGGCCTGTAAGAAGAGGATGCAAATTGGGTCCGGTATCAAGAGTAGTTTGATTATGAAATTTGGTTCGAACCCATACGCACACACTCTTTACCACCACAGCCCATCGACAACTAATTGGCAACCAGTTCTCTCTTCCACTCTCTCTATCTTGTACTATGGTAGGCTATAGAAAGTGTTGCAACCTTTCTTGAACTTGGCCTCCCTGTTTTGGCAAAATAATGCCAAAGACCAGCAAGCCCACGCATATATTTTGTTACTCTTCTCTAGCCCCTATGAAATTTGTCAACCCAAGAAATGCAACTTAATCTGACAAGTAAATACCTGAGTAAGTTCATGTTGGTTAGTTCTGCAATGTAATAGGATTGGCTTGAACACTTAGAGCTACGAGGATTTCACAGATACAAACTAAAATCCAATTGGACCTCAAAAACTACCATGCATCCCTAACACTGAGTTGGCAAATAGGATAAACTGTACTAATGATGACTAGTTCAGGTAACATGAAAAACATTCCAATTGCATGTGGCTGCCCTCCATATATGGTTAGCCCAAAAATATTTTTTTTTTCATAGATGTATGAGCCCTACCTAGATTGTTCTCAAGCTAAATTTTACATTTTTTAAATTTTTTTTATATATTTTGTATTTTTGAAAATCAAAAAAAGGGGCATGAATACATGCGCCCACCCATTTTTCTGATTTTTGAAAATCAAGAAAATATCAATTTTGGTATGTGAATCGATCTCTGTGGAACCAACATATCCACGAAAAAACAAAAAGACAAAAGCATATTTTTTGTGTAACTGCATATCAAAAGCATATTTTTTGTGTAACTGCATATCACCCAATAATTGGGTACGTAGAAAACGTTGCAAATCATCTTTGCTTGAAGCCTCGGTCACTCTTGGGAATTTTAAAAGCAAATGACATGATTAGCATTATCATGCAATACAAGGTCCGTTTGGGAATAGGTAAAAGTTTATTTTAAAAAAGTACAATTCTTTTCAGTAGTCGACATCTTAACTACCTGACAACCCTATTTTTTATTATTATCTTTGCATTTTAATCATTTTTTCACATCTTTTCATATAACTACTCTATTTATTTTAATTTTATTATCTTTATTCATAATTATTACCCTTAATGTATCATATCACTTAATTTTTTTTTCCATTTTCACTTTCTCACTCTTAAATCTTCCCAAACAGACCCACAATGTATAATACGCCAAAAGATCGCAAGAATTATATTTACCTGAAGAGTAACATAGAATTTAAGCCCTTCATTGATGTTGTCCTTGATTTCTCGGAATTTTGAAACCGCAGCAGCAATTTGCTTACAAGACTTCTCACGAGAAGCTAAAAGAAACATCCACACAAATATATTTAAAACTATAGGAGGAAATTAGATCTCACAGAAGCAGGAAAGGAAAAATAAAATCATGAAGATTATAATAGGAAAGTACAAATGTTTAGGATGTATAGCATGAACGCAACAAATCCCATTTTCCTTCAGTTTTTGTGTCCGTTCCTCTTTTACAGCTAACATTGTCCACACTAAAACCCAAAGCTATAAAACATGCAGCAAGTCCCCAACTAAAAAACAGTGCTGCTTACTGGTAGTGATCCTATTGTCAAAAATACTTTTAAGAGAACAAGAAATCAACACTAAAATAAATATCAAAGACCAACTCCACTTCTTGAATTGGCATATCAGTCAATACCAGAATTATTCATCAGAATTATCTATTTCAAAATTTCAGTTTATGCTGTCCAAATAGTTGGCCATGGATTATCAGAAAATGTGAAGGAACAGCGGAAGCGAATACTAGGGGTGGGAATTGGGGCGGGTCGACCCATGGCCCGGCTTTGATCCCGACCCGTTTTTGGCCGGGTAATACTAATATATTTTTGACCCGGTATAAGGATGGGTCAGAAATTTTGACCTGAATTCAAAAACATGGTCGGGGGGTGGGTTGACCATGTCCCAACCCGAACAATCCGACCCGCCCCGCATATATTAATTTATTAAAAATTATAAGCCTATATTCAAATATTATTACTATTTTCTTTCAAAATTCTAACTTTTTTATAATCAACTCTATCAACAATAGAAGAATCAATTTATTAAGAAAGCAATATAATAATCAATAAAAAAAATTTGTACATATACAACCCTTATGTGTAATTGTATATTAACCTATTTTAATAAATTTATACTGTATTTTCAAATGTTTTGTTTTCTTAATTATGTGTTTTTTAATAATTAGTGAAATATTAAAGCATATAATATTTAAATTTAGTATAGATGTATACTCATGTTTGATAGGTATATAAATTTTTAAAATTATCTTATTTGACCCGTATTTTTTACCCGATCCGCTATCCCGAAATCGGTCCGATACCAACATGAAGTTTGTCTCGGAACCTATTAAAAAAAGTTATGGTCAAACTCAATTTTTAAAAAGTAGGGTCAAGGTTGGGCAAACCTTGACCCAGTATGGCCCGCCCTGATTCTCACCCCTAGCGAATACCTACCTCTGTAATCTTCCAAATTAAAGACAGCAGAGAAATGATCATTTTGAGCCTGCAGAAAAGGACAATAACATTAGCACCATAGGAAAATAATTTGGCAATTAATTCAGTATATCCTAATGTCTTTAAGCCTAAAACACAGCAAGAGACTACAATGAATAATTGCTGGCATCTTCATAGCAACAACTATGGTAGCAAATTTGCTCTCTCAATCTTAGAAGAGCAAGACTTGACTTGGAATAATGTTAAATTCACGTCAGATAAATGATTTCCAACTTATGAAAAGATGCAGATAAATACAGGTGAGTTATTTTGATTCAGAGACTTGCATGTGTAGTAAAAAAACTAAAAATACAATCTCAAATATACTGTAGAATTGATTTAGTTGGGTGACAACATAAAATAAAAAACCTGAATCTGCAACAGTAGCTGCTCTTGTGCCTCTATATTTTTGGCAACCTCTTCACATATGTGGTCATATTTTGATATCTCCTTCCTGAAAAGATCCTCATGTGATCCAGTTGTTGCCATCAACTTTGGTAGTATATCATCCTGTAACCACAATTAATAAAGCATAATGACATTTATTGTGATATGTAAGGTTGATTGGAAGTTATTTAAGTGTTCAGTCCCAGTGACAAGACATTATAAAAACACAAACACAGTAATTTCATCTCAAAAGAAGGATGACAAGAAGGCAGAGCAAACAAAAGTAGCATCTTTCATAACTAGAGTACATTCAACAGAACTCAGTTATAGATGCATATAGAAATGGGTGGAGAAGAAATGGGAAGGAGTTTATTCGATCAAACATTTGCATGGGATATGGTTTCATCGAATTCATGGACATCCTTCAGTGGTAAGAGGCAAAAACTATTTCTTATAGTTAGGTAGCCCACTGGAGCTTTCTATCTTCCCTTCCCTGAATTTATAACTAATAAGAGCCAGAGCAACAATTGTGGCATCCTGCATTTATCACAGTATAAAGACTTTGTCGAACAGTTTCGTAGTCTTTGTAATGACTGTAAATTGTGTAATATACACAAGAATAGGACCAGGTAACTTGCACCGACAACACCATTACAAGCCCAGTTTAAAGGTCAGCAACAAACAATTTGGCGTTAATCATTTCAAGGGTTAGTTTGTCAGTTTTCCACTTAAGGAATGAAAGTTGCCTTAGTCATGCATGAAAACAAGGCAAGAAAAATATTAAATACAGAACATTTGCAACCTCGGGCACATATTTCAATGCAAAATGTATTCATCATTTTCCAAGACAGATAATGATAGATAATATCCTTTGGATAACAAGTGACCAATTTTGTCATCATCATAAACCATTTCCGACCTACATGGGACAAATGACCAATTTAAAACAAGAATATTTTTTTCCAATGATTTATTCCAAAACTGCAATATTGGACAAACAACCAGGTGCACCTTTCTTTTCATCTCTTTAAGCATATCCTCAAGACCTGCCCGTTGTGCACCAAGGGTTTCCAATTGCCTCTGCAAAGGTCAAAAATTTATCAGGAAAGAAAACAATTTTCTTATAGAAGGCATTTCAGGTTCACTCAAAACCAAGACAAGAAGTCAACCACAAGAATAACCCAAAAAAATAGGTCCACCACTGATAAAAAAAAAAAAATCCTGTGAACCTCTGTATTCTATTTTATTTTTTAGAAGAGGAAAAAATCCATGCGCAGGTCAAGGTTTGGAAGCATAAATAAATAAATAAAAGAACTCTCTATTGCTAGATAAAAAAGACTTCTGAATTGCAAGTAGACACTTTTTAAGATTACCTACTAATGCAACATTAGTGAATTATGATATTCATACAGTGATGATAGATTAGCAAATTATGATCACATTTCCATGACTGAAGACATTCCACTATTACCTTTAAGTAGACGGAAAAGAATAATCCAATTAGAAATGACAACAAAAAATACACATTTTAGTATAATCCGCTTTTCTACCAAATCTGATTAACAATCCAATTTAGTGAATTTTGAGACCGCAATATTAACTTGGATATACTGCAATTTTTTTTATCTAAATCAAATTGGCAAGATCCAATGAATGACATATACTCTAGTCTCTAGAGGTATTTACTTTGGCAGCTATAAGCATATGGAAGAAAATGAGAACCCATTGACCTCATTTTGGTAAACGTGAGATCACATTGTCAATATTGATTAATTTAATTCTACTGGATTTCCCATTTTGTAATTGGTGTATTTTCAGCATTGAATATTGAAATATAAAATTGCAAGTTAAACATGTCAATTATCATAAAAAAAGGACAAAGGTGACAAGTGGGAAATGATACCTAAGGCAAAACTTTCTTGTTTCTATAATGTCTATGTATATTTCCTGAAGGTTACGCAAAATATGTTTAATGAGATCTTTTTTTATTAAATGCATATTTCCATCTACTAAACTTTTTTCCTGAAGACTTGTCGAGAAATTTCTCAAATAATTTCCTAGTTTTTTTCTTTCAATTTCTCGGCTTAAGAAATAAACTAGAGACACTGGCAATATATCTCACCAACATTGGCAATATATTTCAATTTGGCCCCGCGGCACATCTCCAGTTAGCACATGAAAAGTTGGACAGGATGCAATGAATGTATCGACAATAAATCCTAGGCTAAAGAAGGAACTTTGAGAACCTTGAAAAAGATATCAATGATTGGTATGGCTCCTGCATCAAAAATCAGTCTAATTTGTCATTGTCTAGGTTTTTTTTTCCAATTGAAAGGGGAATCAGAGAAGGTCCAAAGGAGACCTACCACACCTAAACAGGAAATCCTGTTTTGTCTCAAAAGAAAATTTCCCTTACCACAAAACCAAATGTGTGTGTGTGTGTGTGTGTGTGTGACAACTAAAAAATATGATAACAATAATAATAATGCATTTGCAGATCATAGATCTCCCATCCAACCAATGTAAGAGGGAAAAACAATGAGTCGACAATGCATTTTTCCTATATTTTATGTGTACAATTAAATGATAGGCCACAATAGCAAGCAGGAAAAGGACACAGATAGATCGGCACATAAAAATATAAAATGAGGGGAAAAAAGATCTAAGTCATGCACTAAGTACAATTTATCTGCAATGGATAGAAGCTGAACTAAGGGAAATCATGCTATGGTCAAAGAGGGTAATCACCAGACTCTGTTTCAGAGCCCCCACAATGGCATCTTCATTCCCATCCAAGGACATAATGGGCCTTGCAAGACTTGGAAGAGCAGCTTCTATCTATGATGTGAAAAAGAACTAAAATCAGCAGCGATGGGATGTGATATGTTTGAAAATAGCATATCAAAATGAAATCCAGTTAATTTAGTGACAATATAAACAATCCAATTTGCAACCCAGATAGACCCTGTAAAACAAGATAAGTACATTGTTCCTGTTTCAAAAGAAAAAGATTTAAAAGAACTAAGTACTATTCATTCAGAGAAAACTAGTTCAACAAGCAAGTACTACTAAACCAGTGTAGAACTTGGTAGCATTGAACAGTGGAATAAAATTTCACAAAAAGTTAAAGCAGGGGAGAAAGGTAAATAAATTATTAAAGAGATTGAAACAGAGATTAGATTTCAATCATGGTTCAGATATCTAAAAGGTGGCTCCTTGAAGAAAAATCGTCTTCTGTCAAAATACAGGAAAAGAGAGAATCTGAGATATGAAAGTTATAAACAAGAGTAACAAAATGGAACATCATGACAGTGAAAACCCATAAAAGCCGTTCAAACGAGCATAAATGGAACCTATTCCATATACAAACAACAAAGACTAATACCACAAGGAACACCTATGTTTTCTTAATCATCCAACCTATGTTTTCTTAATCATCCATGATATTAAAGTAATACACAATGTGACATACTGGCCGATGATCAAGGATTCCCATAAGAGCTGAATGCTCCCTCGCTGCACGCTCAATCCGTGCATCACTTTCGGCAGCTTGCTTCAGGTTACCAGCAAATCTGTTCAGCCTGTCCTGCAAGTTCTTTGTTAGAGTACTTGAATTAGGCCTAGTCCACCGTGTACCAAATTGGCTTCGAAATTGAGAATCTTCCCTCGATTCTTTCTGCAGAAGCTCTTCGGTCTGTACAAGGAGTTCTTGATTCACCCTTCTCAAATCTTTAAGCTGCTGCAACTCTGCCTCCAGACCAGATGGCCCACCAACAATCTGAACCGCTTCAACATCTTCTTTAAGATCCACCGGTAGGGTGAAATTCCCTTCTAATGCAAGAATGGAATCAGGAAGGTCCATTTCTTTGAGCCTAACTCGGGTTATCTCACTCCCTTGCTGTAATTTCTCAGCTTGTGTGCGAATTATTTCATCAACCATCTCTGTGTATTTTGAGAGTGCCTTTGCACTAGAATCAGGGACAAGAATTGTAAACAGTTTTTCCTTGCTTGCATCCAAAATTTCACTCATGGGAGTGGGTTTAACCAGTGAAGCTGTTGGTAGCGGCGGCAAGGAGTTAGATGCAGGAACCCTCATGAGATATACCCTATCATTCTCCTTCATTGCCCTCTCCAGGTTCTGATTCAAGTTAGCATCCAATCTATTAACAGCCTCAATAAGTGGTGCCGCAACTCCTTTGACTGATTTCTTTGCATCAGCTAATGCAGTGATCCCATTTTTCAGGCGAGCAATTTCCTCAGCAATCTCTTCTTTCCCATGAAGTTCTAACCCAAAACGGTAGCAAGCTTCTGCATAGAACTGAGCTGCCTTTAGCTGAACATGAGAAATCCAGGTCCGGTCAAAGTGCTGATTAAGAGGTGGAAGGTTTAAGGCTGCATGAGCTTCTTCATAGTAAATGCCAACCTACAGATAGGATGAAACATTTTCATATAATCATCCTTATAAAGATTATACACTGATATAAATTGAATAGTAGACGATTTGGCCAATTGAAAAATGTAACTGAAATGAATATCGTGAGAGGGGGAGGGACAACTCCATTGCAAAAAATCCAAGCACATTTCCACTGTTGGACAAGGAATGTAACCAATTAAAATTTTCTTGTCCAAAGTGCTGAGATTGTGCCAACATCATTCTGTTATTTCTCTTTGCTAAATGGATAGAATTACAGACCGGTTATGTAGTTGACATTTTTACCTGCCAATAACACAAAAGGCCAAGGCTATACAGCGTGAATTGCAGTTACATTTAGTGGATATGTCTTAGCTGCCAACACCAGAAACATAATTGAAATCTAAAATCAAAACAATTCCCTCTCATCACAGCAGGACTGGAGGGCATGCAAGACTACTCAAAAATGAATGCCATACATGGAACATTGGTTTACTTTTTTTATGTGCTTTTCCACCTTGAACTTTTGCTAGCGCAAGCATTTTGAAAGTTGGTTACCAGAGAGTAAATCCAGACAAAATCAGACTAAGTGTCAATTTACACAAAGCAAGCTAAACATACCTATCTGGCTGTGAGCATTTCACAGAACGAAAACTAATGTAAAACATTGTCCGTCAAGAACATACAAATTCAGTGGCAGATCTAGGACCATTGGGAAGTGGGGGGAATTTGACATGAAGACTATTCTATCATTAGAGAGGGGGCAACAAATTCAACATACAACAATATTGCCAGTTGCCAGCACAAGTGTGAGCTTGATTGGGACCATGGAATTGATTTTTCTTTGAATGGAATTGCTTGGAAAATTCATTTCCAAAGACCTTTTTTTTAGACGATCACTTCCAAGGACTTGATTGAACATATACATTCCATTAATGTCCTGCTTTTTGCCTATGGTTACCCATTATTTATGCTAACCTCATTCATCTTCATCCCCTTTCTTTTTCGTTCTATTCAATTCAATTCCAAGCAAATCCATACTGTCCATCAATCAATGAAGGAGTTGCCGCTGGTCAACTGGCCTGTGATTCTGATGTTAGGAATCGTGACCATGTGCAAAATGCAAGCTAGGCAGAGCTGAGTCAGGATACTAATTGCAACTGCATGAAATTACAAAAAAAGAAGCAAACCACAAACTAAAATCATTATAAACGCCAAAGCCATAACAAAATACCTGCCTGGCGACCTTTGCGCAGAGCCCCGGCGGTTTCCCATCCGCAATCACCTTCTCGAAGAAACACTCCTGTGCCTGCGCTAGCATAAGTTTCTCTAGCATCCCGGCACACTCGCCCGACAAATCGACTGTCGCGGCCCCTCCTATGGCCGCCTTGGTGGACTCATTGTCCTTCAAGAAGCCAAAGGAACCCGCTGAAGACTGGAAAGAGCTGCAGGCCTGCTTCAGCCCGTTGGCGGAGGTGCGATCGGCGGAGAGCGCGATCTGACTATAGATAGCTCCAAGATTGAAGAGCAAGGCGGCCTTCTCGAGGTGAATGTTCTGCTGGGTGGCCTTCTTGTTGGGCTTGAAAGCGTCGTACCAAGTGAAGGAGATGGCGTTGATGTGGTCAAGGTCGGGGGAGATAGGGAATCGCGACTCCATAACGCAGAGGGCACGGTAGTAGGAGTGGAGGAGATCGCGGCGGGCGTCTGGGGAGTCCGAAGGCCGCTCCACGTCGGAACGCATCTGCCGGACCGCTTGCAGGTCGTCTTCTAGGTTTTGGGCCTCGCGCTCGGAGTAATGGAAGGCGATGTACTGGCGGAGGGGCCGGTACATCTCGACGGACGAGGTCTTCTTCTCGTGGATGGCAAGCATGACGTTGTTGACGGCCATGGTTTGCTCCTCCGCGATCGATGCACGATCTGAGGCTGGAGCGGATTGGGTCTCGTCGGAATTTCGCGTCGGATGTAAACGGGGGTTTTACCTGCCCCGATCGGCTGACCGGCTGTAAGCCCGGGGTGGATGCGTTTGCATAAAACTCAAGAGTCGGTTGACTGCTGCAACCCATTGGTCAGTCGTTGCCCAAGGCCACCTGTAGAATAATCCTGGCCGTTGATTAACCTGCCTTTCCCCTTGTCCAAGTAATCTTTCTTGAATTTATGCCATTGTGCATATGTAACCTTGGGTGAGGATTTTGTAGGACTAAAATATAAAATAATGTTTCGGTGAAGACAACTTTGCGAAAATCTACGTCAATCGAAAAATGAAAATGCCCGGGCAACGAAGGATCTGCAGCAGGTTTTGTAGTCTCCAATGAGGGTGTAACTTGAGTATGGAAGGTAAGTAGCGGTTAACTTTACCCTAAATTTAGGAGTTTAACTTAGCTAGAGTATATATATATATATGTATCCACTAGCTTGACCCTAATTTGTATATAGTAGGATACAAAATATTACTTGGGTATAAATACAGTACAAATTATTATTCGTCCCTTCAAATATGGTATGAGTATGGTAGATACTTTAGGTGGTCAGAACCGACACACATAAATAGAATTATATACCTGACGAGTGGTGATCATATGCGTCCGGGCGAAGTCTCTGGCTTCTTCGTCTACTCATCCTAAACCGTCAAATCAGGCGGCAGAATTTTCGATCGTGCGATCGAAATTTTCGAATTATTCGAAATTGGTCCCTAGGCAGGCACTGAAGAAGAAAAATAAAATTGTTGTGGGTAAGCATCCCCCACCCATTTCCAAGCATCGGCGTCAATGGATTCCTTCTCCTTGAACCTGCAACTAACGAAAATTGGAGCTGGGTCGGTGAGAGGGACACCGTTGAATAATGCATAGAAGATTAGAACCGAGAGGATGGCCAGAGCAAACAAGAGGTGTGTTTTTCTCCATGGTTGGCTAGCTAAAGAAGAAGATCCTCACCCTCATCCTCACTCTCACACTGACGCTTGCACTTGGAAGACGAATTTAAAATTTGGAGGGAAAATAGGATGAAATCTAATTCGAGCATAGAGAGAGAGAGAGATGGAGGGATGGAAGGCAAAGAGGGGAGGGGGAGGAGAAGGAGGAAAGCATTTTCCCATATGCCCAAATAACAGAAAACTCGCCTGTAACACGATGAAAAAACAATAAATCGATTATATGAAAAAAGAAGTAGCATTTGGAACCAAATGCCAACAACGAGAGAAATGTGGCGTAGCAACGTATGCCTAGAACTAAATGTCTTGATCCTGTGATCTCCTCTTGCCCGCAAAATAGTCTAGCTGAAGTCAAGACGAGATTTGGCCCAAAGCATTGAACCAATGACCCGTCACAGGTGAACTGGCCAGCTGTTGCGAGGACTCTTTCATCGTTTCTTCTCTCTCTTTCTACTGCGCACTGTTATTCCCTTTATTAGCAGGAATGGACTCGTCAATAGATGTTGCTGAATTTTGATTTATATATCTGGAAGTGCCCCGTAATTCTTTATTGCTTGATGTAAAATTGCTTCCGTTATAGACGTGCGACTAGAAGAATAACCGACCATTTTCATTGGAAAACACGTGGCAGCTTCAATTGACAGTGATGGTGACGACCTCAAATTACAACTAGTATACATGGTCGCTTGGAAGATGGAAGGCGACAACTGTTTTTTTGGGTTTTAAGACAGGTTTGCCTAGGCGAATTGTTGAAGGGTATCAATCATGAGGGATGATTCTTTATGTCCAGGCTAAGTTGTCGTTAGTCTCTGCTACCCGTACGATGCATAACCTGTCGTTGGATTAGGCGGGATGAGAGGGAGCCATCGGATGGAAAAATTGCACATGGGTCCTCGCGGGTTCACACTTTTTGATGACAAAAAAATTCAAAAATGCAACCCGACGAAAAAACAGCAGACGGCACAGGCGGTCTTCCTCCCTCTCTCCCACTCTCGCCTCCCGTTTTCTCTCCAAATCCCTGGCCTTCGACGGCCTGCTGCTTTGATCCCGCTCTCTCATTCTTGCCTACCTCTTCCGTCGACGGCGCCTGCTGCTAGAATGCACCATGACATTGCTGGAATGCGCTCTCCCGCAAGAGAATTGGGCTAAGGTTTTGGGGGAGACAATACGATCTGTCGGAGTGGGGTTTTACAGAGAAACAAGGCCTTTATGCTGTGGGAATGGTGTTTTCGTAAATTCCAGGGCAGTGGTTGGGAAGAATGGTTGTTTTGTAAATACAATACAGAGAGATTCGTGGCGTTGTTGGAACTCTTATCGGAGTTGCGAAAGAGGACAACATTGAAAACCCAGCAGCCAAGCCGAAGGGGTTTTCCTGCATTTTTATTTCGATTTTTTGTATTTGTTTTTTAGCTTTTTGATTTGCATATTTGCATTTTATATGTTGAAATTTTTTGTTTTCATGTATTTTAAACCCGCGATGCTCATGGAAATCATGTGCTAGTGCGGATATAATGAATAAAATGCGCTTGTCGATTTCCTAAAATGCAAATTCCTAGATGGAAGTAAGTCGATGGATTTTTTAGCGTTAATGGTGGTTCGTTGTGAGACGGATTTTTCATTTGATTTCAGCATTATGGATTGAGTTTCTTTACTTTGCAAAATCTCATTCTCCTCGGTGTTTCAGCGTTTCGAAGACAACCTTTATCCGGGTATTGATACAAGGGAGAGGGAGAGAGGGCGGGTGGCAGCAAGCGCCGTCGGAGAGAGGGAGGGTGGCAGCAGGCACCGTCGACGGAAGACGCAGGTGAGAATGGGAGAGAGAGATCAAAGCAGCAAGCGTCGTCAGCCAGAGATCCAGAGAGAGAACGGGAGAGAGGGATCAAAGCAGTCGGCCGTCGACGGCCAAGGATCTGGAGAGAGAACGGGAGGCGAGAATGGGAGAGAGGCAGGAAGACCGCTTGCGCCGTCTGTTGTTTTTTCGTCGGGTTGCATTTTTGAATTTTTTCATCGTCGAAAAGTGTGAACTCATGAGGACCAGTGTGCAATTTTTCCATCCGACGGCTCCCTCTCATCCCGCCCAATCCAACGGCAGGTTATGCATCGTACGGGCAGCGGACGCAGTAACGACGACTTAACCTATACATAAAGAATCATCCCTCAACAATCATAGATGGGTTTGAGTTTTCACAAGGGCGCACAACTAAACTACTAGGTTTTCCAATTAACGGCACAGGAGACCTAGCTGCTGCCGATGGAAATGTGTAGTTTGCCTAAATTTCTTTGTACCGGAACTGCAGATGGCAACGCCACTAGATGGGGAAGACCAGAGATGGTTGCAGTTTTAATGGAGGTGCTACTGTTGGAGTATGCTGGGTTGGAGACTAGAGAGAAGATCGTCGAAGGGGAGAGGTGAGAGGAATGGGAGAGAGAACTGCAGATGGCAACGCCACCAGATGGGGAAGACTAGCAATGGTTGCAATTTTAATCGAAGTGCTGTTGTTGGAGTATGCTGGGTTGGAGGAGAGAAGATCGTCGAAGGGGAGAGGTGAGAGGAATGGGAGAGAACAATTGTGTATTGCTGCTGGCTAAAGATAAATTGTCCCTCGTAAGGACTGCAAAGCAATTTTTAGAAAAGTATAATCCGAGGCGCACGTTAATCCCGCGCGATTGAACGGATGGCGATGAGCGAAGTTACTAAGCTCTTAGCCCAGCAGCATGTGATCAAATCTCATATATGACGTGGAATGATTCTGTTAGTCCGGGTTAAGTAAATGTTTCACTTAGTCTGTCTCAAAAATCCTATTTAAAACAACTTTTTTTTAATTTTTTTCTTCATACACTTGTTTATCTAAGTATATTTAATATATAAATCAAGTTTTACCATTTTTGGATTTGTGTATATATATTTTTTTAGATTTTTAAAAATAAGGGTATTTTAAATACATATAGAAACATAGATGTTTAAAAATCTAAAAAAAAAGATAAACATATTCAAAAATAGTAAAACTTGGTATATATATTAAATACACTTAGATAAACAAATGCACAAAGAAAAAAGTAAAAAAAGTTATTGTGAATAAGTTTTTTAAGATGAGCTAAGTGGGACATTCACGAATAAAAAAGTAAAAAAAAGTTGTTGTGAATAGATTTTTTAAAGTAGGTTAAGTGGGGCATTTACTTAGTCCGGCTAACATGATTACTCTTCATTATATAATGTATTGTGTTTTGTCTATGACGTCTTTTGTGCACATCCATTTTAATAAATTTGAATTCAAATGGATCTTATGCCCTGTGAAGTTATTGATTATAAAGTAAGAAACTAATTTGGTTTTCTGTATATATGCAATTGACTTATGAAAGCCTTTTATAAATAAGTTTGTAAATTATAATCAATATATTAAGTTTTAATGATTGGGTGGTAGAAATCTATAGTTTATATTTTTTATATAATAATGTAAATAATAAATATGTATCTTCAATTTTGAAATATAAATTTGAATATTAAAGGAATCGATTTTGAACTGAAACTAGAACCAACCATATGAGTAATAGGTAGAATAAGGTATACCATAAACCAAACTGATAAATGGATAAAGTAGGGTAAGCCTTTTGTAAATAGGATATGGATATGGTATACTACTAGCCAAACCAAACCGACTCAAGTTGCACCCCTACCTTTTTTATTTGCTTATCTTAAACTATTTTAATGGCAAGTATATTTCAATTTTGGTTCCAAATTTATTCCAAAAAATTTGTCAAAAAAGGATAACTAATTAAATAAAGCATCACCATAAAAATATAAACAAAGCATTTGTCAAAAAATAGTTACTTGTTTAATAGGTAGTCTGTTAGACAAATTCGTCAACAAATAGGTATCTATATATACAAGTAATTGTTTACCACATCAAGCAATCTACAGAAATAGGGTAATATCAATTATAGCCACACAAATAATTTGACAAGGATAATGATAGTAAGATTTGATAAACAAGTAAGGAGGTCAAATTGAAGCAAATCAATATATGAAGTTGTGCCCCTAGCTAAAAGGAAGAAATCATTGGCAAAAATTTCTAATTTAATATTTGTTCTTTTCTAAGAAACCCAAGAAATGCATTTGACTCTTGCTTAAATATGGACATCACTGACCCGAAAAAGAAGAGGCATTTTCTTTGCAAGACTAAAAGCCACAAACTCCTCCCTTATTTCAAACCCCCACAAAACCATCAAAACTCACATCAAATTAAGCGCTAAGAAGAAGTCATCAATGATGAAAAAAAATGGTGGATCTAAGCTTGATGGGGCCTTACCTCAAATAAAGCAAAGATTGTTATAGTTGTAGTTTAAAAGCATGCTCTCATCTTGTAATTTGTTTTATAGGAAGAATATTTTGAATTAGATTACGAAATTCCACAATAAGTTGAAGAAGTTGGATAGAGATGAGAAATAAAGCTATAGGGTTTGTAGAAAGAGATGATTTGGTTGATGAGAGGATCATAAGGGCGAGAGAGGCAGAGATGAGATCCAGAGAAAGTTGTAGAAAGATTGAATCGCTGGAGAGGAGAGAGCCAAGAGGTTTGTGGCTGCATCATTGTGAGTGAATTTAACTATTAGGGTTCTAAAACACGAGAGGCTAAATAGGTGAGATGATGAGTTATGGAGTGCGTTGTAACAGTAGTTGAATAGCATAATAGATATTTTAAATTCAAAATATATGACTTATTATTCATTATTATATTAAGATATATACAATTTGAATAAATCCCAAATACCTAACTTTGGAATTAGTACTAACTAAATTCCAACGGATGTTTTATACCCATAACGAAATTAACTATATGGGTAAAAAAATAAAATTAAATCTATTTGAATTAAGGTACTTAGCGGGTCAACCCATAAGTATCTAAATCGAGTTACACTCCTAATTCCCATTTCAGCTCTCTACTATTCATAATCTGCAATAGTTGAACTGGTGATATTAAAATTATAGAAAGGTATGAAGGTTAAAAAACATACTCTTATTGTGAGTGAGTATTGATAATGACTTCGAGACATTGGTAGGAGCGCAATCTCTATTATAATCCAATATAATAAAAGGTACGTTTGAAAATTTTATAAACTAGTTAATCTAAATATGTATTTAAAAATTAATTTAAAACTTTTTATTCTTTACAACTATTTTATTTTTAAAATTATTTGTCTGCATCTTCATATTAAATGTCATATTTTTCAATTATTTATCTATGACTACGCATACAACTATCCTACATATTTTAACTTTAATTTTTTGGTCTCTCATTATGATCTTTATTATATCACATCACGTCTACTATTTCAAAAAGATTTAACCAAATTTTTTTATTTCAGAAGTTTTATCTAATATCAAGCACATTAAAAATTATCATTTTTCATAATTATTTTATTTTTAATATTTTTAATATCTATTTATATAATTATTTTATTTTTCAATCATTTCTATATAATTAACTATTCAACTTTCTATTTTAACTTTATTACGTTTGCTTATCATCATTCCCTCATCTCACATCATTGCTTCCATAGCAATGTTGTCAGAACCGAACCGGTGATTAAACCGGTAAAGGAACTGGTCTAGTTCGAACCGGTTCGAACTGGTGACGTCAGCATGACATATTTATGATGTCATAAATATTAAATTATTTTTAAATTTTAAGTAAATATATTGATAAATTAATGTTAATTTAACACATGTAAAATGATTTTGAGCCATTTATAAGGTCATTTATATCTTAATTACAAAATTTAAAATCTAAATAATAAGATTTAATAAAATCTACCTTATTAAACAGCGTCTAACAGCGTCTAATAGCATCTAACAGCATCTAACGACGTCTAACAGCATATAACTTTTGATATTAATAAGTTAATCATAATTTAACACTTGAAATATGATACTCAGCTCTTCATAAGGTCATTTATACCTTAATTATAGAACTTAAAACCCAGATAATATGATTTAATGAAATTCACCTTAATTTAATAGCGTCTAACAACATCTACTGATATTTAAGGAGCACTCAAATTTTATGAAATAAATAAAATATTAAAAATAAAGAGCACAAAAACGATGGGGAAGGGGGAAAACACAAGAGTAAGAGCACAGGAAGCATCGTAAGAAGTCAAAAGCATGAGAAGGATTCATCTAAATACAGGTCGGATTCAGAAGTAGCCACAAGTGAGGAGGAAGAAGGAAGACGAATAAAGCACAGGGTGGATAAGCAAAGCAGGAAATCAAAGCATTCATCTGGGAAGAAGCTGAATTTGGAGGGTGCATCAAGGAAAGAGGAAGATGAGAGAAGTAGAATTGATCAAGCATTGGACCATCCCAATAAGCCGAGGCATTCGTCCAAGGACCATAAAGAATTTTTAGGAACCAGGATAGAAGATAGAAGGACTGGGCATTCTAGTTCTAATGTTGGGTCGGAGGGTAGTAGTGCGAGAGATGACATGCCGTCAAAGCAGCACAGATTGCACGCACCATAAGCAACATCGGACTGCATCTAAGCTATCAGAGGGAGAGAAAGCAGCATGAGCACGGGAGATGATGCTTGATGCGGAAGTTCATGAAGAGCAGCGGTGGAAGCGGTTGAAGAAGGCATCAGAAGCTGATGCTTTGGAAAAAATAAGGCAAGCGCGACTGACAGCAGGAACTTTTTGGATGCTGCTCAGAGAAGCGTCAATGGAACAGAGGCCGGAGTCGCCGGAGCTGCTGGTCGGCAAGGGGAAACAGAATCTGAGAAGAGGTTGAGACGAAGGGACGACCGGCAGAAGCTGAGACGTGGCTGAAACCGACGAAGCTGAAACCGAGAAGAAACTGAGCCCTGGTCATGCTGCTGCTGGACGCAGCCTCGCGGGACGGCCAGACGAGTTGTTGGCTCGTTGCTGGCTTGCTGCAGACGACCGGCCGGACGAGAAGAGGCGAGCTGCTGCTGCGATTGCGAGAAGCCGAGAAGACAAAGATTAGGGATTTGAGGATTTCCGATTTTCCCGATTGTGAAATTTGGGAGGAGCCGTGCCGTGCGCCCGTGCCCGTGCCCATGCCCCTGGTTTTTTTTCTTTTTTTTTTAACGAACCGGTCCAACCGTATATTGCGGTTCAACCGCCGGTTTGACGATTTTTACGGTTTATATGTATTGAACAAAACCGTATGCTATTGAACCGGATTGGGGACCGGTTCCCGGTCGAACCGGCCGGTCCGATTTTAATAACACTGCTCCATAGGTAAATTTTATCATCCCTTTTGAATTTCGAGGCTCGACTCCCGATAAACACGTCTGCTAAATAGTTATTTATAGTATTGAAAATGATTGAAATTGGTGAAGATATTAGATGTGTTTGGAAATTTGCAAAAGTTGTAAGTTAAAACTTTTCAATCTAAAACTTTTCACTCTCCACAACTATTCCCTTTTTAATCATTTTTTACACATCTTTCTATACAACAACCCTACTTTTCAATTATTTTTACACCACTAACAATACAACTAATCTATTTATTTTAAATTTATTATCTTTACTCCTCATCATTACCCCTACAATATTACATCATTTTCTACTAATTTAACAATTTTTACATAAAAAAATTTTCATCAAAAGTTTTACAACTTTCCAAACACACCCATTGTCAATAAGCTCGTTCATGGTGAGCAAATTTATAGACTAAAAATAAAATAGTTGAAAATAACAAAAAAATGATAATATTAGAAATTCTTTAAAGATCGAAATTCAGGAACACCCGTGAAAAATAGCCCATAAAGAACGTAGAAATTTCCCGCTTTGTTTCTTTCCTCGAGGCCGAAGGAAGGACGCAGCTCTGCCCGTCAGCATGCCGCATGTTCAGCGGGAAATGACTCGACGGTGGATGGCACCGTCGAAAGGTTTGCAATTGGGGTCGTTTGGTTCAGGTCAAGGTCAATTATTTGCTGGAACCAAAATTTGTGCTTGGTTGGAGTTGGAACCAATGGGGCCATTTTTTATTGGTAATAATGTAGCTGGATATTTCAGACTGACAGTGAGATTAACCGATGTAATTTTGAATTTTTTTTTTTCAAAATTCATAATAAAATTAATACTTAGGGTGTGTTTGGTTGGAGGTAAAACTTTTGGGGTGTGTTTGTTAACAATGGAAAGTTGTCAAGTTAAAACTTTTCAATCTAAAACTTTTCACTCTCCATAACTACCATATTTTTTAATCATTTCTTCACATTTTTCTATACAACTACCCTACTTTTCAATCATTTCTACACAACTACCAACACAACAAACCTATCTATTTCAACTTTATCCTATTTATTCCTCATTATTACTCCTATCATATCACATAATTTGACAACTTTTCATCTCTACAACTTTTCAACAAAAGTTTTATCCATTCCCAAACACACCCTTGATGAAAAGATTTTGGAGTAGAAGTTGTCAAATCAATAGAAAGTGATGTAATATAATAGGAGTAATGATGAGGAGTAAAAAGAATAAAGTTAAAATAGATAGGTTAGTTGTTTGGGTAGTTGTGTAGAAATGATTGAAAAGTAGGGTAGTTTGTATAAAAAAGTGTGAAAAAATAATTAAAAAATAGAATAATTATAGAGAGTGAAAAGTTTTAGATTGAAAAGTTTTAGTTGACACTTTTTTGCCCTAAACAAACACACCCTTAGAATGAAAGTGAATAAAGTTAAAATAAGTACAATAGTTATATATGTAGAAATAATTGACGTATACAGATAATAGTATAACAAGCAGAAAAATTAGGTAATTTACATGCAAAAACATATAAAAATGTGTAGGAAAGGACGGGAAACAATATTTTATTTTACATGTTCCCGAACAGACTTGGGGTGTGTTTGTTTAGGGTAAAAAAGTGTTAACTAAAACTTTTCAATCTAAAACTTTTCACTCTCCATAATTATTCATTTTTTTAATTATTTTTTCACATTTTTCTATACAAACTACCCTACTTTTCAATTATTTTTACACAACTACCAATACAACTAACCTATCTATTTTAACTTTATTCTCTTTACTTCTCATCATTA
This sequence comes from Annona cherimola, assembly GCA_030490835.1. Taxonomy (NCBI): domain Eukaryota; kingdom Viridiplantae; phylum Streptophyta; class Magnoliopsida; order Magnoliales; family Annonaceae; genus Annona; species Annona cherimola. The sequence continues at coordinate 105,193,085 of CM059971.1, read as the reverse complement.
CTCCTATTATATCACATCACTTTCTATTGATTTGACAACTTCCACTCCAAAAACTTTTCATCAAAAATTTTACCTCCAACCCTTGGTGTGTTTGCTGAATAAATAATGGGGAATGATCCCAGGTGGTTAAATGTGTTGGACTCATATATATATATATATTTAAATTTTTTATGCATTTAAATCCCACTTACATAAGTCTATCCAATTTTTTTTTTTAAAAATTTGTTGGCTAATCCATATCTATTTTTTGATTTTTCAAAATATAAAATCCGTAATTTTTTGATTTTGAAAAATAAAAAATGAATATAAAATTATAGATTATGCAAAAAATTTATGTACATATAAAAAATTTTGAGATAAAATATATGAGTCCCATGCAGTTGACCCTAAGTATTGCATGGATCATTCCCCTTATTAGTCAATCATATAAACCAAATACAAAGTGAAAACCTTTTATGTGTAATCTTCTTCCATTAGAAGTCAATATGAAGCGCAGCACTTGCTAGCCTGGTGTTATGTAAAGGGCTTATTCGGTGCGGGAAATGTGGTGCTGAAAAATGTGTAGTACAAATTCTTAAGCTTATTAATCCATCAATCAATAATCATATTTTTACTTATTTATCTTTATATTATAATTATTTTTCTTTCTTATTACACTAAGCCATCCTATTTATTCAATCATTACTCCTATTATTTTATATAAATTATACAATTCGCAAAATATTTCATTACTTCCCACCTCATTTCATATTTTCAACAATTTTCACTTTCTCAAACCCTTAATTGGTCAATGACTACAGTAAATTCACTAGTGACACGTGTTTCATTTAAGCTTAATTGCAATATGAAATAAAATGTAACATGTACTCAATTATAAAATGTACTTTTTAATATACGAGTTGGATGAAAATATTATAAATTATGATGTTGAAAATATTATAAATTACGATCAATGCATTTAATTTTACCACTCAAACAAATAATTAAATATCTTTTGAATATATCTGAGGGTGCTTATGGGATGAGGATGCTATGTTTCCAAAGATAATTTTTTTGTTATTAAAATATTAAAAATAATAATTCAATGTTTTCATTCTTGAAATAATTTTGCTCACTTTAATACACAATAACACTTTTTGTTCCACATGCTTATCCCATGGTAATATCAATCAAGTTTTGAAAAGTAAAAATGTAATATCATGTAATAAGAATAATCATTAAGATCAAAGATAACAAATATAAAATTGATACAAAAGTTATATGGAAAAACTAAAAATATTGAAATATATAAATCACAATAAAATAAGTATGTTAATTAGGTAATTAAAATATCATACCATTTGTAAAACAAGGCAACAAAATTACTCACTTACTACACATATTGTGACATAATTTTTTATCTTAAATATATAACTATCCAATCAAAAAATATATATAACTACCCTATTTTATTATTACTACACCTATATCTTAGTCATTTTCAAAAAATTTCATACACTTATTTCATGTCTCTTTTAATATATCTTTATTCTTAATCATTATTTTATTATATTACATCCAATTACTTTTTTACCTTTTTAGATTTTTTATACTTAATTTTTTCTTCTTTTTTTTAACCACCACTAAATACATACATGAGTAAATTTTATGCCTTACCACATACCAGAAGTTTAAATTTCGCATACCATGGACAAAACAAGAGAGTTTTCCCACCACAGAAATGATCATACACAAACGGATTTTTTTTTTTTTTTTTATATACATATGACAACTTGAGTGTAATTTAAATTGATTAAGAGGTGGTGTCCTGCAATTAACGTAACTAGCAAAGAGTTTTGCCTAGGGTGCAAAGGTTTAAGCTTCGGAGTAGTGTCTTCATAATTATTTTGTCAATACCATTATTAGATTTATATTCATAAAGTTAAAATTAAAATATATATACTTTTTATATCAAATTAAATATATACTTAGGTTGAACTGTAAATACAAAATATTAAAACTAAAGCACAAAGGTAAAACCAGGGAAACCCTCAAATGTCAAATAACTTTTTCGAAAATGTGCACAAAAGATGATAGTGTTTGCTTCGCACGTGAACGCGTTCCCCGAAGAAACCTTCAATCATTGCGGGCTGCACCCTTTGCAATTGGCTTTTTAAGCCATTAATGTCTCAAAATCAATAAAAGCGAGTTCCGTTATTAACTAGCTGACTAACGAAGCGTCGGGTACCATAATAAAATGGATGCAAACATCCCAGCTTCGTCAAGAGCTCTGAACAAAAATTGTGAACTGAAAAATTTTAAATACTTGCTACCGAGGTGTTGTTTCAGTGGTCAAGAATTGCCCTAGTGAGTTGAGTGTTCTTAGTTCGAATTTTGGCGGCTGTGTTTCCTTAATAATTTTGGTGGTAACATTTATTTTCCCCCAATTTTCTGTGGTATTTTAGGAATTATTGTGAGAAAAATTAGATTTTAGTTAGATACATATAAGAATGTCTTAGAGCTTAATTGCACTACCAATTAAAATACTGTGATTTAGTATTTTATTGATTTTAATCAACCAAAGTGATTTATCTTATCGCCGCAAAGAAATTTTTGTTCGGGATACAATCTCCCAATCACGTGATCACATAGAAGCGTTTGACTGTATGGGCCGTCTGGCAAAGCGGAGACGGGTCGTGGAAGGGAAGCTGGCTGGGACTGCTGAAGCCGAACGTGAAGAGCTAGTGGACTATAGGCAGGACTTTCATCGAACATTGGGACTGCGTGGCAGGTCTTCCTCCCCCCTCTGTGTCTGGCAAACAAGAAGACGAGGAGGCTGAGATCCCTTTATAGTTGGTGTCATGACGACCTACAGATGGACGATCGCTGATCTCTCTCTATTTCTTTGTTCTCTGGTTCGCTCACAAAACCCCAGATTTACTATTACGCTGACTTTTTCCCGTCTTTTTCTCATACCATGATTTCTTTCGGTAGGTTGCGATATTGATCGTCGCCATTGTGATTTTCTTCTTAGAATTCATCAAAAGGACAGAACGCAAGCACTGGTATGTCCATTTCCAATTTGCTTTCGGATTCGTGCCTTTCTTTATTTCCAGCTATCGTCTTTTTCTTTTCTTTAAGATCAAGTTCGGATCTTTGTATCAATTTCAGCGCGGAACCGGCTGCGACATTCTTCGAGGATCCGAGTTCATTAAAACGGGTGAGTGCATTTTTCCTGCCTCTTCATCTGCATGGCTGGTACGAGAGGTGTCTGAGAGGTACACGGTGTGTTGACCTCATGTTATGCTCTGAAGGTGATTTGTCGCACTTCGAGCTCTTGGACAGTGGACACCGCGTTTTTGGAGTTAAATGCAGTTCATGGGTGTCACCATAAGCTTAAGCTAGGAATCCATGCATATTCGATTATTGAATTTCTGAATTGCATCTGGAGTACTACATATACAGCACATGTTATTCCTCCTCTGGCGAACGATTTGTCTTCTGCACTTGGATTGCTTTATTGTTCTGATTTGCGGGCTTACTACCATTATTTATTTACAGAACTCATTCGGTTTGCTCTTTCTTTCTTTCTTTTTTTTTTTTTTTTTTGATTTCTCAGTTTGCTTTAATATCATGCTTTTTCAGGCTATATTTCGTGACTGCCTACATAGCAACATTGAGGTGCTGATGTTAGGTCAATCTTCTAATTGGCCGGTTGAACAAGTGAAATGTCAAAATTTGGAGTTATCATTCAGCTATTTTTATTTGGGTATGTTTGAATAGCAGGAAATGAGGAAAAAATAATAACATCTGAGATATTGGGAGCAATGTCATTCTTTAAACAAATAAGATGAAGTGAATGGAGGAGAGGATAAGACATATTAATTATAGGGTGTGTTTGGGAAGTGATAAAATTTTTGGATGAAAAGTTTTTGAATTGGAAGGAAATAATGTGATATAAGAGAAGTAATGATGAAGAGTAAAGAAAATAAAGTTAAAATAGATTGGTTTGTTGTATTGATAATTGTATATAAATGATTTAAAAATAGGATAGGATAGTTGTATCGGAAGATGTGAAGAAATGATTAAAAAAATAGAGTAGTTATGGAGGGTGAAAAGTTTTAGACTGAAAAGTTTTAGTTTTTTTTTTTTTTGCCAAACACACCCATAATGAAGAAAGAGAGAAGTATTTTTTGTAGATAAAGAAAATTGTTAAATTTTATTCATTGTTTCTTTCTCTTATCATACTATCAAGTTTGTGAAGTGCAGATGGGATTTGTTCCTGTTCAATAGGAAGAGGAAACAGTTAGCAGGAAAAAGGACTGCAGCCAATTAATTACAAATTTAAACTATTGTGTACAACCATTTCACAGCTCTATTATTTGCTGATCAGTGAAACATCTCCTTTTTACTTTAGTTAGGTATATACAATATATCACTTCTGAATGTGGTTTGAGAAAATATTGACCGTCTGGAAGTTATCATGCCAGGTTCCCTGCCCCTCTGTCTTTGATCCAGCAGAGAAGTACCTCTCTTTAATAATACCTGCATTCAATGAGGAGCATAGGCTTCCAGGAGCTCTTGATGAGACCATGAAGTAAGTTGATTCTTGATTATCGTGCTTCTTGCCGTTTCATGGACCAGTAGCTGAAGACAAATTCCAGTTCAGGGGTGTGGGCGTTTCTTGCGTATTTGCCACAATTTTTGTGGTAATTATGTGAAAGGCACTTTTTATTCGTTTTCTGTTGTCTCAAAGTGATGGTCGTATATCATGGGGAAGACTACATTGATCTTTTTGTTAATGATTTGAGAATTTGCTTCTATACAGTTATCTACAACAACGTGCTGCTGCTGACAGATCCTTTTCATATGAGGTGTGTCTTTTATTTTTTCGTATGTTATGGGCAGAGACGTGTCTTGAAAATTTAGAAATTTAGGAGCCAAAATATGCTTAGGGAATTTTGTTACCGTATAAATTAGCCCATTCATGAATTTGGAAACTTATTAGTGTTTTTCTTTGATAAAGTGGAAACTGACCATTCAGCAAATTTGTTGTTTTTGTTTTCTTGTCGGATCTCTGGCTTTGAAGTTCCCTTGCTTGACTGTCATCAAATTCAATTCCTAGGAGAGTGATTACATTCCCCTGCCCTTTACAAATTACATGAGAGTTTATGGTTCACATTTTGATCTGACAAAGTGGGGATGAACTTCATTTCTCCATGGGATGGCATTCCTGTTGGACACCAGTTCTTGACTGCTATTCAGCAGTGACTGCAACAGAATAATTGCTTTTTTGAATTAGTATTACTTTAATCCTTGGAATAATTTGCATTGGTGCTTAAAAAATGTATATCTTTGCACCTCCTTTATATTTTGATAACTGGTTCCTTGCATCAACAGGTGTTGATAATTGATGATGGAAGTGCCGATGGCACAGCCAAAGTAGCTTTTGACTTTGTTAGGAAGTATACAGTAGATAGTGTGAGGGTTATTCTTCTTGGAAGGAATCATGGAAAGGGAGAAGCTATCAGAAAAGTGAGCCTTTCTACACTCACCATCTATTGTGCGCTCAATTATTGTAATAATGACTGTTTGTTGGAGGATGTGATACTTGATGCTTTTGCATGATATCTGTGAATCTCAGTGAATGTAAGCAGGATCTATCTTTTACATGTGATAGCTCGATATCAAAAAGGATTTGACCAAAAATATCTCAAATTGGATTATTCTGGTTATCCAAACTCGTGCCTGATTGCACATTCATCACTACATGCATCACTTACTGCAGGCTTATGCTTACTGTATTTGGATTGGTCAGTTATGAATATGGTGATTATGGTCTTCTTATTGTGCTTTTGCATCACTATTCAAATTTGCAATTATCTTAACCATTTAGTTCTACCACGGGGAATTTGTTGAGGTCATTGGTCCTCAAGTATTTTTCCTTCTCCTTTATGGTTTTGTCTATGACCATATGCTAAAGGAGGCAAACTTTGGAGATCAACTCATAATTGTGAAACCATGTCCCATGATTTAGGTTGTGTTTGGTAATGTGGGTAGAAAAATAGAAAATGAAATATTTTTGAAAAGTATGAGAGTGATGTGATATGATGGGGTAAAGTAAGAATAAATAGGATAGTGTGTGAAAAATGATTGGAATATAGGGGTAAAAATGACAAAGGTAGAGTAGATAGGTAATTAATATATCAAATCATTTTTGAAAAATGTGCGAAAAAAAAGTGGGAAATCACTTTCCGAATTCCCATATAACTATGTTACGAAATGGAGACTTAGTGGGCATCTCCTTCCTTTATTATTGTTGCTGCTGGTGATGGTGGTGCTTTTTGCAATTTTTTGGTTACTCATGACATGTGTTACTTTAGCTTACATGTCATATGCATAATCTGATTGATGCTCTCCTGTTCTGTGAAAGCATGTTAAAACAGGGAATGCTTCACTCACGTGGTGAGCTGCTTTTGATGCTTGATGCTGATGGAGCCACAAAGGTCATTGATCTTGAAAAACTTGAATCGGAGGTCTGTAGACCACTCTCTCATGGGAAGTGCATGCTATATGTTCTACAATGGCTCAAATTTCAAACCAGATCTATATAGATGGATAGGGCTAAATGACAGACCTTTTTGTTTAGGTGCAATGGAAACTAGAAAGTAGTAACTATTACACAAGAAGGCATTTATCTACCCTTCCCCTGTTTTAAAATACTAAATACTTATTTTTTTAGTAAATACTAAATATTTCATAACTCTTTTTTTTTTCTTTGCCAAAATTATTTTTTCTGTTGTCAAGCTATTTTTGATGTTCAATCCTATCATTTTCACAATTAACCATTTATTTTCTGTAAATATATATTCCAATTTTATTCATTTTTTTTTTTATATATTTTTACTTCATTAGATTGCTGACATAGTTTTTTCTCATTACCTGCGCAAAGAAGATGCTACCTGTGTTCATTCAGGTCCTCATGATAGTGATGACAATGAGTATTGTTATTGTTTTCATCAGATAAAGAGAATCACTGAACAGGAAATTAAGCTGGAAGCTACCACACCTAGGGATTCAAGCTTGAAACTTCCAGATATTGCTGTTGCTGCTTTTGGTTCTCGTGCTCACCTTGAGAAGCAGGCTCTGGCAACGGTCTGTCTTGATAATATCATGTACTCTGTATGTGATTTTCTGTGCTTTGCTTATGCTCTTAATGATATTGGTTTACACCTTTTATTTCAGCGTAAATGGTATCGTAATGTCCTTATGAAGGGCTTCCATCTTGTAGTTCTCTTGACTGCTGGTCCAGGAATTCGTGATACCCAGGTATCTTCTTTGTCTGAAGAAGAACATTTTCTTCTTGCCATCAGTTCACTGTCTAGTTGCTTTGCCATGTCTAGGTCTGGGTTTTAATGCTGAATGAGGTCTCAGTCTGTTTGGAATTAAAATTTTTGCAACAAGTTAGTGACCATTATTCTTGCCCATGCTCTTTGAGTCACTTTCTATTTGAAATTTATTGGATAGACCACACACTTCAGTTGATTTAGGTGACCTGGGTTGGGTCTGGTTGTCAAATTAGAAGATGACGTTCATAGGTTGCCTCCCCACCCTACCAGATCTACTCTAATTCCAAAACTGCAGACTCCTCTTCTTTTGACTGATAATGCAAACTGCTTTGTCCACTGCAGTGTGGCTTTAAGATGTTTACAAGGGCTGCTGCTCGGAAGCTTTTCTGCAACATTCGTTTGAAAAGGTATTCTGAAGGAGGTGCATGATTATGTCAGCTTCCTACTTTCTTTGTTTTTTGTTCTTATCCTGCTAAAAGATTTCTAGATCTGCATCTGCCCAACTCACTTGAATTGTTGGTAACTGAAAGGATTGCTCATGTCATTTACCAGATTGTGTTTGAATAAATTCATCTCAGATAAGTCTCATTAGACATGGCTGAGTTACATTATATGGGTTCTTTATGCCACATTTTCTATTGATGATGGGATCAGTGAACTGCATCCTTGCAACATAATCTCTTCGTTGGTGTTGAAGAGAGAGGGTAAGGATAGACATCTTCTATAAAAAGCAAGAAGAGTGCAAAAATGATAGTAATGATGCATTTGGGTAGTCTGAAATACTCAATGTCAATGCAATATGAGGTAAATAATAAATTGATACAGCATTTGCCTACTTCGCTCACTGATGACAACCCTCTTATGTTTTCTTTGTCATTATATATAATTCTTATCATTACCATTTTGTCTATTGTCTTTACTAATTTTATGTTTGAAGTTTTTCCTATCTTGTTACATATTTACATCACCATTTCCCTTCATTTTCCAATGTCCAAAAACACACTTCAATGTCTTGTGCAGGTGGTGCTTCGATGTGGAGCTGGTCTACCTGTGCAAACATTTAAGAATTCCCATGATAGAGGTGTGTGTTAACTGGTCCGAGATACCTGGGTCTAAAGTGCGATTGACTAGTATCATACACATGGTTTTTGAGCTTGTTCTCATCCGCATGGGCTATGGACTTGGCAAGTGGAAAATTCACACTTGATTTGGTTCCTTTGAGCAGTCATCCATTTAATAGAAATATATGTCCATTTGAACTTTCTATATCAGATGAACTCTGAAGCAGTTAAGCAGGATAACGTTTTTCTGGAGCCATATAACCTGTCACCGAGACTGTTTTCAGGACTGGTACCATTTATTCTTGTCATCAGGACTGTTTTCAGAGTTGGATGTAATCATCTTCGAATGTTTCAACCAGTGGTTTTTGAGTCATGACCTGATCAGGGGAAATGTAAATTGCTGCAAGGGGCCTTGTAGTAACTACTGATAGCATACCCAGTAGATCAGAGCGATGCTGGTTTTTTTCCCCATTCTTATTGTAAGGTTGTTAATCAAGTTTTTCAAGAGGCAATACAGTGGTAGACACAACATGAATTCAAGAGCACTTGATACAGTGAAAATAGGAAACAAGATTATTCCCGTGTCTATCTGAGCAATTAGCTTTCTTATGGTCTTGTTCGTTTTGGTATTGGTAACTTTCTGCGGAATGATTTGGTAGGGCACCCTTTTCTGCTGATCTTGCTGTGCAGCCTCCAGCTTACGTCCTGTAAGTTTGGACTTCGTATTTCCCTCTGAGGCAGCAAACTAATGCGATGCTTTCTACTGAAACGAATGGGAGGATGCCTAAAGGGGAGGGTACTGAGAGAGCGTCCGTGCTTTAGAAAAACTTACTGCAAGAAATTGAAAACCCAATTGGCACTGCGGGTGGTGGCTTTTATGCTGGTAGGTGTTTTCTATGTTTAAATTTAGAAGCGCTAAAATCTCGCTTATCCCAAAAGGACGGATGACCATTCCTCGGAAGCAAGCAAAAAAGCAACGACAAGCAAAACCTAAGAATTAACATTTTAGGTTAACTAGTCGTACTATTGAATTATTGACTGAAGCCTACCATACTGTGGAGTAGAATCCATGCAGATCTAAAATTTCACCAGTCAAGTTTCAGAAGTAACATTTTAGGCTAACTAATCCAAAACTCATTCATCACAGGGCAAAAGAATACCAGCAGCTCACCACTCAATATTACAATGTGACATAATGATACAAATAACCTAAGAACTGTATTGTTTTATGCAGCTGTACAAATGTATGTTATCACAGAAAAGGACTACAAAAAATTTTCAATATGTCAAAAAAAAAAAAAAAAAAAAAACATATATACATTCAAAGGGAAGCAAAAGACTCATCCTAAATATATGGATCAAAGCCAGCTATGTCGTAAGTAACTTCATCCAAAAGATCATCTATTATCCAGTCTTCCAACTCGAGCCCGACAGATTCAGCTTCTGGTTGGATATTTATCCACCCATCCTTCTTTGTTAAATCGCGCCCCACAATGTAATCTATTGTGAAGTACTCTTGCCCAGAGCTCAGATGCCAGCTAACGCAGGACCAAGCCTCCTCAAGAACTTGGGATCCAACAGGCATTGGTCTAATGCTGGAATTGTTGCACAAGGGCCAAGGAGAGCACATGAATGATCTTTCATATATTTCGAGCAAAACCTCATTAATGAGGTCAAACAGGAGCATGTGGTCTAAACTGATACTCCCTATATCATCTGGGCCGCTGCCTTTGCCAAGGGTGGTGCTCCCAATTTCATCGAACAATGATGGATCCACAGGCTGGTCAGGTGAATACCATGCCCCGAGCAGTCCATCGATGCTGAACCTGGATTTCCTCAGTATGTCCCTCACGTAGTTGAAATCTGCCTCATCCTTTGAATCCACTTGCATGGATGCAATGCCCAAATAGGCACGATCACTTGGAACCCGATCAAGGACATCTGCTTTGGCTTGCAATTCTTCGTTTTGGAAACAGATGTCCCCGGGTTTCAGCTCCAAACCTGCTGTTAGCTTAATTGTTATGTTCACATGACTAGATTTGATCAATTAACTTGAAAGCATATCAAGTGAAAGAAGGAAATAGTATCTATAGACAGAACTGATTCCTGTATATTAAACCTCATTGATATCAGCATGATATATGAAACATTTTGTTTTTTCTTTCCTCAGCCGAAAGTAACAAGGCATTGCATGTGTTTTCAACTCCCAAACTCATGTAAAGGTGCCCATGTTCGATTATCTTTTCTTGTATGTTGCTTTGATGATGAAGGCAAGCAGTTACAATCAATCAGTCGTCCCTGGTTGCCAAGACCCAGTTGGAGAGAATCCAGGTTATTTTTCATTCTCCCCCAATGGGATCAAAGGAACTGAATATGTGTCCATATCTAATTCATTATAACATGATATTGCAGTTTATAACTCTTAGTATCACATGATTATAGTGGTCAAGGGACCAGGAACGCTGCTATGATATGAGAAAAGCATCTATTACCTTTTGAAAAGGAGATTTTCATTGGACTACCAGCATCATCTGCAAAACACGGGCCAAGAACAGAGATTGGACTTGGCTGCACCACTGTGGTACTTGCATCTTTCATGCGCTCAGTCTCCTGCTCATGTGAAGGAATATAGTTACTTTCCTGGACCATCCTTGACTTATTATCTTCAGTACCATCCATATGTGACTTATCATCTTCAATAATATCTATCTCATCATTTTCACTAGCTTCGAAAGGCAATACTGATTGGATTTCATCCCCATCAACGGCTCCACTGATGCTTTCTTCTACAGAAACTTCCTGCCCTTCATTTTCAGTGAAAGGTGCAATCTGTCTCTCGGCTTCTGAATTCAAGGGAATATCTGCTTGAATTTGTTTATCAGCATCCTGGCTTTTGGTTTCTGCAGCCCCATTGTCGACAGAAATCCTAGTTGGTGTTCCCATATGGAGTGCCTCACGAAATGCATCACCATCCACTTCTTTACTAGAATAATAAGTCCACATTTCTGGCGACGAAAGTATTCTCATAAAGGTTTTCTTGGAACGCTTTCCTGGCTCCTCATCTCCATCATCATGTCCCAACTTCACTCCCTCCGAAAGATCCCCTTTAGCTTCTTTGCTTAAAATAGTATCAAACAATTGAGAATATTTATCCAGTGACTCATTCAGTGAAGGCGTTCTTTGTATTTGATTCTTTCCACTCAAAGAAGATGCTCCATCACTCTCGAAACTCTTTTCAGAACCAACAAACAGAGACTTTGTCTTCATCAAAGGCTTGTAGCCGTATGGTATCTTGTGCAGAATACCATCCATGGAAATCCGAAGCTTCTCCTTTTTGCTCTCTTTGATCACATACTTTAATTTTTGTTTAATCCCCTTGAACCTATTTACAATCATTCGATTGTCCTTCTTGCTTTTCTGCACAGGAGATGGACCTGGCAGAAGCTCTAAATCAGTACCACCGTCTGCTAATGGTGTTATCTCTGAGGGACTATTGTCTGATGCGCTAACGCAGTTGGAATTTTGTTGAAAGTACTGAATCTGCAACTGATCTTCTTGCATTGAAACAGATTTTGATTCCCTTTGCTTATGTTTGAGTTTCACACGATCCGGATTCATTCTACCCAGCACCTCAGCTCCAGGGAATGACCCACACTTTGTTAGTACTGGCTCCCTACTAGGAGAGGCCTGATCATGATTTGCCAAAAGGGAATTTGGGTCTTGCAGAATCTTTAGAAGAAATTCACGGTTGGCATTAAATATCTGGAGTGCTTCGAGAAATTCTTTTGATTGACTCTGCCTCAATAATGCATCCTTAGCTTCCAGTAGTTTCTCAAGAAGCAACTGTCTTTCAAGCAAATGGCTATCATTCACGTCAAGATTGCCATTATTTGAGAGGTTCCCACCATTCATCGCTCCACATACCTCACACTGTTTCTTACACGTGAGATGATCATGTTGTTTTGGCACAAGGGATTCATGAATCTTGCCTGTAGAAGAGCTGGTCTTCTGCGGGGAGAGTTCAATTCTTGAATTGTCATCAACTGAAGGCATAACATCAGGATCATAATCTGCATAATGCAAAGACTCAGTACGCATCAACAACCGTGATGAAAAAGAGGAGGATGAGGATCGCCTCTTCTTCACCCTTTCTTTAGACATTTCCCTGTCAATTAGTGTTTTTATGCATTCCTGGTCTGCTTGCTTGCTTGGATTGCAACCTTTCACTTTATCTTCAATCTGGCGCAAGTAGTCAAAGAAGATACTCGGTTGGTTTCAAAAACATGATGACAAAACAGGAAAAAAAAAAAAAAATCTGTTCAGATTTTCATGAGAAGAGAAGAAAGAAAAAACTCAACAACAGAGTAGAAATATCAGCAAACCCATGAGACCAGGAAAATGAAAATTCATGTGTACTTCTGTGGTACCACACTGATAAAACAAATTGCATCAGTTGCAGAGGATCCTGAGCACATGAACTTACAAGGTCATCTACTTCTTCACCCGTTGTGTTGTGACCCTCCCCAGTTGCAGAGCCAGTTGCTTTTGTTTTTGAATTCTTGACATCTATTATAGGAAGCACACATGTGACCAAAGATGCTATGAAAAAGTAAATAAATAAGCAAAAGAAAAGGAATGCGACACAACTCAAAACAACAACAGAGACCAGTAGATAAACCGAAGGACAATGACATAATTCTTAAATGAAGAATTATACAGGCCCATCACATTCTTCTGACACTCTCATTCCGGCGAAGAACTAGCTACATGATTAACTTGGTGAACTTTTACATTCATGCTGATAGAGGCTTTTCTTTTTGTAAGAACTTAGTAAACTTTACAAGATTGATTCTGACAGAAGCTATTTCTTCTTCTAATAACTTATTGAGCTAAATGATACGGAAGTGCACTGTGCTTCTTCGACTTTGCGAGTCTCAAAGTCAGAGTCAGAAAACCGAGTTAACATATAAAAGAGAATAGCATCACGAATAAAGTTGCTCAATTGAAAATATAAAAGAACTATTGTCTATGGTTTTTGCACCAGATACCCTCTAATTATTCTGCCATTTCTGATGTCTCTGACAAATAAAAAGAATCAGAAAGTTCACACCAAAAGATGATGCAGCATCTCCTTCTGAACAAGATGTAGAAGACTCGGACACATTTCAAGCTAAGACTTGGAAGTTGGAAACATGCCATATGTTTCGTGCTTAACATGTTTGCATGGTGGAAGATGTGTAATTGCATTATTACTGCCCTAAAATAAGAAAAATATATATAAGACAGACGCCAAGAATGTTCAGAAAACTTAAGTTTTTTACAATTGGCAAATAACTCACGAACCAATATTTTCACAACAGAGTTTCTTACTCTTGATGGATTCGATAAACCAAAATTTCGGAATCTAACAAAAAAATCAAATATCATAGATAAGCAAAAGGTCCCTTTTCAATAAGAAGCCATGAATTAGTTTCTCTAGATTTCTCACCTCCAGTGTGCCACCTTCTACTCCCATGCTTCATGTCTGAAAGCATCTTCCTGAGATGAACCCGTTGATGAAAATCGAAGAAGTGAAATAGGCCTCGGATACAGCTTTGGTTTTTTTGAAACCGAGTAGTGGAATACTCCCTTTGCAATTGCTTCTGCATATTGGGAGGCATTTGAGATTTCTCCAAAGTCGCTCATGAATGCTTAATCCCTAGAAGCTATATTTTTTGACCTGAACCAAGATGGGGGAAAAAAAAAAAGTCCATCACTCAATGTAGTGTTTTTAAACAAGGGGGCGAAAATGCCAGCATATCAATGAAATAGAAACACAGGATATGGCATTCAACATGGATTATCTTAAGTCTTTGATTGTCTTCTGGTACCTGAACACGAACTAAAAGACAATGTCAACTTGGAGCTGTTGTTCAGGATTATAGGCAAAGGGATATTCCATGTTTAAAAGGAAGGCATGATGTTCTGCTTGAAAAGTATGGCAGAAATCATAAAGCTTTTTTGTATTGATCTTACCCATAAATTTGGAATGAAGAAAAAGCACAAAACAAGAGCATGGTGAGTTAAGATTCCCGCCAAGAACCATAATAGATTCACCCAATAGTGCCAGAATTTATTCTTTAAATCCCACAAATTCCGTAACCCCGATTGGCAAATAGCTAATTCATAGGCACATGGATGAGAGAAATGCAACCTGGAAAGCAAGGTACCTATTTAGAAATTAACCACGAGAGATCGAGGTTGCATTGGGACGAATTGATCTCAACTTAGTTGGATCAAAATACTCCTTTCAGAAAAATAAAAAGTATGCTTCCGAAATTCAGTCTATTTCACCAAAAACTATTTTTTCCCCCCTGAAAGAATACATCTACAATACAATTCTCTAACGTTCCACCTATTTATTCAAATCGAAGAAATTAATACAGCCCCTCCATAAATCTAAAATGAACCAGGAATGCCCGAAAAGCAAAGCAAAAAAAAAATCCAGAACAGAAACGTTGGTAAACACAGAGAAGGATTACAAACACCAAAAACACGCATACTCAACAAAATTAAAAAGAAAAAGAAGGTATGGGTCTGATTATTTACAACTAAATTCAGTAAGCGTCCATCTAATTCACACGGCAGGAACAACGAGGATGAAGAAAAAGAATGACAGGGAATATTGCCTCGTTTGGAACAGTAACGGAAGCATAACGAACGCGAAAAATAGAGAAGAGAACAAGGAAGAAAGACAGTTCTTTGGAAAAAGCATTGCAGTAGTAGAGAACATACAGGTAATGTTCGGTGTATCGTAGTCCGTCCGTCCGTCCGTCCAAACGGACCAGAAAAGTCATACAACAAATCTCTCCGCCTTCCGTTAATTTTCTGTCTCTCGACTCTGGCGGCGCCTTCGCCGCTTTCCAGTTTGGGAAGAAAAGCCTTTCTACTCTGCCGGCACATGAACGGTGATACGCATCCACGTGGGATCACTTGAAATTTTAATTTAAACGACGAAAGTTTCGATTGATGTTAATTTGTGGTTATGTCTGTACAAGGCGTCAGATTTGTGTATTGGACAGTCGCCGGAATGCCATCAAATCTGAACCCACCAATATCAAGTTCCCATGAACGCGTAAGACAGTTTTTTTTTTTTCCTTTGATTACAAAGAGATTAAGATAGTTTTTAGTTAGCCTAATTTAGGCAGAATTGGTTAATTAGTGATGGTGTCTTAATGTTTATTGATTCAAATCGTTGATTTTAATTTGGGCTGATTTACTCTCATTTGTTGTCAGGTTATGAATGGCGGAGTACCAAATAACCCCTCGCCGGTACCTGTCAACTGTCGCCCTCTGTGTCTGACGAAGGAAACGCGCGGGTAAATTACGGGTGCGTCGCTGTAGATTTTTTGGCTGCGAAAAGCAAAGCAAGAAAGAAACGTGTGGGGCCGATTCCCGTCCATACTCCATACACGCTGGCCACCTCTTTGAGCCAGCTCACATGATTCTTGATAGGGGTGGGAATCGGGGCGGGTCGGGACGGGTCAGGGTTTGCCCAACCCTGACCCTTCTTTTCAAAAATCTTGTTTGACCCTTATTTTATACCGGGTCGGGACAAGGTTGGTTTGACCCTTACTTTTTTCTACCAGGTCTAGGGACAAAATTCGGGTCGGTATCGGACCGGTTTCGGGATAGCGGGTCGGGTCAAAAATACGGATCAAATAAGATAATTTTCAAATTTTATATATCTATCAAACATAAGTATACATTTATACTAAATTTAAATATTATATGTTTCAATATTTCACTAATTATTAAAAAACACATAATTAAGAAAACAAAACATTTGAAAATATAGTATACATTTATTAAAATAGGTTAATATACAATTACACATGAGGGTTATATCGTACAAATTTTTTATTGATTCTTATATTGCATTTTGAATAAATTAATTCTTCTATTGTTGATAGAGTTGATTATAAAAAAGTGAGAAATTTGAAAGAAAATAATAATAATAATATTTCAATATAGTCTTATAATTTTTAATAAATTTATATATGCGGGGCGGGTCGGACTCTTCGGGTCAGGACATGGTTGACCCACCCCAACCCTATTTTTGAATTCGGGTCAAAATTTCTGACCCATCCCTATACCGGGTCAAAAATATATTGGTTTTACCCGGCCAAAAACGGGTCGGGTCAATACCGGGTCACGGGTCGACCCGCCCCAATTCCCACCCCTAATTCTTGACGATAGGAAGCTGTAAGTGGTCTCACAAGTATTTTGGGGCCCCATTGGTCATCTTTATGTGATCGCCGATCCAACTTATTTTGAAGTATTTTATGATTATTGTGATTATGAGGTATGATCCAAGTCGGCAAACAAGATTAGTTGTCAACCCCCACTACATACCTCATTTTTTATTTTTTGTAATGGGCTAAGTAGCTCGAATTAACAAAATCATTTCTCAATAAAAAAATATATACATGTCAGAGAAAACTTAATTTATATTTTAAATATATTTAAATCAACTTTTTTATAAAAATAAAAAATGAGTTATGTAGTCTAGCTTGATAATTGATCTTGTTTGCCGAACTGGATCATACTCGTAATCGCAATAATCATAAAATACTTCAAAAATAAGTTGGATCGACGATCCCATAAAGGTTGCTAATGAGGCCCTAGAATGCTTGTCACACTACTTACAACTTTCTATTGTTAAGAATCATGAGCTATTTTAAATTCTTATGTTTAAAATTTTCAAATAAAATATATACATGTTCAAAAATAGTAAAACTTAGTTTATATATTAAATATATCTATGTTAACTAGTCTATGGAGAAAAAGTATAAAATATTTTAAATCGATTTTTTAAGGTGAGCTTAGTAAGCTATGTTCTAGCTCAGACGAACAGAATTATTTCTCTTTTTATTTTTAAATACAAGAATATCTTAACCCTTTTTTGACTAAAATATTCTTGCATTTAAAAATGATTGAAAATGACTAAAATATATTTATATTTAAAATATGAAAGTATATGCATTTTAAACAGTCCTACTTTTATGAATTTTTTTTTCTATATAACTCTTTTTATTTTTAGTATCTTAATGGTTGATGGAAAATTCACTTTATACATTATATTAACATCACTTATATTATTATGAAACACTTTCATCTGTTTAATTTCACTATACACATGTTTCATCTATAAATGTGTAAAATCAACGTAATAAAATAATTTAATTATAAAATATCAATTTTAAAATAGTTTTTTCAACGTCTAAACCATCTAAAATATCACAACTATGTAGATAAAATAATTCTACAAAATATTATTACACTATAATACATGTGTGAATGGATTTACGCATTTTTTATAATTTACACATAGATATATATATTTTTAAGTAAATATAGCCCATGCACATACTTGATTTGGATGAAACTTAGTTTCCGGACTAAACAAATGATGTTAAATATAATAAAGGAATTGGATTTTATGTTAATCATCAATATCTTAAAATTTGAGGGAATTACATGAGACTGCTTATATGTAAGCGAAGTCCCATTTTAAAAATGTTAAAACTTGATTTATAGCTTGTTTGCCACACATAAAAGTTTTCACACCAAAATTTTATATTTTTCACAAATATTTACTTTTAATTATTTCTTCGTATACTTTTATCAGTTTATGCAATTATCTTATTTTCAATCATTTCCAAACAACTATTTATACATCAAAATATCTATTTTAACTTTATTCTCTTTATTGTTTATCATTATTCATATCATATCATATCATTTTTGCCTATTTTAAAGAATTTTATGCAAAAAACTTCTCATCTAAAAACTTTATCACTTATCAAACACACCTTAAATACATTTAAATTAACAATTTAATAAAAAATAAAAAATTTAATAAATGACATATAATCCGGGTTAACAACTGATCTACGCCTCTACTATTATATACTCTTGGAGATGTTCTTTTATGATGGATCACGGATCGAGTGGATTTAAAACTCATATCAACGTGGAGCCTGCAATTGCGGACGTGATTTTTTCAGCGGATAAACGCCTACGAGATTGAACCAGTCCGCCCGGCGGCGCGTGTACGCAAAGCAACGACTGCGCGTTCTGACCCGATAGGTTGGGGAGTATGAGGACCAGTGCGGCTAGGGGTGTCTTTGGATAAGTATAAAATTTTTAATTTTTTAATTTAATATTTTCTTATATAATTATCTTATTTTTAATTATTTTTACCTGACTATCCATATAACTAACTTATCTATTTTAAATTTATTATCTTTATATTTTCTCATTAACTTTCATATAAAATTTTTTTATTTAAAAATGTTATTACTTCCCAAGTAGACACGGTTATGAAAGATATGCGTGCAGACTGCAGATTTGGAACTGCCATGCGCAGTGGCCGGGGTGCGCGAATTTTGTTTTACGACGTTCCGTACGCCAATGATAAAAAGTCAGACCATTGACTTGAAATTGAAGATGTTCCTGCGGCAGGAATAGATTCACAGGGCAATTTTCCTCGACAATGAATTTTTGTGAGATGTAATGAAAGATCAGAATTATCTATTAATTTTACTTTTATATTAAAATCACTTCACGAAAAATCAAATATATCTGATATGTATAATCAGTTATAATTAGCATTCAAAAGGAAGATTTAAATCGTAAAATGCATGTGCACTAATTTTTATAATATTAATTTATTTTTCAAACCAAATTTATATATTATATTCAAAACAATAAAATATACTTATAGCCAACAGGACACACCCCACACCACCTTAGTGGTAAAGTCATTGGACAATCACCATGTTGGCCCAACGTTGAAATGGTACAAGGGTATTTTGTTACAACTCATTATTTGAGAGTTGTATCTCAAGATTTTCTATGTGGAGCATATTTGTTTCCTTTAATTTGTAAAAATGCCTTGGGCTTTAGCGTAATAAATATTGTGATATATGTAAATATACAAATACAAAAATATGCTTATAGCAAAAACACTAAGATCATATGATATTTATAGAATTAATATCAGTTTAAAAATAAATATTTTATTAAAAATTATATAAATAATTAAAATGTCAATTTGAGGTATCAAATTTCAACTAGAATGTAATTAGTAATTTAGATATTAAAAATATATTACATATGATGCACTTTTTTAAAGTGCTTCACACGTTCATGATCTAATGTCCATTCACAAACATGATAGGATTTGGATGTGATAAAATTTCAATACTAATGAAAGCTTTTTTTTCATTTACAACAAATAATAACCTGCATTTTCCTTTTTGTCCGCATCTTTCTCATTTCCGTCATATAATCATACTTTTTTTAAATCACGTTACACACGGCGTTACATTCATAAATAGGCCGAAGGGATACCCCTTCCGAGCATCCATTTTAGTAAATTATTTATTTGGAGCTCCATGAAATGAAATGAAATGGTGAATGACTGATGAAGTGATGGAGCACGGCTTTGTTTGGACGATGTTGGCAAGAATCTCGTAGCATATACCGAACAATATTAATGAGTGAAGAATTTTCGCAACTTGCCACGTTTTAGCTTCAAACCTAAGTGGTAAAGGCCAGCCACGACAACCAAACAAAAATCGAATATTTTCCATAAAAAAACGAATATTTAATGCAGCTTAAGACTAATAATAAATTGGATTGGAGTCTAATCCTAATGTTAATCTATTTAAAATATCCAACTCTAATCCACTTATTAATCTATTTAAAACCCTAATCTTAATTCATTTAATAAACGGATTGACAGGTTGTCAATGAGTCGTATAACAGACGACATTAAAATTTAAACTTAGGTAGACAATCATCTTGCAAGGGCAGACTAAAGGGTATTTTTGGCGCACGAGAAATGAAAATAGGACAGTAATAGAAAAATAGAATTGAGCCAGCAGTGAAAAAATAAAAATTATGTGATAAGAGAAAGACAGCAAGAATAAATAATCAAGAGATTTATATTTATATATATAACTTTAATAAGTTAAACGAGTTAGATAAGTTAAATAGGTTGACAGGTTATAAAATCTCATCCTTAATTTATTTATTTAATGAAATAGTTAAATAGGTTGACAGACCATAACCTATTTATTTAAAAATTTCAACCCAAACCCATTTATAAATAAGTTGGACGAGCAGTTTGATGTATTTATCATAACCATTAACACCCTTAGCGAGAAGTCGGCTTAGGGAGTTTTAAATCCCATTAAAGTTCATGATTTTCATCGACTTTTATACATACTGACTTAAGATATATTTTACTACTGTCTTTGACTTTCTTTCAATTAAAGCTAGTTTTACTTAATTGCTTATTTGGCTGAAATTGCTTTGTGGCATGTAAGGATTCAACTTCAAATCATTTATTGTGTTTTATCCTGCTGTTCAAAAGATATCTTTCATTGAGAGTGAGTGATTATATTTTTAAAAAATTATTATCTCTTGAGAGGGAATATATAAATATAAAATTTTTAAACCCATTTTTTATTTTTGAAAATAATATATGTATGAACCAATTTTGCTTTGCTAGCCGCAACTTAGCATAGCACGATAACACGACCGATAAAACACTACAATAAAATACATTTGTTGCAGCCCTTGTTAGCAAGGAAATTACATATGCAAGAAAAAATTTTCATGCTTGCAATAATGCTTTTATAGGTAAAGAAAAAATTTCCTTAATGTCGATAGCGAAACTTCTTCTTAATAATTACTATACAGAATATATAATAAATTATCACCAACCAAAGTTTTCTTTAACCGCCTACTTAAACTTTTTAAGGAAATTTTAGTTGCTAAGAATCAAAATTTTTGTAGTGAAAGTTTTCAATGCATTTTACTTTTGAAATATAACCAAATGCTAATTTTTGAAATTATAAGTAAATGCGATAAGTGGTTTAGATTCGAAAAATAATAATTTAAAATATAAAACAAGAGATCCATGCAGCCAGAGGAGCCTTCGCTCGATTCTTCACTCGCTAAAGCTCATTACCGTGGCCCAAGAATCATTTTGGAGCCCTTCGACAAACCCACAAAGCCCAGCCCAAACAAGTCAAAGCCTTGGCTCTAACGTAGTTCTCTCTTTCTATTTCTGTATTCGAAATTGCAAAAAATATATATACAATAATAATAAGCGCGAATAAAACGAAAATTGAGTCTATATGTATTTCATGTGAAAATTAACTTAGCAAATCTTGGTGCAAAGTCCAAAATTTGTCAAATAGTAATTAACCAGCATCGTGAGATGATAATGCTAGAGGAAACATCGTTAGGGAATTCACTTTTTTTTTTTTTTAAAAAAAAAAAAGGAATGTGATAATTTGCATACTTAGCTCTGAAGTTTTTTATATTGCTACAGAAGGCTATTCAAGTTTCAATATTACAATAATACTTGCAGGTTTTCGGTATAAGCATGGTCATTTTGGCCGAGGTTAGTAATATGAAATGATATCAGCAAAATAAACTTTTTTATTAAAATTAAAACAGAAATAACCAAAGACATAGATGACGATAATAAGAAGAAGAAGAAAAATTATTAAAAATAGTTGAAAGTATCATATTAGTCTTACGGTCCATATCACATGTATACGGGAGGCCCATTATTTGCATGTGTCAAAAATCAATAAAAAAAAGCGTGGATGGGCGCATGTATCCATGCTATTTTTGTTTATTTCAAAAATAAGAATTTTAAATAAATTTTTAAACATTACCCAATTTCATATAGGGAGTAAGATTTATGTGAGATTCACGTATTTATAAAAAAAAATAAAAATATTTCCATCAGTCATCCAATTTAAGGGCCCCGCATATAAATCAAATAATTTATAGGCCGTCATAAAAATATTTTTAGATTTTTTTTTATATATAAATGTGTGAATCCTAACTGAATTTTGTCGTAAATTTTGATAAATTTGTGAATTTTAATTGAATTTTTATTTTTGAAAATCAATAAAATGGGCATTCTCATTTTATCGATTTTCAAAAATCCCAAATGATAAACGAATTTATATATATATATTAAAAAAAATCAAATCTGAAGGAGAAAAGGTCTAGATAGGGCACAACCGTATGAGAAATCGGAAAAACAAGGACCCAAATAAATAGAACCGGTCAAGCTAGCTCTGCTTGTTCAGTTGTTCTTATCGTGGCCACCCATAACCGGAAGTTGCATTCCCAGATCACGAACAGATACCGACATCATAAGAGATGCACCCTCAGCACACAGAAAGGAATGCAGTGGATGACATATGGAGAGGTGACAAGATACAGGCCCGCAGCAGTCTGGGCTACAATGAGATAATATGCACTAGGCAGCATGCACTAGTACTCAGAAGTCACACCGGCCGGTAGAAGATGCAATATTTGAAAAAGAAAATGTTGGAAGTATGCCTGCTCTAAGGGCAGCATGCATGTCATTTACAAAATGGAAAAATTCTACCAGAAGACAATATATATTCGAGCATCATGATGAGCCGGAAAATCTATTCCTGATTGGTTATTTAGCTAGATAGAGATCATATATAGTGGGTGGGGTTGATTGATGGAGAATCTGTCATGTTTTTATATATTCTCCCCGGTCCTCAGTCCTCACGCATGCACGCGTGCAAATGCAATAGTGGCGCTCGTCAACTACCAGCAGTGGCCATCTTTTCCTAAGCTGGAACCCAATAGAGAATATCTCATGAGAAAGTGCAAAGTGATCAGCAAGACACTTTTTGGCAACATTTCCTTCAAAAAGAGATCCATGGTCTCCATCACGAGGAGACATCGTAGCAATTCTACCACCTTTTATTTGAATTAATTACACGACTTTTTTTTGTTTTTGTTTTTGTAGAAGTTGTTCATTTAAATTGGTCATAGAAATCCGATGTAAAAAATAACAAAGAGATTTTCTTGGAAAAAATACTTGATGACATGAACCAAAAGCTGAAATATAGAAATTAAAAAAAAACATCAATTTTATATTTCATGGGAATGAGAGAAATGAAATATCTTTTTTCCCGGCCCCTTTCTTCATGAAGTTTTAGTTAAGTGTCACGTGTAATTAATTAACTTAACAATCTTAGTTTTTTGCTCTTTTTATCTACAACTTTAAACCTTCTCTTTAGCCTATTCATCTAAAAAAACCATCTATTTTGCGAATAGTTCAAATGTCCTATGTATTTAACCACATCATTCTCTCTTTCTCTCCACATTTTCACATCTCCACTTTTTTTAAAAAATAAAAAATAAAAAAAAATCGTTTATGCTGCTCATAAGTATTTCGCTGCATTCAATATGAACATAGTTGAGTGTATGTACTAACAACTATATTGCTGTATGTGCACAACGGTTTACATCTAAATCCAACGAATTTTAACCAAAACCAAAGCAGGATTTCCCATATATATAGAGAGAGAAAGAAAGAATTAGAAATGCTCCAGTATATACAACTCACTGCAATGCACAATTGGTTGTATCTTTCGATTTTTAATTTTTGATATCAATTATATTTTACTCCATTAATATTTGAATGGCATAAAAATTTATATAATTTAGATTTATATATAATTCATAATAAATGTAATTTTATGTAGTTATTTATAATTACATTTTATAAGATTATTGATTACAAAAGTTTTCAATTCACTTGGTTTCAAGTATGTAGGCTAGATAAATAATTTTAAGTACAATGAATAGATTGGATGTATGAAAATAAAAAATAACTAGTTGTAAATTGATTTTTTATTTTTCACATTCAATCTATCCATTATGCTTAAAATTATTTATTTAGCCTATATATCAAAAATCAAGTAAATTAGAAACTTTTATAACTAATAATTTTGAAAAATATCATTATAAACAATCTCATACATTTACACTTATTACGAATTTTCAAATAATATGATTTTTCATGTCATTCAAGTAATAATGGATTAGAACATGACGGATGACTTGGATACAAAATAAAATATAAAAATATAAAACCGGTTGTAAATTACAATAGTTTGTACTTGAGAGTCACTTTCAATATATGTGTATGCTACATAATATTGATGGAACGCCGCAAATAAGTGTGAAGTGCAGCCAATACGAGCATAGTTCAATCGATAAAATCTTGGCCTTGTGTTCAAGTGGCTGAGATTTTGATCCCGGCTAAATGAGTTCTTGGTCTTCTTTTGAGGATTGTTGGTCTTCTCCTCTGCCAATGTATGTAGATTGAAAATTGTAATGTGAATTGAGAATGAATTGTAACAAAAAAAAAAAGAAATATTGCAAAAAGAAATGATTAAGAAAAAGCATTAAAAGCAGAGCTTATTTGCTTCTTGTAATGTCATATGCAGCGAAATAATAATTTGCTACTTCATATATTGAATTTTTTTTATCGCGAAATTTCTTTTCCTTTCTCTTTTTTTTTTTTCCCGTTAATGGATTCGAAAAACCAATTGCCTTAGTCGCTGATGTACCTTGGTTGTGTCATGCTCAAGCCAGAAGACGTATAAAATCCACGTTCCAATCCTCAGGCCCATATCACTTTGATTGGGCTGGGCTAGGTTGGAATGCGACTGGTCTTCAATGCCACATTAAAATTTCAACGAATTAGTGGTTTTTTCTGTTATTAATTAATTGTCAGAAGGGTTTAAATTAGACGGTAAAAGTAGAAAAATACAGAGTTGAAAACTTGAAATAGAAGAACACTTCTAGCAGTGTCTCCGGAGGCGCGACGCGTGGTGGAGTCCAGCATCCATTTGTTCACATCAATGCATACATATAGGTGTCGGACGTCGTTCCTTTCTTACTTTTACCTGTAGATGTAAATGGATGTGGAGAAATTGGGAGGAGGGATCAGAAGAAAAGTCTATAATGTTGTCGGCTGTAATCAAAGTCAATGACGTTGCAGATCATGAACATCGACCCAGTTCTGTATTTGTTTCAACCTGATCCCAGAAGAGAATAGCTGGCGTGTATGGATTGACAGAGATGTGGGGGTCAATTATTCAGATGGAGACCAAGGGAACTTCTTGGGGTTGAATCAAAAGATTGGATGATCTTTGGG
The DNA here is from genome assembly GCA_030490835.1 of Annona cherimola. Classification (NCBI taxonomy): domain Eukaryota; kingdom Viridiplantae; phylum Streptophyta; class Magnoliopsida; order Magnoliales; family Annonaceae; genus Annona; species Annona cherimola. The sequence goes on along the minus strand of CM059971.1, from coordinate 105,167,628 downwards.
ATTGAGATTCCCACTGCCATTGACTCATATGTCACATGTGGCATATTCATTTCTGATAATCTAATTAAAATCTGCATTTACAGTATAAAAAATTCTTTTATATAAATTAAAGGGTCGCAATTTGATACTGTTAGATGCATAGAAACCCTATACATCTAGATGCTGATTTATATATATATATATATAGATATATATAGATATATATGTGTGTGTGCAAGTGTAGACCTCGATTACCTTACATGTCAATTTTTTGATATTTTATATTTAAAAATAAAAAATTTATTATGAAAACCAATCTAAGTTGGATCCATACCTGTATAGAAACTTTTTAAAAAAAATATATCAAAAGAGATCCGACAGGCAAACACATGAAGTTTCTAAGCATCGTAATACTAAATTAAATTCTCTCAAAAACTTAACAATGAGAGTAAGAAAGGAAGCCCAGAGTTTAAACTAAAGAGAGATTTGCAGGATTTTGTTATAGAATTTCAAATGTATGGACGGTCATGTCACTCAAGGTCATTGAAAGAAAGCCTCTCTTGTGGAACCGTCTTTGAGCAGCTAACTATGAATTCAGCCACCTACAATCCTACACAGCCAGCTTCAATGTTATTTTACAGCCGAAAAAAATTGGTATCAGTAAAAATTTTGGTTGCGCGTAAAATGTATGATTTTATTAGCCTGAGCTAGTAAATGCAAGTTTTAGCTTGGGCTACTTTACCTTTTTTTTAATATTTTGAATTTTTATAAAATTGTTAATATATGTATATTGATTTAAACTAAATTTATCATTTTTAGAGACATATTTTAAATATAAGGTATTTTTGGTCATTTTCAACTGTTAAAAATAACTAAAATACCTTTATATTTAAAATATAAAAAATATGTATCTCAAAAACTGATAAAAATTGATTGATAAATTAAATACACATAGATTAATATTTTTATAATAAAAAAATTTTAAATGTCGTTTGGGTGATTTACGAGTGATTTTTTTTTTTTTTGTATTTTCTAGATTTTTTTATACATATGTGCATATAATACGGGTCTCGTATATGTATTAAAAATGTAAAAATAAAAAAATACTTTTTGGCTATTTACAGTCAACCTTATAAAATCTCCTGCATATTGTATACAACAAATTTAAAAATGTGGCTGATACGGCAATTGCAAAAGAATCGGCTGCGGTTTTCACATGCGACGGAGCAGATGCAGCCAAATAAGCGGCTGAGGTATTTGTTGCATGGATGTTTTTTCAGCCAAGAAAAATAATGGTTGCATTTAAGTAAATTTGTTGTGGTAGCAAGGCCGAGGATGTTTCGGCTACAACGTAACCATTAATTTGGATATATAATATAATATGCCATTTAATTGGAAGAAGAAAGGTGTAGAATAATAAGCATTTTGGTCTCCCTGGCGGACCACTAAGCTGTCAATTTCATGGCACATGGAAAGCCCTGGATTTTTAGAATTGAAGCCGGCCGGCGCACACGTGTTTGACCATCTGCTCGGCTTTTCCGATCCGGACCGTAAAGTTTTCAAATGTTGCCTGAGCAGAAGACAACTAATTAACTATTTGTAAGGACAACACCGTCAAAAGCGAACTAGCCAATTGTTTACATATAATTATTCACTATAACCATGCACATGGCCATTAATCCCACTTACCGACTAAAGTCTAGGAGTATGTATATCTGTCCAGGGAAGCGGCTTCTGTCATCTTGGGTAGAACTGATCCATTTAACATTTCTATAAAAACTTAGGCCCAGGTGTTTTGCAACATGTAAAATTTTTCACTTGAAATTTTTCAATGTCTGCATTTATTTTATTTTTAATTATTTCTTTAGATTTTCTATACAAACTGCTTTATTTTTCAATTGCTTCTACACGATTACTTTTACAATTTATCTATCTATTTTAACTTTATTTTCTTTACTCTTTATCATTATTCCTATCATATCATATCATATCATTTTCTATTAATTTAAACAACTTTTATAATAAAAGTTTTCTCACATCCAAAATACATCCTTAATTTCTATTGTTGTCCTTGCATTCACGTTAATTGATGTTACTGATGTACACGCCTAGGATTATTATAGCCAAACAGGTGGATTTGCAAGATGTTCTCCTAATTAATCAAAAGATGTTATAATTAAAAAGGTTTCAATAAGACTTTGGTAGAAATGTTTGGCTGAATCATTGTCTAGGTATAATGAATTAAGCATATAACTGAATCTGCATATGCGTTATCAGCTGGAAAATATATATATATTTTTTTGTAAATAATATATTTTTGGCTTACGTAGGCAAGTGCAATATCTCTAAAAGCAAAGAGCCCAATCCAAATTGTTTATCTCTAGACGTTGTGGCGGGGGTTGGGTTTAAAATTGACAATTTGCCGCCTTAGGTGTCAATAGATAATATTTATGGCGATGGTACATGATACATAATATGCTTGGATGTGAGAAGAGGGAAGGGAAGGGAAGGGAAGGGAAGGGTGGGGTGGGGTAGAGCGAAAGCAAATGGAAAGTGTGGATGGTGAGTTTCAAAGGTTTACTCCACTAGGTAGAAGGAATGATGGTGGCTTTGAAATCTCAAGTGCGGTTTGTTAGTATGTGAGGAGTGCTTGTGGAACGCTATGCTTTTCCTTCCTCTAATAACAACTTCCCTCATTCTTCTTGTTTTATTTTCTTTGCACCCTTTTCAAGTATCCATATCAATGAATGAGCGTTGGGCATTGTCCTCGTCAACAATCGTGGGTGTTGGACGTAATCATACAATCTGGTCCACCACTAGCCTCTCTCTCTCTCTCTCTCTCCAGCTGAGGTTGACCTGCATGTAGCAGTTGGCACCAACAAGGAAAGGTTCGAAGTGAGATCCTACAATTTTGCGGATGCTGCTGATTAGGCCCTTCGGTTGGACGGTGTGGATAAATTATAAGATGCATGGCATGGTAACATTGTTAATAAGGATTTTTCGTGGTTGAACTAAATGCAAGTACCGGGTCGAATTAATTTCAAAAAACTATATATCAGGATGACTCGGACATCATGTATATCTGGCCTTTTGGATACTTCTATACAAAGTTAGCCATTTACTGATCATGACATGATTTTAAATCAAACATCCATCCATTGCTCTCTTTCTAACTTTTTTTTACTAGTTTGTATATATATATATATATGAAAATGATCCAGTGCATGCGACTGCACCGTGCAGTCCATCCACAGTGGGCCTCACCTGATCATTTCCCATAAATCCACCCCACCCATTGTATTTAGAATTGTTCACTTTATTACCATACCAATTTTCATCCAAATCCAACATGTGTGTAGTCTCCATCTTAAAATGATGCAAAATCAACGTAATAAAATAGTTTAATGTAAATATCAAGTTTAAAGTGGTTTTTTCAACATCTAAACCGTCTAAAGTATGATTTATATATGGATAAATGAGTGTATAAAGTTTCATTACCATCTAATATGTGTGGGGTCCATTTTACAGCGGACTGCACAGGATCGGTTCCCATTTATATATATATTTATCTTAATTTATATTATAAAAAAGCTGTGAGATATTTTTATAATTTACAATTGGGAGACTACATGTTTACAGATATCACTCTGGAGATCATTACCTTCACCTATCAACTTGGAAGTACAAATCCTCACCTAATAAATGGGAAGATGAAGCTTCCATTCAAACTTGCTTCAGCTGCATGGCAGCCCCAAGACCAGTTAATCTCTCTCTCTCTAACTTTAATTTGCCTCATTGTATATCCTTCTTTCGCGCCTTGATTTGGCCATCAAAGGTTTCGAATGGTGGCAAGAATAATGCGCTTTTGACTTGAAAGCATCTGATGATAAATGCTGTGAACAGATCAGGGTGTATAAGTCCATTAAAGAATCATGGTAATGGCTTGCGGTGCGTAATCCTGCGGGCGCTCCTGTGGGTGTGTTTGGAATTTCATAGGTATACCCGATGGACAATGAACTAGTAAAGTCATTGATGATCTTAACCATCCAAAATGTATTTTTCCTGTCTTAAATCATGAAATATTGTATCATTATGTATGATTATTACTCTATTCTATTGTTTAAATTAGGCAACAGAATTAATGGTCCAAACTAATCGCGCATGTATAATATTCCGGTCACTGCAGACCAATCATCTGCCGCTGCAAGCCCGCCATTCGGCTGAACCTGCATGCGGAACGGGTCACAGCACAGGAAATCGAGTCGGGACTTGGAAGAATGATCTAACTAACGCACGGATAGATCTCAAAAAACTTGCCTACGCCTTAGATGACGTATCTATAATTCTATATATAACGTTCACTTGGCAAGTTGAGCCCGACCTTGGCTCAGGGAATTTGTTAAAAAAGAGTTTGAGCGCGGGTTCAAGCAAACTCAAACATGAGGAACTTAAACTTTATTATATTTATGAAAAATATATTTTATATATAATCTAAATAACATTTTTTTTATATTTATGTAGTTTATATTAGGATAAGCTAGAGTGTATCATGTAACACCGTAGCTAGGTGCACCATTGATAGCATGGGGTTTACATTTAACAGTGATTTGTAAGATTTCAACGGGAGGATTGAAATGAATATAACAAGAGTAAAATGAAAATAAAGTGAAAACATATAGGATAATGACATGAAAAGAAATGAGAAAATAATTGAAATATAGAAATGAAATAGAAAAAAAAAAGATAAGTGGGTATTAATGGCTTTGACTTTTTTATTTTTCTCCATTCCATTACATTTCCAAGTTATCAAAGACTCCCTAATAATGAAATCAAAATTCAATCATATGATTATATATAATTTGTTTGTATCATGTTTTCAAAACTCAATTCAATAAATATTTAGGGTGTGTTTGGTTACACACAAAACATATGAATGAAAACTTTTCAATCAAAAACTTTTCACTCCCCATAACTACCTTATTTTTTAATTATTTTTTCACATTTTCCTATATAAACAACCCTACTTTTCAATCATTTCCACACAAATACCCATATAACTACCCTATCTATTTTAACTTTATTCTCTTTACACCTCATTATTACCCCTATCATATCACATCATTTTCTATCAACATGACAACTTCTACTCTGAAAAGTTTTCATAAAAAAGTTTTACCTCCAACCAAACGCACCCTTAGTGGCCACAATTTAAAGATAAATAAATAAGTGTAAATCATGAAAATTATTTCAACCCATTCATAAATGCATTAGAAGTTTAGAATATTATATTATTTTATAAAATCATTTATCTACATAAAAATGATGGGTTAGATGATATAAATTATTATATAAGTATCATATTAAAAGCTTTAAAAGTGATATATAAATCAAATGATTCGATTACATTTATTTTTACACTTTTTTTATTAGGCCCATACAAATATTGATTTAAAGCAATGATATACATATAACGGGTGGAGTTAATTTTAATTTTATCCTCGAAACAAGCCTCATTTATTCACTGTACAACTTAATTAGGGTGCAACATGGTATACTATTTATATTTTTGTTTAAAAAATGTGTATTGTATTGAAAATATATTCTTGGTAATTGTATGATTTTTTAGTTTTATTTTCATTTATGTTTAAAATGTCGTAAGTTTACATTTATCAGTTTTCTTTCCTCGTGATATTTTGAAAAGAAAAATTGTATTCTAGAAACATAGAATACATCATTACACTCTTTCAATTTTAATTAGATTGTATATTTTATTTCTTTTACACAATTTGTCGATTGTTGCATTTGCACTCGACATTGTAAACTTGTAATTCTTACCTCAAATCAAAATTTGTCAACCCCATTTCTAATCTGATTTACAAGCCGAGTGCGACTTACATGAGCTTCACGGAAACCTGATTTGCAAATACCGCTTATTATAGTGATCCAGATGACATTTTGAATTTGCCATTGTCAACATGCAAACGTCTAGAAAACAGTCCCGGAAAAGCCGCCGCCGCCGCCGCCCCCACCATTGCTTGGTAAATGGTAATTATCTAGGAACACACATGGTCGGACATGGGACTGGTAGGCCACGTATATGCATGGTTACACGTCCCAGATCCCTCCACGTGGCACTTGCAAATGACACGTTTCTTGAGAAAGGTTACATCCATTTAATTCACCCCAACGGCCCAACGAATGTGTGCCACCACCTTCAATTCAAACGCCTCTCAACTTCACCGTATTTAATGGAGGGCTTATAAAAACCATGTACTCCTGCGGTTGACCAATCTCAATTACTTCAAAGTTACTCTGGCTGCCCTGACCGCCCCATGCACATCCATCGCCAAATGGTAATGCTCCGCTTTCTATTTTATTACTCAATTCAAACAGCCGAACTGCTCAACCCATTGACTATGAATCTATGATGTATATAGCATGCATGCATTCTGAATTTTATAAACCACGTGGGCTTTGACATTGCCAGCTTTTTTTTTTCTTTTTCTTTTTTCTTTTTAAAGGGCAATTGACTTTTCCAATATCCAAGTTAGGCATGTAACAGTTCAAAGAGCTATTTCCGGTCAATGTATAGTACGTCTAAACTTGCTAATTCAAAAGGTCCGATTGTAATTAAAGACATGCATTCCCATGCATTGGCTGCCTACCCCAGCATCGCCACCGAACTGCCCGAGTAGAAAATTGCTTCTCCTGATTCGCCATGAGCATTTGAAACCTGTGGTCTGCGCACTCCGTAGGCTTTCAGAACAGGTCCAGGGTATTCAGAAGTAAGAAGATTGAACAAAGAGAGGTTGATGTCCAGTGAGAAATGAAATTTTATATTAAGATTTTTTTAAAAAAATATATTGAAAATGAATCCAATTATATTGCAAATGAAAAAGAATTTTCTTTTTTGAAGTAAAAAATGAGAATAACAATTTTCATCATATTCGCATCTCATTCAAGCCCGTGGTGTGCAGTGAAACCGGACCAAGGTCCAACTCATCCATGCAAAAGCCTTCTCGCCTAAATGAGCCATGCGTTGAGGAAACGAGTGGCCAGGATCATGGACTTTCGCTGGGAGTGAGCCCCTCTGTATCAGATCGTTGTATCAGATCATATTGGGATATTTGCATTGGGAAGTCTTTGCGGAAATGTTTCCCATTTTTGGCCCTATTAATTAAGCTGATTTATGTAATTATATTTAATCAATCATATTTTCTTAGGAAATAAAAAAATTTCGCTGTGAATTAATCATAATATATCATTAAATTAAATCATTTTACAATATATGAAACTATTAAAATTTTATATCAAGTTTGCTTCATATATTTTTATTTTTAGGAAAATAATTCAATAAGGTCAACATTACCATAAGTTTAAATAAAATTGACATATAATAAGTGGATTTGAAAGTTATATATATATATATATATATATATATATATATATATCCTTGTTTAAATGGGGAGGTCTAGATATACTCTTCTAATTATTCTTGTAAATTCAATAAGTGGATAGGTTTAAATTTATTTATTTATTTTCAATCACTTGTTCATATATTTATTATTTATTTTGAATAATTTATTTTAACTTCATTTATTTATTTATTTTTACACTTATTTATTTATGTAAATTTGTTTATTTATTTATATAAATTTTTCTAAACAAAAAGTGATTACCAAACTTTAGGAATGTTATCATCGTGTATACTACACACCTCCTTTTTAAATAATGATGCTTATCCAGATAAGTAGCTTTATAATTTTCATATCTAAGCTGGATACATGTCACCATTTTTAAACTTACGATAAACTCGGCCTTAATTATTGGATAATTGCCCTAGTTTATAATATATCAGACATTATTTTTAAAACAAGATGAATAATTTAGATTTAACAAAATCGACCTGGTGAAGCCTAAACCAGGAATTTCCTTGCACAGGAAATGAGAAACGCTTCCATTGGCTCACTTCCCGTTTGCATTTGCGTCATCTTTTACTAACTATGCCATTTTAACTCATGTCAATGATTTTACAAAAATATCCTTATTTATGACTTTTGCTTAAAATAATATCCTTGATACCTACCTGGACATGATAAGAGCTATTTCATAATATGATTAATTAGATCGTGTCATACTTGATCCTAACATGGCTAGTAAATAGGTCAGTTTTAACTAATAGAAATTTGACTTGCACAAAAATCTTAACAACTGCCGTTGTGGATGGAGATGTTTTTAAAACAAATTAAGTTTATAAGAAGGAGATCGAGCAGAAGCATTTTTGCACCATAAGAGTTGTGGGTTAAAATTGCAAAATTGCATAACGATGGGATGATAAATGCAAATAGTCTATTATAAATATTTATGTTGTTCTCTTCCTTGTCTATATGGCATGATATTGAAATAATATTATTGTGTTTCCAGATCTAGCTGGTGGGCCTATCGATTGCCTGTGGTTAAATAAAGCTTAAGATAAAAGTCAAAGATATACAGCATTTGCAACCCTTTGTATATGATGGAGACTATTGAAATTCATGGAAAAGGAAAAATTGGAAAGGTTGACATTAGATGCAGAGAATTTATAATTAATGAAAATAAATTATGAAGACATGATGATGATGATGTTATTTTCATTTTTGGACGAGCTAGGAACCAATAAGGGAGGATCGGTGATATCCTGTTGTTGTCTCTTCGCCACTTGGACGTCTATTGAGGGTGTTTTTGGTAATAGAATAAAAATGTCTTAGAACACAAAAATTAAGGAAAAAATTGAAAACGATCGAGGACAATGAAAAATATGTAATAAGGGCAGTTATTAGAAGTAAATAGAATAATTAAAGACAACATAGATATAATAATTATAAAACTATCAAAAAAGATATAATAATTATAAAATATGAAAAAATACAAACAATAATAATATATTATGACCAACAAGTAGTTAAAATGTCAAAGGATGGAAATTTTTTCTTTTTTTCCTGAACGGACCCTATTTCAAAATGACAGATGTACAAAAGATTGCATGAACGCGGTCAAACCTTCCACAACTAAAGGAATTTAATTAAGACGAGTCCTTTTCACTAAAAGAATTTGAATTTTTTTTTAAAAAAAATAGGAGGCTGCCTTATTTATTGTTATTATTATTTCTATATTTTGTTCGTTCTTATCTTTTCAACACATATAAAATTCCCTTAATTATTTTATCATTAATTTCATTATATCATATCATACTTTCATTTTTTAATATATCATATCATACTTCCATTTTTATAAAAAAGTTTCTATACAAATTTTGTGGCTTTTATTTTACTTCTTACTAAATGAACCCTTATTAAAAAAATAATATATGCAAACTTCAATATAAATAGCTAATAGCTAAAATTTTTTTATAGTAACTTCAATTCAAAAGAAACAATTAACAGATGATTTAGATGTTGACGACATATGGCAAAGAGCCAAGCTATAAAATCTCTATGCGGAGGAGAGAGATCCACTTAAACGCCTAATCCGCCACCAAAATTTCGTACTCTTCACATTATTTCTACAAATCGATGCCAACACCCACATCAGTATTTTATGCTTATGCCAAAAGTTGTGTGGTGGTGTTTGGGACCTTGGGTACGAAAGTGGGTGCGAGGAATGGGCTCCTCCCATTCTTACACCTGATCCTCCCATTCTTACACCTGAATCACTTGATATTTTAACCTTGCTCAGCATTAAAAGCGTCGAAAGACGTGAGATCTTTTTCCGTCCGCTAGAAAATTCGATTCCAGTGAGATTTCTATAGTATATAAAGAGGAATTCTTGGTTACAACCGATTTCACCATTCATCATATTTTACCTTATTGATATTTGCATGACATGAAAAATCCTGCTGTTTAGATTTGTATATAATCCACAATAAGTGTAAGTACGTAAGGTTATTTACAGTTATATTTTTAAAGATTATTGCCTATAAAAGTTTTTAATCCACTTGATTTTTTATATACAGGTTAAATAAATAGTTTTGAACATAATAGATGAATCAGATGGTAACAAAAATACAAAATTAAGTGGTTGTAAAATACAGCTAGTTGCATTGAAGTATTTCCCAAACATAAATGTTTCTATCAAATTTAACATTTATATAATCTTGTAGTACAGGGCATAGTTCAGTGGGAGTAATAGTCTATATGTAATTAAGAAAACTTCTATATAATCTTCTCCATTTGCTCACCCACTTCATTTATTATATTAGCATTGCTTATATTATTATTAAAATTCCATCATTTATTTAATATCATTTGTTTATGACTTCATCTGTAAATGTATAAAATTAATATAATTAAATAATTAAATATTAAATATTAACTTGAAAATTATGTTTTCAAGATCTAAATCGTCTAAAGTATTATTAATATATAAATAAATAATTATAAAATATTATTACATTCTAATATATATTTGAATGGATCTATGCATTTTCGTAATTTATATATAAATATATTTTTAAACAAATATAGCCATGCATATCTTTAATTTAGATATACTTGGAATCATTAAGACATAAAAATGGATGAGGTTTCAAGAACATCTTCTAGATAATCTTGTCCTGTTGAAGCGTGAATCTCTTTACTCCCCTCCCCGCCGCACAATCCCCACAAAATACAACTTACCAAACATCCTTTAAAGAGCAATGACATACCTCCTTAGCACCCACACCTTGCAATGGCAGACATGGGTGCCGAGTTGAAAAAACTGAAGTAGTTGCAAATAGATCCTGTCAATTTGGGTAATTATGAATTATCGTGAATTTTCTAGGTACACAACAAGTCCTCCAAAATTCAAAGTATTACAAAATAAATTTTATTTGGGAGTGCTTCCATGAAACTCCTCTTCTATGTACCCCTCTCCATTTTAAATATCTAATTAATTGATAAAAAAATCTACTCTATCTATTATATTTAGCATAACTTATATTACTATGGAACCCTTTTATTTGTCCTGTATCACTATATATGAGCCTCATCTACAAATGTACAAAATTAGTATAATAAAATAATTTAATATTAAATTTAAGTAGTATTTTCAACATTTAAATCATTTAAAATATCACAAGTATATGGATAAATGATTTTATAAAATATTATTACATTCTAATACATATCTAAATGGATCTAAATATTTTTCCTAATTTACACATCAATATACTATTTTTAGAGTAAATATGGCCTCTGCATTAAATTGGATAAAACTTGGTCTCCTAATTAAACAAATGATGTTAAATACAATAAATAGATTATATTTTTTATTAAACATCTGAATATCAAAAATTGATAGGGTTACATGGAGCAGCCGAGATTTATTATATAGCAAAGCCTAATGAGGTTAATTGGAAGGGATTCAAATGCAAAATATATGAAACTTATGGGACTTTGTAAAAACTATAAATGGATCTTCTATTTTTCTAGAGAAGTGATCCTGTTAGCCCGAGCTAAGTAAATGTCTCACTTAGCCCACCTTAAAAACCCTATTTACAACAACTTTTTTTATTTTTTTTTTCTTCATACACTTGTTTATCTAAGTGTATTTAATATATAATCAAATTTTAACATTTTTGGATATGTGTATATTTTTTTTTAGATTTTTAAAAATAAGGGTATTTTAAATACATATATACACATAGATGTTTAAAAATCTCAAAAAAATAGATAAACATATTAAAAAAAGGTAAAACTTGGTTTATATGTTAAATACACTTAGATAAACAAGTGCACGAAGAAAAAAGTAAAAAAAAAGTTGTTGTAAATAAATTTTTTAAGATGGGCTAAGTGGGGCATTTACTTACCCCGGGCTAACAGGATCACTTCACATTTTTCTAGGCCATTTTGTTCTTCACGCACACGCTGGTATCAACCACGTGACCACTTGAGTGTTGACAGTCCTCTAAATCTCCGCTCTTTGTGATCACTCCACCATCACTTACAAATAATAGTCTATTTTGAACTATTATTTCGAAACAAAAATGCAAATATCCAAAACGCGAATGTTAATTCATCATTATGCGAAGTCTATTTTGAAAATACCTCGTCCCAACTCCGAAGAACATAGATCACTGATGTTAATATTAGCCGTCAAATCATTGGAGTAGAAATCGTGTTCGTTGATGGATGGAAGGTGATTTGGTGGGGGCGGCAACGGCAACGGACGTTTGAAGTACGGGAGTTTTTTTTTTTTTTTTTATCGTTTTAATTGGTGTTTATTTACAAGTTTACACCTTTGTTACATATCATACTATATAATAAGCTCGTAAAATCTTATAAATTTTTTATATCCACTTACACCGTAAAAAGAAAACTCACCCTCCTCGTAGCGAAGGCGAAGCGAGAAGTAAGCCCTTAAACCGAGGAGCCATGATTACTTCCATACAATATTTAGGGTGTGTTTGGTAATGAATAAAACTTTTGATAAAAAAATTTGAAGAGTAAAAGTTGTCAAATGATGTGATATGGTAGGAGTAATGATGAGTAGTAAAGAGTATAAAGTTAAAATAAATAGGTTAGTTGTGTAGAAATGATTGAAAAGTAGGGTGGTTATATAAGAAAATGTGAAAAAATGATTAAAAAATATGATAGTTGTGGAAAATGAAAAGTTTTAGATTGAAAAGTTTTAACTTGACATGTTTTATTAATTGCCAAACACACCCTTATTTTTTATTTTTTGATTTTTTCTTTCTAAATATGTTTTTTAAGTGTATTTAATCCACGTATCAAGTTTTACCATTTTATAATAATTTTAATATTTATTTATAATTTTTAAAAACTATTTTTTTTAAAGGGTGACATTGACTAAAATACTCTTGAAATTGATGATTATAAAAATAAAAAAATAAAAAAATAAATTTATTGTAAAATGGTAAAACTTGATACATAGGTTAAATACATTTTTTAAAAAACATATTCATAAAAAAACTGAAACAAATAATACATAAAAAATAAAAAATAAATATTGTATAAAAGCCGGTATACTTCTAAGTCGTATATAAACATGGCTCCAAGCCGAGAGCCGCAACCAACACGCGAGAATCCTCCTAAGCAGGAAATTTGAAACTGCTGCCTTAATTGGAAAGAAAAGGGGTACGAAATTGGACGGCTGATCTGGCAGGCCGGTATGGCAGAAGATTTGAATTAGGAGTTGGACTTTGACTCCTGCCCGCCGCAAATGCGAGGAATTAGGGTATTGATGGGGGAATTGAAGTGGCAACAGCTTGCTAGCCAAGTTATTGCATTTGCATGCTGGTGGTGGTTGAGGGGCCTATGGTTTGGTTCGGTGCCTTCTCCATGAGGATAACAGCTCCACCCCGGGGCTTTCCCAGTGGGCGGGTTTGGAGGATTCTTTTTGGAATTTGGATTTGATTAGATTTTTGGTAAAAAAAGAGTATAAAATTTTTTATTAGCGAGAAGTAATGTAATATGATAAAGATAATGACAAGTAGTAAAAAAATAAAATAAAAGTTAAAATAAATATTATGGTTGTACATATAGTTGTGAAAAAATAATTATTGAAAAGTAAAATAATTGTATTGAAAGATATCAATAAATAATTTTTCAAAATTTTCCAGAACGCTCATGTCATATTGTCATCGCATGAGATGAATTGGATGCATGTGGATTACAACAGGTGCTCCGCCATTACACGGGGAGGGGAAGGGTGTGAAATGAGATGAATCTCTTCATTCTGACTCGAAATTAGAGGAGATTTAGATCAGAAAGAAAGATGTGGACAGTTGAATTTTAAATATTTGTAGTGGAAATAAGTAATTTTTTTAATGGTGCGTCTATTTAATTACAAAACTTTTCAAATTAAAATTTTTACTCTAAAATTTTTTACTCTTGATAGCTTTTTTATTTTTTTATTATTTCTTTACATGTTTTTGTATAATTATCTTACTTTTTAATCATTTCTACATAACTATTTATACAGCTAACATTTATATTTTAAAATTTATTCTTTACTTATCATCATTACCCTTACTATATTACATTATTTTTACATTTTAAAAACTTTTATACTAAAAACTTTTCAAAAATAAAAGTTTTATTACTTTCCATGTACACCCTAATAATAAACAATCTTATTCCATTTGTGTGGTCCTGAACAGGACCCAGTGGCATTGAATGTGTTTGGCCAATTTCTTAAAAGTAAATTTTTTAATGGTGCTTTTTATGGAGCGAACTTTAAAGTTTTAAAATACGATGAATGCATAGCAGCTGTGGAGTTTTATGGAGCTGAATTTTAAAATTTTAAGATATTTAAAACATAATTTATTTTACGGTCCCATTTCTATGTAACCCGTCGGGCTATATATAGAAGCGAACCCATTTAATTCCTTCAAAATCTAAGATTTTGATCCTTATAGAAAATTCAATCTATTTATTGTATTTAACATTATTTGTTTATCTAGAAGACCAAGTTTCATCCCAATCGAGTATATTAATGGGTCACATTTGTTCAAAAATATATATATCCATGCGTAAATTATGAAAAATACTTAGATCTATTTACACATGTATTAGAATATAATAATGCTTTATAGAATTATTTATTCATATAGAAATAATATTTTAGATGGTTTAGATGTCAAAAATACTACTTTAAAATTAATATTTTAGTATTTTTCATAATTTATAAATGAATATATACATTTTCTAACAAATGTGGCCCATAAATAACTTGATTAGGATAAAACTTGATCTCATAAATAAACAAATGCTGTTAAATACAATGAATAAATTAGATTTTTCATCAATAATTAAAATCTTAGATTTTGAAGAAGTTACATGAGTCCGCTTCTATGTAACCCGGTTACATAAAAGTGAAGCCTTTTATTTTATATAGTTGATGCCCTCCAGCAAATAATATTATATCTAACTTCATGTGAATTCCCCCCATCCACCATACCAAACACATCCTAAAAAGTAATTAGTTGGGTGCGAGGCCATTGGTAACACCGCCAGCAACCACAGTGCTAGCGTGTATTCAAATCACTAGGGCTATAGTCCTTGAGTATTAATCGGAGAGCTTTATGTGTTTTAGTTAAGGTGGAGTTGTCTCTAAATTATTTAGGTGGAGCTTTATTTTTGGATTCCATAGGAGGAGCAGTTGGTCTCCTAAAAAGATTTGTAAGAATGTCACACTGCTTGATTGTAATAGATATTGAAATTGATGCAAAATATTTACCAAAAAAACATATCCTAAAAAGTCAAAATCATTGTAGTAAATGAAGAAAATAAAATTAGTATAGCCAATTGGGAGCGGATTTAATACAGGTAGAAGTCTATTCTTCCAAGTTGATAGGTAAAGTTTGTTGTCTCCAGAGTAATATTTGGAAGCATATAGTCATGTTCTTGCAAATTGTAAGAATGTCTCGTAGTTTTATTATACTAAAAATTGAGATGAGCATAAAATATACACTATGCTAAAAATAGTTTGAATAAAATGGGAACTAGTACTATGCACTCGGCACGTTAAGGCTTGCCCAAATGTACTTTACCCTTTTTTATTTTTTTGAATTTTTTTATAAAACTGTTATACATGTGTATCAATTTTACCATTTTGAAGATTTTTAGATTTTTCAGATTTTATTAAAAATGCAAATGATTTTTAAAATTCAGAAAAAATATCTAAAAATATCCGAAAATGATAAAATTGATGCACATGTTAAATACATTTAGATTAACAGTTGTGTAAAAAAAATTTTAAAAATAAAAAAAATGGGTGTACGCACCCGGGTGCATTGATTGCATGCAATTACGACCTGAATAAAATAATACAAAAGAAATTAACACTTACGGAATGCGAAATAAATTGTGATATAGCAAAACAAACGGCACAAAGTTCAGTTCTTCTGCGAAGAAGATACAGACAGGTAGTTAAAGTACATTTATTTAAACAATCGACTTTTGGCACCTGCGAAGAAATATTTGCTCGAATGTTTCGCAGGTTAAGTAAATATTCAATATATATAACTCTCAATTACTTTTTTTTTAACGATCTAACTGATCTTATGAGTGTGTTACTAACAATACTGCTCGGACCATGCGACTCGAGGATTTTTTTTGTCCAACCAAATAAGAACCATATGAGTTATTTGATATTATAAATTACTAGCTTAAATACAAAGTACCCTAAAGGATGAAATAAGATATGAATGGGATGATAAATGTCATATAAATGGTATTAATGTATTGAGAAATTAAAAAACTATAATAAATTAAGAAAGTATTATCAAAAATAAAAAATAATGTTGTTATATATTAGAAAACGAAAAATCATGTTAAATTTTTTAAAAAAAAATTTAAGAGGACTAATCACGTGTGATTAATGGCATGGAAGCCTTCCATACAATATTTTTATTTTTATTTTTTATTTTTTAAACCATTTCATAAATATATTCAACTCATATACCAAGTTTTGCCATTTGAAATTTATTTTTTATTCTTTAAAGGGTGAAATTAACTAAAATACATTCGAAATTGATGATTTTTAAAAATAAAAATAAATATGCAAAATATTTTTAAATGATAAAACTTGGTATATAGGTTAAATATGTTTAAGAAAAATATCTTTAAGAAAAGATAAAAAGTAAAAAAGTAAATGTTGACTGAAGGTTGTATGTGATTAATAACATGTGATCAGTCCTTTTATAAGGGTTATTTAGATACTATAAAAATTTTCAAGTAAAATTTTTTAATTGAAAACTTTTTATCATTCATAGCTATCTTTTTTTTAAAAAAAATTATTTTTTACATTTTCCAATACGATTATTTTATTTTTTAATTATTTCTACTCAACTATATGTATAATTAATTAATTAATTTTAATTTAATTTACTTTACTCCTCATCGCCTCTGTTATATAACATCATTCTCTCCACTGCCGAATAAAAAGGATTTGTTAAATAGAATTATAAAAATTAAGTTATTCTCAAAGTTTGATCTAAAATTAGGTTATTGGTAAATTCAAATATCTGAGGAAGATAAATATAAGACAGCGTTTAATGTCCCTTTTGGACAATTTGAACGGAACGTTATGCCTTTTGGACGATTATTTTATTTTTTAATTATTTCTACTCAACTATCTGTATAATTAATTAATTAATTTTAATTTAATTTACTTTACTCCTCATCGCCTCTGTTATATAACATCATTCTCTCCATCAACTTTTATATAACAAACTTTGGAGTTTAGATACGAAAATTTTACCGTTCGGCCAAAAATGGCGTGACTTCCAGGCAAGGCGGCTCGGTGCGCCGACCACATACTGCCAAGCCAGTGCGGCTCATGAAGGAAGTGCACCAGAGGGGTATACTACACAGTGGGGAGAGAGGGGGATTGAAAGAAGCAAAAAAATAAAAATAAAAAAATAAAATCCCGATCTGACCGCAAAAAGCAAACCAAAAGTCAGCCAGCCAGATACAGCATACAAGTACGCGGAAAACTCAGTTGGCGAAAAACTCACGGAGCCCCTCACCAGTTGCCACGTGTCATAACCCAGATCCAACGGCCCTCGGGTCTCGGCACGCCATCCCATGCACACACATCTCCCTCCCTCCGTCCCTCCCATTGACAATTATCCCCATTCCCCACCCCCATCTCTTTCAATCCGTCTCCCGCCCTGCTTCAACTCTTCAACGCATCCTCACACTGTAACTTCACTCCCCACGTACACTTGCATCCCTCCACCATTCCTCTTCCTTTTGTCCCTGAATTAAAGGCCTATGTTACCCTAACCATCTCAAACTTCATGCATATGCGTATTGACTGTTGCTAAGGATGCAAAAGACTTAGAATGGAAAAGAAAATTGGTGACAAATATGAGGATGTATTCTGAGCATAGGAAAATTCGTATTGAAAATATAAAAAAATTATATTAGAAATAAAAAAGGGTATTTAGATAGTGAAAAATCTCATCTCATAAAGAGCAAGGGAAAATTCATATTGAAAATATAAAAAATTATATTAGAAATCAAAAAAGGTATTTAGATAGTGAAAAATCTCATCCCATTCATGCACTATACAACCAGGAATTTTTTAGAACACATGCTATTAGAAGGTTGACTACGCAGTTACCCTCCAAAAATTAAATTTACAGAGGGATGAAAAGTAAACTGCATTGAAAGATGAAACAAAATTTAATTATTTATTCGCAATGTATAAGGACGAAATAAATATATCTCCTTTAGAACATAACGAATTCGAAAATTAAAGTTGTTGTAGATAATTAATAGCAATTAAGTCATATTCTAATAGAAGTGTTGCCGAAAATTAAAAGATATCAATTTTGTTTATAAATATTGTATGATCGCATGTGCTGTTGGTATTGGAATTTTCCATTTTATACTAGATTATTAATAAACCTTTTTGTAATTTTTAATTCAACTAACTAATATTTAGAGTAATGGCACCATCGTTTTGGGATGACTCTACTAATTGAAATTAATCCAGTATAGCTTAATTCTGGTAGTGTGTTATTTCAATTGTTTCAAAACAAGAGATATAATGTTTGACCAGTAAATTTGCGGTAACTAATTATATAGGCTAATAATTTTATATGGTGTTTTTCTTATTTGCATATGCAATTAGAATGACTGCTAACTTTTTATTTTTTAAATAAATTTATGGTTTTGGCTTAGATTTTTTCTCCATAAAATTTAGTAATTTTAAAATATTTTTGATTTTTACTTTACTTTTGAAAATCAAAGTTCATGACGTAGATACATGTGCATGAGTTCATGTCCTAAAATACATTAATTTCCAAAATAAAATTAAATAATTCAAAAAAGAGTCATATTTCATAACAAAGAAAATCTAAGCCGAGCACAAATATTAATAAAGTATTATTTATTTTTAGGGTATGCTTGGCGATAAGAAAAAAAAATCAAGTTAAGACTTTTTACTTTCTATAACTATTCTATTTTTTAATTATTTATTCAAAACTTCTTATACAACTATTTTATTTTTCAATCATTTCTATACAATTAAATTTATTCTTTTACTCTTCATTATTAATAAAAAACTTTATGCTCAAATTTTTTTCATTCAAAAATTTTATAAATTTTCAAACATACCTTTAGCCTATTGCATTTCAAGAAATGAGTTCTGGTAAAATTTGAAATTACTTTCATCAAATGCAAAAACTCAAAAGTTTGTTCGTCGTATACAATTGCAGCTAAAATAAACTTTGAATTAACTCAATTTTAATTCAACACTGAGTCAACACATAATAAATGAAGTAAATGTTGGCATGGCACCCGACCAGTTGCACACTAACGGCGAACCCGCGTTTGGCAAAACACAACGTGAAGGTGTAAACGACTAACAAGTGGAAAGTGGGCGGGCAGCTGCTCGACACACGTGCACGCGAGTGCATTTGCAGCTCCTAACCCCGGGTTAAAGACCGAAGCACTAGAACTTAACCATAATCACTTAACCCAACTATAGTCAACGCCTTCCTGCTCCACCACAATCAATAATAAATACTCTAGAAAGAAAAAGGAGCATAATAAATAAAAATAATGAATTTCAACCCCCCCTCTGTCCAAAAGTCAACGCCCGCTTCTTCCTATTCTTCTGCTGCTTCTTCTTCTTTTATCCCCCGTTCTTCCCCCCAACCACACCCCTCCTCCCTCCATCTCTCTCTTTCTCTCACCCCTATTGAATTATAATTCCTGAGGAAAACAAAGACAATAAAAAAAATAAAAATCTCGAGTCTTCCTCTTTCTCTCTCTGTTTTCTCATTCTCTTGTCCTCCATGGGCAACGGCATCGGCAAGGTCGGCATCTGTTTCTCCGGCGGAAGTAGCCGCAGCCGCAGCCGCCACAACATCGCCGTCGTCATCTCGGAGCCGCTGGACGAAGGCCTCGGCCACTCCTTCTGCTATGTCCGCCCGGACCCATCTCTGCTATCTTCCTCCAAAGTCCACTCCGAGGAATCCGCCGGCCCCCCCACCACCACGACCTTCCGCTCCATCTCCGGTGCCTCCATCTGCGCCAACGCCTCCACCCCCCTCTCCACCTCCATCGTCGACCTCTACTCCTACAACTCCATCGACCGCTCCTCCGCCGCCTTCGACTGCTCCAATTCCTTCGCCTCCATCCCTCTCCAGCCTGTCCCCAGATTGAATTCCGGGCCCTTGTCGGGAAGTCTCGCCGCGTCGGGTCCCATGGAGAGAGGCTTCTTATCGGGGCCGATCGAGAGGGGCTTCATGTCTGGGCCGCTCGATCGCGGGATCTTCTCGGGGCCTCTCGACAAGGGGCCTGATCAGTTCCAGCGGAGCTTCTCTCACGGTGAGTTTGCTTTCCGGGCTCGATCCAAGAAGGCATCTTTGATCAGGGTCCTGAAGAAGGCGATCGCCAGGACAATTGGGCAGAATTCGATTGTGGCGCCGGTTAAAGGGGTTTTGTCCGTCAAGGAATTGGATTCGATAGTGGGCTCGGAGAAGAACGGAGAGAACATCACGAACAGCAGCAATAATCTAAGCAGCGATCTGAGCATGGAAGACGACAGTTCGCTAGAAAGTCAGAATCTTCAATGGGCGCAGGGAAAGGCCGGGGAGGATCGCGTTCACGTTGTTGTCTCTGAAGAACATGGGTGGGTTTTCGTCGGAATCTATGACGGATTCAACGGCCCGGATGCTCCCGATTTCCTCCTCTCCAATCTCTACCCAGCAGTTCACAAGGAGCTTAAAGGGCTCTTGTGGGATGATAAGTTCGAATCTTTATCTGGAGCCGCTGCGGATTCCGATTCTGGTGCTTCGGTCGAGACCCACGAATCAGATGCTCCGAATTCGAGGAGTCAGATGGCAGAGAGCTGTTCCCAGTGCGTTGAAGCAGAGAATTTCCCATTTGGGGCTGACATGAATTCAAATGCGACGAGTGGTCGGAGAAAGAATCCGAAAAGAAAATTTAAAGGGGCTGCGAAGAAATGGGAGGAGAGCCAGAAGAGGTGGAAGTATGAGTGGGAGAAGGAGAGGTTGGAGCTTGAGCGGAGGCTGAAGGAACAGCTGAGCAAGTCGGGCTCGGATTGCGCCGTGAACCATTCAGATGTTTTGAAGGCTCTGTCTCAAGCACTGAAGAAGACTGAGGAATCTTATTTGGATATTGCCGATAAGATGGTTGTGGAGAATCCCGAATTGGCTCTTATGGGTTCATGCGTTTTGGTCATGCTGATGAAGGGGGAAGATGTATATTTGATGAATGTGGGCGATAGCAGAGCTGTTCTAGGCAAGAAGGCAGATCCCAACGTGTGGGGATGCAATGCCTATCAGGATTTGGAACGGATCAAAGAGGAGACTTTGCACGATCTCGAGGCATCTGACGCCGATCCATTTGAGGAACTGCCCAGTTTGACAGCTCTGCAGCTTACTTTGGATCACAGCACTAGCATCAAAGAGGTATCTCCTGTTCTTCTGCATTGCGTAGTAACCTTAGTCTTAACAAGACGTTTAGTGTCAGACTTTTGATGAGCTTTTCTCATCGAACTCGTTCGATTGATGAGATCCTAGTCCAACTCACGATTATCTTCCATTGGTTGATCTTAGATATCTGAAATTTAAGTTGGTCAGATTGCTAGGATAATATAATGGGAGGATTCAAGATGAGCCATGGTGGTGGGTTCATAGGTCAATGATTAGAGATAGTGAAAGATGCACCCAATCATACCATGGTTTTGACAGAAGAAGTTGGATGCTATTTCTTGATGCTCTGAATCCTCTATCAGCGCAGCTTGTGACTACTCTCTTTTATTTCTGTTGATATGAAATCTAGCATGCCATAATCTTAAATTGCATTTCAGGAAGTAGAAAGAATCAGAAGTGAGCACCCTGATGATGCTTCTGCTGTTGTCAACGACCGTGTTAAAGGCTCTCTGAAAGTCACGCGAGCTTTTGGTGCTGGATTTCTCAAACAGGTGATCTGATACACTGAAAATTCAGGCTTGCATGCTTTTGTATAGATTCCACTCATAGAATTGCTGAGATTTGCTCTGTTTTTCCCAGACATTGTAAAGTTTCAAACTTTCTATCACCAATGTGTTTCATTTCCCAATTGATGTATGATCCATGGTTTTGCTCCCAAACGGCAAACAACCCTTTTATGGGCAGTCTCAGATCCTTGGCATTTGGACTTGGATATGGTGTTAAGTTTTTACGTAGGCATCATTTGGATGAACCATCAAGTGAAATAATAGAGGACAGAGGCACTTGGTCATGTCTGGACAGCTATGAATTTTGACTATGACTTTCAATTCATTCATTTCACCTCTGTCGAATAATAACTCAAATCTGATCTGTTAGTCCATCCGAATGCATGTCATTCAAAATGCTGAAGCAAGAAATCGTCATTTTGTTTAGCATTGAGCAATGTGCCCTTCTGGCTTCAGAACTGATCCTTCTTTAAATTTGTCAGGCCAGCCTGTTGTACTGCACCCATTCAAAGTTGATGTTTTGTGTTTCCATTTGACAAACCTAACAATTTAAGAAGTTCTATATTGCATTTACATGTTGCCTTTGGTTTCTTATTGCAGCCTAAATGGAACAATGCACTTCTAGAGATGTTCAGAATAGACTATGTCGGGACCTCTTCATACATCAGTTGTATACCATCTTTGTACCACCATAGGCTAAGCCCTCAAGACAGATTTTTGATTTTGTCGTCTGATGGGCTTTATCAGTATATGACTAATGAAGATGCAGTTGCTCTAGTGGAACGATTCATTGTGGAATCACCCGAAGGAGATCCTGCACAGCACCTCGTTGAAGAAGTCCTTTTCCGTGCGGCAAAGAAAGCTGGTAAGACCCAACTGTCTAGAGTCGAAAACAGATTTTTGGGAGATATTTAACAGTTTCTGGTGCTTAATTAGGCTGTTTCGTCAGCCAAGTGACTTGGTCGCAAAAATTTTGACCTCTTAGCCGCTTGTCAAAGCGGAACAACTACATGCTAAGAAAATCAGAAGCGTGGAAATTATGATGGAATGCCCATGGGCAACTACGCCGTATGACCTTACCAAATAAGTTGACGTTTCCATTTTCAGAAAGATGTAGTTTTTGTGGGACCCTGCTGATGAATAGATTGAATACACTCACAAACAGAACTTCACACTAACCTTCATAAATACATACATGGATTTCCATATATATTTTCTTCGGTTTAACCATCCTGGCTTCTTCTTTCTTTAGGTATGGACTTCCACGAGCTGCTAGAGATACCACACGGCGATCGGCGCCGGTACCATGACGATGTTTCAATCATTGTTATTTCTTTGGAAGGGAGGATATGGAAATCGTGTGTGTAAATAGATCACAGATTAGAGAAGTTATAGAGATTTACAGAGAAGGTGGGCTTTTTTTCAGTTTTTTCCTGGTCGCCGCTGTACCATATCACTCAAGCTCTGGGAGGAAACATACTGCCCATGTGTCTGGTGATAAGAAGATTGTAAAGATGCGCATGCTGCTCAAGTTGATTTCAAGCTGTTATAAAAGAATTGTATTTTTCTAATAAATGGCTCTCTTTGTCAGTTCCATGATGCAAATGAATGACCACTGGCCCTCTTTTCCCCACCTTTTGCAAAGTCTTCAAAGGACGGAATTGGTCTTCTATGGAGTTCTTTCTGCTCTCTTAAGATATCTCTCTTCTATTGGTTCTACCAGCAGCCTGAGAAATAGGCCTTTCTGTTTGTCTAGTTAAAGAAGCTAAGAATCGTCAGCCAAGCATGCGATTGCCAAAAAACAACCTGATTAATAGCCAAAACCTCTTACATGTGAGATATTGGGGGGATAAGGATAACCTATACATAAAAAGGCTAAGAACCCACGAAATTTCTTCTCGGTTACCTTCATCATTCATGGTAGAAAAGTCATAAGCATGTTTTCAGCCCATGTGAGCACATGAGAATACCCCCCTTTGCTACTCTCTTTCCAATCTTTCTAAGGTCTTAACTTTCCGCTAAACAGAGGCTTTTACTTGATAACATGCTAGGTGGATGAAATTCTTTGGATCTGGGTTCGAACTAAACAGGACCATCCAGAAAGCGATTCCTGTTGGACATCATACAATTGGTGAAATCACTTTTCCTTTTAATAATTAACCCAGGATGGCTATGAAATGGACGGTTTTGAATTTTATGATATTAATATAGCTTCTGTGCAGTGGTCATGATTAAAATCTTGTAATGATTGGAATCAGATACCCAGGGTCAAATGGACAATATTGCTGTGAAGGTGATAGGGTATTGTCGTGGGGTGCTGTTTCTTGTGCAAACGAATAATAAGATTAGCCAGTATATCAACTATCAAGTGCTTTCACTGGATACAAATACAAACGAAAGGTACCGTAGTAACTGAAAGAGGATCATCAGACCTGTTGTCCTGAAGGCCAGGGAACCTGATGGTGGGACTAAACCCAAGAGTGGGTGGGGTTAAGTCTCCTAATCTTCTATGCATGTGGTGCATTTCGAAATACAGGAGTGAAAAAATTTCCATCATTTGCACATGCTGGTTACCTATTTTTCCTCTTTCTGGGTGATCTGAAGTTTCATCGTCGCAGAAAGTTTTAAGCTAGTTAAATAAACATTCGATCAACAAGGCAACTATTAGTTTTAGTTGTTTCTTACATTTATTCTCTATCCATGCGTTTATGCATTTTTGTCGTTCTAAATGTGTCAACTTTACAAAAAGCAAAGGTAGCAAATGAAGTAACATGCGACCTAAAACTTCCCATAATAAAGCATAAACCCAAGCGGATAATCAAATATGCATATACGCAAGAAACTAAAATTTCAATTATGAAGAATTCAGCCTGTTTTGTCAGCAGTGTAAGGGCAAACATTTCTTGTCTTCAGCCATCACTGATCTGAAGAATCCAATATCACTCTGGTTTTGATTCCCCAAAAAGAGATGGGAAGAATCTCTTCTTAATTTTTTCTGTGGATAGCATCCATTTCAATCCTCAGCTTGGAGAGGTGGTGCCAGATTGGGTAAAGATTCGTCTCTCCCTTCTCGACGCCCAATCATGTAAAAACCTTTTCTGGGAAAGGATCCTGCATGTGATGAAAGCAACGTGCATTTCTGAACATAGCACGTATCCAGATAAACTCGTCAGGATCTGCTTGTGCTGTTTGGACTTCAAAGCAACAAAGGTCTGGCGGGTTATTCTCTGGGAAATAATCAACTATAACCTATGCTGTTCTTGCTCAAGCCTGAGATAGATGGAATCTTACTTTCATATCAACTACCAAATGATGAAGTTAAGCTTCATCAGCTGCTTTTTCATTCTTCCATTTAGTTAGAAACCTGAAAACAGCGCTTAGAAAACTTCATTATGCACACATCATCTTGATCTAAATTCAACAAATCTACTGAAAGACTAGTAAATTAAAATTTAAAATTTTGAGTGGATTAGGTTGAAATTGAATGGCAGAGGATCATTGAAGCACTCAGAGCAAACAGGACAAATGCGTATCTTCATAGTCAATTCCATACTCATGCCCATATGTAATGCGTAGATAATGTGGTTCCAGCTTTCAAGAATAACTCGAATGCAGGCTGCTCCATGGGGCCATCTGACATCACCCAATTGATTTTTAACATGGTCAAGCCAAAGGCTAACTTGGCAGCCTGACGTTTTTTAATCTTTATTATTTTTTCCCTCAGGTTTCCCATTTCTTCATGTTATAAATGATAATAGGATAACTTTTGCAGTATAGAAACATTTATTAGTAGTCTTGTTTTGGTCATTTTTTTTATGATATGCTTTTGAATCAATGCTCTGGGCATAGAAATTTCCCCTGCCTCATTAATACCCTTGGGCTCACCTATTTTATCCCCTGGATGAGATAGAAATGGCAGTTTGATGGCATCTGCAGGTTATAGGCCCTGTTCGGATGGATCCCGAAGATGTGAATGTGATCGAGCAAGATGCTTGATTATATTTTGTTGCTAGAGCAATTGCCTTTGACGTCTACCGAAAGTGCTGACATCATAATCCCAACTTTTCACTGACTGTTTCTGAATGACCTTTCCCGGCTCCACTAGTCTCAAACATAGGTACATCATCTCTAAGTGGTGTTTAGTTGCTCAAAACGTCATCAAGTTTCATGATCAATCCATCTGATTTGGTGTAAGGTAGTGGATGTTTTCATTTGATTTTGTGAACATGAAAAAAGCCTAGCTTCTAGTGTTGATATTCAACCTTGTCCTTCAGTATCTCACATCAACGCATGAATTGGCCAACTTAATTATGCTATTAACTATTGAAAGCTGCTGACATCCCATATTCCTGCAGACTAAAATCTTTGTTTCAGTGACCCACATTTTCAATTTACATTCTTATTGATAGCGCTAACCACCTGGCATTCGCCGACAAGGACACTCATGGAGATTGACCAATTAACTCTAAAGTTCAGTTTAATGGGTTTCATCTGATCATAAGTCAATCCTTTCAACCATACCTTCATCTTTGGAAATATCTGCTGGTGAATATGACTTTGAGGCAACTGTATTTGGCTCAACCATACTTTTTATCTGTGGACTGCCTTAGGTTCACTTCATGCAACTGCTGATATAACCATCTCTTCATGATTGCTTTACAACCCTGATTTCAACATCTGCTTCTTAAAGATGCTCATGGATCTGCTGCAATCTTTGTCACATTGAATGATGGAAAAGTACATAAAAAGACAGTTTGCTATTATGGATTATCTGAGTCAATCTACTTGGATGAACTTAAATTAGTGTGCAGTTATGAATCTAGGCACACCTCTGTCCATTTATTAAGCTTCTATGAAGCTTTGTGCTGGACGTGCACTGTTTCAAAAAGCCGTCTCTAATCAAAACATCTGTTGGCAAATAAAAGTGGATTAGGTACAACACAAAGCAAGCCTGATTAGGTTAACGACACTGATGATGATGCCGACAATGAGGACAACTATGCCCTTCTCGTTGCAATTGAACTTCATTTTTTTGTATGCTTCTACCAATTAACTGGCATTCAGGTTGTTGATTAGCATACGAACATAGACAACAGTACATAGTCCTGACATCAAAGTAATGACTTCTGAGCTGCAGAAAAATAATAACACCTTCACTAACGGCGCATTTGATAGCACGCATTTTAAGTGGAAAGTTCCAAGTTGATGGAACTTAGTCAGGTTGCAGGACTTGTCTAATCCTATTTGTAGTGGGATTGGCCTTCCCGTTTCCAGTCCACATATATCCAAGCTGCCTGTTTCAGCTTATTACTTGCTTCTATGTCAAAAATATCAGCACGTATTATCCTTGACGATCTAACTTCATCTTGTCAGCATTTTTCTCGTCATTTCTGAGTGTTCCCCCCACCCCCCCACACACCACACCACCCCCACCCTCTCCCTCCGCGATTTGTTCCCCCTTCGCAAATGGGGTTGATGGAACCCACCAAATCTAGCCCCAGGCTCGGCTTTGAGTGACTCTTGCCTGCAATTAACGTGAGTGATGCACGATTGAACCTGGTTGCAGCACTGTCACACCTTTTTGTGATTGAACTTGATAGTTAACCATGTTGTACAAGAACAATGACATGAATCACAGAAAAAGTGGCACAAGAACAATTTAGAACAGGGATGCAGGCTTTTAGACATTGCCCCTGAAAAACCCAAAAATGGAGAAGCTCAAACCTCCAAGCGTTTTCAAAGGCCCAGTATTTTGATGGGAGATTGGCGTTGCTTATGTCAGAAGTCTAATGTCGATGCTGTGCACGAAAAACAAAACATTCAAACCCAACAAGTTTTCAACCGTATTCATATTTTGGGTTTAAGAGATGTATTGCATGAATCAAGCTGCAACAAACAATAGGTGCGTACAAAAGTGTAGTCCACACATGCTGCCGCACTCCTAAGCAACCGCTTGGTGGAGCACTCACTTTGGCATCTTTACAAACAATCCTGTAGTACATAGAACTAAATCCATGATTGAGACTTGCTGATTTGCTAATTAGGTTCCTATAATCTTACCAGTCATATCTTAGCATATCTGCTGGCACAAAGTATCTGCTGCCCACTAGGATAAAATAAAATAAAATACTAGCGTTGAAATCCTTAAGAGTGCACACAAACAAGAAGTCTCAAGTGGAATCTTATTCTATTGCATGTCTCGACAGCTAAAAAAAATATTTTAAAACCCTAATCATGCTAAAATAATTCTAAACGGGCAGTTGAGCTAAAGCTTACTTGACCAGATGGGTTACATGGAAGTTGAGTCATGTAACCCTCTCAAATTTTAAGTTTTTGATATTTGGTGGAAAATCCAATTCACTTATTCTATTTAACATCATTTGTTCAACTAAAAGACCAAGTTTCGTCTGAATCAAATGTGTTCATAAGCACATATAAGAACTTATCCGATACATATACATGCACAGTAAGTTACAGTGCATTTAGATCAAAATGGCATCACATGGTTATAAAATACACACCTACTCCATCCATTATATTTATAATTATTTCTTTTATTAGTATCCAAATTTTTATCCAAATTGGATATGTATATGTGTTTCATCTAAAAATGGTAAAAAAATCAACACAATAAAATAATTTGATGTAAATGTCAATTTTAAAGTTATTTTTTCAACATATAAACTATTTAAGATATACTTTATACAGGGATAAATGATTGTATAAAGGGCCAGTTCCATATATAACCGTGAATTTTACCTTTAATTCCACTTATACCCATGAATTTTCAAAAAACCCCCTCATATGAACGAAATTTCATGTTAATTCTACTTATACCTATGCTGTTAGGGATCTATTAAATCGGCTATTAGCCTCTTTTTAAAATGACAAATATGCCCAAGCTCTACTGTAGTTTAAGGTTGCTTTGCTTAAAGTTAAAGATTCTTTTCCAAATAATATATGATTCTATAGTTGTAGAATTACTAAAAAATCATTATCATATGAATTTTTAGCTATAAAATTATAATTAAGAATTAATACATTCGTCATTTTCTAAAGAGTTAATGACCTTTTTAACATAACCCTAACGACGCGGGTATAAGTGAAATTATAGGTAAGATTCATGTGTATATAAGGAATTCACTCTTATATAAAGTATTAATATATTTAAATATATGTACAACCCATTTTAAACTAAATGCACTATTTATAATGCACGTAAATGCTGTAGATTATATTTCTCTTTCTCTCTCTCTATATGTATGTAGGATTTTGATCAAGTGCGTATAACTTCACCATACAATCTATGCATTGTGGGGGTCCACTTGATCATGAATTGAAAATCTACTTCACTCGTTGTATTTAGAATTATTTACTTTATTAGTACACCAATTTCATCAAAATCTAACATGTGTATGAATCCCATTTTAAAATGGTATAAAACCAATGTAATAAAATTGTTTAATGAAAATATCAATTTCAAAGTTGTATTTTCAACATCTAAACTATGTAAAATATTATTTTTATATCGAAAAATGATTATGTAAAGTATCATAATATTCTATTATATGTGTAGCCCATTTTCCACGAATTACAGTGTAGTCCATCTGCAGAGTAACATATATATATGGGCTCCACTTCTATGTAACGGGATTACATAGAAGTGGTCCCATGTGACTCCTTTATCTTTCAAGATGTTGATGATTGATTCAAAATTCGATTGATTCATTATATTTAATATCATTTGTTTATTTATAGTGTAGCCCATTTTCCACGAATTACAGTGTAGTCCACCTGCAGAGTAGCATATATATATGGGCTCCACTTCTATGTAACCGGATTACATAGAAGTGGTCCCATGTAACTCCTTTATCTTTGAAGATGTTGACGATTGATTTAAAATTCAATTCATCTATTATATTTAACATCATTTGTTTATTTAGGAGATCAAGTTTTATCCAAATCAATTATGTCCATGGCCATATTTGCTCAAATATATATATATAATATATTCACATGTAAATTATGAAAAATGCTTAGATCTATTCACACATGTATTAGAACGTAATAATACTTTATAGAGGGTGTGTTTGTTTGGGGCCAAAACTTGTCAATTAAAACTTTTCAACACAAAACTTTTCACTCTTCATAACTACTCTATTTTTTAATTATTTTTTCACATTTTTCTATACAAACTACCCTACTTTTCAATCATTTCTACACAACTACCCATACAACTAACCTATCTATTTTAACTTTATTCTCTTTACTCCTCATCATTACCCCTATTATATCACATAATTTTCTATCAGTTTAACAACTTCTACCTCTAAAACTTTTCATCAAAAGTTTTACCTCCAACCAAACACACCCAGAATCAGTTATCTGCATAGTAATGATATTTTAGATGACTTAAATGTTGAAAAAATTATTTTTAAATTGATATTTTAGCATTGAACTATTTTATTATATTGATTTTAAACATTTATAGATGAGACCCTTATATAAAGAGATTAAAAAGATAAAAGGACTTTTAAAATATTATAAATGATGCTAAATACAATGGATGGTGTGGATTTTTTTATCAACCATCAAAATTTTAAAAATAAAGAAAATTACATAGAAAATGAGTTTCATAGAAGTGAAATCGTGTATATATATATATAAGAACTCATCATGTGCATTTACATGCAAAATAACTTATGATATATTTGGTTTAAAATAGGTTATATATGCATTTAAATATATTAATATTTATACAATTATTTATCCATATACAAATTATATTTTAAAAAGTTTACATGTTAAAAAATAAGTTTAAAATTGTTATTTATATCAAATTATTTTATTATATTTAATTTGTACTATTTTCAAATGGGGTTCATACATATATTTTCTTGATGGGTGCTCATATAGTACAATCATCTCAACTGATATTACAAATATATTTTCTTGATGGGTGCTCATAATTGATATTACAAGTAAACTCTGAGACATTCTTATAATTTTTCTAATAATAATTTTAGAAATATCACAGTAGCAGATTTTTTGGTTCAAACTCTCCACAATGGGATTCGAAACCCACATAGCGCAGGGGCAGAAATCTTATTTGCGCTAGTTCATACACATGTTTAAAATAAAATAAATAATTTTAAATACAACAAGTGAAGTAGATTATAACTTTGTGATCATATGAAATTCATTTTTTAGCTAAATGTACTGTAACTTATAGTAGATTTACATGCACTAGTAACTTCTATATATATATGAGTTTTAATCATAAATTTCCATGTACCATAACTTATAGTGTATTTGGCTCAAAATGAGCACTACATGATTATAAAATTATAATCTATTTCACATATTGTATTTAAAATTATTTATTTTATTAGCATATCAATTTTCATCAAACTTAGATATGTGTATAGAGATCATTTGAAAATGATATGAAATCAATGCCACAAAATAATTTGATGTAAATAACAATTTTAAAATGATTTTTCAGCATATAAACTGTCTAAAATATAATATATACATGGATAAATAATTGTATGAAGTATCAATACATTTAAGTGCATGTGGGGCCAATTTTGAGTCAAATGTATTAGATGTAAATATACAAGATAAAGTCTTTATATACGTGTGTGCATACATACGATATATCTTCATGTGCAGACATACTGCACCATAGACATATTGCACCATAATCATGGTGCAATCCATTACAAAATGGGCTCCACGTATATTAAAATGGCTGTTTGATCATTTCAGACAGGCCTAAAAATGTATTTTTTTGTTTTTTTGAATTTTTTTTATAAACATGTTAATCTAGTTATATTAAATATATAGACTAATTTTTACTATTTTTGAATAAGTGTATGTATTTATTTTATATTTTTAAATAACGGAGGTACTTAAGTCATTTTAAACATGTTTATAAAAAAAATTTCTGTCTAAAATCACCAGATTTCATAATCAAGTGAGCTCTGTTTGCATATGATTGCACGGTATAGTCATATGTGCTAAAATAATTTCCTATAAATAAGCTATCTAGTGCAGACAAATTGCACGATAATTATGGTGCACTCTGTAGCAAAACAGATCCTGTACATATTAAGAATACCGTGATGCTAAATGCAATCATTTATTAATATAAAAATTATACTTATAGGCGATTTAGATGTCGAAAATACCACTTTAAAATTGATATTTACTTTAAACAATTTTGTTACGTTGATTTTGTACTATTTTAAAATGAAGCTCGTACATATGTTTGATTTGGATGAAAAAATAAATTGAATAATTCTAAATAGAGTTAGTGAAATAGATTCTCCATTCGTGATCAATTAAGTAAGCCTCCCAGTACATAAACTGCACAATGCAATCGCATGCACTAGATTGGTGTGTTCAAAAAGTGATAAAACTTTTAGATAAAAATTTTTAGTGTAAAATTTTTTGAATTAAGAAAAAATGATGTAATATGATTAGGGTGAAATGATAGGAAAAATAATAATGAGTAAAGAGAATAAAGTTAAAATAGATTAGTTAATTGTGTAAAAATGATTGAAAAGTAGAACAATTGTATAAGACGATGTGAAAAAATAAAAAAAAAATAAAGTAGTTGTGAAAAATAAAAAATTTTAATTAAAAATTTTAAAAAATTTTGTATTAACAAATATGCCCATGATATGGCGACTCACCTTACCCACATGTTAGCCCTTGGCAAGTGTGCACTAGATAGCTCCAATGTCCTGTTTCTAGCTATAGGCTCCGGGTAGCTTAAATGTTTAATAGGACTGATGCAATCGCATGCACTAGATTGGTGTGTTCAAAAAGTGAGAAAACTTTTAGATAAAAATTTTTAGTGTAAATTTTTTTGAATTAAGAGAAAATGATGTAATATGATTAGGGTGAAATGATAGGAAAAATAATAATTAGTAAAGAGAATAAAGTTAAAATAGATTAGTTAATTGTGTAAAAATGATTGAAAAGTAGAACAATTGTATAAGACGATGTGAAAAAATAATAAAAAAACAAAGTAGTTGTGAAAAATAAAAAATTTTAATTAAAAATTTTAAAAAATTTTGTATTAACAAATATGCCCATGATATGGCGACTCACCTTACCCACATGTTAGCCCTTGGCAAGTGTGCACTAGCTAGCTCCAGTGTCCTGTTTCTAGCTATAGGCTCCGGGTAGCTTAAATGTTTAATAGGACTGATGGTGAATGTCCTTGGATTTTGATTTTCTGCACCCGGATGCACCGAGCTTCAGTGCACCCGGGTGCATTAAACCCATTTTAATCTATTTTTATTTTTTGAAATTTTTCTTTTATAAAAGTGTTAATCTAAGTGTATTTAACATGTGTATCAATTTTTACTATTTTTGGAGTATTTTAGTTATTTATTTTTGATTTTTGAAATTCAGTTACATTTTAGTAATTTTAAATTACCTACAATGCCACTGATTTTCAAAAATAAAAAATAAATATCTAAAATACTCCAAAAATGGTAAAAATTGATACACATGTTAAATACACTTAGATTAACACTTTTATAAAAGAAAAATTTCAAAAAAAAATAAGTTAAAATAGTTTAATGTAACCGGGTGCAGGAAATCATGATCAGGATGTCCTTGGGGAAGGGAATCAAGTAGCACGCCAACTGGCGAGGACAGCTGTGGAATCTAACATCATCAGGGATTTATGGTTTTTTCAAGCCCCAAGCTGCATTGCTCAACTGTTTTGTTCCGACAGTAGCAATTAATTTTGAGTTGTTGGTTTTTCGCTTTTTGGTTGTTTGTTTGTTCGGGGGTGGGTCTTCCTTCTGCTTCTTTTTGTACATTGGCGAGGAGCAGAAGCTGGAGCACTCCTGTCCAGCTTGGCCTTGTAATCCTCAAAAAACAAAAAACCAAAAAAAAAAAGGACTAATGATGGAAGGTAATTCGCTGAAGCTGACAAGAACATGTTCCGTCTGGTATCTGCAATTTTGTAATGGTTGCAAGTAATAAAGATCTAGATTTCTTTTACTTTGACGTCAGAGATGGGCAAGTAGACATAAAATATTCTCTTTGGCTTTTGCCTCACGTATTTGTAATTTTGCACGTCTTCATTTAAATTATTGATATGTATGAATGCAGTATGCACGACTTTATCCAAATTAACTAACTGCTCCACCGAGTCAAAAAATAATATTTTCTTAACTGGAAACTCAGCAATTTATGAATTGGTGTTATCCGTCGCGGTTGGGGTCTCACCTGCTTCAACTGGTCTGATGGCGTAGTTCTTCCGCGTTCCAACAAGTCAACTTCAATAATCCCGAGAATATATATCGAGCTATTTGCATGTGCCCGCCCAAATTTTTAGTTACAATTTTCATTCGCGATTACTAATTTTACGAAAATATCTTCATTCATTATTTTATTTGCAAAAGTTCCCTTGTCATTAACTTTGATTAGGTATGATCGGAGCTATATAATAAACTGTCCCTCCTTAATCTTGATAAAAAAAAAAGAGGGTTAACTTACTTTCACTTTACTGAAATTAACCCTAATAATTAACTTACAATAATTGTTTACAAGTTTTTTCCAAATAACTTCAAAAGCAAGGCATTTTTGTAAAATGAATAGTTATGAGGAATAACTATAAATTGGATTAATTTTTTAAAAGTGATAAATTCAACTAGTCAGCCCATATATGTTTTTTAAGGAAGCCAAATTGATTTCGTTAGGTTTTCTTAAACACCATAATAAGGATTTATCCTGGTTATTGAAGAAATGAAAAGAGCCTGCCGAATAGAAAGACAAGCCTAGAATTTTAATTTCAAATATGGGTAATAATGAAAGGACGATCGCTAAGGGTCCACAAGCCATAAATGCAAATGCCAAGATCGAAGATAGAATACTGCAATAAATTAATGACAGGGTAGGAATGCAAATTTATGTACATTAAGTAGTTGTCGCTCCACCAACCGAGGCTCGGTTGGTGGCTGTCAGAGGCGCAAAGGTGCGCAGGGCAGCGGCGGAGCTTCGAATCGCGCTCCGGGCGGAAAAAAAATAGGTGGGAGCGAAAACAAGGTGGTCTCCCGGATGGATGGTGTGCGGGAGCAGGTGGTCTCCCAAGTGGTTGTTGGAAGCTGTGTCTTCCTTATTCTTTCGTGGAGCTGTGTCTCCAGATTTTAAAAAAGTAGTTGTCGCTCCAAACGTCTGATCGACTTTGATAATAAATTTAGATTTGCAGCTGGAGAGGAGAGATTGGCCCATATTTTGGACTTTGGAGTGCATCAGATCATAATCTGGAGTATGTTCTGATCGAGGGTTGTATTTGCAGAAAATAAAAATATGCACAGTTTTTGGATGACTTCAAAAGATTGGCCCAGCTTGATTAATCCACGCAATCTCTCGTTTGTTCCTATCTGATTCATTCGTATGTCGACTTTGGAATTGGATTTGTCCGTGATTTTGTAATTAAGCAACTAGAAGCTAATTAACTGCTCCACCGACACATGTAATTAATTAATCCATGTTGGCCTAGTTTGATTAGATATTGTTGGCGATCCACGCACATGCTATCCAATATATTGTCTAATTAATTAATGCTCTCAAATTTTCATTTACAATCGGAAGACAAATTCTCACTGAAATTTGTTGCTTATGGGAATGTTCACAGGACAAGGTGGAAGAATGGAATTCATGAGTTTTTAATACATATGGATGATATTTCACCACACTTTGGTGCCAAACACGGAGAAATATTAGAGCGGGTGAATCACTGCATATATAAATAATAATACAAATTTCTTATATACCCACGAATTTTATCCTTAATTCCATTGATATCCCATGAATTTTTAAAAATTTCTCTCCTACCCATGAATTTTCATCCTAATTCCACTTATACCCACGCTGTTAGAGATTCATTAAAGAGGTAGTTAACTCTTTGAAAAATGACGAATCCGGCCATCTCTAATTGTAATTTTATATCTAAAAGTTCATATTATAATGAATTTTTAGTAATTCTACAACTATAAAATCGTATATTATTTGAAAATAAATTTTTAATTTTAAGCAAAACAGTCTTAAATTACATTAGAGCTTGAACATATTTGTCATTTTACCAAGGGGCTAACGGCCCATTTAACGGATTCTTAACGACGTGAGTATAAGTGGAATTAGGATGAAAATTCGTAGGTATAAGAAATTTTTTTAAAAATTCATGAGTATAACTGAAATTAGGAATAAAATTCGTAGATATATACGAAATTTGCTCTAAATAATATGAAAGAAAATGAACCTTTTTGGGAATACAGTAACTATAGACAGTTAGTAATGTCGACTTAATCCTTAAACAGAAAGTATATTTTTCATGAAAATAAAATTAGAATCCATGGACACCACCAAAAACAATTTTTTTAAAAAAAATCCATGGAACGTGCTGCAAATGCACTTGATCTCAATTTCAGCAAATATACTCATCAATTCCATGACTTTGCCCGCTTTAACATAAATTTTCATGGGCCTAACATCCAATGGATTTATTAAATTGGGATAAGTAGATTGAAAATGGGGTTATTATTGATACATTGTATATTAGTAAATGATAAATTGCATAAGAAATGTAAAAATGATTAAAAAAAGAAAAAAAGGATTGCCATATTTTGGAAAATAAGAGATCATGTGAGGAATGATAAAAATAATATTAAGAATGAAAATTGAATTTAATTGTTATCTATCCCATCAATCGACATGCTTCAGAACAATGACCTATGCGGCCACCTTTACCAAAATTTTTTGTTATTTTTTTTTATTAACATACTTACATACATCTCAATATCTACTACATTGAAAATTTAAGACATTCTTACCATTCTGGAGACATGGCTCTACCTAATAAAATATGAAAACATAGCTCCCAAATAATAGATGGGTGCAAAATACCCAAACTGCCATTTATTTGAACTCGTGCAAACCATATGACAGGGCAAATGAGTTACCACCAAGGTGGCAGGCTAGGTAGTGAAAAAATTTGTTATTATTGATCTAAACAAAATATTATTATTGATATCAGAATAAAATTTGTTATTATTGGCAACAAAATTTAAAGGCACCTAACCATTTGCGGCAGGTTTTGTTTTTTAATGCACCTCACCTACATCTTGTTAATGTGAAAATTTGTAATTTTAGGATAATTTGTAAATATACCTGCATATTTTTACAATGATTGTAAATATACCTATATAGGTTCAGAAATTACACACAACCACACACCGTTTAATCATAATTGTAAATATATTCACATTATTATGATGTCGTTACTGTACCGTCAAAATGTAAGTATATTTACAAAGATATATAAACTTTGCAAATATGCTTGCATAGTGATGATGTAGTAATAATGCTATAATTGTGTAAGTATATTTGCAATTGTAGTTAGATTATATGGAGTTGTTTGTAATTTTTGAAACTATATAGATATATTTACAATTATTATCAAACTACGTGAGCATATTTGTAAATTATCATAATTTAAATTTGTATCTAGTATTTTATTTTGAATTTTAAAAATAAATAATATGGGTAGGTGAATGATATAATTGGGGTCCACATATAAATAAAAATTTTAAAAACTAAAAAAAGAGATTACTAGATAATTAGGCAAATATGATAACTACGATGATTAAGTGAGTGATATGAGTGTGAATAGTCTGCTAGGGTACAAATATCTAGGTTTGAAGTTGAATAGATTTAGTGGCCTTATTATCCCTTCCTAAAGTACGCCTCCGTATCTAATTATTCAAGGTGGTGGCTTAGTAAAAAAAATTTGTTGGATTTAGGTTGTATTTATTTATATAAAAAACTTTTCAAATTAAAACTTTTCGATTTCCACAATTACCATTTTTAATTATTTCTTCTTATATTCACATACAACTATTCTACTTTTAAATCATTTTTATATGACTATCCATATAACTAAACTATCTATTTTTACTATATTCTATTTACTTTTTGTCATTATCCCTATTATATTACATCATATTTTATTTAAAAAAATTTTACACCAAAAATGATTTTTTAAAAAGTTTTATCACTTCCTACACACTAAAAGTAGCCGCTTTCGGCTTTCAACCAAATGCCAGCACTTGAAGTAACCATCAGTAAAAATGACAAGATATTATTTTCTAGAGTTTTGACTCGTAGGAATTTAGGCTTTTCCATCAATCATATATAATATACTTGGCTCATCTAAAGGTTTTCCTAGGTTTATTAATCACCACTAAACGTCTCTCAAGGTTAGTTCTCCTTCATATACTCTCTCATAACTAATTTAATATCTTAATTATCTAATAATTATACTTTTTCCAACTTTATACATCTATCTGGAATCAATTTTTCTTATAACTACTCTATTTATTCCTACTTTATTCCCATTGTATTATATCATTCACGCATTTTTTAAAATATTTTATTTTCCAATTTTCACAATTTTCCGCTATCTTAAAAGTTTTTCATATTAATGGGGATTATATATAGAGGCATAATCCTGTTAGCCTAGGCTAAGTAAATATCTCGCTTAGCTTACCTTAAAAAACTCATTTATAATATTTTTTTAAATTTTTTCATATACTTGTTTATCTAAGTGTATTTAATATATAAACAAAATTTTACCATTTTTGGATACGTGTATATATTTGTTGAGATTTTTAAATATCTATGTGTATATACATATTGAAAATACCCCTATCTTTAAAAATTTTAAAAAAATATACACATATCCAAAAATGATAAAACTTAGTTTATATATTAAATACACTTAGATAAATAAATGTATGGGTAAAAAATAAAAAAAGGTATTATAAATGAATTTTTTAAGGGGGTTAAATAAGACATTTGCTTAGCAGACTAACACACTTCTCTTATATATATCATATATGTAATTTGATGCCGATTTCGGCAACACCATCGGCCGATCCAATGGATGTAGGGGTGCAACTTGGGCTGGGTTGAGCCCGAACTCGGCCCGCCGAACCCCGATTTTTTATTGTGTTAAAACTCTCTTTTCTACCACCCGAACCCGGTGAACCTGATTTGTAAATGTGATAGGGTTAGGGTTTGAGTGAATCCAAAACCGATTTCTATTTTATATGTATTATAAAATATATTTGATATATAATATCTAAATTCTAAACAATATTTCTTTATATTTTTTGTATTTTATGTTATTTATATTTATAAATACATATTTGACATATTGTAATTATATTATAAATAAAGTATATTATTTTCATTTATTATCTTTTATTTCTATAATCTTCTTCATTTATTTTGTTTTTCATGTAAAATTTTTCTAAAAATATTCTTTACAGACGAATGATTTTATTAGCTGGGCTAAGTAAATACCCCACTTAGCCTACTTTAAAAAACTCATTTATAACAATTTTTTTATTTTTCTTCAAACACTTATTTATCTAAGTGTATTTAACGTATAAAATAAGTTTTACGATTTTTGGATATGTGTATATATTTTTTTAGATTTTTAAGATAAGGATTTAAATACATATATACACAAATGTTTAAAAATCTTAAAAAAATATATACACATATCCAAAAATGGTAAAACTTAGTTTTTATGTTAAATACACTTAGATAAACAAGAGTATGAAGAGAAAAACAAAAAAAAATGATTGTAAACGAGTTTTTTGAGGTGGGCTAAGTGAGACGTTTGCTTAGCTCGGGCTAACAGGATCACTTTTCTTCTTTATATTGTTATATTTTTTAAAAATATATGGTTTGACCGTATATTATTATGTTTACTTATATAATTTGTTATTATTGTACATTCATATAAAATTTTAAACCTATCACTCTTAAATAAAATGTAAATTTATCAACTTAAATTCTAACTCAAAATTCAACCCAAACCTGATTTTCAAAAACAGGGTTAGGGTTTAGGTTTTACACATAGGATTAGAGTTAGAGTTGGATTTGATATTCTACAAATAGAGTTAGGGTTAAGGTTGAGGTAAACCCAAGTTTCATGAGCCCAAATTGCACCCTAAATGGATGAACGCGAGCGTTGGCCAAATATGTGTGTGTGCGTTTTCAAAGATATTTTAATATATATAACGTTTGGTTAATACATAGTAAGTCCATCATACATCATTTAAAATTAAATGCCTTTATATTTACTCTTAAATAATTTTAATAAATCTCACTATTTTAATCTCTGCCACGCGTCCTACCATAAATAATGTGAACAATCATGATTTTTTCAACTTTATCCCTTTTTTCACTGCTAGATTATTTATTTCAACTTTAAACCTGTCTTTGATAAAAAAAAATTAAACCTATTTTATTTACACTCTTTTGAAAAAATTCACTTATACTCATTTCATTCTTCCCATCTGTAACTACGTTACCAAACTTGTGTGGAAATATTCACTTATGCATACTTCTCACTTTTCCACTGTAACTAACTACGTTATCAAACTTGTCAAAAAATATTCACTTATACACATTTCTCACTTTACCACTATAACTAAGGGGGTTAACTGATCGATCCGACAAGTTAGAGCTTAATCCTAATCCTAATCTATTTAAAATACCTCAATCATAATTCATTTATTAACTTATTAAAAAACCTCAATCCTAACTCATTTATAACTCATTTAATAAATGGTTAGCAGGTTGTTAACGAGTTATATACCAAACAACCTGAAGGCCTAGATTTTCGTAAATGATGATCTCATAAGGAGATGTGAGAGAGAATACTTAGCACAAGGAAAATGAAAAATACGGTAGTAACAAGAAAATAAAATTGGGGCAACAATGGGGTAATAAAAATTAATTAACGAGAGGAAGACTTAATGAGAAAAAATAACTAAGGGGTTTACGTTTATATATAAAATTTTAATGAGTTAAACGAGTTGAATAAATCAAATAAGTTGAATGAGTTATATGAGTTAAATAGGTTACTAACCGAGTAGACGAGTTATAAATCCGTTTATTTAATTAAATGGTTGGACAGGCTGGTAGACCATAATTCATTTATTCAAAAATTTCAATTCAAACCCATTTACAAATGAATTAAACCAGCGGGTTGACTAGTTAACCATGATTATTAACACTCTTAGCTGTAACTACTTTACCAAAAACGGCCATTGTGTTTTGACAAGATTCAAAGTTCAAAGATTAATGATTCAATACTTATTTAGGGGCCTCCGTGAATTTAAAAAGTTGTAATGCTGTATATATATATCGGAAAGCTGATGCTCTATTTAACGGGTGAAGCAAAAAAAATATATTATATATGATTTATTTTTAATATCTAAATCATTAATTTTACTCTATGTAAAACTCAATATCGTAGCATAAAAAATTATTTATATTTGTAAGTTCTTAAGGAAGAGA
This sequence comes from Annona cherimola, assembly GCA_030490835.1. Classification (NCBI taxonomy): domain Eukaryota; kingdom Viridiplantae; phylum Streptophyta; class Magnoliopsida; order Magnoliales; family Annonaceae; genus Annona; species Annona cherimola. The sequence goes on along the minus strand of CM059971.1, from coordinate 105,126,282 downwards.
ATTATTAACCTATTTGTTTTTAAATTAATATTAGATCTAGTAATATTATTTTATCCCAAATTTTCTATTATAAATAAAATTTTTATGTTGAACACAACGCATGGATCCTATTTTTAAACCTTATGTAATCGTTATTATAAAAATGCGGCCAATTCGCATTAACCATTTAAATCTATACTAATGCAAATGGATTACGAAATTATCCAATAAATTGAATCGTTCATGATGATTGTTATAAGAAAGTATTAGTTATAATTGGTTTGAATTTTTAATTATGTATTATTTAGAATAATTTTTTCATGTCTTATTTTTCAGTGGGTGTAGCATGGCAATAGACATAATTTGCTTTTGACTAGGGGTGGGAACACGGGAGTGACCCACCCTTGACCTGTCTCAATTTCGATCGGGTAAAATTAACATTTATTTTATTTGGTATAAAGACGAGTTAAAATTTTTGTACCAAGTTCAAAAATAGGGTCAGGGTGGGTTGACCATATTCTGACTAGAAGAGTCCAAACCCGTCACACATATATTAATTTAATAAAAATTAAAAGCATATATTTAAATCTTATTATTATTTTCTTTCAAAATTTTCACATTTTTTATAATTAACTATACCAATAATAGAAGAATAAATTTATCTAGGAAACAATATAAGAATCAATAAGAAAAATTTGCACACATATAACTCTTACATATAATTATATATTAATCTATTTTAATAAAGTTATACTATATTTTTTCATATTTTGTTTTAGCAATGATGTGTTTTTTAATAACTAGAAAAATATTAAAGTATATAATATTTAAATTTAGCATACTTCCACGACTCTTAGCCGGGTGGTAAGCAAGATTGGCGCTATTGGCAAGAGGTCGCCGGTTCAAATCACCGTCTCCCCTTATGGTGAGGTATTAATTTTCCCTTACGATGGGGGTAATATATATTTTTTTTTATGTTGTGAAGATTATGCATATACTGATTTGTATATTAGATGGTTTGAGATGCATAAATGAAGAAAAAATATTTAAATTTAGCATACATATATCTTTATGTTTGATAGATAAATAAATTTCATTTTATTCGATCCATATTTTTTCCAGACCTGTGACCTAAAATCGGTCCAATATTAACCTTAAGTTTGTTGTGTGAAATATTAAAACAATAAAAGTCAAATTAATTTTGTCTTAATTTGTCTCAATTTTTAGAATGTTTGGCATTTAACAAAACTATTTGACGTGTTTCAAGGTAAAAACAAACGTCAAAAGTGGCGGACTCTTCGAAAGATGGTTGGTATGCCATTAATGCATCTCCGCATGGTATGCCTTTAATACACTCTGCATTAATTACGCACGGCCAACATGCTTTAAAAACCAGTGCACTGTACAGAAATTTTGTTAGCGGCATGCAAATGCGCGTTGATGCATGGGCTATTAAACAGCAGTTCAAAAATAGAAATAAGAAAACGGAGGGTTGTTAAAATGAAGAATTTTCCCAGCCGTATTTCTCATATCCCTGCCCTGGCTCGTATAGGCGGCAGTGACGAACCTAATGCGTCTTGCAGAGATGAAAAAACGTGTTTTGCTCGGACATCCCTGGCTTTGAAATGTTTTTTCCACTTCAGCGAGTTTTGGTGAATGCTTCCTGTACTTTTGACGTGGGGGATGATAATGGGCTGGAATTGTACTTGTACCCCTGTCGCTTCTCTTCCTACTTTCGTTATCATTTCCTTGCCTTCTCGACGAAGCTTTCGTAAAGAAGGCAGCCTTCTTGCGCGGATGGGAATGGAATGGATGAAGGGTTCATGCACCTGACCACCTGTTTTCCATTCATGCGTTAAAATCGTTGCTGTTGACTAACCAGTATGTGTCCTTGCTAACAAACACGATTCAGGCAGCCAAATAATGCATGCGTATTTATTCTCTTTTGAAAAGAACTTGTACAGGAATTACACCAGCCAACCTTCTTTGGAACATCCATCTTTGCATTAATTAATGTGGACCAACACAATGTACGTATTCCTTCTAAAATTGAGGTGTGGGCCTTAGATCTAAGAAATTTGCTACTCACAAGGACTTTCATGACCATTAATTCTTACCTTCGTTCTTTCCAAGGGGGGTCAAAGATTTTCCAGGAATGCTAAGGAGTGGTGGGTGAGCAGGTAAGCTTTTTTACACATATTAATTTAGGCACGCCACATAAGTGCATCATCCTGACTACAAAAAATTCGATTTTTTAAACTAATTTTTTTTTGCAAAAAGTTAAAAATTATTACTTCGCATATACTTTGTAGCATATGCTCACTTACAAGGAAATTATTTTTTTGATTGTAAATAATTTTGATTTATGTGCTTCAGGAATGAATTCATTATAAGGAAATGAACTTTTGGCGATATTAATTTTTTTTTCACTAAATACAACGATTTATATTTTAATGTCAAAAAAATTCTAGCGACCCTAAAAGTCATGCTTTTAGCTTGTCACTGAAAGACCATTTCTTGCACCAACTCTTATATTATTATCGATAAAAGTTAATTTAATCATATTATATGCGACCAATAAAATAGTAACTAAAAGTGGTTGCACATAAAAGAGCTTAAATGTATAAATCATGATATATTTTAGGTTAAAATACAACATTCATTTATTTTTATAATTAGTTTTTATTTTTTCTTCGTAAACATGTTTTCTTAAATGTATTCAATCTATATAGAAAGTTTTGCCATTTTACAATAGTTTTATATATTTATTTTTATCTTTTAAATCAAGTTTTTTAAGGGGTGAAAATGACTTAAATGCCCTTGAAATTATTTTTTTAAATATAAAAATAAATATATAAAAGTAAAACGACGAAACTTGATATATGGATTAAATACAATTAGAAAACATATTTATGAAGAAAAATCAAATAAAATTAAAAATAAGATAAAATAAATAAATATTGTATTTTAGCTTAAAATACTTATTGTATGTACAATGGAATGATTGTGTTAGCTCGAGCTAAGCAAATGACTGCACAACTTACCTCGGAAATTCTATTATTTTTTTTTATTTTTTGCTCTATGTACTTGTTTATCTAAGTGTATTTAATATATAAACTAAGTTTTACCATTTTTAGATATGCGTATATATTTTTTTATTGTAAACGACAAAACTTGATATATGGATTAAATACAATTATAAAAACATATTTATGAAAAAATCAAAATAAAATTAAAAATAAGATAAAATAAATAAATATCGTGTTTTAGCTTAAAATACATTTTTGTGTGTATAGAGGAATGATCATGTTAACCGAGCTAAGCAAATGTCCTGCTTAGCCCTCATCAGGAAATCCATTTAAAAATAATTTTTTTTGGGTTTTTTGCTCCATACACTATCTAAGTGTATTTAACATATAAACCAAGTTTTACTATTTTTAGATACGCGTATATATTTTTTAAAGATTTTATATCACACATGTCTAAAAATGGTAAAACTTAATTTATATGTTAAATATACTTAGATAAATAAGTTAACGAGAAAAAGCAAAAAAAAAAAAGTATTTTTAAGTGGATTTTTTGAAATGGGCCAAGCGAGATATTTTGTTTAGTATGAGCTAACAGCATTACTTTTTGTATATATAATCATGCTCCTACATAAAATTATATGCAGTAAATGCAAAATCGACTTTTGCAAGGCATATAATTTTATCAGTATGTGGTAAAATTTTGCTATGCATATGTACTATTTTCTTCGCTGTAGTTATCTTTATGTGGTGCATATATATTGTTAGCTACTGACTAAAATTTAACTGCATAAAATGACTGCTTAAAGTAATTTCGCCCGTGGTGTAAAGTAAAACAAACATTCCGAATGTTTCACCATGTATTGTTGTGGACAACTATAGCTTCCACAGCCATTAAATAATAGGATCCACCGTTAAGTTGGTAAAATAATAAAATATACATAATAATAATAATAAAACAATCAATTAAAAAAATATTATGAGTAAATGCAGATCCTGGTGAAGAAGATAGCAAGATAAAGTTTAGGATCCGTTTGATAACTAGGAGAAAAATTGCAGAATTTGTTTAAAAAAGAAATTGATATGATGTAATAAAAGATAATGATTATCGATAATTAAAGAGATTAAAAATAAAATAGATAGAATAGTTGCATAAAAAAGATATAAAAATAATTTAAATGCAGAAGTAATAATAGAAAAATAGAATAATTAGTTTTTAATATTACATGTTATATCAAGGTTATGTTTGGGAAATAATAAAATTATTTTGATTAGCATACTTACATTTCATTTCAATTTTTGTATTATAATCAAGCTTAATAATTTTTACAATTATCAAAAGAGAGACCATAAGCTCTCAATTATCAAGAGGGATACCAGATGCTCTTGCTATAGGGACGAGTTTCAAACCATGATCTCACAATGCCCGCTTGCATCGTTTACTACCTAGGAGGAGCTCGAGTGTCAAAGTGATAAAACATTTGAATAAAAAAATTTAAATGTAACTTTTTTTAAAATAAGAGAGTAATATAGTATAATATGAGTAATGATGAAGAATAATAAGAATAAAGTTAAAATAGATAATTAATTATATTGATACTTATGTAAAAATAATTAAAAATATAGTTGTTGCAAATGAAGATATGAAGAAATAATTGAAAATAAGATAATTATAAAAGAGTAAAAAATTTTGAATTAAAATTTTTTTATCTAAAAATTTGTTTATGCTACCAAACATGCTAAAAAAAGGAATATCACGTCCTATCGTATTATAAAAGTCACCATTGAAGTTAGGTTTGCGTGGCTACTGGGGCTATCAAATATCTTCTCACCACCACAGCCCAACCTTCATTTTCTACGATATGATGCAAGGCAAGGACAAGGAGAGTGGGAATTTCTGAGAAGAAAGTCCAGCCAACCACACCGAAAATCAAAGCTGCTGCACGACAGCTTTCCTTTGTGCCCGAGACAGTTCAGGGCAACACCGGAGAATCGGAAGCAAATTCGTGCAGCATTGGCCCACGGACCAGTGCAGAATTCCACAGGCAAGCATAGAGGTGGGAATTAGGGCAGGTCAACTCATAACCTGGCTTTGACCTGACCTGTTTTTAATCGAATAAAACCAATATATTTTTGACCCAGTATAGAGATAGGTCAGAAGTTTTGATCCGATTTCAAAAATAGGGTCGAGGCGGGTCGACCCTGTCCTGACCCAAAGAGTCCGACCCGCCCCGCATATATTAATTTATTAAAAATTATAAGCCTATATTTAAATATTATTATTATTTTCTTTCAAAATTCTCACTTTTTTTTATATTCAACTCTATCAACAATAGAAGAATTAATTTATTTAAAAAGCAATATAATAATCAATAAAAAGAATTTGTACATAAATAACCCTTATTTGTAATTGTATATTAACATATTTTAATAAACTTATACTATATTTTCAAATGTTTTGTTTTCTTAATTATTTATTTTTTAATAATTAGTGAAATATTAAAGCATATAATATTTAAATTTAGTATAGATGTATACTTATGCTTGATAGATATATAACTTCTTAAAATTATCTTATTTGACACGTATTTTTGACCCGACCCGCTATCCCGAAATCGGTCCGATACCAACCCAAAGTTTGTCTTGTAACCTATTAAAAAAAAGTGATGGTCAAACCGATCAAGTATAAAAAGAGGATCAAACTCAATTTTTAAAAAGTAGGGTCAGAGTTGAGCAAACCTTGACCCAGTATGACCTGCCCCGATTCCCACCCCTACGCCAATAGCTGAGTATCATGGACTATTCACAATGCGACGGCGGAGCCCGGGGCTATGATGATGGGGACAAATTCACGTAAAAGGGGTGCATAATATTATTTGAGAAAAGCAAGTTTACGTAAAAGATACTTTCAAAAATTGAAGAAAAATTTACCTAATTTTCAGAAAATAAGAGAGCAATTGCCCTCCTAAGCTCAATGTAGCTTGGGGTGTAGTACATTCACGGCTCCTATTTTCACCGTTCGCTACTTAGATAAGATGAGAATGTGGTATGGAAAAAGTATTATTTTGTATTGTGATTAATAATGTTGGATCAGAAATGAAAATAATATACTGTTATTTAAAAAAAATATATATTTTTTATAAAATGAAAAATTCTATTCCATCTTAATCCGTTTTTCTTCCCTCCTTTAAATTAAAGGATGCAGAAGTATGAGCCTATAGAAATCTTGTTCAAGTAAGGTCGTGATTTTCATCCCTCCTAGATGTGAACAAATGCACGAGGAGCATGTTATTTATTCCAATATTACATATCCGTATGTATAAAAAGCGTCGAAGTTGAATTTCACAACATTATCCTGAGAGATCTGGTCCGCGAGATATACCAATCTTCTACTGGCTAGCTTGATGGGTAGGGTATGGAATCGAATTTTTTTTAGAAGCAAATTGAATAATTAAAGTAAGTAAAACATAATGGATAAAGGAATATGCTGGGATGTACTTGATTACACCCAAGTTAGGTACGCTATTAATAAGATGGAAAACGCAATAATTATAAAATCAAAGTTCAACTATGATTTTGGTTTAACATTTTTTGTAATGGGAACAAAGGATTAGCTTAATCAAAATATTTTTTTAATAAGTGTATAGATACTAAGACATCTGATATTACAATCAAGCGCATTTAAACCTCACACAATGGAAGAACTTTCCTATAAATACCTCTACATCAAAAAGAAACTTTTATAAAATAACCCCACACATTGGGGGAATCAGTAGAGGACTTTGGGCATTGGGGGTTTCCAACGCCCACCCTACACCAACAGCGCAATTTCCACTCACGTGGTGGACCACTTATAATCATGTGGGAATTAAAAAAAAATGTTTACAATGCATAGATGCATTAAAATATTATAATACTTTGTAAAATCATTTATTAATATAAGAATAATATTTTCGACAATCTAGATATTGTATTTATATTTTTAAAGTTGATATATAAATCAAACAGTTGTGTTATATTAAATTTGCAATTTTTTTAGATGGGGCTACGCAGATATTTCATCTTGATGAAACTTCATATTCTAGTTGAATAAAAGCTACTCGATGCAATAGGTAAACTGAATTTTGATTTCATTATTAAAATAAGTCCCTTTTAATCATGACACTCCAACTGAGGTACACCTTGTATATCCCAGTGCGAAAATTATTATGAAAAATACACAGGAAATTAATTTTTGGAAAATAAAATCTTCGATGAAACTAAAACCTAATTAAATCCTATACGTGTTAAGGAGTTGATTTCACACCTTCCACTATACTAAATAACAAAATTTTTACAATCTAAAATTTGTCTATTTTTGTAGATATTCATTCCATGTGCTAATTTGGATATCTAAATAGTGCCGTGAATCACGCAAATATACTGCGAGAAGTCTCCTGCGCATGCCTCTCACGGTCCCACGCTTGATCTCTGCCTTCCCTTAAATGAATTTGATGTAATGACAGGTAAAAGGGATAATCACCGCGCCAACATGTTTCTGGGGACTTCAAACCTTGGCTGTTTCAAATAAATAATTAAAAGAAGATATTGAATTTCTGTCCAAATCTTAATAATCAGATCAAGGAATTAAAATTTTCATAAGATTTGAAATTTCGTCCCTTTTATGAATTAAAAAAAAAAAACATGTCTTGCCACCATGATGTTGCCCGTGGTTGTAACACTGTGGCAAAGTTGCCACCGAATAGGTGTTCCTACTCTCTTCTTGGTATATAGGGGTGCAACTCGGGTCGGGTTATACTGGGTTGGAGTGAACCCAAACCCTAAGCCAACCGGGTTGAAATAAACCCAAACCCAAACCCTAAGAATTTAATCCGGGTTCGGACCGGGTTCACATTTGTTTTGGTTTGGTTTCGGGTTAGAATTCGGGTTACTAATAAACTGTTTTTTTCCTAATTTAATTGTAATCTAAAAGAAAATTATTGGAATATACATACCTTTGTTTATGAAGTCAAGTGTAGCAAATAGCTAATGGAAATGACTCAAGTGTAGCAAATAGAAAATGAACATATCATACCAACTATTGTAGTTGAAACTAAACATTATCATACAAATCACTGAAATTGAATTCAAACTAAATATTTATCATACAAATTGCTAAAATAGAAATTGACTACTTGTCATACCAATAAACTTATACAATCTGAAATTCAAAGTAACAGATTTCTCATACTAACAGAAAGTATAATATGAAATAGATTTATCATGCCAACTCAAATTCAAACATAATCACATAACAGTTATTCAAAGCAACTAAATCTAAATACACTAGGGATAATGGTTCAACATTCCAATCTAATTTAAGTGCAATTCAAATTTAAAATGACAAATAAAAAAATCTCAAGTTTAAATAAGTTTACGTCCACTTTTAAATAAATTCAAAATTCAAATGAGTTCATGTCTCGAAAGTTTCCAAAAAAACTAAAAAACTATTCGAATACTTCTAAGTAATTTCTCCCTTGATTTTCCATCTGCATTTTGAATGTCAAGTTCTTACGCGTGCGGCTACCCCTCATATATTTTTTAAAATTAAATTTTTTTTTTTAAAATATCCATATTAACTATATGTTATAAATCATTAAATCATAGTCATTCATTAATTTAAACAATTTAAATCAATTAATCACTTAAATAAAACCATTTGACTGATATATATTAAATCAATTAACCGCCTATATATTAATATTACAAAAAAATGTATAATTTATAAAAAAAATTTATATAAATTACACTGGGTTCGGACCGGGTCGGGTTTTGGTACCGGGTTGGTGCGAATCCGGTTTTGGTTTCGGGTTTCTACGGGTCGGGTTGAAACCGGGTCTATTTTGAAAAAATCTAAAAAATAAAACCCATTTTTGGTTTTGGTACCGGGTCGGGTTGGGCAGGTTCGGACCGACCCGGGTACCAAGTTTCACCCCTATTGGTATAGAGATATTTTTACAAAATTATCCTTGATGTGGGGCCTTTTCTAATTTATAATTTCCTTTTGTTGTGGAAGTGTTTTTAGAAAAAATCTTTTCATTATGTGAGGGTTATGAATATGCTTGATTGAAACATTAGCTATAAAATGCATAAATACTAATAAAAAATGCAGCTTGGGGCTTCCATCGAACATACTTCATACGTCCGGAGAACCTGCAAATATACTTCAACTAATGTCATTTAGGTGATGTTTGGGAATTAAGAAGCTAATAAAATTTTAGTAAATATGGATAAAATTGGAATAAACAGGTTAGTTGAAAAGAAAAATAATTAGAATATATGTGTAAATTTACAAAAAAATAGAGTTGTTAGATTGTTAAATCATCTATGAAAGAACGTAGACATTGTATGTTTCAAATCATACAAAATTCTTGAATTGAGATGAGAATATAATGATGTGTATTAGAAATGAATAAAGTTCTATAAGTAAAATTATATTAGAAAATAAAAAATCTGCTTTAAGAATTAAGAAATTATTTTTAAAAAAATAATACCAATTCAATTCAAGAATCCTGTATAATTTGAAATATAATTGGTCATCCATCTCGCACTTCCCAACTTTCAAACGCACCCTTCGTTGGCTTGTCGTGCCGAGGAATACAACCTTAAAGTATTCGACTATATATCGCGATGTACCATCAAATGCATCTTGCAGAGTGCGGGGCCGACCAGATGCCCGCTGGAAGTTCGCTGGCAGGAGAGCAATGGTAATGAGGGGCACTGCCAGCCCCGTTTTATTTCCCACTGTCATCATTATGATTAAAATTAAAACGTTCATTATTTCTATTTACATTAGTTTGTGGATCACATTGCTAGAAATCTCTGTGGACCATGAATCCATTAAAGTTTTTCTTTTTACACATGGAAGGCATTATTTTAATTTAAGAAATTTTAAGTCTATTTTCCATATCTAAGGTAACAAAATAAATGTTCATCATCATTATTATCATAAGCCATTTTACACATAGGTGAGGTCAGTCGCATGGATTTTGTTGTGCAATTCTTGACGATTTAAGACTAAATTTTCTGTAATTTATAATATTTTTAAATCTTGTTTAATTACTTCCATCTATGTTTTTTCGAGTCTTCATTTCATTCTCCTACTACTTTATACTTGGATAGACTCTGTTTTCCTAATCGGTGCTACTTCAGGCCTCCTTTTAACACAACCAAATCATCTTAATGTATTCTTTCTCATTTTATCATAAATTGGTTCGACTTTTAGTTTTCTCGGATGATTTCATTCATAATTTTATCTTTTTTTATTTTACTACTCATCCACCTTAACATTCTTATTTCCGCTACACTCATTTTTTGTATATGTTGTTCTTTAACTAACCAACATTTTATCCCATAAAACATAACAGGTCTAATTGCGGTCTTATAAAATTTTCCTTTTAGTTTGATTGGAACTTGAAGATTATATAAAATTCTTGACACGCTTCACTATTTCTTCATCATACTTGAATTCTATGTATTATATCTTTCTTAATTTTTTTGTTCTTTTGAACTATTGATCCTACGTACTGGAAGTGATTAGTTCTTGTTACTACCTAATCTAAAATAAACGGTAATAAACTAATAAAATATATATTGGCTTGAATCTCATAAAGCTAATCTATTTTTGTCATTCTTGCTTGCCCATAAAAAAATTTCTCCGTTGAATAATTGGACTTGCTACATGCTAAATGTAAATGATTAAAGAAACGAAAAAAAGAAGGGTCCTATCCAAGGATCTCGATACAGTATACCTAGGTTCACTTAGCCACTCAAGTGCATTTAACCTATTTTAACTCGTTTTTAAAACTTTTTAATTTTTTTTTTAATAAAACTATTAATCTAAATATATTCAACATGTGCATCAATTTTTATCATTTTTTGAATATTTTAAATATTTATTTTCGATTTTTGAAAATCAACGGTATTTTAAGCAATTTAAAACAGTTATATAAAAAAAATGAGTTAAAGCACACGGTGCAGTGTATCCGGATCCCCTATCCAATAATCTTGGGCGTGTCTTGTTTATCGAGGAAATAGCGGACAACACAAAATGCTGACGTGGATTACGTACCTTGAGAGATTATTAAAAAATAACAATACGATTTACGCTGACACCATTGATATTATCGGTATCCAGAATGTGCACTTGATTGCATGCATTAATCCGGACAGTTAATGATAGACTTTCAGACTCTCATGACTGTAATAAAAAGTTAAAAATTTAATATGGATATGCTGATTCTAGAGCTTGAGTTAATGTATGTTTAAGGGACTATGATGTATCAGTGGTAGGAAAAGAATTGCGGCGCCGAATAATTATTGTGGACCATCCATCATTATCATTTATCAGTCGCTAAGGCACATCGACTAATTATGTTTTCTCTTTACTTATTTTAACAAAAAGCTTATAAGCTAGTCCTTGGGACCTTGACGTAGACCCGACTACCCAGCCAACGTGGTCGTTGCTGGGATTTCATTTTCGGCTATGATTTTTCAGGATATTAAAGGTATTTTTGTTTAGCACAAAAAACTTTTCAAATTAAAACTTTTCATTCTCCCTAACTATCTTATTTTTAATTATTTTTCATATATTTTTGTACAACTATTATATTTTTTAATCATTTTATGCAACTACCTATATAATTAACAGATCTATTTTAATTTTATTATATTTACTCCTTACGATTACTCCTATCATATCATCTTACATCATTTGCTAAAAACGCAAAAAAAATTTCACTAAAAACTTTTCATCTAAACATTTTATTACTTCCTAAACACACTCTAATAATCTAACATTTGAAATGAATTCTCCATGATAGTTGTCCCAAATTATTATCATTACTATTATATTGTCATTTTAACTGGAAATAGATTTTCATTTTTAAATGTAAGATTTACTCCAGTGGTAGTTATGTTATTGAAGATTTCAATATGTTGTCCCTCAATTTATGCTCATTTTGATGATGAATTAAAATCCAACATACCAAATTCATAAAGAATCATTAATTTAACTATGTATCTTGGTTTTGTCTAAATCGAAGCATGCATACCCTTCTTTGAAAAATGTATAAAATAAAATCAATAAAACAATTTGATTTATATCAATTTCCAAATTGTGTATTCAATATCCAAATTGTCTAGAAATTTCTATATTTTTGATTGAATATATTATCATTATATTCTAATATATAAATAAATTTTAATTTAACTATTTTTCATAATTTATATATGATTATATGTAAATTTTGGCAAAAACTAAAATTTTGATGAAAATGTTTTTAGTTTAGTAAATTGCTAAAATAATTGATGTTGAACAAAATGACTCGTAAAATTCTTATTTAATCATTAAGGTTAACCCAAATAGGATGGTACACTTTTTTTTTTCTTTACAAAAAACTTCTTCAAAAAAGTAGGATGGTACACTTAAGTGGTATTAAGTAGTTTTCTTTAATAAGTCTCACCTAATAGAAGCACTTTCATGCAATTATGTCTATTTTTTATCTAGATAAGTGATGAAAAATCTACTTCATTCACTATATTTAGTACCATTTATTTAGTTATGATACCAAGTTTCATCTAAACAAAGATGTGCATTGGTTAAAATTGTACCTTGAGTTGGGCATGTCTGAATTGAAGTCAACCTTCCCTTTATCCTATTCTTAAAAACTTTTATCCACTTCTATTTTAGATAGAATTGGTTCTAAGTCTATCATATTCAATTTTTAAAGTTACATCAGTTCCAATTTTGGTTCTTTAAAATAATTTTTATATTATACTTAAAAACTATAATTTTATTTCAAGTCTTATTTAAAAACCTATAATCAAGTAAAATGAATTTATTAAATAATAGATAAACTAAACAAGTTTTTATATATTTCAAGAATACATTTATATGTCCGTATAAAAGATATTTCATAAAATGAATATTAAACATATATTAATAGTTTGGGTTAGTCTTAGGTACTTAAGACCTTGTAATCCATCGTATCATAATTGAAACCTTACTCTATAAGTACAAAAATAGTAACCTGTCATATCTATTTTAGGGTATCTAATGGATTGATACACAGGTATTTTACAGAAGTTGCACCCCTAGCATCGGCCATGTTTGCTTAAAAAAATATATAAATTTACGTATAAATTTTGAAAAATACTTAAGTTCATCCATTTAAGCATTAGAATGTAATAATATTTTATAGAATTATTTGTATATAAAGTAATAATATTATAGAAGGTTTAGATATTGAAAAATCAATTTTAAAATTAACATTTAACATTAAAAATATTTTATTAGATTGATTTTACAATGATTCTAGGTAAATAATAAAATTTTATGACATTATAAATGATGTTAAATATAATAAATAGAATAAACTTTTCATCAATCATCAAGTGTTAAAAATGAATGTGTTACTCTATAAAAAATGTGTTACTGCTATAAAAAAAAAGAATGTGTTACAGTGTTTCAACTGCCCTTTAAACATGTCAAGGCAAAAAATATATGTTGATATAGGAAGTATTGTCACTTAAATAAGCTACCTGTAATAGTGAGCTATTTAATAGTATTTAATCATAATAACAATAAAAAGAATTCAATGCATGAGATAAGATCACATGATATGCGTTTTATAACCGACCACTGCGAAGTCACCTTCAGTATGCTAGTCTGCTGTTCCAGGCGCTGCGCATGCTCTTCCAAAACGGCTCCCACTCTGTAACGACAAGTGTGCGTTCTCACCTCCCACCCTCTGCTGCGAGAATCTTGCTGGGCTGGCGGCTTGGTACCAACTAAGAAAGTGCATTTTGTATTTTTGAATTTTAGAAGACACCCAAAATCACCATTATATAATAATTTATCATCACAATTTCCTGAATATAAAAATTATCTTTAATTTTTATCTTTTAAAACAACATTGTGACTTAGTAAAAGTGTGTATTAAATTCTAATGTAAAGATACTAACGATAAAATAGATAGAGTTGTTGAAACAAAAATGTAAAATAATAATTAGAAATATAAATAACAAATAAAAATTAAAATTTTTATGCAATGAAAATGTAAAATATATTTAAAAATATTGCATTAAAAAGGATCACGAAAGAGGTAGAATTTTGTTCTATTTCCTTGTGATTTTAGATGGCATTTGGGAACTGCGGAAAATTATTTTTACTATTTCTCTGTATATCTTTTCATATAATTACTCAATTTTTTTTTTTTGTATTTTTTCTATACAACGACTTATTTATTTAAAATTTATTCACTTTATTGTTAACCCTTATTTATTTTTAAAAAATTCAACCAAATTACTCTGTCTATATGCATACATTCTGAAAAGTTTGCATTGAATCGAAACAGAAACTACTTCCACAGTACCGCCTCTAATTTCGTCGGGCTGCCCAACTTCGCGAGTGGGTCCAGAAACCGACAAGCAAACTGTCAGAACCTTTTTCGAGTCGGCTTCCGATGGCATGCTATTGCTTGGTAGTTGGAATTTGCACACACGCGTGACACGCACGATTGAGTTTGTGTTAATCTTCGGAATAATTTCTCCTTTACCCAGCAAATGCATATAATTCATTTTATACCTATAACATTTCATAAATTCCTTTTATACCCATAACATTTCGTACTAAATTCCTCTCATACCCACACCGTTAAAACTATCGTTATGTATTCATTGGAAAAACGATTTTGCCTATTTAAAACTTTTAATTGAGATAATTTAACTTTACCATGACTCAATTAATGATAGTAAATCATTAATACATTATATTATATAATTTAAAAGTCATATTAAGGTTGATTTATTTTAATTAGAAAAAAATTTAAAAGGATAAAATTATTTTTTCAATGGGATAGATAATGGTAGTTTCAACCGGTGTGTGTATGAGAGGAATTTATGGTAAAATGTTATGGGTATAAAAGAAATTTATGAAGGGTGTGTTTGGGAAGTTGTAAAACTTTTGATGAAAAGTTTTGTATGTAAAAATTGTCAAATCAGTAGAAAATGATATGATATTGCAGGGGTAATGATGAGGAATAAAGAGAATAAATTTAAAATAAATAGGTTAGTTGTATTGGTAGTTGTGTAGAAATGATTGAAAAGTAGGGTTGTTGTATAGAAATATATGTAAAAAAAAATAATAAAAAGAGTAGTTATGGAGAGTGAAAAGTTTTAGGGTGTGTTTGTTTGGGGCCAAAATATGTCAACTAAAACTTTTCAATTCAAAACTTTTCACTCTCCATAACTACTCTATTTTTTAATTATTTTTTCACATTTTTCTATACAAACTACCCTACTTTTCAATCATTTCTACACAACTACTCATACAACTAACCTATCTATTTTAACTTTATTTTCTTTACTCATAATCATTACTCCTATTATATCACATCATTTTTTTTATCAATTTGACAACTTCTACCCCAAAAGTTTTTATACCCATAACATTTGACAACTTTTTCAAATTGCCAAACACACCCGAAATGTTGGGGATATAAAAAGATTATATGAATTTGTTGCGGGTATATTAGAAATTATCCCTCTCATCGGATGATTTAGCTTTTCTTCGTTTCCGACTTTTCTCCTCCCCATTCTCGAACCGAACTCGGTACAGACTAGAGAGAGCGAGAGAGAGAAGGCCACGGAATCTCACCCACTGCTTCCAGCCGAGTGTCGTCGGATTTCCACTCCCCCGCAGAAAATGAAGCTTCTCAGCGCCCACCTTCCCCCCAAACCAGCAGTCTACGGAGACTCCGGCCCTCCGCCGCCGCCGCCAATTCTGGGACGGGAGATGGCACCGCCGGCTTCGCAGCTGCCGGAGATTGAGGAGGAGGCTCCCGAGAGAGTGCACGTGGCGGTGGGAAGGTCGGTGGAGAGATCCGTGGGGT